>JAKSZU010000017.1:17340757-18543257 GCA_026018925.1 Tupaia tana
ACCCCAAAAGCTGGGCTCTAAATCACTATGAAGAGTCCCTGCATTTATATGTTAGATTATTACTACAAGATGACTTAAAAACAAATTGTTTTGGGGCCATAATAACATCATGAAAAGATACTAATTAGAAATAAGGGTGTTACGCCCCAAAACATACAGCAACTGATCTTTGACAAATGGTACCAGTCAATCCAGTGGGAAAAGGAAAACCTCTCTAGCAAATGGTGCTGGAAAAACTGGGTATCCACTTGCAGAAGAATTAATCTGAACCCCAGTCTGTCACCATTACAAAAATCCACTCAAAGTGGATCAAAGATCTAGGCCTAAAACAGCAAACTATAAAACTACTGGTGGAAAACACTGGAGAAACTCCGGGAGACACTGGGGTAGGCAAAGACTGCTTAAGCAAGATCCCCAAAGCACAGGCAATAATCCCCCAATAGACAGATGGGATTGTATCAGATTAAGAAGTTTCTGCACAGCAAAGAACACAGTAATTAGTGTGAATCAACAAACCCTCAAAATGGGAGAAAATTTTTGTTAACTATGCCTCAGATAAGGGACTGATAGCCAGAATACACAGGGAACTCAAGTAGCTTACTCAGAAGAAAATAATTAACCCAATTAAAAGATGGGAAAATGAGCTGAATAAATAACTCTCTAAGGCAGACATACGAACAGCCAAAAAGCATATGAAAAAAATACTCAACATTCCTCATTGTAAGGGAGATGCAGATCAAAACTACAATGAGATACTACCTAATCCCAGTCAGAATGGCGAAGATTGAAAAAACAAAAGATGATTAAGTGCTGGTAGGGATGTGATGAAAGGGGAACTCTCCTACACTGTTGGTGGGAATGTAAATTGGTCCAGCCAGTGTGGAAACAATATGGAGGTTCCTCAAAGACCTACAGATAGAACTACCATATGATCCAGCACTTCCACTCCTGGCTATCTACCCAAGGGACAGGAGAATGCTCAGCTGGGAAAGCACTTGCATCACTATATTTATTGTGGCATTATTCACAATTGCTAAGACATGGAACCAACCCAAACGTCCACAAACAGATGAATGAATTGAAAAAGCGTGGCACATATACTCCATGGAATATTATTTAGCCTTAAAAAAAAAAAAACAAAAAAAAAAACAAGACCATGGCATTTGATAGAAAGTGGACGAACATGGAAAATTTATTGCTCAGTGAAGTAAGTCAGGCTATGAAACAGAGACATTATATGCCTCCACTTAACATAAACCAACTATCTACACTCTATGGTAGAGAATGAAAGACTGTAGGACATAAAAGCACTGAAAATTGTTATGGACATGGGACAAAAGTGGATGGAGAGTGGGAGAGGGGAAGAGTACAGGAAGGGAAATTTGGGAAAAAAATAAGACATTTGTGGGATATAGATATGGCTTGCTGCCTGTTGATGATGTCATGGATAGTATTCTCAACTCGCCTGGTGTGTAACTTACATCATGTTGGGTAAAAATCTCATTACAACCTAAATGATGTACAGTGATTGAATGTATAAACAATAATAATAATTTTTAAAACAGAAATAAGTGTGTTAAGCTCATGAGAATAGACCAATAAGTGATTATTATTTTAATATCTTAACTAAACATTTTCATAGAATCTTTATTTAACTTTAAATATAAATCATATTTTTCAATTAGAAAAACTTAACATGCATTTGTCTTAAAGATGAATAAACATGCTTGCTAAAAATGTTACATGGTTTATTTTTCCAAGAGTATTTTTATTATCCTAGAAAATACAATGCTTTGCTCAAAAATTTCTATCTAGCCATCATGATAAAATTAAATTATTTTTAAAACTATTAGTTACTATTAACACAGAGACCTACTTAAACACAAACATTATTATTTATTGATGCAAATATTCCTTTTAAGTGGACTTAAAATACAATACATCAATACAACCTTAATGCTAAAAAATATTGTCCAGTCTTAAAATTATCATCAATAATCTGCCGAGTTTGGGCTTGGTTAAAATTTTTCATTGGGTTACTCTTTTAAAACTGAGCAAAAATATGTTAAGTTCTAGTCTTGACACTAATGTCTGTCATGTTAGAGCCAGTGTTCAGTTAATAAGCTTAAAGATTATATCCCTGCCTGAACTGAAAGGACAAATACACTGATGACATGTTTTCTTGTAATTAACGGTTTACAGCTGGTTTCCTGATTGTGTTTTTGTACAGGACGCATTGCCAAGCTGCTGTTTTAAGATCCATTTAGATTAAGTTTAATCGTGCTAATCCTTTAATGTCATTGTCCATTATATAGTAAGTGATATATTATTTTTCATGCTATGCTATTAGGTTATCAGAAAAGTTACAATTTTTTTTCTACGTTTTTCTATACAAAAATGCATCATGACTTTTCAGACAACCCAATATTATTTTTCAGAACTGTTTTATAAGCAAATTATAATTCATGGTGAATTAAGAAGTAATGTCCCACAATGAAAGGCAGTCCAATTTTTCATGTAACAATAATGCTACAGTTAAAGAGAGAAAGCTTTCAATGGCCATTCTCTTTACAGGCCCTAGGACGCTACTGGCAGGTATTATTTTTAAGAATTGGGACCAGTAAAATAAATTAATTAATTAATTAATTAAGACCAGTCACAGTCATCAAACTAGTCATAATATTTTTCTAGATAAATTCACATCAGAGAGATTTTTTGAGAAACCGTATGTTAAGCCCATGAGTGCTTTCTGAATTATATGCTAAAAGAAATATTTAAAGTTATACTCTGCAGATTTATTTCAATAGCTCATTATAAATATTTCATTACTACACTGCTGATTTTTTAAGCATGCAGGTGTCAAGAAAATGTTGTGAGATGAAACTGACAATTGTGATATTAATATATACCAGTTAAGCCAGTTGGTGATTTTCTGAATAAAAAATAACTTTATTACCTGATCCCAAACAAGTACCATTTATGTTATATAAAGAGAAAATTTTGTTACATTCATGTTAAATGTATGAAGTAATCATATTAAATTTAGACTTACTTAGTATGCAAGCCTTTATGTAGATAAAAAATAATTTTTCAAGAATAATACCTTTTACCAAAACATAGTTTTCTGTCAACTAGATATATAAAAAGCTCAGTTTATAAAAGTAAGATAAAGTTGCTGATTTTAATATCATTTAAGGTCTTTCACATTTCTTTTTCTTTTTAAAGTATAGTTTCTTAAGTAAACGTGAAAGTGAACTCCCCTGATAGACCTGAGCAAAAGGGAAAGAATGGCTCAAGGGTCCCGGTGATTGCTTTCTACAGGGTTTATAATTCCTTAACTAAAGTTGTGTGGGTTGATTATTGACTAGGCTCACTAATTGCTTTCATCCCATTGGCTATGAATCAATGTGTCTAGGCCCACTGATTTATCTCATTAGCTATCAACTAGACATCCCTCACTGAAAATCTCTAACCCACATTACCTAAAGCCCTCATAGGTCTTTCTATCTAGCCACACGGGCAGATTCTCCAGACCTCTTGCTGCCTCCATTTCCTAGCTTTCTTCTTGCCTCATTTCCCCCTGAGAGGCCAAATCCGTAAGTCTTTTGGGGGAGTTGAAGGTGGGTGATCCGTCTTCTATAAATACTTCATGCTGGAAGGGGGCATTGGCCTTACCTATCAGGGACCATGGAACTCACACTCTATTTGGTCTATTATAGATGAGAGAGTGGGCCCAGAGGCAGGTCTTTGAGATAGTCTCAAGGCGTGTCAATGGGAGGGCTGCCGTTGATGTTAGATGATTCCCAATGGCACTCAATGGCAGTCTGAAGGGGTTGGTATCCCTGCTACATGATTGTTTGCGATTTTATAGTCTCTTAAACAAGAAGAGATAAACTCAGTTAGGAGATTTAAGAAACAGGGCCCAAAACTAAATGTTAATAGTGTGTTCTTACTCCTTTCAGTTATATAAAAATGCTGCAAGTCCTGTATACTTATTAACCAGAATGGTAGCCCTCTCCTATTTTAAGACAAGGAGTCATTGCACATCTTTAAGAAGTTTTAGAATAGATTGACAATATGCAAAAAGGTTTCATTAACATGAATGATTTCAAAGTATTATAAAGTAGAAATAAAGTTAGAGCCTTTATTAAAAGTAGTTCTAATAACTACTTCTCCAGATTGTTTTGAGAAAAGTTCTTATCTAAGTGTCCAGAAAACTTTGTGAGTTCCTTGTCATCATAATCTTCTATTTTTGTTGTGTCGGTGGCAATTACAAAATATTCTTCTCTCCTGTTTACTCTTCCTTGTTTTGCCCTTAAAAATTTGCCTCTTCCAAGAGCTATGAGCTACTTTTTAAAAAGAAGAAAAGTTATTTATTTATCACTTCTAGGAGTGAGAGACATGAGGGCAGTGAGCGAGACAACATTCCAACAGCATTCTTGATGCTGTGATTCTCCAACTTCAGCTAGCCCTGAATAACAGGAGAGTGTGTACCTGCTGCACTCAGGGAGGTCTCTAGACTCGAACTGGGTACCTTCCATGCGACATAGCCTCACAGAGCATCACATTTTACTGTGCAACAGTATCTGACCCCCGAAATTACTTATAAAGGAAATAAAGAACTGAGAATCAGAGCAGGTACCAGTGTGGGGACGCTGGCAGGAGTTTCTATTTCTCCGTCTCTTTCTCTCTTTCATGATATAAATAAACAAAACCAAGACATTTTTAACTAAGGGAAAATACTTGTTTAGATCCACAAAGATGAAAAATCACATCAACTACAGGCCCCTATAAGAAACAATAAAGGAAGTTCTTCAGTCTAAAGGATAATGATACCAGATGGAAATATGGATCTATACAAATGAATAGCAAGCACTAGAAATGGTAACTTCATGGTTAAATGTATAAGAATATGCTTCTGTGTTTTCTGAGAAAAGATTAAAAATAAAACTACTTAGTATTTCCAACCAAGGATATGACTGATTGTATCAGCTGTTAGTAGTAAATCATTGATATAAGACATAAACAATTATTTAGAGGTTAAAGTTTTAAAGATTTATGAAAAAGACATTTAAAATAAAAGTAATTTATTTCTTACAAAGCAAACAAATAAAAAACACCCCCATGTATGTTTTTATCTCTTATGAAAATTAATGTTTAAAAAGTAACATGGATTGGGAACAGCAGTTAGCGTAATGGCTATGTCGCTGGACTCCCACGTAGTCAACCGCAGTTCGAGTCCCAGACCTGGTGACTTAACTCATGCCGGGCATATGTGTGTGCATGCCCAAGATCCTGAGGGGAGAATGGAGGAGAAGGGATTGCGGCGTGGCCATCCCCCCCAGGGAGGGATTTCTCACTTTCTGTCTCTCTGTCTCTCTCTGTCTGTCTTGTGAGCACATGCACCCTATAGCAAAAAAACTCTCAAAAAAAATTAACATGGATTTAAAAAGGCTGTTGGAGAGGGTAGAGACAGTAGGAAGTGTGATAGTTAAGGTGCTGGACTCCCACATGGCCAACAGTGGTTCAAGTTCTGGACCTCTGCTAGACACATGTGTGTGCATGCCCAAAATCCCAAGAGGAGAATGGAGGAGAAGAGATTGCAGTATGGCCATTCCCCTGGAAGGTGATTTCTCACTTTATCTCTCTCTCTCTCTCCCTCTCTCTCTGACCAGCACATGTACCTTATTTAAAAAAAAAAAAAGCCACTGGGGGAAAAGAAATTATTCTACTTATTTTAATTTGTTTGTTTAGCCAACAAAACTTACTTTAAGTATATTTAATTGTTCTAACCAGGAACTCAAAGACTTTGGAAGAATTTTTCTATTTTTAGAAATTATTTTGGTGTCACCTAGAAAGGATATTGCTGAAAAGTCGTTGTAAATAAGAAAGCAAAGTAATTATCTTTAGGCTGTAAAGTCAAAGAAGTAGTGATGAAAGGGAATTCTATGGCTATATTTAAATGTGAGCAAACTCACATGTAAATCCAGACGAATTCCAGGACTCCCTCGAGGTCATATAACTGGTTGCGGTTATACAGAGTCCCTAACAGTGCTCTCCGATGTTCCAAATGAGAACTGTTTCTCTTACAGAATTCTTTGCGTTTCCTCAATGCAGGAAGACCAGGTGCTATTGTTATTTTGAACGTTCCAATTTTTCATTCTTCAGGGCTCCCCCACCCTTTGCAGAACACTTCACATGCCAATTCTAAACCCATTAGATTCTCGGGGCACCCACGCGCTCCTAAATGCCTTCTAGGAGGACAGTACTGCCTGGTTGAGAAACACTCCCTGGTTGAGAAATACTGCATGTTTCAGAAGCTCATGTATTAGGAGCAAATTATGAACAAGACTCCTAGCTGTCTCGTGACACTACTCCTTCTTTTGTTCCTTAATTCCCAGAGTATCCCACGACTTCTTGCAGCTAAGTAGAGAGCTTCTTTCTGGTCTTTATATTCCCATTGCTTATATGTGTTCAGAAAAAAATAAATGAATAAACACCAGTGGGAAACTGTTACTAGAAAATAAAAGAGACCACTGTTATTCCCTCCCATTTGTGTGATACTTGTGGATTTGTGTACCCCAGTGGATGTATTGAGAAATACATACAAATATAACATCATAAAAATCTGATAAGTGCAAGAACATTGACTGGTTCTAATAGACACCTACACAGAAGAGATAGAAAATTCTCATAATAGGGGCCAGCAAGTGGCATGGTGGTGAAGGCTCTGGACACCTGAATGGTTGGCTTCGGTTCGAGTCCCAAACCTGGCAGCTTGCTTTCTCACTCTCTGTCTCTCTTTGTTTAAATTAAATAAATAATAATAATAATAATAAATGGCACATTAAATAAATAATTTTAACAAAAAGCCTTTTTAAGAAAATTCACATGTAGATTTCCAGCCCTATCCTTTAACAGATTTAATGAATAAACTAATTCAAATAATAAAATATTCCTTTATAGTTATACAGTTTGTCCACATCGAATGTGAGAAATTACTAGGTGATAGATCTGCATGTATTTAACCAATCACATGCCATTTACTATGTGCCAGGTATGCTCTAAGCACTTTACATATATGAATTCACTTCATCCTTAACCTAATCCTGGGGAGCAGGGTCCATTATTATCTTCATTTTATAGCGAAGACACTGAGATAGAGAGTCAGCTCGCAGCTAGAATGTGGCAGAGCAAGAAGTCCAGACCAAGCAGTCAGAATCCACAGTTCATGCCCCCACCAGCTCACTGCGCTGTCTTTCTGAAGCACAAGGATTGTATGAGGACAGAGCAGTGGGAAAACTAAGTGCAGGACACTGGCCAAGCCCGAGAAAACCAAAGTGGCTTCTTGCCAATCAGATGTTGTTTTGCTGTATCTGAAGCAACAAGACCTTCTAGACATTTTTTTGTAGGAGTTTCATTACAATCCGGTTTTCCTAGGCTCTGGTTTTGTAACCTCCAATACCCAAGGAAAAAAACAAAAGATTAGCTACTAGAAGAACTATAGGATTGCTTTTTCATTTTTGTCAATATAAGATGAACTAGCATATGTGAAATTTTTTAAAGAATTATTTGTTTGATTTTATTTATTATTATTATTTAGTTATTTGACCAGAAAGAGGGAAAGTGAGAAAGCAAGCTGCCAGGTCTGCTACATGAACCGTAGTCGGCCATGTGGGAGTCTAGCACCTTAACCACCACTCCACCTGCCAGCCCCTATAAGTGAACTTTTCAGAGAAAAGCTTGAGGGACCAGTAGGTGGAGTCATGACTAAGGCACTGGACTCCCCCATGGCCAACCACAGTTCAAATTCCAGACCTGGCAGCCTGAAACTCAACTGTAGCCCTTCTCACTGTCTCTCTGTCACCAATGAACGCATGTGCCCTATGGCAAAAATCTAAAAAAAAAGAGTTACGCTTGAACAATAAATAGTGGCATAAGTATTCTGATTTTCCTAAATAAGAGCCTGATTTGCATTTTAGGAAAACCCTGTTTAGATATTCCATATCCCTATTCTACCACCTAGGGATTTGAGCAATCTCCCCTTGGAAGTAAGGATGGTCAGGCAGGATTCTAATTCCAAACACAGAAGCTTTTCTATGTGCCTAAATAAGATTAGCTCTTCCTCCTGAAAGTCAGATAGCTATTCTTGCTGTGCTGGAAATAATTACAGTCTTGAATTAGTTTACATGTATATGATCCTTTTTAATTATAATCCGTTAAAATGATATTATTTTAATTATGAATGTATGACTGAGGTTCCTTTGCAGGTGAAATAATAAGTGTTGATCTTAAACTCCTAACAGAGCCCAAATCCTAAAAGAGTGCCTGGAATACAGAAGGCACATAATAATTGCTAAATGAATAAGTAATAGGAGACTGGCAAAAGGAAGAGATGAATTTGTCATTGAGTCTTCATTAAAATATGTAAACAAGTAAAATATAACTGTATATCTTTATTACATTAATCATCTTTTAAACTGACTATATAAAAATAAAATACTGGTTGATCACATTAGGTTTCAAATGTCTCCTTTCTATTTTAGAGGAATGGGACAGGAATGAACTTGAAAAACTCATGTAGATCTATAAATAATTGAAAATAATGAAATTTATGTCGGCTCTCACATATTAAATAATGGCACATAACATTGGTCAGTGTTATTTTATCTATACCCTCTACATTAAATAATGTTATTTCCTTCCAAAATCCAAGACTAATCTGAAAACTAACATAACTTTAACCCCAACTTTAATGCTAGACCTTACACTAACCCTATCCCAACACCTTAACCCTGCCACGAACCCTAACATAAACCTCAATCAAACTCAAACACTAACACAAACCCTAAATCTAACCATAACACTAAACTTACACCATAACTCTAATCTGAAAACTAACATAACTTTAACCCCAACTTCAATGCTAGACCTAACCCTAACGCTAGCCCTACACCTTAAGCCTGCCCCGAACCCTAACCTAACCCTCAATCAAACTCAAACACTAACACTAATCCGAAATCTAACCATAACCCTAAACTTACACCATAACCCTAATATGAAAACTAACATAACTTTAACCCCGACTTCAATGCTACACCTAACCCTAACGTTAGCCCTACACATTTAAGCTGCCCCGAACCTTAACCTAATCCTCAATCATACTCCAGCACTAACACTAACCGGAAATCTAACCATAACCCTAAACTTACACCCTAACCCTAATCTGAAAACTAACATAACTTTAACACCAACTTCAATACTAGACCTAACCCTAAACCTAGCCATACACCTTAACCCTGCCCTGAACCCTAACCTAACCCTCAATCAAACTCAAACACTAACACTAATCCAAAATCTAACCATAACCCTAAACTTACACCCTAACCCTAATCTGAAAATTAACGTAACGTTAACCCCAACTTCAAAGCTAGTCCTAACCCTAACCCTAGCCCTACTCCTTTAACCTGCCCCAAACCCTAACCTAACCCTCACTCAAACACAAGCACTAACACTAACCCAAAATCTAACCATAACCCTAAACTAACACCCTAACCCTAATCTGAAAACTAACATATCTTTAACCCCAATTTCAATGCTAGACCTAACCGTAACAATAGCCCTACTCCTTTAACTTGCCCCAAACCCTAATATAACCCTCACTCAATATCAAGCACTAACACTAACACAAAATGAAACAGTAACCCTGAAGTTACAACCTAACCCTAATCTGAAAACTAACATAACTTTAACCCCAAGTTCAATGCTAGACCTAACCCTAACACTAGCCCTACTCCTTTAACCTGCCCCAAACCCAAACTACACTTCACTCAAACTCAATCACTAACAGTAACCTTAAATCCAACCTAAACCCTAAATTTGCACCCTAGCCCTAATCTGAAAACTAACATAACTTTACCCCAACTTCAATGCTAGACCTTACACTAACCCTATCCCAACACCTTAACCTTGCCCCAAACCCTAACAAAACCTCTATCAAACTCAAACACTAACACTAACCCTGTATCTAACCATAACGCTAAACTTACACCCTAACTCTAATCTGAAAACTAACATAACTTTAACCCCAACTTCAATGCTAGGCCTAACCCTAACACTAGACCTATACCTTAAACCTGCCCCGAACCCTAACCTAACATTCAATCAAACTCAAACATTAACACTAATCTGAAATCAAACCATAACCCTAAACTTACACCATAACCCTAATCTGAAAATTAACATAACTTTAACCCCAACGTCAATGCTAGACCTAACCTTAACGCTAGTCCTACTCCTTTAACCTCCCCCGAACCTTAACCTAATCTTCACTCATACTCCAGCACTAACACTAACCCGAAATCTAACCATAACCCTAAACGTATACCCTAACCCTAATCTGAAAGCTAACATAATGTTAACGCCAACTTCAATGCTAGACATAACCCTAACCCTAGCCGTACACCTGAACCCTGCACCAGTCCTTAACTTAACCCTCAATCGAACTCAAGCACTAACACTAACCCGAAATCTACCATAACCCTAAACTTACACCCTAACCCTAATCTGAAAACTAACATAACTTTAACCCCAACGTCAATACTAGACATAACCCTAACCCTAGCCGTAAACCTTAACCCTGCCCCAGACCCAAACTTAATCCTCAATCGAACTCAAACACTAACACTAACCCAAAATCTAACTAGAACCCTAAACTTACACCCTAACCCTAATCTGAAAACTAACATAACTTTAACCCCAACTTCAATGCAAGACTTAACCCTAACCCTATCCCTACACCTTAACCCTACCCCGAACCCTAACTTAACCCTCCATCAAACTCAAACACTAACACTAATCCGACATCTAACCATTACCCTAAACATACACCCTAACCCTAATCGGAAAACTAACATAACTTTAACCCCAACTTCAATGCTAGAACTAACCCTAACCCTAGCCCTACTCCTTTAACCTGCCCCAAACACTAACCTAACCCTCACTCAAACTCAAGCATTAACACTAAACCGAAATCTAACCATAACCCTAAACTTACACCCTAACCCTAATCTGAGAACTAACATATCTTTGACCACAATTTCACTGCTAGACATAACCCTAACCCTACCCTTATTCCTTTATCCTGCCCCGAACCCTAACCTAACCCTCACTCAAACTCAAGCACTAACACTAACCCAAAATCTAACCATAACCCTAAACTTACACCCTAACCCTCATATGAAAACTAACATAACTTTAACCCCAACGTCAATGCTAGACATAAAACTAACCCTAGCCGTAATCCTTAACTCTGCCCCAGACCCTAACTTAATCCTCAATCGAACTCAAACACTAACACTAACCCAAAATCTAACTAGAACCCTAAACTTACACCCAAACCCTAATCTGAAAACTAACATAACTTGAACCCCAACTTCAATGCAAGACCTAACCCTAACCATAGCCCTACACCTTAACCCTACCCCGAACCCTAACCTAACCCTCCATCAAAGTCAAACACTAAAATTAATCCGAAATCTAACCATAACCCTAAACATACACCCTAACCCTAATCAGAAAACTAACATAACTTTAACCCCAACGTCAATGCTAGACCTAACCCTAACGCTAGCCCTACTCCTTTAACCTGCCCCAAACCCTAACCTAACCCTCAATCAAACTCACACACTAACACTAACCTGAAATCGAACCATAACCCTAAACTTACACCCTAACCCTAATCTGAAAACTAACATAACTTGAACCCCAACTACAATGCTAGACATAACCCTAACCCTAGCCGTACACCTTAACCCTGCCCCAAACCCTAACCTGACCCTCACTCAAACTCAAACACTAACATTAAACTTAAATCCAAACTCAACCCTAAACTTACACCCTAACGCTAATTGGAAAACTAACATAACTTTAACCCCAACTTCAATGCTAGACCTAACCCTAACCCTAGCCCTACTCCTTTAACCTGACCCGAACCCTATCCTAACCCTCACTCAAACTCAAGCATTAACACTAAACCAAAATCTAACCATAACCCTAAACTTACACCCTAACCCTAATCTGAAAACTAACATATCTTTGACCACAACTTCAATGCTAGACATAACCCTAACCCTACCCTTATTCCTTTATCCTGCCCTGAACCCTAACCTAACCCTCACTCAAACTCAAGCACTAATACTAACCCAAAATCTAACCATAACCCTAAACTTACACCCTAACCCTCATCTGAAAACTAACATAACTTTAACCTCAACTACAATGCTAGACATAACACTATCCCTAGCCATACACCTTAACCCAGCACCAGACCCTAACCTAACCCTCAATCGAACTCAAACACTAACACTAATCCGAAATCCAACCATAACCCTAAACTTACACCCTAACCCTAATCTGAAAACTAACATAACTTGAACTCCAACGTCAATGCTAGACATTACCCTAACCCTAGCAGTAAACCTTATCCCTGTCCTAGACCCTAACTTAATCCTCAATCAAACTCAAACACTAACACTAACCCAAAATCTAACCATAACCCTAAACTTAAACCCTAACCCTAATCTGAAAACTAACATAACTTGAACCCCAACTTCAATGCGAGACCTAATCCTAACCCTAGCCCTACTCCTTTAACTTGCCCCAAACCCAAACTAACGCGCACTCAAACTCAAACACTAACAGTAACCTTAAATCCAACCTAAACCCTAAACTTACACCCTAACTGTAATCTGAAAACATAACTTTAACCCCAACTTCAATCCTAGACCTTACACTAACCCTGTCGCAACATCTTAACCCTGCCCCGAACCCTAACATAAACCTCAATCGAACTCAAACACTAACACTAACCTTAAATCTAACCATAACCCTAAACATTCACCCTATATCTAATCTGAAAACTAACATAACTTTAACCCCAACTTCAATGCTAGACCTAAGCCTAACCCTAGCACTACACCATAACCCTGCCCCGAACCCGATCCTAACCCTCAATCATACTCAAACACGAACACTAATCTGAAATCGAACCAGAACCCTAAACTTACACCATAACCCTAATCTGAAAACTAACATAACTTTAACCCCAACTTCAATGCTAGACCCAACCCTAATGCTAGTCCTACTCCTTTAACCTGCCCTGAACCTTAACCTAATCCTCACTCAAACTCCAGCACTAACACTAACCCGAAATCTAACCATAACCCTAAACTTACACCCTAACCCTAATCTGAAAACTAACATAACTTTAACCCCAACTACAATTCTAGACATAACCCTAACCCTAGCTGTAAACCTTAACCCTGCCCCAGACCATAACCTAACCCTCAATTGAACTCAAACACTAACACTAACCCAAAATCTAACCATAACCCTAAACTTACACCTTAACCCTAATCTGAAAACTAACATAACTTTAACCCCAACTTCAATGCTAGACCTAACCCTGACCCTAGCCGTAAACCTTAACCCTGCCCAGAACCCTATCCTAACCCTCAATCGAACTCAAACACTAACACTAACCCGAAATCTAACCATAACCCTAAATTTACACCCTAACTCTAATCTGAAAACTAGCATAACTTTAACCCCAACTTCAATGCTAGACCTAACCCTGACCCTAGCCGTAAACCTTAACCCTGCCCAGAACCCTATCCTAACCCTCACTCAAACTCAAGCACTAACACTAACCCGAAATCAAACCGTAACCCTGAATTTACAACCTAACCCTAATCTGAAAACTAACATAACTTTAACCCCAAGTTCAATGCTAGACTTAACCATAACACTAGCCCTACTCCTTTAACCTGCTCTGAACCCAAACTACACTTCACTCAAACTCAATCACTAACAGTATCCTTAAATCCAACATAAATCCTAAATTTACACCCTAACCCTAATCTGAAAACTAACATAACTTTAGCCCAACTTCAATGCTAGACCTTACACTAACCCTATCCTAACACCTTAACCTTGCCCTGAACCCTAACATAAACCTCAATCAAACTCAAACACTAACACTAACCCTAAATCTAACCATAACCCTTAACTTACACCCTAACCCTAATCGGAAAACTAACATAACTTTAAAACCAACTTCAATGCTAGACCTAACCCTAACCCTAGCCCTACTCCTTTAACCTGCCCCGAACCCTAACCTAACCCTCACTCAAACTCAAGCATTAACACTAACCCAAAATCTAAACATAACCCTAAACTTACACCCTAACTCTAATCTGAAAACTAACATAACTTTAACACCAACTTCAATGCTAGACCTAAGCCTAACCCTAGCACTACTCCTTTAACTTGCCCCGAACCCTAACCTAACCCTCACTCAAACTCAAGCACTAACACTAACCCGAAATCTAACCGTAACCCTAAACTTACACCCTAACCTAATCTGAAAACTAACATAACTTTAATCCCTGCGTGAGTTTTAAGCCACTGGGTCCAGGACTTAAATCTCAGTTGACTATGTGGCAATCCATCAAGTTAACCATTACACCATTTGCTGGTCCTGTGTTGTTATTATTTTTTTATTTGTCCGGGGAGAAACAAAGAGAGAAAGGTAAAGTGAGAAAATAAGCTGCCAGGTCCAGGACTCAAACAATGGTTGGCCATGTGGGAGTCCAGTACCATAACCACCATTCCACCTGCCAGCTCCTGCTCATTGATTTTCAATGACTGAGAATGTGTTAGCCATTACAGATCCAAAACAAACATACATTAATAAATGATTTTTGCTTTATAAGCCTTAGGCCACATTCAGGTAAATCATCAACTGAAAATGAGAGAAATGGATGAAAGCAGAAGACATCAAAATGAGAGAAAATGCTAAATTTTACTTCTTCAGTATTTTTTCCTAGAGCTAGCTTTACCCAATACTTGCCCTAATCATCTGTCATTTGCCACCAAACATCCATTATCCTCTCATGGAATATGAGGTAATGGTAGCTTAAGTTTTGTTTGATTTGTTGAAGGTTTATCTTATTCATGATAGAGACCATGTGTGCATGCACAAGAAATAGAGAAAGAAGACCCTTGAAAAAGTCTTGTGAGGCCGCAAATGCCCTTCCCCAGCCGTCTTCTTTGTCAGGACACTGGGCATGTGTCTGCATGTACCTGGTGTGTTTTCAGGCCAATGAGGAGATTTGAACCCGAGGTTGGCCATATGGCTTTCATCAGTGCAGTTCAGTTTGCTATGGACTGTGCCACCAGTCTGGGGCTCAAATTTTATTTGAAAACCACCTCTCTCCCATTCTCAGCCTTGCTACTTGGAAGAAATGGTCCTGACTTGAGTTTGAGGGCTATGGGCCACATTGGGTTAAGTAAGCCTGGCTGCCTGACTCATCCTGCTGGCCACAGTGCAGGTTAAGGCGCTTATATAAGTAATCCAAGCCAATTAAGTATGTATGAGACACTTGCTGGAGGTGGAGCTGATGTTACAATAGCGTGGGTCTTAGAGCTCTATAGTGCTGTTTTGTGATGAGAGAAGCTGACTGACAAGGAATGCCAACCCCAAAGATGGATCCTGGAAACATAGTTGGAGTCCTGAATCAAACCATGCCTAAAACCAGGCTTCCCTCTGGCCTGGTGAGTTTGATTCTCAATAAACAATCTCAGGGGCTAGCAGGTGGTATGGTTGTTGGGGTGCTGGACTCTTACATAGTCAAACAGAGTTCGAGTCCCAGACATGGCAGCTTGCTTTTTCAGTTTCCTTTTCTCTTTATCTCTCTCTGGTCAAATTAAAAAATAATCATAATAAAGAAATAAAATTAAATAAAAAATTCTAAAAGAAAATAAAAGCAACATGATTTTTTTAATTTAAAAATAAAAAGTAAATGATCTCATTTATTCTAAACCACCATGGGTTGGATTATGACCTGCACATTACAAGATTCATAATGGGGTCAGGCGGTGACATAGTGGTAATACAACCGTACCCTCCTCGGAAAGGTCCGAGGACTGCCCTGAACTCTCTGGGCATGTGTGCCTGTGACCCAGGTTGGCTGACTTGGGGGTGGGGGCAGTGGGGGGTGTTGAGAGGGTGCACTGTCAGGAAAAGACCCTGCCAGGGGTGCCTTTCTCTCTGTCTCACTAAAGGAAGGACAGAAGGAAGATAGGAAGATAAGAAAGAGAGAAAGAAAATAGAAAGAGAGGAAAGAGAGAGAGAGAGAAAAGATAGATTATTCATTTGAGTTTCATTTCCTCTCCAAAAAGTACTCT
Source organism: Tupaia tana (assembly GCA_026018925.1). Classification (NCBI taxonomy): domain Eukaryota; kingdom Metazoa; phylum Chordata; class Mammalia; order Scandentia; family Tupaiidae; genus Tupaia; species Tupaia tana. The sequence continues at coordinate 17,357,006 of JAKSZU010000017.1, forward strand.
ATTTAAAAAAAAAAAAAAAAAAAAAAAGGTGGGGGGGGGAGGGCAGGGAAGACTAGCTCTGTGGCCTGATAGTTAAGGCAGTTGGATCCCACATGGCCAACCATGAGGTCCAACTCCTGGCCCAGCAGCTTAAGAAGCACACTGAGACTCTGACTCTCTCTCTCTCTCTCTCTCTCTCTCTCTCTCTCTTTCTCTCTCTCCTCTCTCTCTCTCTCCTCTCTCTCCCTCTCTCTCTCTGAGTGTGTGTGTGTGTGTGTGTGTGTGTGTGTGCATGCCTCAAATCCCAACAGATGAGAGAAATGGAGGAGAAGTGATCCGTTGTGGCCGAGACCCACATGGAGTGCTTTCTTTCTTTCTCTCTCTGCATATCTCTGGAGATGCACATGCCTTCTGGGGAAAAAAAAAAAAAAAAAAGATTATATTGAATACAGCATACAGCATCCTAAGTCAGGCTACTTTTTAAGCAGAAGCATGGTGTGGGGAAAAAATGTGATGGTCATTTAAAGCACTATAAAAATAATAAAACCTCTCAAAAAAGTATTATAAAAATAAGATGGTAAAACAATCACTAGAGTTGAAAAACACTGCTTCTAATTATATAATTATGCAGTTACTTTTACATTTGGAAAAAAAAAAATGCTTTGACTTGCTGTTTTGAAAAGATGAGAATGGACATAGTTGTTTAAGCCTGAATGTTGTATTGTGGCTTTTCAGTTACCTGACTTTGAAATACAGTCAAAGTAACAGGATAGAATAAATGTTTAATTTTTTGCCCTTCAAAGTCGAGAAGATGAATTATGCGTCTAAGGATCTGCGAACTTCAACAGCAGGCTCCATCTCTCTTCCCTCTACCCTAGGCCCAGCCCTCTGAGATGTTTAAAAATAAATAAGGAAAGGTAATTCAAGCTGACAAGTGCGTGCCCTACTTTACACTTTTTATTTTTTCAAGAGCTAGCGATGTTTCAAGGTTTGCAGCAGAGAGCTTGTCAATGTTACTTAAGGCCAAATCCAGTTCCTCTGGTTAAAAAAACAAATTAGGATTAGGTTAGTATTTTAAAAATTAATGAGCTTTATGATTTACAGTGGAAAAATTAAATTTCATATGATGTTTATTTTCAAGGTAACCGATTTACGTTTTTTCTTTTTATTCGTGTGTGTGTGTGTGTGTGTGTGTGTGTGTGAGAAGGAAAGGGCGAGAGAGATGTACTTTCTCTTCAGGGTCTCATCACACCACAGTCCCCTCCAACCCATCAGGCCTAGGGCACTCACCGTCTCTCCCCTTCCTCTAGATTTCCATTTTTCTTGGTCTGAGAGAGAGAAGTGGATCTGGGATCAGGGAGCAGTGAGATGCGACAGAGGAAGGGAGTCCCTTCTTTCCTCATCGCCATCACCAAGCTTGTCACCATTGAAGCCCACTAGGAACAGTTGTGCTTACCCTTCTTATTTTTCACAAATTTAATATTTTCTTATATTGCAAAATACTGAGTTGTAGAAAAAGTTATGACATATTTATGTTTCTGTTTTTCTATGCAAAAATGCATCATGACTTTTCCGACAACCCAATATTATGAATATGTGTTCAAATAAATTTGCCCGGGGACCAGCAGATGGCATAATGGTAATGTTGCTGGACTCCCATGTAGTTGATCTTGGTTCGAGACCCGGATCCAGTGGTTTAAAACACACCAGGAGTGTGTTTGTGTGTGCCCAAAATCCTGAGAGGAGAATGGAGGAGAAGACATTGCTGCATGGCCATCCCTCCTGAGGGGAGGGGGTGATTTTTTGCTTTCTATTTCTCTGTCCCTCTCTCTCTCTCTAGCAAGTGCACATGCCCTATAGCAAAAATCTCTCTAAAAAGAAAAAAAAGTATTAAAAAACAATAATAAATAAGTATGTCTGCCTTTTGTCTTATTAATCTGCCTATTGCAGTGAGATGTTCACGATCTTCAGACGGGGAGGAAATTTCCTTTGCCTCTACTCTAAATTAGTGGCTACTGCATTTCTCAATTCAGCAGCAGTTGCACTGGAATTAAGGAAAATACTTTCCATCTTCTTTGAAATGATGTTTAGATCAACTTATCTTGAAGAGTTGTCCACAGCTTTTTTTCATTTTCTGTGCCTGTCAGGATAGTTTTCTTAACTTTAAGAAGTTAAGAAAAAGCACACAGGGGATCCTTTGCTTAATGGCATTTTCACTCACAATGCCACTTAGATTTTAAGAGCAGTGAAGTGGACCTTTTCCTGTCTTTCACCAGCTCTGTACTGGTGTATCTAGCAATATTTGTTTTCCTTTAAAAAATTAATAACAGGTGGCCCTAGAATTCTTTAAGATGATTATCTTTGTCAAGGAAAGAATTTTTTTAAGTCATCTGGGATGGAGGATGAGATACAAATATTGCTTGCTCAAGCACTAAAGTTGATTGCTAAATCAATATGCCTGATTCAAGGCAAGGACTTTGCTGAAAGGGAATGAGGAAGTATTGGGTCATCAGAAAAGTCATGACATATTTTTCTACGCAAAAATGTGTCATGACTTTTCTGACAACCCAGTATAAAGGAGAGGGATTCTCTCTGAGGTGAAAAAAACTCCATGCTCTGAAAGTATTTTCCTTAGAGACTGAAATTCACAATATTTGGAATGATTTTTTTTCTGGAGCAAAATTACAGAATAGTGTCTTAAAAATAAAGCCACACAGTTTCCATTCCCAGTCATTCTTGTCCTACAGCTTGGTCACTTCAGGGGAAATACAAATAAAGCTGAGAAGAAAGAAGTCATTACTTAGCTCTGATTTTCAAAAATAGACTTAAAAAGAGAGAGAGAGAGAAAGTCGGTACAAACTGGAAAGCAAGGTTTTTCACTTTCAAGACCCAGGCTAGTAGAGAAGGAAAACGGGGAGAAGGGAATTTTAATTCTAAGAGGCTAAAAAACTGTAGTTTGGAAGATTAAGAAAATGAAGGTACTGAAATAAGCCACCCCAAAATATGCCACTTTGGCATAAGGATTATTTTGAGCTGAGGGCAAATGAAAAATCAAAAACACAGGAAGAGTTTTGTGCCCTTCCCTGAACACCTAAAAAGAAAAGGCATAAATTCTCCTTGTGAAGGTGCTCTCAATGTTCTGTACCAGGAAGAACAGAGCAATTCTTATCACTGGAGATGGAGAATTGGCACGTGGAGAATGCGGCCAGCTGGTGGTATGGTAGTTAAGGCAGGTGGATCCACATGGCCAACCATGTGATTCAAGTCTCAGACCTGGCAGCTTGAAACACATGCCAGATATGTATGCATGTGTGCCAAAAATTCTGAGAGTTGGAGAAGGGATTGCAGTGTGACCATTACCAAGGGGGAGGAGGGTGCTTTCTCACTTTCTTTCTCTCTCTGTCTCTCTCTCTCTCTCTTTCTCACTTTCTGTCTCTCTCTCTGGAGTGTGCACACAAGCTCTAGCAAATTTACCCAAAAAAGTCTGCATAACAACATTTACAGAAAACTCTTTTTGGGCCAGGAGGTGGCATGGTGGTTAAAACAGCTGGATCCCTCCCGACCAACTGAGCTGTTCAAATCCCAGATTTGGTGGCTTGAAAACCATGCCAGGAGCATATGTGTGCATGCCTAAAATTCCAGAAGAGAATGGAAGAAAAGGGATTGCAGAAAAGGAATGATCTCTCTCTCTCTCTCTCTCTCTCTCTCTCTCTCTCTCTCTCTCTCTCTCTGGCAAATGCATGTTTCCTATGGCAAAACTAAAACACAAAAACTCTTTATCTTTTATTAGTTTCTCTGATATACTTCCTAGTCATCTACCCACAATTTATCACACCTTAAAGTCCAAACTCCCTTTCTTTTGTTAAACCATACAGAAGTTCCTGAGTCTAACAGCTACTTTGCCAGGATCTGCTCAGCAGAACATGTTTTTCTGAGTCAAGCGAGGGAGGGCAGGGGGCAAGGGGACTGTGGATTAGAAATAAACATATAAAGACATATCAGTACAGAAAGGAGAGGATCAGGTGGGCCTGACTCCTGTAATGAAAAGTCACAACCTTGAACCAGCCTCAGGTTTATTTTTTTGAAGGGTAGAAAATGGGGAGGAAAGAAATGGAATGCAAAGCCAATTGTTTTGAGATGTAAATGGTCTGAAGATGCAAAAATGACTGGTGCCATGTAGTTGCTCTAATTGGGGGAAGGGGGGGGGGTGAAATCTAATAAACACATGTGGCTTCCTTTAGCCTAATACTGCTTTGTGGTATGGACAACAACAGGCAGTTAGCATTATGTATGCAAGTGCTTTCATTGCTATGCAAATTAAGCTCATGGAACTGCATTTCTGCATGTGTCTAAATGTAACCGTGTTTGCTCAGATCGCAGCTCTCTACTTAGATTTTCACTTTTCTGTGAACACCAATGGATATATTAATAAAAAATTATATGCCTTTTTGTGTTAATCTCTTTGTTGTTGTTAGTTTAATTCACAGATCCTCAGGTAAAGGAAATTTTTCCCTCCCTGACATTTTCTACCTATAGAGTAATATAATTAGAAAAAAAAAAGTTACTTGCGTTGAAGAGAAGGAAAGGAGAACCTAATAGTTTAGATATGTATGCAGGGCCTCATCCATGGGTCTACCCATTCAGAGTTAAATCCCAGAGGACAAAGAATATTGACTATGTGTAGAAAAATCCAGAACAAAAGAAACTATTTCTAGCTTCCTGCTCAAAATGTTGGGGGAGAGTGTCTCATGGTAGTTTATCAGGCACATGCCCAAAATTTACAGACTTGGGCAAGATTACAAATGCAGGCCCTTACCATGTGCCTAAATATTTAAGTTAGAAATCAAGCCATATTCTCCCTCTGTACAAATATACCAGCATAATGCCCTGAGAAGTCAAGTTCAAAGTTTGAATTTTTGGACTCTCTAGAGTTCCCAGAGGAAAAGTGACATAACCACCCTTCCCTTCCCATGCCAGAGTCCCAGGTACATGTGTATCTGAACAGCCCCATCTGCATATACATACCTTGTCTGCGCTCCCCCAGAAAGTCTCCCTTGACCACTGCTTGGATCTGGAGGATGCACAATTGCAAAGAAAAAAAAAAAAAGATTTGTGACTCTAAGTCAAGAACTGGAGTTTGGAGGACTAAGGACTGGAAGATCAAGTACTGTAATTGCCCCTTAGAAGGACACACCAGAAAGAGGTCTTTGCGGTCCCTGGAAGTAGACTGAAGACTTTTTGGGGAAGGAATTCCAGGTTCCTGAGTAACCAGACGTTGGTCTTTAATGAGTGGGAATGGAGCAGTTATCTATGTGGATACATCCCCTGTAGTTCTGCAAAATCTGGTATCTCATTACAGAATCACTATAAATATAAAAACCCCTGTTAAATTAAAGTATTTTGCCTAAAACGGCCACTATACTCCCACATTTGGATTCCTATGGATAAACCAAAATCGTCAGGCTGTTTTCCTGAGCTGGTTGCTAAGTTACAGCCAATCACATTAGTCACACTTCAGTCAATCATAGACAGCCCACCTTTTGGGCTGTTTTTGCAGGCTACTGTCTGACTGTAACCAATCAAATTGTTCTTCTACCCATTCCTTCACTTTGGTTTTGTACGTTTTGTATGTCACTTTCCTTTTTCTAAAACTTAAGTACCAAGTCAACCACAGGGCTTAGCCAGAGTTGTCCAAAAGTCCGGAGACAACTGCCCAATTTAGATCATTTTAGATTTGCTTACTTAAAATTTTACTCTATTAAGTTGGCAGTTTATTTTTAATATCCTCAAGGTTTATGTTTGAGAAATATTTATAAATCACATCTAAAGGTTCATAAAGGAGCTTCACTGAATATGGTCATATCCATCTTTAGGCAGGCCATAAATGTGGAAGACCTATGCCCTGTAAGTTTCCTTTTGCACTTAAGATACTTTTTGTGTCTGACTTTCCACATGATACGAGTGAAGAATTTATATAGACATACTTATACACATATGTATGAATATATATTTTTTTAATTTATTTTTTAAAGTTCATTCATTTCTTCCATGAGTGAGAGACACAAAGAGTGACAGCACCCCCAACAGGGTCCTGATGCCACAGTTTACCCCAGGCCTTCTGCCAGCCCCAAATCATGGGCAAGCTTGTAGCCTGACATATTCAGGGAGGTCTGCAGACATGAGCCATGAACCTTACCATGTGGAGTTGCCTTGCAGAGAGAGCATTGCATATTACTGTTGTGCTGTTGTCTGGCCCCGATTATGTTCTTGACAAGAGGGCCTGGCAGGCCCAGGAAGGCCAAGACAAGGAAAATCAGCAAGGTGCCAGGAGCCAGGATAGGCGGCAACTTTGTGTAAATATCCATGCAAAAAGGGTGTTGGTGTTCCTGGTGCTGTGAATACTTGGCTAGACTACTCTGCAAGCCCAGGCCTTATCATTTCTTTTTGATCTGAAAGGAATTTTTAAAATCCCTGGTGGTTGGACAATGGAACAGCAGTAAAACTCAATGCTCTGGAAGGCTGATCCCCATGGGAAGGATGCCGGTTCACATCCAGAGACCTCCCTGAACACGGTGATGCTGCCCAAGGCTGAGGGTGGATCACAGCAGCAAGACTCCACAGGAGGTGCTGTCTCTTGAGTGGAAAGTGCGCTGGCTGGTGCTGCTAGTGCTGCTCTTCATATCCACTGCAGAGCAGGTCCTCCGGTTTCCCCTTTGCATTTGACTATCAGTTTGCATTTCTGGTTACAGCATATGAGCTCATCATCCCACAATCCCATCATCCCACATCTGCCTTCTGCTGCTGGACAAAAACCCCTTCTCTGAGCCCTATTATCCTAGAGAGTAGCTAGAGTAGGCTCCACTTGTTATGGTTGTTTTTACTGGTGAGCCTGCGCACTCTGCAGGCCTAGGGGTTGGGAAGCCCAGTGCTGCCTGCCCACCCACGCACACACTCCAGCTAACATTCTCAGTGGTGGTCAGCACCCTGGACCTCAGCAAGGGTACCTGGGCCTTGAAGGTCTACACAATCTGTAGACCTTCAAAAGTGTGACACCTCCAACAGGGTCCTGATGCCACAGTCCACCCCAGGCCTTCTGCCTGGGAGAAAGGGGCTGTGACACAAAGAACAGCAAAGGGATTGCTTAACAGCTGATGTGTGGATGCGTGTGAATGCCTGGAGTGTGACTAACCTTTCACCCTTTCACAAAGAAATCAAGGCTTAGAAAGCTGCCCAGGTTATCGAGGGAAAGAGGGGGAAGCTAGTGTTTGCATTCATCAAGGTAGCATTAGCCTGCAACAACTCTATTATTTCTGCTTGGCCGGTGCACAGGTGAAGCAATACAAGATCACTTAGGTTAGAGCAGATTGAAAAAAAATGAAATCCGTTTTTGTTTTTGACAGGGTCTTGCTATGTCAAGAGTGCTATTATGATCAGCACTTTTTAAACAAGGTCTCATTTAGTCGCTGATGCCAGCCTCGAGCTTGCTGCCCTCTTGCCTCAGTCTCTGCAAGTCACTGGGATTAGAGGCACACACCACTGTGCCCAGCAGGAACTGAGCCCCGGCCTCCCAAGTGGTCCCAGCCAGCAGAGCCAGAATCTTAGCAATGTATGCCACTGTGGCTGGGCTCATATTTACTTTAACTTAAATTAGAAAAAAAGACCTCAACTGGCACATGAGATCTCTGATGTTACAGCTGCTTTATAAGTAGATAAAGCATCTATTTAAGAAAAGGCCAACTTTGTGAACACATTAAGGTAATAAGTGGACACAGCCCTCCTGAACACAGCTGTATGGAGTGCTGATTCTCACTTTGATTTTGAGTACTTTGGCCATAGGGCTTTGCCCTCAGCACAGGAGGCAGAGTGTTTCTGAGCCATGACCTGAGCAGCTCTGGGTCCTGGTTCATGTCAGCTTTGCCACTTAGTCTACCATGATCCTTCTTAAATCCGGAAAATTTACAATGAAGTGACTGTACACTCAGTTTGAAGTAAACTGGGGGGGAGAAAATCTCAGAACAGTAACTATTGTAGTCCTATGATTCTGCTTGAATTGACTCAATATTGATTTGGGTCTTGCCAATTCTACTAAAATGATTGAGCACCCAAAGTTTTCCAGTTAATCCCTGCATTTCTCTGAGATTGAATTATGAGATAGTATTTCTACTATGCAATTGAAAAACACATATATATGCTTTTATTAACACTTCCCTCATTTCCTCTATAACCTGTTCATCTCTCAATTCTTCTAAAAAAAGAATATATTTTTCAAGAGCCAGATGGTGGTACAGAGATAAAGTGTAATACTCTGTGAGGCAATCCCACATGAGAAGGTTCTCGGTTCAAGTCCAGAGACCTCCTTGAGTACACGGGATGCACATGAGCTCCTAAACTGGGTTGACTGAAAACTGAGGGTAGATTATGGTATTGGAACCTTGCTAGGGTCCTTCTTCTGTAGAGCATCACATATTCCATTCAATGTCAGTTCACTGTTCTTACCTGGTTTCTCAAATTATGGGGTTTGCATAGAAAAAAACACATCATGACTTTTCTGACAACCCAATACATGTATGCTTATATAATCAGTATTAGTTTTTACAGAAAAATATAACACATAAAAGCAAGTGGTTTACTCCCTAAGCTTTAAAGCAATTAGCTTATTAAAGAGAAAAATGGCTGACATGTATATGTCACTAAAGAATCAAAATGACAGATAATAAAATTTAACCCCTCCATCTTCTAATTATATTTGTTTGGAAACTGAAGTGTATTTTCTTGGAACAGGGTTGGCATTCTTTTCACAAGTATGAAGGAATGCTTCCTACTGTCAAATGGAATAAAATAGATTTTGCAAGCTCTCTCCCCAAGGACGTTTTTAAGCTTATTTCTTCCTCCTGCCCTATATTTAGAGATGGCTGATCTGAACTGCTGACTGACCAAATACTGCCAGTACACAAATACTGTATTTAAGGCTTTTGCCTATTTCTTTCAGTTTTCCACAATCACAGTGAAATACTTCAAGCAAAATCTTTGCTGAGCTCGTCTAAGATTTTCAGCAGTGAGAAAGTCATGGGAATGGAAACTTACCCCCAAGGTATTTTAATTTGGAAATTAAAATTCAGAGAAAGCCATAAAAATTCAATTTAAGTAAAATTTATTGAGTGCCCACAGTGTGCATGATCCTTTATTAGACACATCAAAATTCAGGCACAAAACAGGCCAAGATCCCTGGCCTCAGTACCTTATGATCTAATAAGCAGAATGTAGATTAGGAACAGTAGACAGAAAAGTGCATGTCAATGCCGTTACTAGAGTAACATTAAACAGATGTAATCTGAATAATCCAAAATGGCCTCTAACCCCAAAAACCACTTATAAAATGTATTCGCCCTTGGAAGCTACAGCATTTCAAACAAATAAGTAACCTTGCAGGTAAACAGTCACAAGATGCAAATACACAGAAACACTTAATGAGCACTACTAGTGACTTTAATATTTTGGATCTTCTGTTTTCTTCTTATTATGGTCCGAAGTCTGCGTAATACCAATTTATCAGACAGGAGCATGTCATCTTGTTGTTCTAGATAATCTAGTAAGTTTTCAGTCCATTCAAGTGCAGCTTTATGGCTAATATGCTTCTCTGGATTCAGTTCTGTTTTTCTCGTCTTAGTAGAAGGCTTGTGCTCAGCAGCCTTGGCCTGGTCCTCGGCACCTTCACTGTCAGTTAGCACCTGACAGCTTGAGTCATTACTCCGAGAATCAAACCACGGATCAATATTCTCAATGTCAACATGTTCACAGTCTTCTGTGTTCTGTAAAACCGTTGCTAAGTTAGCTGCTAAGATGGCTCCTTCATCAATGTTCATGCCTGAATTTTCTTCATTGCTGGGGAAAAGCTTTTTCCATGCTTTGGTTATGGTGCTTGATTTTACCATGTTCCAAGCCCTTGATACTTCATAAATCGCATCCAACACTGTTAAGTTCTTCCAGAACATTTTGGGGTCAATTCCTTCATCCACATATTTCTGGAGAAGTCCTGCTCGGTAGTACCTTTTAACAGTGGCTAGAACTCCTTGGCTCATAGGTTGAATTAGGCTTGTGACATTTGGTGGCAAATACTTCACAATTATTCTGCCATCCTCTGAACTCAGCATTTCTTCATTTGGATGTGCTGGGGGGAAATCTAAAAGTAGCACTGCTTTTTCTAGAAGTCCCTTGGATTTCAGATGCTTCTGTACCTGTGGCACAAAGTATTTTTCAAACCACTGTCTGAAAACAGATTGTTCTATCCATGCACCTTTTTGACTGAAATAAGTAACAGGAAGGTGTGAAAGGTCAGTTCCTTTGAACGCACGGGGTTTTTTTGCTTTCCCCACAACACAAAGATTAAGTTTGTGTAAACCTGTGGCATTTGTACAACACATAATAATGATTCTCTCTCTGCTTGACCTATATCCAGAAGTACTTTGCTCACTTTCAAGAGCTAATGTCCTTGATGGTAGACACTTCCAGAACAACCCAGTTTGATCAGCACCATAAATTTGCTCTGGTTGTAGATTCTCTCTCTCAACAAATTCCTGAAAGTGACCACAAAATGCACTGGCAGCAGTTTCATCTCCTTTTAATTTTGTCCCTTTACCAGCAGCCTTTGGAATCCCATGGCGCTGCTTAAATCGAGTTAGCCAGCCAGATGATGCGTTAAAATCACCTTCCATCCCCAAGGCATCAAAAAAGAACTTGGCTTGTTTTGCACAAATAGTCCCAGACACGGGAATACCATCAGTTTTCTGTTGGTTAAACCACTCTATCATTACTCTATCAAGCTCCTCATAGGTGGATGACTTCATAGATTTACGTTTGGATACCCCACTTGTAGGATCTGAACTGTTGGCATAGTTTATAATCCTTTCTTTGTTCTTTTTAATGTCACGAACTGTGGATTCCCCAATTCCATACACCACAGAAAGTTTTTTGAAAGAGATGCCTTCATCAAGTTTCTTAATAATGTCAAGCTTATCCTTAATTGTCAAAACCACACGCTTGCGTTTCCCCAACATTTTAAGTGTCTAATATCTTGGGCAATTGCTAGCACAAGAGAATGAACAACTTAGATTTTAATACAAAGAGACTAGAAAACGGAGTCTTAAAATCCCTCCTTTGTCCCCAGGATCCAGATAGACAGTATGATGGCTAACTCCCAGATATGTGCATGAGTCACTTGCTGTTTAAAACTATTTTAAGTTCCTACAACTTTATACCAGCTCCAGTGAACCCCTTCTTCTTCCTTCCTCCTCACTTGGTTTAAGGTCTTTCCATGAACTGCAGTCAAACCCGAGATTAGAAGTTGAACCAAGGTCTCTACAACAGTGCGCTGGCATACTCAATTCTTGCCATCACTTCAAGTAAGGTTCTTTGCTAAAGCCACTAAGCCTCAGCTGGGAATATTTTAGGAAATGTGCTAAGCAATATTTTAAGTCAGGAGACCTGATAACGACAGACAGGAAACTCTAAAGAGAAAACTCACCCCCTGACTATGCTGTCTTTGTCAGGCAATGGAGCGAATGGAATGCCCTCTCTTCTGGGCCAGAGTTGCTATAGATTAGGCAGGTGAGTGCTTAAGGAAATCATAAGCAAGCAAGGTAAGGCAAGCTGGACAGAAGTGAGCAGTGCAAATAAGGTGAAAGTGGACAAGCAGGAAACTGTACTATAACACGACGCAAACTTATTTCTAATGGCTTTGGCAACTGGAAAAGAGGAAGGTGCAAGAGTCGTGATGTTACATGATTCAAGAAAGCATCAACAAACTTCACTGGTGGAAATCAGGAGCCAACGTAGAGGGTATGGGGGTAGAAGGCTCGGTGAAGATGACGTTAAAATAATCCTGGTGAAAGACGATCCTCAATGAGCCAACTGTAGTTCCTGTAGGGGCTGTAATTCGAAGCCTCTGAAACCTAAAGGAAAATGCCAAAATCATTTTTTTTTCTTTTTGGTCAATATCAGGGTCTGTGGCATTACCCACATCTATCCTGCAACTATGTTGAAAAAAACAACGTCCCCTATTTATGTGATCACTAAATACGACAAATAATGCTTTCAAGCAGTATCTGGAGTGACAGAGAAAGGGACCTGAATAGCCTACCTCCTGAAATTAAGAGGTCAGAGAGAAGCCTTGTTAGCGAGGGCCTCTCCCCGCCGAGCGAGCTCCGGAGCGCGGGACGTCTTTCCTCCCGCGGAGGAAGCCCGGATTCCGCCGTGGTCGCTGGCGACCAGGGTGTCACCGCCGCAGCCAGCCGGCGATCGAATGGCCGCTTGGCGCAGGGGACGCGAGTCCGCCGGCGCAGGGCATAGCCCTCTGCCCGCCTGCCCACACTGCACTCTAATCGCACTGAGAGCAAATGGAGTCCCCGGAGGGAGGCTGACACTAGTGGCGCGGCCACGGAAAGGGGCCAGAGCTGCCGCCGGAGCCGGAAGGCGGGGGATTAGGAAGCACGCGCGCGCCCCCGCAGAACGTTGTGTCGGCGAGGGGGCGGGGCCCGCGGGCGGGCGAGCGCGCGCGGCCCGGGGGCGGGGACTCTGCGGAGGGCGGGGACGCGGGTGGAAGGCGGGGCGGGGACTCGGGAGGAAAGCGGGGCGGGGACTCGGGTGGAAGGCGGGGCGGGGACTCGGGCGGAGGGCGGGGACTCGGGTGAGGGCGGGGCGGGGACTCTGGAGGAAGGCGGGGCGAAGGATGGGGGGGCGGTCTCTACACTTCGCGTGGGTTCAGCTCACATCCCCGCTGCTCCCGCCTGCTCCATCGGTCGGCAGGGGGCGGTACAAGCTCGCGCTATCTTGGCGCTTCTCCCAGTGGCCTGGATCTCCTGGCTAGGCTTTGTCAACCCCTAGCGGGAATAAAAATCGAACCTCCACCGGTTGGTGGGAAAGCGGCAAAGCCTGGGGTTGCTGGGAATCCGCAGTGAACCCGGCCAGGCAAGCGCACGTGGAGCATGTTTACCAGCAGCAACTGCAGGCGCCGTGCGGAGGCTGCCCCAGTGTGAGCCGGTCCCCGCGCCCCTAGCCCGCTTCCCGGGCTGCCCTCCAGGACTGGATCAAGCGGAGTGAGGAGCATGAGGCACGGTAGGTTAAGAGCAGTAAGCAGGCAGCCTAGTGCCCTGTGGGGACCGGGCTGGGGGAGGCGCTGCATCACCCAGTCAGGCGAGCCCTGGGTGATGGGGCACAGCGGGCGGCGGCCAAGCTGGGTGTCAGGTCTCCACAATGCTGATGCTTGAGCCTTTAGTCAGTCTCGGCAGAGAAATGCCGTTTGCAAAACCCCACGGCACCAGGGGCCGCGTGCACCTGAGGCGTCGCAGTCGTGGATTTCCAGCTGTCCCTGACGCCCACTGCTGCTCAGTTGCAGTAAGGGAATTGCAGTTTGAGAAAGACGCCCTTTATTAGTTTCCAACGGAGATGCCTGCAGAGCTCAGAGTCAGAACCTAGCCCTGAGCAGGGGGAGCAGGGAGCGGCTGCGCCTTCATCCTGCAGCACCTGTTTACCAGGGCAGCGCGGTTAGCCTGCCTGCCTTTCTTCTTTCCTTTCGATTTAAGAATACTTTGGGAAAAAAAGAAACGTCTTCATTTAAGTTTCCCTAACATCTGAGCACAAATGTTTAACCTTTCTCATTAACACTGTAACTCGTCGTTTAGTTGCTCAGGCCATATTGCTGCTAGAATTTAAGAAGCTCTGTAGACGAAAATCGAACTGAGCGTTCACACCACAGAAAAGAGATGTGGAAACTAAGCCTTCCAGTTTACGCCCCCGCATCGCAGCCTTTCCCTGTCTGGTACGATGGAAACTCTAACTGATCGTGTAGTTAGTTATTTTGTAAGGATCTAAGTGACTTTTGACTGAGACCGGCTTTTCCCGAATTCCCCCCGCCCTCCATGTAACTGCCAACCAATCAGTTTACTTTTGGCAGTCCGGGTTGACTCTGTGGATAAAGTACAACTTCGCGGTAGTTTTAAATTACTTAGGAAGTTTTCTTTTTGTCCGCTGTCTTAGTAAGGCCTGTGAGCCACTGGAGTCTAATACCTCATTCTTCCTAAGATAAGGTGAGGACTATTATGCCCGCCCACCACGTGGAAAGGAGCAGATGGCGCTGCCTGGGTTTGCCCAGCGCCCTGCAGCCTGCCGAGGTCTCTGACCCACGATAATGAAATAAAGTGAGTCCCGCCTCTTATCTCCCAGCCACACTACCTCTGCAGTTTCGTTTCCTTCCAGATACCACGTGCGTGTTTCGTTTCTCCTGAATTCTCTATCGTCCTGGTATTTCACGTCCTGTAGCTGTTCTCTTTCACCGCCTTGTGCAAGTTCAAATCTTATGTTTCTTGATTTCCTCAAAACACTCCTTCATTCAAGACAATGGCATTATAGCAAGCTTTAAAAAAAAAAAAAAGAATTATTTATTTAATTCCATTTGTTATTATTATTATTATACTTTAATTTGACCAGAGGGAGAGAAAGGGAAAGTGAGGAAGCAAGCCACCAGGTCTGGGACTCAAACCATGGTTGGCCATGTTGGAATCCAGCGCCTTGAGCCACCATGTCACTGCCAACCCTTAGCAAGCTTTTTACTAAGACTACCCAAGGCATGTGTGTCCTTACATCCAAGATAGTTTTATCAGGTCGACTTTCTCCTTCTTGCGAGGAAGAGGGTTTGCTGATTGTGGCAAACTTATGTTAGAGTACTAGGATGGTGGGGGGGAGGGGATTCAGATGTTAAGAATTGCTTCTTAGAGTGGTGAAACTACTCTGTGTGATACCTGAATGTGGATACATTTCACTGCATGTTTGTCCAAACCCACTGCATGAACAACCCCAAGAGTGAACCCAGTATTAAGTTCTGGGCTCTGGGTGACAATGTTGTCAATGTAGGGTCGTCCGTTGTAACAAAGATGCCACTCCGGTGAGGGTGCTGGTAGTGTGGGACCCTGCTTCTGTGAGAGCAGAGGGTAAATTGGAAATCTCTATTTCTTCTCGGTTTTGATGGGACCTGACCCTTGCTCTAAAAAGTGTATTAAAAAAATAATAAAAGCTTCCCAAACCACCCTCCCCATCCTTGTTTTACCAGTGACCTCACTGGCCCCTGGAGATTGGTCAGTTTTTCTCTTCCAGTAACAGCCTCTCCCCATCCTGCTATGCAATCTCTTTTCTTGCCCCAACGTTTTTCTATCTCAGCTGCTTGTGAAAACCTCACATTCTTTTTATTTTAAGCAGCAATTTTGTAATCTATATCTTTTTTCTTACTGCCCTCATCATGGTTGTGGTCTATCTTCTAATCAAAAGACATTTTATTTCTTGGAGAATTCTCCCACCAGCATTTCATTCCTTCTACACGTATGTAACTTTTCTTAATTCTTTAACAGCACTACCAGGTAGATGTTATTTTATTTCATTATTTTTTTGGAGACTTTTTGCTATAGGGCGCGTGCGCTTGCCAGAAAGAGAGAGACAGAAAGCAAGAAATCACCCCCAGGGGGGTTGGCTATGCCACAATCCCTTCTCCTCCATCCTCCTCTCCAGATCTTGGGCACGCATGCACACATGCCCAACATGAGTTTAAGCCACCGGGTCCAGGACTTGAATCACAGTTGACTACATGGGAGTCCAGCGATGTAGATATTACTCCAACTGCTGGTCCTGGTAGACGTTACTTTTGCTTTATAAATAAGAAAACAAAGGCTAAAAAAGCTCATGAATCTGTAATGTAGGTGGCAAAAGGGAGACTGACTGTTCTGGCTTTAAAGCACCAAGCTCTGCCCACACTATCACACTAGATGTATTTAACTCAAAGATGTGAAAAGAAGAGATAGTATATTGTGATTATTTATGCCTGAATAATTAAAGTCATTGATTATTTTACTTTATTTTTAAGTTTTTGCTGTAGGGCACATGTGCTCACCAGAGAGAGAGAGACAGAGAGAGAGGGAAAGTGGGTAAGCAAGCTGCCAGGTTCAGGACTTAAACCACAGTTGGCTATGTGGGAGTCCAGTGCCTTAAATACCACCTGCTGGGCCCTGAAGTAGGGTATTTAATATAACCTACCCAAAAGGCATTTTGGTCCTGACAACACTTTAACTCTGCAACAATGTTTATTAGACATACTGTCTAGATCATTGGAATATGAATATTCTTTTTTTTTTAGAGAGATAGATTTTTGCTATGGGGCACATGCACTCACTGGAGAGACAGAAATCAAGAAACCACTCCGTAGGGGGAATGGCCACACCACAATCCCTTCTTCATTCTCCTCTCTGGATCTTGGCACACACACGTGCCTGGTGTGAGTTTTAAGCTCTCAGGTCTAGGACTCGAACCACAGTCAACTACATGGGAGTTCAGCATGGGCATAGTAACCATTACACCATCACCATCTGCTGGTTCTGGAATGTGAATATTCTGAAAACTACCCCAAATAACTTGAAAGTAGCTTGTATTTTTTTTTTTTAAGGTCTGGATATCTTTTTCTGCTGAGATAGTATCAATGCAAATACATTATATAAACATATTATCAGTGGAATTTTTCAAACACATCAGCTTTATAATAAAGATCTCTAGGTAGAATAAATTCTCCAGTTTAAGAGACTGCTTTTTAGTATTTTTGGTTACATTTTCTTTATCATTGCCCCTCGTTTACTTGGAGATTTTTGTTATATGATACCTGAATTGCCTACTTAAGCTTAAAATGAAGACATAAAATTTTTGATCATGAAATCGTTATTCCATACATATTAAAACTATTTAATATCAAATAGTATTTGTCTCTATTAATAATTTTAAAATACATACTGCCAATTGAAACATCACTGGTTTGCACAAAACACTTTACTGTCATGTATACTTTAAATGTTGAGGGCAGGACTGGCAAGTGGTATGGTAGTTAAGACTCTGGACTCTCACATAGCCAACTGTGGTTAGAATCCCAGACCTGGTGGCTTAAAAATCACTCCAGGCATCTGTATATACATGCCCAAAATCCCAAGAAGAGAATGGAGGAGAAGTGATTGTGGAGTGGTCACCCCCCCCCCCAGGGGATGATTTCTCACTTTCTCTTTCTCTGTATCTCTGTCTCTCTCCAACAAGCACACATACCCTATGGCAAAATCTTAAAAAAAAAAAAAAAAAAAAAAAAAAAAAACTTGAGGGGAATTTTCCAGCCAAAATATCATTTATATTTTCTTTTGAAGTGTGTGTGTTTGTGTTTCCAGGAGAACAGGATATGAAACAATCCTCATCAGTAAAAATGAAAGGCTGTTCTTTGAACTATCTTTCAGATACAAAGTTATAGAACAAAAGCCTGAATTATTCATTTTTAATATATAAAAATATACCCTTTTGAATGGCAAAAGCTAGGAATGATTTTCCATTTGAAAATTTCTGGACACAAGTGAAAGATCATATCACTCCTTGGAAAACCCCAACTCTTTTTTTAAAAAGTTGGTGACTTATGCTATTCAAAGATAGTGCTTAAGCTCTTGAGTCATAAAAAGTCCAATAGTAGACTTTTTAAATGTCTTTTTTCATGATAGAGTGTGTGTGGGTACACATGAGAGTGAGAGATGAGGAGGAAGAGAGGAAGAGAGAGAGAGAGAGAGAGAGAGAGAGAGAGGAGCGCCCTCCACAGGTTCTGGTCCTGTTCCTCTTCCTCTAGTCCTCCAGTCCACCGAGTCCTGGGCAATTGTGCTCATGCCCTGCATGTTTCAGGCTGACTGTGCTGGGGATTTGAACCGTGGCCACATGTGCGACTGACTTCTCTTGGGCAGCACCTTACCTCTACACCATGGAGCTGACCCTCAGTAGTGGATTATTCAATTTAGTTTTGTTTTGTTTCCTGGTTAGCTGGTGGTCAGTTTTGGGATGGCGGGCTGCAAAGGCAATGCTAAGAGAATGAGTTCCTGAGAGGACAGAAAAGATTTAGTGGGGCTATGGGACCAGCAGTTGGCATAATGGCTATGTCGCTGGACTCCCATGTAGTCGACTGCAGTGCAAGTCCCGGACCCAGCGGCTTAAACTCATGCCAGGCGCGTGTGCGTGCATGCTCAAGATCCCAAGAAGAGAATGAAAGAGAAGGGATTGTGGCATGGCCATTTCCCCTGGGGAGTGATTTCTCACTGTCTCTTTGTCTCTCTCTCTCTGGTGAGCACACATGCCCTATAGCAAAAACCTCTCAAAAAAAAAAAAAATTCAGTGGGGTTAAAAATACTGAAAATTGGAACCAGCAGATAGCATAATGGTTACGTCACTGGACTCCCATGTAGTTGACCGTAGGTGAAGTCCTGGACCCAGTGGCTTGTAACTCACAAGCACAGGTGCATACGTGCCCAAAATCCCAAGAGGAGAATGAAAGAGAAGGGATTACGGTGTGGCCATCCCCCCAGGGGGTGATTTCTCGCTTTCTGTCTCTCTGTCTCTCTAGCGAGCACACATGCCCTGTAGAAAAAATAATCTCTTTAAAAAAATACAGAAAATTGCTGGTGGGATTGTTTAAAGAAAAGTTAAACTTGCTTCTTGAAAAATATTTAGATATAAATAGAAGAAACTAGTGAGTTGACAGATTGGTGTCAGAAGTGGGGGTGGGAAATCTGAGTGAAACTGACTTTCCCAAGCCCCCCCAACTTCCCACTGTTCTGACTAGCCTCAGTTCAGTCACACTGGTCAAATCGGGTTAGCGGAGAGCCCGCTGCACACAGACAGCCCATTCCCCCTCTCCCTGGCACATTTTGGGTTCTCCATGCTTCCCCTGTAGCCTGGGACATTTTTCTCCTTCCTCTGTAAATCAGCCCATCCTTCAAGTCCTCACTGGTGCAAAAAAGCCACATTTCTCAAGGTTGTTTTTCAGACCCTATGGATCAGAATCACCTGGGCACCATGATATAGAGTCCTGGGGTTCACTCTAGGGATTAAGTCAGGAATCTCTATTTTCAATATTACAAGTAATTCTAATTATGGTATAATTTGGACACCTTATATGATTGACAGCTGTTTAAATGTAAGATTCCTCCCTTAAAACACAGTCTTCTGGGACAGAGATTTTCTCCTTTTTTCTCCTCTTCCACTGCCTCTCCTTTTTTCATTGACTTGTACACAATGTTTAAAAAAATATGAAGTACAGATAATCTAAAGGGAAAATAATACTCTCAGCATTTAGAGATAACAACTCAACATTTTAGTGTGTGTCCTTGTCTTTCTTGCATCAATGTCACTCTTCTGTACATATCTACACTTTTTTATAATGAGAACATGAGGTCATACAATTTTGTAGATGCACTTACTAATAACATATTGTAAATATTCTGTTATATTAAGCGTTTTGAAGAGTTGGTAGTAAAATAGAATTAAAGTACAAATTTATTTGGGTGCGAGAATTTTGAAATCCATATAGTGTTTTCAGAATATGCATTCCCCATGAGTTTTTTGAAGACCACTTGTATGAAGGAGTCTCATCAGCCAGATACCACCCACAATGCATGTTTGCCCCCAGACTGGGCTTGTTACAGCAGGGAAGGAGATCTGTATGTTTAAAAACCATGGGTATCTCAGGAAGAGGGAGTCAAGAGAATTACGGAATTTGGGCTGGGCTGAAATGATTTTAGGGTAAGTTCAAGAAGGAATCTGTTCTTCTTGAGCGCTATCAGAAAGCAGGGACAGTTGGGTTACTGAGTATGCTAATCACTTTTATCTATGGAGCTAGAGTAACAGAGAAAGGCAAACCCAGTCATTGGAGAAACAGCAGTGGTCATTCAACCAGAAGAAGGGGACATTTATTAATTTTTGTGCTTGCTCAATTATCACCCACCCCTACATTCCTCTTGTTAAATTTCTTTCTTTTTTTTTTTTTTTTTTTTTTTTTTTTGAGAGGTTTTTGCGCTTGCGCTCGCCAGAAAGACAGAGAGAGACAGAGAGATAGAAAGTGAGAAATCACCCCCCAGGGGGGATGGCCATGCCGTAATCCCTTCTCCTCCATTCTTTTCTCGGGATCCTGGGCACACACACATATGTGCCCAGTGTGAGTTTAAACCATCGAGTCTGGGACTCGAACTGCAGTTGATTACATGGGAGTCCAACAACATAGCCATTACGCCAACTGCTGGTCCCAAATTTCTATTCTGGCAAGATTATGGAGTGATCTGGTTTTTGTCTTGTTTCACCACAGTTGTGGCAAATCTTCTTCTGGTGTTGACATTCTATAAAATTGTTCCTGTTCTGCAGGGTGACATCATGCATGCCTACCCTGTTCATAGCTTTCAACACGTTCTCAGAAGATACATGATCCCCAAAAGTTTTAATAGTAATCATTGATAAAGTATATTATTCAGTCTTGAAGTTGTCCCTCATTTATCTGGGTAGATACATCAGAATGAAGTTCTGCCTTAGCAAGATTCTCTTGTGCTTGAGAAAGCCAGTTATTAGATTTTTTATTTTTAATTTATTTTATACGTTTAATCACTGTACATGAACACAGCTTGTAAAGTGAATTGTCGCAGCATGAACACACTGCACACCAGACCAGTTAAAGATATCACACATGCTATCATCAACAGACAGTTCTCCCAGTTAGTCACATTGATGTAAATGCTTAGGGAGCAAAAAACCCCTTCAGTCTTTCATGATTATATTTCTCAAACTCAGCTTCCAGCAGTTTTTGTTTTTGTTTTTTAGAGATTTTTGCTATAGGGAACATGTACTTTCCACAGAGACAGAAACAGAAAGTGAGAAATCACCCCCCCCTCCATTATTTTCTGGGGATCCTGGGCACGCACACACATGTGCCCGGTGTGAGTTTAAGCCATCGAATCTGGGACTTGAACTGCAGTTGAGTTTACAATGTATGTTTATCATTTCCCTTTATCACAGAATAATATTCCATTATATGGACGTAGCACTTTTATTTATTTTTTTAGAGGTTTTGCCTTAGGGAGTGTGCACTTGCCACTGAGACACAGAGAGACACAGTGAGAAGGAAAGTGAGAAATCACCCCCTGGGGGGATGGCCACGATGCAACCCCTTTTCTTCCTTTCTCCTCTTGGGATCTTGGGCACATGTGCACACATGCCTGGTATCATTTTTAAGCCACCAGGTTCAGGACTGTAGCCTCAGTCGGTCATGTGGGAGTCCAGCGCCCCTAACCACCACACCTCCTGCCGGCCCCCAGAAACTATTTTCTAAAGCAGCTAGACCTTTTAACATATCTTCAAACTGTGTGAAGACTCCAACTTCTCTGCATCTTCACCAACACTTATGAGGTTATCATCTATCTTACTTATTATAGCTATCCTACGGGATGGGAAGTAGTATTTTACTATTTTATTTGCATTTTTCTGGATGGCTAGTAATGTTGAATATCATTTCATGTGCTTATTGGTCATTTGACTCTCTTTGAAGACTGTCTGTTCAGATCCTTTGCCCAGTTTTTAACTCAATTGTAACAGAGCTACAGTGGTGAAGGCTTCAATTTATTGTATCACTACTGGTTTTCTTCTGAGGTGTATTTCTGCATTTAGCCCAACTGCTGTTGAAGATATTTTTCATTATATCCTCTACCACTTTTTGTAAGGATTCATGTAATAAATACTGGCTATGTTTAATGTCAGAAAAACGGATATTTCCAAATGAAATTTGACTTTTAAAAAGTCGGATCCAAGAACAAGATGTGTCTGTTTTAGTATTGACTTGCACTGATCTATGAACTTAATTTTGTAACCTAATTCATTTTGAATTCTTAGTACTTTCGTTACGCATTGATCAGGTTCTGTTTATTTTTTTCTTTTATTTTAGGTTTTTGTTATAGGACATGTGTGCTTGCAAGAGAGAGACAGAGACAGAGAGGGAAAGTGAGAAATCACCGCCCCCAAGGGAGATGGCCATGCCACAGTCCCTTTCTTTCATTCTCCTCCTGGGATTCTGGGCACATACATGTATGCACTTGGCATGCTCCTCAAGCTGCCAGGTCTGGGACTAGAACCACAGTTGGCCATATAAGAGTCCAGTGCCTTAACCACTATACCACCAGCTGGCCCAGATTTTAACTATCTCTTCGCACTTAGATTTTCATATTTTCCTTTTATGCGCATTTTCCCCAAGCCTTTCCTTTCTCCACTTAAACTTATAGTACTTGTGATTTCCTCCCTTCCTTATCTTCTTCTCATTGTTTTATTTTATTATTATTTTTAAAGTTGACC
This sequence comes from Tupaia tana, assembly GCA_026018925.1. Taxonomy (NCBI): domain Eukaryota; kingdom Metazoa; phylum Chordata; class Mammalia; order Scandentia; family Tupaiidae; genus Tupaia; species Tupaia tana. The sequence goes on from JAKSZU010000017.1 coordinate 17,379,194, forward strand.
AGAGAGAGAGAGAGAGGGAAAGTGAGAAAGCAAGCTGCCAGGTTTGGGGCTCGAACTGTGGTCAGTCATATGGGAACCCAGACATCTTAACCACTATGCCACCTGCTGACCTCCCTCCCTTATCTTCTAATATTATGTTCTTTTCCTTTGGGAGTATAAAAGCAGAACCAGCTAACAACTTGGAAAGTCTCTATCAACAGAATCCTGAAATGGATACTCTGATTACATGATTGCTCTGGTGAAGAGAAATTTTGGTGATTATTAAATCCATCATGTTGAGGCTGCCTGGACTTAAAATTTTTTTTCTTAGTTGGTAGTTTTGTTTCCAATAGTGTTTAAAAAGAAACAAAACTAACTTACTTATTTGAACAACAAAATCTATTATGTATCCATTATAATATAACACAGTTAACTTTTTTACTGATCTTGTTCCAAAGTTTATCTAACCAGTAGGCAGTTTTAGTCCACAGTCACAGAGGACAATATTTTTAGTTTTTTTGATGAGTGTTCACATGTAATATTGGAACTTTTCCATATCTTTCTTCTCTCCTTTCTTCCCTTCTTTCCTCTTTTTTTTTTTTTTTTTATTGTTGTTTATTATCATGATTGCGATTCGAGTTGCAGGATTCCTTTCCCTTTGCATAGTGCGAGACTCCTTGTGTTAAATAACTGGGAAACTGACTTCTCACAAGCCCAACTATTTAATCACTTGGCTGCTAGGAGTTTTACTATACCCCAGTGATGGGGAACAAACAATATTATACTAGAATAGAGATTTAGGAGGGATCATGTCTGTAAGTAATAAACAGTTGCAGCTAATGTGAAACGTTCTTATTAAGCAGTTAACCGCCGCACGGATGCACACAAATGCTAAAGCAGTGCAGCTCCACTGTTCCTGACAATCCCTGGCAGCCTAGCATGTTATAACTTGCATGAGTTTTAAAGTTTTTAGGGTTTTCAATTGTATCCATAAAAAAATACACAGCGGAGCAATCCACTATTCCATAGTATGTGCAACAGCCCATGACATGTGGTATGCTCTTATGAATATTTGATTGTTAAATGATTAAGTGGAGTCTTAAGTTTCTATTCTGTTCTGCCTCTTAAGCACCTGTATAATTAAGCCGGTGATTTGATTTCTCTGGGTTTCCAATTTTTTTAATGAATGATAATGAAATGGGAATATCGCATATGGCATCCTCGCTTGTTTTCAATGTTGATTAAAAGAAATGATATGTGCAAAAGTCTGTACTTGAGACCAGCAGGTGGCATAGTGTTTATGTCGCTGGATTCCCACATAGTTGACCATGGTTCAAGTCCTGGACCCGGTGGCTTAAAACTCATACTGGGTGCATGTGTGGGCGTGCCCAAAATCCCAAGAAGAGAATGGAGGAGAAGGGATTGTAGCATGGCCATTCCTCTGGTAATGATCTCTCACTTTCTCTCTCTGTCTCTCCGGCGAGTACAAGTGCCCTATAACAAAAATCGCTTAAAAAAAAAAAAAGTCTGGTACTTGGTGTGCCAGTAGGTGGCATGGTGGTTAAGGTGCTAGATTCCCACATGACTGTGGTTCAAATCTCACACCTGGCAGCTTGAAAATCATGCCAGCATGTGTGCATGTATGCCCCAAATTCCAAGAGGAGAATGAAGAAAAAGAGGTTATAGTGTGGTCAACCTACTGGGGGGCAATTTCTCATTTTCCTTCTCTCTGTCTCTCTCTGGTGAGTGCATGTACATATATGCATGTATATATGTATAATGGTCATAATACATTATTACTCTTAGCCTAGTTGTAGTAAGACTGTCAATTTCAAAGAGACCAATCAATATTGATGTAATGCATTTGAGGGAACACAGGTTTCAGTCAGAAGCATGGGCTTCAAAGCTATCTTTATCTGTTGCTGGCTGTGCAGGTCTGGACCTCTGTGAGTCTCAGTCTCTCATTTGACCAGCATGATAATTCGTGTACTGCAGAATTGTGGCACCTACATGAAAACCTATGTGCACACCTTGGCCATGAACAGGTGCAACAGGTGCTGATGGCTTCTCCCTATAACCCCTCACAAGTTAAAAATGCCTTTCAGACCAGTTGTGATGGCACAGAGGTAATGCAGAGGCCCTGTGGAAATGGCCCTGTGCACACAGGGCACATGTGCTTACTGAATCCTGGCTGAGGTTGGCAGTTTGGTTGCAGCATGTAGACACCATCAGGGAAGCCTACACCCTTTCCCCCTTCTCTCTCTCTTTCATGGAAGAACTATATAAATATATACACCTTTAGTTCTAATAGTTTCAGGAATTCTTTGTTTGTTTGTTTTGCCATAGGGTGTGTGTGCTCACCAGAGAGAGAGAGAGACTGAGAGGGAAAGTGAGAAATTACTCCCTAGGGGGATGGTTACACCATAATCCCTTCTCCATTTTCCTCCTTCCTGGGATTTTGGACACACAGACATGTGCCCGGCATGATTTTCAAGCTTCCATGCCTAGGACTTGAACCGTGGTCATACATGTAGGAATCCAGCATCTTCACCACTACACCACCTGCTGGCCCCTTTCTAAGAATTCTCATCCAGTCAAGATTATTGCCTTATATTGTGCATGACCGCCTTTTCATTTCCCCTCCAAAATGTTTTTTTTTTTTAAGTTATAAGAATGTGAACCATATTATTTATTATGGACCTGCAGGCACTGTGCCAGCTGCACAGTGAAAAAAATTACAAAAAAATTTAGAAAAAATTTTAATTAAATTTATAAAAAAATGATACGTAGTGGTATGAGTCTAGGGGGGGAAAAAGGCCAAGTGTATAATAGCCTGAAAAGATCTTGGTGTGTCCAGGTGTGCATATGAATTTTTTAAATTATTTATTTATTTTTTTGTTTATTCATTCATTTTTAATTTTACCAGACAGAGACAGAGAGAGAGAAAGAGTGAGAAAGCAAGCTGCCAGGTCCAGGACTTGAACCGTAGTCAGCCATGTGCGAGTGTCCAGCACCTTAACCACCACACCACCTGCTGGTCCCCATATGAATTTAATATATGGTATGGATTGTATCACACATAATTGGGAAATGGGAAATTTGCTCAATAAATGGATCTGCATCAGGTGGCTAGTCTATTAGGATAAAGACAAACATACACAAGCACATTTTAGAGTTTTATTCTCTTACTTAAGACGCCAGTTGGTCTAGCCTTACAGGCAGCTATGTTCCACAGGGTCACGCAGAGATCTCGGTTCCATCTGTCCAGTTACTCTGCCATCCCCTGAGACATTGTCTCTCTTCTCCATAGTAGAAGCTAAGTTTCTCATGCCCCGTATTCTAGCTTATAATGAAGAGAAAAGAGGGAATATGGAGTGAGGGATTTCCTGTTAAGTGTGTGACACAGAAATTGCCCCTGCCTATTGATTTACCTTCTGTAATGAGCACGTGGTCCCATGGCCACATCTACCTACATGAAAAGTTAGGAGATGTAGGCTTCAACTGGACAGCCATGGATTCAGCCACAACCAAGGGGGAGAAGAGGATCCGTGCTGGGTTGGGTGAAGAATACACAGGGATGGAAAAATACGATAGGTTGAAATGGGATACTCTAAGGGTAATGAATGGAGAAATTCAGCAAGGTTTGTTTGTTAAGATTCTCCTCTATGCCGTGTTTTCAGAGATAAGGATTTTTTTTCCCTTCGGGCATAGGGAGGGTATCCCTCTTACAAGGGTCTTCTGACCTACTTGAAGGAAAGGACAGAAAAACCTTTCCTAAATTCTATGACCTGCTTCAGGGAAGAACAGCAGGGAAAGCTGAGTGTAACCTTCCTGCCTCTGTGGACTTTTTCCCATTCCTTTAGCTTCAATTATTCAAGGTGTCCCATTTTGGGCAAGCAGGTTCTGAACCTCATCGTCTAATCATAAAGGGTCATTTATTTCTTTTTCTTCCTCTATTCCCTCATTGGACACTTCATGGGAGAAGGTACCCAACATACCGCATAGCCCTGTCCCTTTTATGGGATTTGGATGGTGTTCTGCCTTATGGAAACAGAGCCAGCACAATGTTTTACGCACATGAGTGGAAATGAGTGTACTCTGCTATATGCTGTGGTTTGCTGGATGATTTGGTAGCGTGGCTCTGCCGTGGCTGTAGTGCTGGTTGGTTATAGATAAGGAAAGAATATTGATTTCGAAGGGATGCGTTGAAATGGAAGCTGATTTTGGCTTTCCTTTTTTCTCCCACCAATTTCCTTTAAGATGTAACTTTGATATGTCTTTTTTATTGATACAGTAGAAGTCTTTTAAAGTAAGCTCAAGTGAAACAGCATATATAATATTTGCCAGCATGCATTAAGTGTGTTAGATGATCTATTTAAAAATTGATGAAAAACATGCAAAGAAAAATAGGATAGTTTCCTTCTGGCTTACCCGAAATTAATAGTTTAGCCATCAGGTTTAATATTGGAAATTGTAAAATCTATCAATTTTTCTAATGACATAGCTAGTAGTACGTTATTGAAAGGTTAGCTGAAGGCCAGTTTTGCAGAATGTTGATTTTGCATACCACAAATGCTGGTGTCTAGAAAGACATTAATCATCAGTAAATGTGATTAAGGTCACTCAAAAGCAATTAGAAGCAATAGTGGCTACATAAAATAGAGCATTTTAATTGAAAACAATTTTGCTAGAGGGAAGAAAACATTGGTAGAATCTGGAACAATGGAAGAGAGAAATGAGGACTGCCTGCCATTTACACCTGAGCCCGAGTATGCAAATGAGTCTTCCAGACGAGTAGGGACAAGGAACAAGTTTGTATTTTTGCACTTTGGCCTGTTAGCCCTATTCATGAGTGCCATCTGGTGACTGGCAGATTTCTAGCCCGCGTGTGCTATCTAGAAAGTCTGGTTTAAGAAAAAGATGTCAGCGACTTAAGACCCGTGTCACGTGACTCCCTCCACTGGCAGGCTCTGCCGCCGCGGATCAAATTTCACCTCCAGCGGGTCCTCCCAGCCATGTGGGTTTAGCCGAAGGAGAAGCAAAACCGCACTTCCTAACATGTTCGCGGCTGCTCTTGGTTTACGGGGGGACCCTTGGACTGGGAGCTGTTTTTCAAATCAAAGCAGAGGCACTGCGTGGAGTTTTCGTATTTCGCTGTCATTTTAATGTGCTCGTCTGGGCTCCATCAGTTGTTGCAGACACTTCCTGAGAGAATGGGGGCTGGCGCTCTGGCCATCTGTGTAAGTACAGGCCTCCGTCTGCCTTCGGAGGCCGCTGCCCTGCCGGTGTTTAGGAGAAGCCTTTCCCCTCTTCCTTTGGATGAGCTGTTTGTGTAACTTCGGTTTTGCTTTCCTGGAGGTGGGGGGAGATTTATTACTTAACTTACTGTCCATTCGAATGCATAGTAAGGAGTCTCTAAAGTGACGCTCAGCTTGTAGTCAGCTCTCCTTTCCCAAAACCGTGAAGGCAGATGCATGCTGAGTTTATGCAGTTCAATCCACTTGATTCACTGTGGAGCTCTCTCAAGTGCTTCAGACTTGCTTGTCCCTACAGAGTTAAATACGAATGCTTAGTGGGAGCTGCAGGAGAAGCCTCACAGCTGGTTTCAGAAAGTATTAAAACCACTATCAGTTATTACCTCAGAGTATGTGCCTGACATTTTTCTATTTCATCTTCTGCTTTCATTTAGCGATTCTGGAATTTCTGTTTCAGTATCGTTGCTGAAAGTGATGGTGGAAAAACTTGGTTGATAAATTATTTGTGACTCCTTAATTGGCTGAAATCCACAGAAAAAATGTACCTGAATTTCCAGAACCAGGTCTTATGAATTTCTGCCTAACTCTAGTACAGAATCTTTTGCAGTAATTAAGTATTGCCAGTTATGTAATTAATGTAATCAACAGAATTCTGCGATTTAAATTTTTATTTCAATATATGGGAAAAGCATATTATATTACATACCAATCATACATATTTATATATCAAGTTGACATTGTATTCCAAGGGGGCATTTTATTTGTCCCTAGAAGTATTAAAAGAGAAATACTATTTATATTCTTCATTATCACCTTAACTACACACTTGTTTGTTTTTTGTAATTTTTTAAAAAAATCACATTCAGATCAGATACTATTTTTTTTTTCTTTAAGTTTCAGAAAGGCTCACAATTCGTTTTAGGTTGTAATGGCATTCTGGAAATATCCAGAAGTATGTGGTGAGTTTCGAGACATAGACTCTGAATGGTCACCAGGTGGTGGACTAACTCCACAGATGGAATTTTCTTAGTAAAACTGCTGGATGACTTGTTTCCAGGCTGAGAACTTTTCAGCATCCTGCATGCCGGACTGTCTTTTCCTTGTAGCCCAAGGCTTGTGGCATTCAAGTATCCAGGTGTTTATCCTTTTCTCACTCCAGAATATCCTTCAAAATTGGATTTATGGGGCCAGCAGGCCTGTAGTGGTTAAGGTACTGGACTCCCACATGGCTGACCACGGTTCGAGTCCTGTACCTGGTGGCTTGAAACTCACACCCAGCATGTGTACATGCATGCCCGAGATCCTGAGAGGAGAATGGAGGAGAAGGGATTGTAGCATGGCCATCCCCCCTGGGGGGGTGACCTCTCATCTACTCTCTCTCTGTTTCCCTGGTGAGCATACATGCCCTATAGCAAAAATTTCTCTAAAAAAAAAAAAAAAATCTGATTTATCCATATGTAAAATACTTTTATTTTATTACAGATCCAGCTCTTCCATATTTCTAGTTTTGTAGAAGAAATACTTTAGAACCAAACTTGTGTAGGAGAAGGCAGCCCCTTGACCTGTTTATCATGCAGATTTGTAGTCTTCTTGGGTTGTTCGATTAGATCCTTCCTTCCTGCCCTTGGCCATGGATCTCTACCTTGACTGTGACGCAGACTGATTCATCCATGGAACTCCATAATTTCCCTAAAGTTAGATCCAAAGCATGTACAAAATTTCACTTAGGGTTGACATAAAAAGCACACAGTTTGAAAGAAGTTTTGCTCAGACCGATGAGTAATTCCCAGTCATTCCCACCCTTCAACTAAAGTTTGGTCTTTGTGCTGTGTTGCAGTTTTTGGAGATTATGGCATAATATGCCTAGAAAAATAAAAGGTAGATATGGAGAACGAACATCTTTCTAAAAATGTTTTCATGTGTGTGGCAGAAAAGTGAGAACTAAGTCCCACATTGATATGTACACTGCTCTTTAGTTTGGGACTTATCTACTTAAATATATGTATCAACTGCTTAAATATCAATACTATGGTAAGCTCACAAATTTACCTACATGACAACTCATATGTTCATAGAACATGTCACTGCTTTACTGGAACAAATCTATGTTTCCTTAGTAAAGGATCACCCTATACCCTACCCAAGCAGAGTGGGAAATTATACTTGCTAATTAATTTTCATGTCTTCTAGTCTTAAATGTGACTTGTGGATGACTCAGGTTCTCTTAGGTAAATCTTGAGTCTTGTTGAGGTATTCAAGAAGGCATATGGGCATCTTAAGGAGTGGTAGACTAACCGAGGTAGCTGGCATATTCTAGGGGAAGAAGAAAGAGGGCAAACAATTATAACACAAGTTCAGATTTCCAAGTCGTCATGGTTATCTTCTTTGTAGTTCCTAGTTTGATGTTTGGCGTTAAATTCATTTTATACTGATTACATTTAAGTTTTTTCTTTTAAGATTTATTTGTTTATTTCCATTTGTTATTATTTTTTAATTTGACCAGAGAGAGAGAGAGAGAGAGAAAGGGAAAGGGAGAAAGCAAGCCACCAGGTCCAGGACTCAGACCGTGACTGGCCGTATGAGAATCCAGAGCCTTTAACCACCACGCCACCTGCCAGTTCCTGAATTTAAGTTTTCTAAATGCCATGGTGAATTTCTTGATTTTTAAAAGAACCTGCTATTTTTTTTCATTTGGAGTTTTAGAAAAAATATGGACTTTTTAGCCTTACAGACATGACAAGTCCTAGCTTTGTAAATGACTACACTTTGGTCTTAGTTATTAATGAGCAGAGTGCTGTCTTGATAGTAGATTTAGGCAATATTTGACCATTTATTCGACCTTCCTGACATTTTCTATTTATTTGTCTGTCTTACTAGCAGACTGCAAAGTTTTGGAAAGAAAGGGTCATATCTTATCTTCATTTCTTGTCTTTTGTTCAGGGCTAGACAATAGTAATTCAATAAATGTTTGCCTAAAACACAATAGGTAAGTCAGGTTCTAGGTTTATCAGTTTGACTGTCTTTTTCTTTTAAATAGGTCATATAAAGACCCTCAAGAAACTAAGAGCATACCTGCAAAAAGCATTCTATATTTAAACAAACAAGCAAAAAATGATAGAGGGTACATGTGCCTGTGTATGAGAAAGAGAGAAAGCAGCCCAGCAGGTTCTGGTCACACTGTAATCCTTTTTCCTCTAATTCTCCATCTCATCAGGATTTTGGGCATGTGTACACCTACTGGAAGCTTAAACCCTGGCAGGCCATGAAGAATCTGGCTTCCTCTTCCTAACACCTGCACTGTAGGACTGGTCCAGTGTTCTGTCTTTTGTTGTGTTGTGTTGTGTTGTGTTGTGTTGTGTTGTGTTGTGCTGTGCTGTTATTTTTTTTTCTGTGAGTCTCCAACTGAATGGTATAGGAATCCTTCTACGATAGCATTACCTGTAGTCAATGCAGGTGACCACACATCCATCCATCTCAAATGAGATGTAGGATGATCAGTGCATGGATGGCCTCCATGAGGTAGGCACATAATCTGCATTAGAGTTATTAGTGCTAAACGTTCCAACAGACAAACTCGGGAATCTCAGTAGTTCAAGAAAACAAAGATTTATTTACATATTATTCAAAGAGCGATGCAGGTTGACAGACCTCTCTTCTATCTGGTGACTCTGGTCCAGGCTAATTCCATCTGTGATGTTCTTTCTTTCTTTCTTTTTAAGAATTATTTATTTAATTTATTTTATTCATTCATTCACTTTAATTTGATTAGAGAGAGACTCACAGAGAGAGAGAGGTGGTGGGGGGGGTAGTGAGAAAGCAAGCCACCAGGTCCGGAACTGGAACTGTTGTTGACCATGTGGGAATGTCCAGCACTTAACCACCACACCATCTGCTGGCCCCTGTACTTGTTGTCTTAACACACCACCATGAATCCCTTAAGGTTCAGCAAGGAAAGAGATAGATGAGGCACATATATTGTTATCTCATCATGGAAGTGACTTTCTTCTTCTCTCATAGTTCTTTGCTTTGTACTAGTCACATGTTCACCCCTGAAGGCAAAGATGACTGGGAAATGTAGAGAAATATCTCATGTAATATCTTAAATTCTGTCTCTGGCCTACATTGCTCAAGTCAGACAGAGAGAAGGATAACTGTCTCATGATTGAAGTAATAATCTGTTCTCCCCCAAGGAATTATATCCCAGGTGCTGCTGACAGACATCTAATCTCTGGATCAAGGAGGGAGGCAGCCGAAGAAGGGAGACTTTGTACAACAATGAATGGTAGAATAGTGGGGCCAGCCATGAGCCAGGTCTTCTCTTGCCATGAACTGCTTTGTGTTGTTATTAATGTAATGTGATAATGTCCTTATTATTTTAGCCAGTTTGAGCTGGAATTTCAATTATTTGCAGTCAAGAACATCCTAACTGATACACTTTATCATGTGTTGACTTGGAGATGCATATCTTGAAATGGGATGAGGCAGGAGCCAAGGGCAGGACACAAGCTGTGCTTTGAGTGTTGACTTGGATAGTTGCTGCTTTTTATTTTATTTTTTAAGAGGTTTTTGCCTTAGAGCAGGTGTGCTGTCTGGAGATAGAGAGAGAGAGAGACAGGGAAAGTGAGAAATCACCCCCCATGGGGGATGGCCACACCACAATCCCTTCTCCTCCATTTTTCTCCCAGTATCTTGGGCACATACATACACATGCCCAGTGTGATTTTGAAGCCACTAGGTCTGAGATTTGAACTGTGGTTGGCCATGTAGGAGTCCAGCTGCTGCACCATCTGCTGGCCCCCCATACAGTTGCTGCTTTTCAATCTTGGGCAAGATGGTTAATCTCTCTCATTTTCCCCACCTTTCAGATTGTTGTGAAAATCAAATCAAACATCACATGAAAATACATTGTGAGCTATATAGCATCATAAAAATATTACCTTTGTTATCTGACAGGTGACTTTGTGTATAGACTTAAATTGATTTTTAAAATACTATCACGATAGGTGGATTCTACTTTGTTTTAAATAAAATGAAAGAAATTGTGATTTGAAGGGACTATTTATATTATCGGATTTATATCAAATAGTATTAAACATTTAATTTTCTTTCTTTCCACAATAGACAAATGAGATTCTGGAGGAAAACTAGATTAGTCATAGGCAAAGAAATGCATTTTGTATATTTTCTTCTACAAAACTGCAGTGTAAGTAGAATCTTCATCTGTGCTATCTAGACTTCATAAATCAAACAAAAAGATGTCTTAGTTTGTTTGGGCTGCTATAACAAAATACCTTGGACTGGGTAATTTATGATGAACATAAATTTATTTCTCACAGTTCTGGAGGCTAGGAAGTCCAAGAGCAATGTCCAGTAGATCCGGTGTCTGAAGAGAGCTTTCTGCTTTATAAATGGCACCTTCTTGCTCCGTGCTCACATGGCAGAAAGATGAATAGGCTCCCTCCTGTCTTCTATAAAGGTGTTAGTTCCATTCATGAGCACAGAGCTCTCATGCCCTAATGACCTCCCCAAGGCCCCACCTTTTAATACCACCACATTGGAGATTCAGTTTCAGTTTATGAATTTTGAGGGGACAGAAGTATTCAAGCCTTAACATCTGGTCAGTGACACAGTTATAGATTAGTGTTAAGAGGCTGTTAGAGAGTATAAGTTTATTTAAGGGTCAATTTTCTGGAAGTACGGTTGGTCGTGTGGGTTGACTAAATGTTCATTTGCAGAGCATTATACATAAACTCTAGCAAAAGTGATGGAAACTACAACCCAGCATGAAGTAGCGTATAAAGCAAAAGAATAAGGTAATTGGGTAAATTATGTTACAACCAGAAAGTTAGATTAATTTAGTCTAAATCTTGAAACTGAGTTATGAAATCATATTCCAAACAAAGGAAGAAGCTTATGTCCAGTAGTTCCTGAAATTAATAATAGAAAGAATACTTTGTTACCTGTAATTATGAATTTACAATGGTTTAAAAAGTGGTACTTCGATGAATAATAACATAATTGAGTTCATATAAGTTATATAACTAAGATTTAAGAAAAGTTTATATTATTAGCTAGCAGGCAGATTGGAGATTTATTTGAATTTATCATTCAAAATGAGTGATTTATAGAAAATGATTCCATATGTTTTTAGTTTACTCTACCTTTTTATTTTCTTTTTTCAAATTGCCAGATAGTACATAATTTTTTAGAGAGATGAAAAAAGATGTTAACAAACAAAAAGTGTACATGCTGATAAACATAAAAAAATTGCTCATGCCATCCATAATGAATCTGGCATAATTTGAAAGTTTGATTTTGTCCAACATTGAGAAGATAATGGGAAATTGATGTTCTCACTTGATGGCTACCAAACTGTAAACCACTGCAGCATCTTTGTAGGACAATGTGACAATATCTATCAACATTCATAATTTATATTTTTGTTAAGCTAGTCATTTTATCTCCAGGAATTTATCTTTAAGGCACCTGCATAATTATGTAAAAATGTTCAAGAATGTTCATTGCTGCAATATTTCTAATTGTAAGAACTATAGATAACCTAAACATCAGTAAATAGGACATTAATTATATCAATTAAAATATGTTTTAGAACATTAAACAACTCTATGTGCCACAATGGAGAGATCTCCAAAATAAATCAAGTATTTATCACAGCAAAATTAGAAATATATATATGTATGTATATGCTTAATTATGCATAAAATTTCTACAAGGATTGTTGGAGTTGGGATAGGAAGACTTTTCAGTTTAAATTCTTATGTATTATTAAAGTTTTGATTAAGTGTATATACATATATATATGTATATATATTTTAATTTGCTAGAGGTCATGTACACTCACCGCAGAGAGAGAGAAGGAAAATGAAAAAGCACTACCCACGAGGGGTGGTCATGCTGCAGTCCCTTCTTCGTTTCTTCCATTTTTGGAGTTTTGGGCATGTGCACATGGGCCTGCCATATTTTTCAAATTGCCAGGTCTGGGGCTCAAACCACGTACTCATCTATGTGAGATCTAGCTGCCTTAACGATACCACCAGCTGGCCCTGTATATTTTGTTTATTAAATCAGGAAAAATAAAGCCAGCCCTGTAGTGCAGCAGCTAAATCCTATGCTTAGAAAGCTAGATTCCATATGGTAGAGTACGGTTCAAATCCCAGCCCTGGCAGCCTGAGAAGTATGCCAGGCCCATGTATGTACCAAAACAGAAATGGAAGAAAAAGGATTGTGGCATAGCCATACCCAATTGAGAACTGCATTCACTCTCTTTTTCTCTCTCTCTCCTTAACTCTTTCTTTCCCTCTCTTTCTCCACCTCCCTCTCTCTTCTCCAGCCCCTAACAAGTGCACATCCCCTCTGGCTATGAAAACATAGACTGCTTAACAAACAGAATAGTAGGCCTACCTAGAAGAAAAGAGCATTGATTTGCAATCATGGTTGTGGGAGCTGCAAAATGTTGGTGGAAAAGTGGAATTAAACTGTGAATTTATTTTGGTGCAAAAAATGTTGACATCCATACACAGTGTTTTCATAATATACATTTTTTTTTGAATTGCCAAAGGGCACATGTGCTTGCTAGAGAAAGAAAGAGATGGAGAGATAGAGAGGGGGAGAAAGCACCTATTGGTGGGGTGTGGTCATGCTGTAATCACATCTCCATTTTTCTGTCCTGCCTGAATTTGGGGTATGCATATACATGTACCCAATGTGTTTTTCAAGCTGATGATGCTGGGATTTGAACCTTGCAGATGTAGAATCCTTCTCCCTTAACCACTAGGCCGTGGAGCTGGCCCCCATAATTTGCATTTCCATGAGCTTTATGAGGATCTTTGTATAAAGATCATTAGTATTAAATATTAATGTGTGTAGTGTTTGTCTTTTACAGGTACATATTAAAATTGTAATATGTGATTTATTTGAAATTGCCTAATATATAAAACGAAATAGCCTTTCTCTGCAAATTTCATAGGGCAGACCTAAAGCTAAGTAGAATGGAAGAGGGGCAGTTTCAGCTCAGAATTGTTTAAAAATTTAAATGTCTAAAAACCGAACTGGCTGTCTCTTAAGAGCATCCCTGACACTAAAAGTATGAAAAGGGCTGAGTAATCTTGGGTCAACTTGGCATAGGTGTTCCCTCATGGAATCAGAGTGACAAGGTTGGAGACCCTCACATTGTTCTAGGATTCTCTGAGTCATTATGTACTTCCCAGAGTTTGTAGGTATCATCCAGTTATACCTTTTCATTTGTTAGGCTGCTGGAAATTTAATACACACAGCCCCTTTCCTGGGATCTTGGGCATGCATGCGACATACCTGGCATGAGTTTCAAGTCCTACTGGGTCTGGGACTTGAACTGCAGTCAATGTGGGAGTCCAGTGATGTGACTGCTTTCTCATCTGCTGGCCCACTACATTTATTCTTAAAAAGCAAAAGTTAATCCTAATCTTACTGCCCTGGTTCCCAAATAAAATTCCTTGGATTTTGCCATCTTTCCTTTCAGTGGATTGATTTACATACACCTAACATAGCATGCTTAAAAAAAAAAAATCCCTCTTTCTTCTATTAAAGAAGAAACCTTAATAGATTATTTTTATTGTAATAGTAACTTGAATCAATTGAATGGAAGTTGCATTTCTTATTTATAATATGTGTAGCCTTATTGAAAAAATTGTAGGATCAGAGCAGGTGGCGTGAAGGTTAAGGGACTGGACCCCCACATGGCCGACCTTTGTTCAAGTCTCAGTCCCGGTGGCTTGCTTTCTCACTTTCTTTCTCTCACTCACTCTCTTTTTTCTTTTTGAGAGAGATTTTTGGTATAGGGTGCGTGCACTTGCCGGAGAGACAGAGAGGAACAGAGAGACAGTGAGCAATCACCCCGTAGGGGAGATAGCAACACCACAATCCCTTCTCCTCCAATCTCCTCTCAGGACTTTGGGTACATACACATGCACCTGGCATGAGTTTCAAGCTCCTGGATCTGGGACTTGAACCATGATTGGCCACATAAAAGTCCAGCGACATAACCATTACACCATCTATTATCAGAGTGAGAACTCTCTGTCTCTCTGGTAAGCATATGTGTCCCTCAGCAAAATTAAAAAATAATAACAATAAAATTAAATAAATAATTTTTTTAAAAGAGAAAGAAAAAAATGGTAAATTGTGATTACCTAAAATGCTGCAGTTTCAGAGATAGGTCATTTTGAACCTCAGCCACAATTGATCTTATGTGCCAGAAAATTACCAAGATATTTGCAAATGTAATCAAATCAGAGAAATAGAATGTTCAGTCTGCATACACTTATTCCTGTTTCTTCTCCTATGTCAAGCTATGGCTACCTATGAATAAGACTTAGGTATATTTTTTGTCTTTAAAAGTGTCTTATTGTTTCAGGATCCACGTGGCACTTAAATGTGCTCGTACGTGTTTTCCTGATCAACAGGTACTTCTGAGTCACACCCCGTGGTTGCTGTAGTAATATATCTTAGATACTGTGGTGTATTGCTCCCTCTCTTAGCTACACCTAAGTTGTGGCTTCAGATGTCTCTTCATTTTCACTCCTTTTTAACCATTATCAGTGTGCGCCCTTCGTAACACCGCAGTGTGGGAGAGATGGGAGAGGTTGTGATTTGAGTTGAAGTACAGTTACGTGACGACCACTGCTCTTCACCTGCAAGCACTTAGATTTTAATCCATGCCTGTCTGTTGTAACCATGCAGCCTCCTGTGGTGACTATGACTGACTGCTCTTTCTTCTTATGCCCTTTTAAGCAAAATAAAGCAGCAGTTCGGCTGAAAGAAGACATGAAAAAGATAGTGGCAGTGCCACTAAGTGAGCAGAGAGGTGCTAGCTGCAAGAAGCTGTTTGGAGTCAGTCTGCAGGAACTCCAGCAGCAGGGGCTCACGGAAAACGGCATTCCCACGATCGTGTGGGCTCTAGTGGAGTACCTGACGCAGCACGGTAAGTTGAGTCGTGTTTCAGTTCTTTGCAGTTTTACAGTTCCTTGTGTAAAGGGAGTATGTTTTCCTGTGAATTATGTCATACTGTATGGTTAGAATTGTCTTGGGACCAGCAGTTAGCGTAATGGCTATGTCGCTGGACTCCCACATAGTTGATCGTGGTTCGCATCCCAGACCTGGTGGCTTAAAACTCACGCCGGGTGTGTGTGCGTGCGTGCCCAAGATCCCAAGAGGAGAATGGAGGAGAGGGAATTGCGGCATGGCCATACCCCCTGGGGGGGTGATTTCTCGCTCTCTATCTCTCTGTCTCTTTCTGTCTTTCTGACGAGCACACGCGCCCTATAGCAAAAACCTCTCCAAAAAAAAAAGAATTGTCTTGAACGCACCTTCATTGATATACCAAATTATTGCACAAAGTACTTTTCCCTTAAAAGGAAGCATTACTGGTGAACATTATTTTGACAATACTAATTAAAGTAACCATAGTATAATCACTGTAATTATTGAGGTCTCTAGTTTGGAACAGTTCCTAGTTTGTTTATTTGCTTTCAGGTTTTTGCTGTAGTGCGCATACACTCACCAGAGGAAGAGAGAGACAGAGACAGGGAGAAGGAAAGTGAGAAACCACTACCCAGGGGAGATGGCCACACCCAATCCATTCTTTATTCTCCTCCTGGGATTCTGGGCACATATGCCCAGGGTGATTTTCAAGCCGCCATGTCCAGGACTCAAACCATGGTCGACCATGTGGGAGTCGAACACCTTAACCATCACACCACCTGCTGACTCCATGATTCCTGGTTTTAAGCATTCAAATATGCTCAAAATGCACCTTTCTAGTAGTGTGTTCCCTTGTTTGATTACATTTCTACTGATGGTCAATAATTTTTAATACGATAGAGCACTTTTTGGGTATTCCTCACATCTGAAGTCAATCATGAATTTATTGGATGCCTTACTGTCTTCATAAACTTTGTAGGGTACCAAACAAGAATGAGGTAGGGCCTGCTGTTGTGGGAGGGTGTCATTTTTGAAGTGATAAAATTAAGCATCTAAAACATTTGGAGAGTAATGTAGTACTTTACATGATTTATATACAAATTTTACATATATATGAAAAATACATGTCTTTCTCAATAATGAAGAGCTATGTAACCTATAGATTTTTGATGACTTGGGGACCAGCAGATAGCATAATGGTTATGTCACTGGATCCCATGTAGTTGACTGTGGTTTGAGTCCTGGACCCAGCAGCTTATACTCACACCGGGCGTGTGTATATGTGTGCCCAGGATCCCAAGAGGAGAATTAAAGAGAAGGGATTACAGCATGGCCATCCCCCCGGGAGGGGGTGAGTTCTCACTTTCTTTCTTTTTTTTTGAGAGGTTTTTGCTATGGGGCACGTGTGCTCACCAGAAAGACAAAGAGACAGGGAGATAGAAAGCAAGAAATCACCCCCTAGGGGGGATGGCCACGCTGCAATCCCTTCTCCATTCTCCTCTCGGGATCTTGGGCACGCACGCACACTCACCTGGCATGAGTTTAAGCCACCGGGTCTGGGACTCGAACTGCAGTCAGCTACATGGGAGTTCAGTGACATAGCCATTACATTAACTGCTGGTCCCTCACTTTCTGTCTCTCTGTCTCTCTGGCAAGTGCACATGCCCTATAGCAGAAACCTCTCTTAAAAAAATTTTTTTAATGATTTTATTTAAATGAAATTAAACCTGAATAATTGGAGAGAATGCTTCCCGACCCCCTATATCCACACTTTTCAAACTGGGGAGATATGATGCGAAACTTCAAACTATGTAATAAGTATCAATAGCTTTAACATTTGGGGGAGTGTATTAGGACTCTTTAGGGAGACAGAACCAATGGGCTCTGTCTAGACTTATGAGAGGGGATTTATTGCAGAAATCGGCTCATGTGATTATGTCGACTCAGAAGTCCCACAGCAGACCATCTGCAAGCTGGAGACCCTGGGAATCTGGTAGTATGGTGCAGTCCAAGTCCCAAGCCTCAGAGGCAGGGAAGCCAGTAACTAACTGTCCGAGGCCTAAAACCCAAAAGCCCAGGGAGCCACTGATGTGACGCCCGAGATCAAGAGGCTTTGTTTGGCTCTTCGTCTAAAAAGGCTCATTCATTTTTCTGAATTTATCCACTCTGGGCGCTGTTGATTGGATCTGCCTATCCACATTGAGGGCAGGTCTTCCTCTCTGGTCTCCTCAGACTTGCATGTTAATCTCTTCTGGAAACATCTAGAGTCGTGCTTTTTCTACATAGTCCTTTCCAGTCAAGTCGACACCCCAAACTAACCATCACAGGTAATTTTTTTTAAGGTTATGCATTTATTTCTTCCATGAGAGAGAGGCAGAGAGCTCAGACACAGGGACTCCCAAACAAGAGTTCTCCTGCTAGAATCACCCTCAGTCCTAGCTGATGTAGCACATGGGCATGCAAGCACCCAGCATGCTCAGGGAGGCCCAGGGAAACCAGGACCTTCCCATCTGTGTCCAGTGGTGTCACCTCCACATCACCACTCAAACCCTGGGAGGGAAATATTTTGAGGCAAAAGTTTGGGATCTTTAACTTTTCTATACTAAAACAAGCATAGACTCATAGAATAGAGTATAAAATGTTAGGGATTTTTTTTTTTTTTTTTTTTTTTTTTTTTTTTTTTGCTATAGGGCGTGTGCGTTCGCCAGACAGACAGAGAGACAGAGAGACAGAAAACAGGAAATCACCCGCCAGGGGGGATGGCCACGCCGCAATCCCTTCTCCTCCATTCTCCTCTCGGGATCTTGGGCACGCATGTACACACACGCGCCCGGCGTGAGTTTAAGCCACCGGGTCCAGGACTCAAACCGCGGTCGACTACGTAGGAGTCCAGCGACATAGCCATTACGCTAACTGCTGGTCCCAAAATTTTAGGGATTTTTTAAAGTAAGTAAAACTGGGGGCTGGCACATGGCATTGTGTTAAGGCAGCTGGACTCCCACATGGCTGACCATGGTTCAAGTACTGGACCTGGCAGGTTGCTTTCTCACTTTCCTTCTCACTCTCTGTCTCTCTCTGGTCAACTTCAAATAAATAAACAAACAAACCAATAAACAAATAAATAAATAAAATAATAAAGTAATGACAATGAATACTTTTTTTAAAAAAATTAAGTAAAATTGGAGATGTCAAAGAAATTCTGTACTTGGCACAGTTTGCTTCAGGCCCCATCTTATTTTGTTGGAAATGGCTGAAAAGCACTCTGTGAATGTTCCTCTATAGGAACATGCCCTGATTTTTGGCCGGGACTGCATGGCAGATGGTTCATTCCTTAGAAGGTCAGGTATTTGTGTTCACTGAAAAAACAGCTATCTATTCTGGTCACCAGGTGTGTAGATGACAAAATCATACGTTGTTCTGAACAGGTATGATTGTGTTCTTAGCTCATCGGAGTTATCTCCTTATTTTGGAAGGAAAATAAGCTTCAAAAGGGCCAGTTTCTCAATCTCTGGATTTGCTCAGATTTAAAGTTTAACAAAAAAGATTTGGCGAAATTTGAGTTAGGGTTGCTTTTCTTGTACATCTCCTTAGCATACTCTTAGTATGGTGTATTTGGGTAGTGCAAATCCAATATTTTAGTAAGCTAAATCAGTCATTCTTTTCTTTTCTTTTTTTTTTTTTTAAGAGAGATTTTTCCTATAGGACGTATGCACTCTCCAGAGAGACAGAGAGAAACAAAAACAGAAAGCAAGAAATCACTACCCAAGGGGCATGGCCATACTGCAGTCCCTTCTCCTCTATTCTCCTGTGGGGATTTTTGGCCACACATGCACACATGCCTAGCGTAAGTTTCAAGCCACCACATCTGGGACTCAAACCACAGGCAACTACATGGGAGTCCAGCGACATAACCATTACACCATCTGCTGATCCCATATCAGTCATTCTTAATAAAAAATGTAAAATAGTGGAGTCTTTGCAAAATACACATGCATTCATGACACTCTATCTGCCCTGAATCAGAATCATGACTAGACAAGCCAGAGTAGGACCCAGAACTTATATTGATAATTTTTGTGTAGACATCCAGATGCCCTTTATTGTATGTGAAACTATTTTAGTAAGAGACAAAAGAACCTGTGTAAGTTTGAAGGGTGATCAATAACATTTGAAGGCAAGACACCTCAGTTTGTTTTATTTAATTATTGTATGGTTTTTCAAGTTAGCAAATAGTTATTGTTCACCTGGGATACTGTAGGTACTTTATCGGGTATGAGAATATAGGGGTGATCTGTCATATAATTTAATCATAGGTAGGTGTTTTGACCATTTTCTTTTATGTAAATACAAATATTTAACAACTCTACACAAGAGGGAACTATAATATAAAGGAATTTTAGGGTAGGAAGGGTTCATCAAGGTCTTTAAACAAATTTTGGACTTTTTTTCTTAAAAAATATAAGGCATCTCAGCTTTAAGGTATTTGAAGATAGCCAGTCTTGCTGACAATGCGGACAGAGTCCTCTTACTTTAGCACACACCACGGGCTGTGCCAATTTAAATAGTGTTGGATTCTCCAGTCACCAGCAGGTGTCAGAATGCACTAACATATTGTCACGCTACTTCTTTGGCCAAAGTATGCCTATTGGCAAATTCTGACTTCTGCAATATTTAGTTTCTAAAGATATATTTGTATTTTTTTAAGAATTATTTTATTTAACTTTATTTATTTATTTACTTAAAGTTGACCAGAGAAGGACAAAGTGAGAGAGAGAGAGAGAGAGAGAGCAGGAAAGTGAGAAAGCTAGTCACTAGGTGTGGTACTCAAACCGTGGTCGGACATGTGGGAATCCAGTGACCTCAACCGCCACGCCACCTGCGGCCCCAATTCATACTATTTTGAAATAGCTTTGGACAGAAAAGTATCTGTCATGGAGTAGATTTTAACTTAGGTAATTCTTTCATTTCTAAAACATTATATTAGATTACTGGTTTATAATGGTTAACCTATATCTCTTAAATCGATCTTTATCAGGATCTCTGAAATGCGTGACAATAATGCTACTTCATGCAGCCATCTACATATCTTTCTTTAGAACATTTCTATTATTAATCGTAACTTCTTAAAAGTTTAGAGTAGGGAAAAAATATAAAGGTTATAGTCTGGGAGTCCTCATTTGGGTATTGGATTCTTTTTTATGAATATTTGCTAGAAGGCATGTGTGCCCACTAGAGAGAGACAGAGAGACAGTGAGAGAGGGAGAAGCAGAAGCACTCCCCCACGAAGAATGGTCATACCGCAATCACTTCATCTCTCCTTCCTTTTGAGATTTAGAGCATACTTCAGGTACTGGAGGTATTATAGCCTCACAAAGAACTTTTCATTTTCTTTTTTTTTTTTTTTTTAACTTTATTTATTTATTTATTTGACCAGAGGGGGACAGAGAAACGAGAGAGACAAAGTGAGAAAGCAAGCAAGTCAGCCGCCAGTCTGGGACTTGAACCGCAATTAGCGATGTGGAAGTCCAGCACCCTTAATTACCATGCCACCTGTTGGCCCCCAAGAACTTTTTATTTTTATGTTTTAATTTTGCCATAGGATGCATGCACTTGCCAGAGAGAGGGGGGGAAAAGCAAAGTGAGAAAGCACCTTCCATAGGGGATTGTCATGCCACAACCTCTTCTTCATGCACACGCGGGCGCCTGTATGTTTTTCAAGCTGGCCAGGTCTGGGACTGTGCTCAGTCGGCTATGTGGGATCCAGCTGCCTAACCACCCTTCTACCAGCTAGCCTGTAGGGAGCTTTTTAAAACTACATGGATTCTTTCCCCCTGAATGTAATATAGCCATGTCCAGAAGTAAACGCCTCTGGTGGGAAATCACTAAGTCTTGTTTGGGATGGGAAATATTCCCCATTCTGAGGGAAGAGGATTACTTAAATAACAGAGATGGGTGCAGGAAAAAAGTGGTGGAGAAACAATGACTTCCACGACTTGCATTTATACCTTCTCATCTCTGCTACTTTGGTCCAGTGAGCTCAGGAGCCTGAATACCACGGACAGTTCTTGGAGCTGGTACTTATTTTGGAGTTGCTGCAAGTATATTTATTTGGGGGAAGGTTCAAAAAAGAAAAAAAAAAAATGCCTTGCTGGATTAGAAAGCCTAAGGTCATAGCTAAAAAAAAAAAACACCATGTAAAATCAGATCCAAAGGGTACTTGCTGAGCCAAAAGCAGAAGGCAAGATTAGACAAAGCCACTAGATAAACACTGGAGACAGAATTCTAGATTTTCAGGATTGGGGCCTTTACTGGAGATAAGATTATTTTTTTTAATTGAATGCTAGATTCTTGATGCCTAGATATGATTCTGAAGTTAAAAACTATCTTTGTAGAGTAGATGAAACAGACCTGGAAGGCTTTAAATAAAATCTCCCAGTAATACCTGATATTCTGCAGAACTCAAGGGAGTTGGCTATCATACTGGTTTTCCATTGCTACATAAAAAATTAATCCCCCGCATAGCAGATTAAAGCAGTAATATTTATGATTACCCCACCATTTCCGTAGGTCAGGAACCTGCTGGGCACAGTTTTGGTTGTGTTCTCTGTTAGGGTCTCTTACAAGGTTGTGACAACGGTGTTAGCCAAGCCACAGTCATATCAGGACTCAACACAGGAATGAGTGAGTCCCTTCTGAGCTCAGTGGTTGTCAGTAGGATCCAGTTTCTTCTGGCCTGTTGACCTGAGGGTCTCAGTTACCATGGGTGTTGCCAGAGACCACTGTCTATCCCTGCACATGGGCCTTTTCGTAGAGGAGCTGACACAATAAGTGGTGGCTTACTTATTAATAGAGAACAGCAGGATGGATGTCCATCGTTTATACACTGATTTCAGAAGTGCTATCGTTTTACATTGGCTGAATGCCTCTGTCAGAAGCAGGTCACTAGGTCCACCCCACACTCCCATGGAGGGGTTACCTATGGGTTGGTTCCATGAAGTGAGGATCACAGGGATGTTTTAGAAGCTGCCGACCACATGTACTGACTGGGATCTTGTTCCAGTTAGATAATGTCCTGCCGTATTGGTTGCTAAATATTTGTAATATCATTCCTAATTTCGCAATGTTTGTCAAAATTGGAGTTAAAATTCATGTCAACTTTTGCTATTGCTGTTTTTTGCAATCAAATCATGTGCAAATATGGAAAAACATAAACATCTTACCAGACTGCAGACTTAAGGGTAATAATACTGTTTGAACTTTTTTCTCACAGTCGATTTTTGTAATATTTAGCATGGTACTAAGCATTCATTAAATATTGTCAAATTAGAGAGTTTATAAAGTAGTTCTTCAAATTATAAATTAAAATGAAATTACTTTACTCTTTTGCTTAACAACAGCAGTGACAATTAACTGGTAAGAAAAAGAAACAAAGAACTCCTCTCTAAAAATTCTAGGGGCCAGCAGATGGTATAGTGTTTAAGGCGTTGGACTCCCACATGACTGGCTGTGATTCGAGCCTCAGACTTAGTGACTTGAAAATCATACCAGGTGGGAACAGCAGATGGTGTAATAGTTATATTGCTGGACTCCCATGTAGTCTACCACAGTTTGAGCCCCAGACCTGGTGACTTAAAACTCATGTCAGGTACATGTGTGTGTATGCCCAAAATCCCAAGAGGAAACCTGGAGAAGAAGGGATTGTGGTGTGGCCATCCCCCTAGGTGATGATTTCTCACTTTCTGTCTCTCTGTCTCTTTCTGTCTCTCTAGTGAGCGCATGTGCCCTATAGCAAAAATCTCTCTAAAAAAAAACACAAAAAAACAAAAAACCACATCAGGCACATGTGCATGCGTGCCCAAAATTCTAGGAGGAGACTAGATGAGAAGGGATTGTGGTGTGGCCATCCCCACCAGAAGATGATTTCTTACTTTCCCTCTCTCTGGTGAGTGCACATTCCCTATGGCGAAAACCTAAAAAAAAAAAAAAAAAAAAAAAAAAAAAAAATCAAGAGGCTTTAGTGCTTATATTATTACTAACATTACTTTCAAAAAAATAGCGTAAGTCCTTGGCCTGCCCTGTTAGAAAGACTGTCTCTCACACCTTCGACGGTCCTGACATGCCTGCTGACACTGAGTTGAAACTCATCAACTCCAGCTCCACCAACTCCAGTTCCACCACCTATTCCCTTATCTCTCGGCGTCCCCCCCATTCCTACTTTTCAACCTTTAAACTTATCTTTCAACCCTTCCTTTCTTCCCTAAATCCCTTTTGTACTAAGTTACCAAGTCATCTTTATTCTCTGTTTTTTCTCTTCTTCCACCATAATCTGTCTTACTGCCTTACAATGGAAGGCAGTGATCTGAAGCGTGCTCTCTGCCCTCCACATTCTCTACTTGCTTGCTGGCTGAATCTTCTGTAAACCATGACTGTATTGTGTTTCCCCTGCTTAATGCTCTAGTGATAAAGTCTTCACTCTGTAACAGGCATCCATAGACCCCCTTCCATTTCTTCCCTGTTGTTATCCTATTACGCTCTGACCTAAACACACCATATTTTTATCTACCGACCTTTCTTCATACTTTCCTGTCTCTATTTCTCAGTGTCTGTTTTCGTTCCTCTTTGTCACAGGTGGATCAAGGTGTGTGGGTCCCGATAATTAATCTTGTTGAGACCTCTTTGAGAAAATCAGACATTAAGAATATTGAACTTGGGACAGAGATTGGAAACTGCCCAAGAAAATGAGGAAGTCTGAAGCTTAAGCTTCATTAGAGTTACTGGACATCAACCCCAGCCCTTCCATTTTGTATGTGTTTTAGCCAAAGCTTAGGGTCTGCCTCCTCTGGGTCTGCCTCCTCTGTGCAGCCTTCTCTACCAACCTCGGCTGACACTGATATTCCACCATGACTAATGGAAGCCAAGGCTCTTTCTTACACCATTTATAGTCCCCTAGTGTCTTAGAGTTTGAATTTAATGATAGAGAAATGATTGCCTCTTTTTCTCCACCCTTCCTCCCTCCGTCTTTTCTCTTCTTTTTTTTTCTTTTCTTCCCTCCTTCCTTCCTTCTTTCTTTTCATTTGCAAGAGGGCATATGTGCAAGACAGAGAGAGAGAGGGAGAAAGCACTCCTTTAGGAGGCTAGTGGTCATGCCACAATCCCTTCTCCATTTTTCCATCCTGATGGGATTTTAGGCATAGGCTCCTGGTGTGTTTTTCTTTCTTTTATTTATTTATTTATTTTTCTTGCTTGAGAGTTTTTTGCTATAGGGCATCTGTCCTCTCCAGAGAGAGAGTGAAACAGAAAGCTAGGAGTCTCCACCAGAGTGGATGACCATGCTGCAATCCCCTCTCCTCCATTCTCTTCTCGAGATTTTGGCCACACATGCATGCATGCGTGCCCAGCATGAGTTTCAAGCTGCCAGTCTAGGACTTGAACTGCAGTCAGCCATGTGGGAGTCCAGGGCCCCAACCACCACACCACCTGCTGGCCCCCTTTGTTTTTTAAGTCACTGGGTCTGGGATTCAAGCTATAGTGTCATTGGGATCCAGCTCCCTTAAGCCCCAGGCTGGCCCACTTACTTCTTGCTTAAATTATTACAAAGGTAATCACATGTATCAGAAGTGTCTTACATGTGTGTCATTTTTAAAAATAATTGTTCATAAAATGCTAACTACTGTTGAGCTCATGGTAAGTTTCTGTTCAGCACTGTGTAAGATTATATAAAAGAAATTTATTTGTATAGTATTAATGTTCTATGTGAATATATGGCATAGCCTAGTTTCAGGGTTCAGCTTTTATAATATTCCTGTATGATCTTTTCGGTTGATAATATAGTAGATATGAAAATGTGTTATTTTAAGAAAATGTGTTTATACAATGTGAACATCTTCCAATGATTGAGAATTACCGTACTCAGAGAATCGTATGCTGAGATGTATTTATGTTTGCTATTATTGCCCTTTGGGTTTGTATCAGTTTGTGAGAGCCCTCTGTTTATTTTCCGTGTCTCCTGTTCAGGACTCACCCAGGAAGGCCTTTTCAGGGTGAATGGCAACATAAAGGTGGTGGAACAGCTCCGATGGCAGTGGGAGAGTGGGGCGCCCATGGAGCTGGGGCGGGATGGTGACGTCTGCTCGGCTGCCAGTCTACTGAAGCTCTTCCTGAGGGAGCTGCCTGACCGCCTGATCACCGCGGCCTTACAGCCTCGATTCATTCAGCTCTTTCAGGGTTAGCATGGTTGATCCTTTCAGGGATCAAAACAGTTTTACTTTTCAGTCAAACTTGCCTTTTAAATATTTAAAATGTGAATACTAAAATAAGCTTTTAAATATTTGCAGTCTTTCTACAGCTACTACTACCTTATTATTTTACTCTAGACCTTTAGCTCCTCCCCAAAACAATATTAAACTGATTATGAAATATTTCTATTAAATGGAATTTCTGAGCCCATGGGCATAGGATTAGTTCAGTAACATAATATCTAAGAACTTTGTTGCTTTGGGGATAGAGAAATTGTTTTTCTGACTAGTGACTGTCGTAGAAGAAATGAGAAGAGGACATTAACTTCTATTTATAAAATATTAATGAATCCAATTATAGCTGTTAGTGACCTTTGAGACTGAAAGATACTGGTATGCTTATTTTCCTCATAAGTAAGGTTCAGTCCTAAATATTTAGGCTCATTTTGTGTGGTAAAAATCCATTTTTGATTGTAGTGTGATTTTAAATGAATTGACTCCTTTTTAAACTTCATTGCTAGAGAGTATGTGCATTTGCAAGGGAGCAACAAAGGGGCAGAGAGCAAGAAAGTGCTCCCCCCCCCCATGGGATGTGATCATGCTGCAATCCCTTTTCCTCCATTTCCATTGGTCAGGATTTGGAGCATGAACACATGTACCATTGATATGTGTTTCAAGCTGCCAGTGCCAGAATTTGGAGTTCCTTCAGGGACTCCTTTTTAAAGTATAGTAATTAGAAGCTTAATCATTATTTTCTCCCTCATAAACACAATAGGAAAAGTGATTCATCTTTGAGAAGCAGGTTGTCTCATTTGCCAAGTTACAGTGGAAAGAGGACAGGTATGTCTAATAGTGCTAGTTGCCAGATTAAGAAGGCTGTGGAAGTTACTTAAAGCCATATCCCTTCTCAGCAGCGCTGACCACTCACGTGTACCACACTAAAGAATGGGGTGAGACTAGATGGAATGAGGAAGGAGGTAACAGAAATATTTACCCCCTGAAAGACCAATTTCAAATACCAGGTAGAAGGGACTGGTGAGATTGTGTTGGGAGACCCCATGAACTTCCTCTCTAGCAATCCACAGAGTTTGGAAGTGGGGGATCCATCTTCGACTCTCCAAGGCCCTAAGGGCAGCATGCCCTCTGCCCAGGCCCTTCTCACTCCTCCACAGCCAGTGGTGACCTTTAGCCAGTCTTCTTGGAAGATTAGTCTCATCTTATTCCTTTCTTCAGAGGTCCCACATGGTCCTTAGGGAAACGCTGGCACATTTCTGCCAAACTCTTGAAAGGAGGTCAGCCCCAAGGGCAGAGCCTTGACTGTGCAGTCCCCGAGGCACCCCGGCCGGCTTCTCCATTAAACTCTTTCAGGAGTTTTAGACTCTTTACCCTTCCCAGGTGATTTTCTCATGCCCCTTTTCTAGGCTTGGGGAAGGGGAAACATTATCTTAGTTATCTATTTATTTGTTGTGATTCAAGCCACCAGGTCTGGGACTGAAGCCATGGTTGGCCATGTGGGAATCTAGCACCTTACCACCATGCCACCTGCTGACGCCGGAAAGGGTTATCTTAAACAGCTCTCCCTAGACCAGCCTGTGGCACGGTAGTTAAGGTAACTGAATTCCACATGACTGACCACACAGTTCGAGTCCCAGACCTGGTGGCCTGAAAAACATGCCGGCACCTGTGTGTGTGTGCCCAAAATCCCAGGAAGAGTGTGGAGAAGAGATTGAAGTGTGACCATCCCCCTTGGAGGGTGGTTTTTCACTTTCTCTCTCTGTCTCTCTTGCTACTGACCACGTGTGCTCTCTAGCAAATTAAGAAAAAAAAATTTGTTTTTTGAAAAAGGTATGTTATAACCATAGATAAAATTATTATTATGTTGTATTCTATTGGAAATAGTGATAAAATATGAAATTTGGGGCTGGGGCTATAGCACAGTAATTAGGCACTGTGCAGAGCGAGCCAGATCCCATATATCTGACCATGGTTCAAATTCTGCCCTGGTGGCTTCATTGCCGGGTGCACCTACATATATGTCCAGGATCCTGATGGGAGAGGAAAGTGGAGGAAAAATGTTTGCAACATGACCAGCCCCTTAGAGGGATGCTTTTACTCTCTCACATATATGCATATATTCTCTGGGTATTGAAAAAAATATGTATATGTGTGTATGTATATATACATATATATATATATATATATACACACACATATATACACACATATACACCCATATATACATATGTATTTGTTCTGGTCATCTATAGTGCTTTTAAGCTTTCTATGTCAATAAATGACGTTTGGCAGGTGACATATGTTTGAGGGTTGTTAATTTGAAATTGAACATTTTCATGTTTGAATTTTTTCATGTTTATGCATATGAACATTTCAAGAAGATAATAACCATTATGCCCATTTGAGGACTCTAACTCATTTTTGCAAGGAATATTTAATTCTGTTATAGGTATGTGAAGTTCTGAGATGAATTTTTAAAAATCATTTTAATATAAAATATTTAGTAATACAATATTTTTAGTATCCATAATATTCTATAAGTAGTTTGTGTTATTTATGAATACAATAGTATTCTTAGTGCTCAAAAATCTTTTTTTTTTTTTTTTTTTTTAAGATTTTTGCAATAGGGTGTATATATGCTTGTCAGAGAGAGACAGTGAGAGGAAAAGTGAGAAATCACCCCTAGAGGGCATGGCCATGCTGCAATCCCTTCTCCTCTTGGGATTCTGGGCATGGACACACGCATGCCAGGCGTGATTTTCAAGCTGCCAGGTCCGGGACTTGAACCACAGTCTGCCATGTGGGAGTCCAGCACCCTAACCACCACACACCTGCTGGCCCCAGGTTTTGCTCCTAATGTCCATTAAAAGCAGATGTCCTGCTTGGCCACTTATACTATTTTCATCTCCCCTTTCCTGCTGTACATTAATATATAATAAAATTGTTTTAATATTATTTCTGTAGATGAGACTACCCTGCTTTTGTAATTCTTCCTCATAATATCAGATAAGTTTTTTATGTTCTGTCACAAACCAATGTCAGATTTCTTTTTCTTTTTAATGTTATTATGTGCTTTTGATTATATCCTGTGTACAGGAGAAGCTATTTCGTAATTGAATAGACTTCAAAATATTTAGACCCAGGTCTTCTATTCTCAGTGGAATGGAATTCTGGAATCTCACAGCTAAGTGGTTTTTCTTTTTTTTTTCAGAGATCTGAGCTAACCCAAACTGCCCTTGAGGACAGTCTGTATGCTGGCTTCTTTATTTACTCACCGCCTTAAAGGGCAACAATGGCCCACCATGTCGGAGAAGCAGTCTAGTGTCTTTCATTTTCATTACAAATCGTTGATCTGGGACTTATTTGGTGTCTGAAACTCTGAGAGTGTGTGGTTTTTAGCTAGCAAATTCATATTCCTGCATACCAAATATTCGGTTTGAGTCCCAAACCTGGCAGCTTAGAAAACATGTCAAACACGTTTGTGTGAGTGCCCAAAATCCCGAGAGAAGAATGGAGGAGTAGGGACTGCGGCATAGCCATCCCCTCTGGGAGTGATTTCTCACTTGGAGGAAAAGTGAGAAATCTGTCTCTCTAGTCTATCTCCAATGGTGTATGCCCTATGATAAAACTCTGAAAACGGAAGGAAAGAAAGAAAGAAAGAAAGAAAGAAAGAAAGAAAGAGAGAGAGAGAGAGAGAGGGGAGGGAGGGAGGGAGGGAGGAAGGAAGAAAAAGAGCACAGAGGATAGAATGTGTTGGTTGATAAGTAGATACTGAGAGTAAGAAAGAAGTCAGAGGGTTTGAGTTTAGGTGATTGAAAGACAGTAGGTTGTTGAGGCACTGGCCTCTCACATGGCCATCTGCTCTTCAAGTCCCAGAACTGGCGACTTGCTTTCTTGTTTTCTCTCTCTGGTGAGCGCATGTGCCCCATAGCAAATTAAACAAACTATCATCATCATCATAATTAATAAAATTAAATAAATAATCTTTTTTTTTTTTTTTTTTTTTAAAAAAAGGACAGTGGGTTGTGTGTTGGCCAGACCCTAGAGTCCTTACCTTTGGAGAGGCCCACAGAGTCAGGAGGGCCGGAGTGGGGGTGGGGGTCAGTAGACCAGCTCGCTTGACTGTCAAAAACGGACACTAATTCATAGGACGAAGATTGGAGAGACGGTCGTAGCAGCACCAGGGAGAGCTCCCTGCTCTGGGCACTTTTACAAGGCCAGAGGCAATTGTTGTTCTCTGTCTTCAGTAATTCAAATCTTTTCTTTTCTATCTGTACTCTGGGTGGGGCCTTTTCATTTCAAAATGCTTCAGCCTGTCAGACCTGATCTGTCCTGAGAGGAGGAGACAGTCTTCAGCTTTCTAGGAACCTTCTCTGGCTGGCTGGCTGGCTAATGCTTCTTCCCTGCTTCGAGGTGAATTTGGGGCGTAGCCCAAAGGCTCAGATGCTCTTCAGTTTGGTAGGATATTTGAGAGGGCCTTATTAATTGTTTCAGAGATGAAAATGTGTTTGTTTGTTTGTTTGTTTTACCAGAGAGTGCTTGGAGAGAGAGCGAGAAAGAGAGAGAGAGAGAGAGAGAGAGAGAGAGAGAGAGAGAGAGAGAGAGAAACCTGTACATTCATCCAACAGGGTAGGATCCTGGGCATGCATGGTCATGACTCAAACCCTGGCCAACCGTGTGGGATTCAGCTTCCTCTGGGCAGTGCTTACATGTCGTTATACTGAGTGTATTAGTCTGCTAGAGCTGCTATAACAACATACCTCTGAGTGGGTACCTGAAAAGAAATTTAGTTTCTCACTGTTCGAAGGGCGAGAAGCCCAAGGTCGAGGTGCCAGCTGAGTTGGTTGGCTTCTGGTGAGGACTCTCTCCTTGGCTTGTAGATGGCTGCTGCCTTGCCATGCCCTCACATGACCCTCCCTCTGTGTTCTGGTCCACTCCAACGTCTCTTTTTTTTTCATTAAGATGCCATTCCTGGGGACCAGCAGATGGCATAATGTTACATCCCTGGACTCCCACGTAGTCGACTGCAGTTCGAGTCCTGGACCTGGTGGCTTGAAACTCATGCTGGGTACATGTGTGCATGTGCCCAAGATCCTGAGAGGAGAATGGAAGAGAAGGGATTGCAGCATGGGCATTCCCCTCAGGGGCTGATGTCTCACTTTTTTTTCTCTCTCTCTGTCTCTCTCTCTCTGTCTAGGTGAGGTGACATGCCCTATAATAGAAACCTAAGTAAACAAACAAATAAAAAATCCCTGTCTTCAAATCCAATCACACTGGGGATTAGGACTCCAGTCCATGAATTTTGGAGGGGTAAAATTCAGTCCATACCACTGTGCTTTTTTGAATGTATCACAATTGACATTTGATTAATATAGGAATCAGAAAATATCTATTAATAAGAAGCCTACCAAGGTTGTTAATTAGGTAGTCGTGGGCATAGCAGTCATTATTACAGAATTATTTCATCTTGGAAAGCCTTAATGACTAGCTGGGCTAGGACCCAGGGAAGAGTCATATCATGAAGATATGATATACTTTGGGGGGGGGGGCAGAGCAGAATGGTACTGGGGTGTGTTTTCATTATTGATATAGATACGTTTATACGTTTTTGTTTACATTTTAATATTTTTCTTTTTTCTAAAATTTTATTTATTCAATTATTTATTTGCTATATGGCACATGCACTTATCAGAGAGAGAGAAAGAGAGAGAAAGAGGGAGGGAAAGTGAGAAAGCAAGCCACCAGGTCCAGGACTTGAACTGCAATTGATCATGTGGGAGTCCAATGCCTTAACTACCATACCACCTGCTGGTCTCAATACTGATTCTTTTTGAGAATGTATTTCTTTTAGTGATAACAGGTACAAAATGACTACCTACTGTTTAGTTTAATATCCAGCAGGTATTTTATTTATATGATTTTAAAAATCATACCGCCAGCTCTAATGAAGTGTAGGCAGTATAATCCACTTTGAAGGAAGTAATTATAACATGTGACTCGGTGCTTACGCTCTGGGTAAAATTCTAAGTGGTTTCCGATCTTAATTTGCCGTTTGCTGCCAGCATTAATATGGCCATGTGGCTTAAGCTTCTTGTGACTTTTCCACTGCTGTGTAACAATTGCTCCAACATTGAGTGGCTTAAAACAGTAAACCTTTGTTTTTTTTCCCACAGTTTCTAGGTGTGAAGAATTTGGGTGACATTTCGATGGACACTTCTGATTCTGCTTATCAGAAAGTTGTGGTCGGGGGATTAGCAAGTGCTGCGGTTATCCAAACACTTGACTAGGGCTGAAAGATCTGTTTCCAAGGTGGTTTTCTCACCTGGCTGGTGATTTGATGCCTGCTCTTGGTGGGGCCCCAACTCCTTGCCATATGGCCCCTCCTGGTGGCCACCTGAGTATTCTCCTAACAGCTGGCTTTTCCCACAGTAAGCAGTTCAGGAGAGAGGTGGAAGCTATACTTGTTTTTCTTTACATTTTTAGAAATTTATTCATGGTAGAGTTTGCACACACCTTTCACAGTGCCTGGTCATCCTTCAGTCTCCTTCCTCCTATTCTTGTTTTTATTATTTATTTATTTATTTATTTATTTTGAGATATTTTTTTCTATAGGGCATGTGCTCTCACCAGAGAGACAGGGAAAGACAAGGACACAGAAAGCTGGAAGTCACCCCCTTCAGGAGGGATGGCCATGTTACAATGCCTTCTCCTCTGTTCTCCCCTAAGGATTTTGGGCATGACACACACACACCTGGCATGAGATTTAAGCCACTGGGTCTGGGACTTGAACTGCGATCAATTACATCAGAGTCCAGCGACGTAACCATTACACCATCTGCTGGTCCCACTAGTTAGTTCTTGGGTGTTCACACACAAGCCTAATATGCTAAAGGCCATCCAGGCTGGGGATTTGAACCGTTGTCTCCATGTGAGTCTCAGCACACTTCTGACTGTGCCACTACTGCTGGACTGGAAGCTGTCTCTTTTATGACCTAGAAGTCAAATAGCATCACTCTACTATGTCTAGTTTTTAGAATTATTTATTTAATTTTATTTATTCAGTCATTTCTTTTAATTTGACCAGAGAGAGAGAAGGAACGTGAGAAAACAAGCCACCAGGTCCAGGACTTGAACAATGCTCAAACCATGTGGGAGTGTCCAGCACCTTAACCACCACGCCACCTGCTGGCCCCTCACGTCTGTTTTTTTTAAAAAACAAGTTATTAATCTGGCCTGTCATCTAGAGAAAGGGAATTAAGCTCCATCTCTCGATGGGTGATATGCCAACCTTTGTGTGGACAGTTTTGAACTTCCACACTTTTTTATTTTTAATTTTGTTTTTGCCCCTCCTTACTTGCTCACAGTGATTCCTGGCTGTGCAGATTTAAGACTAACATGCTGCAAATGGGACCAGGGCACTTGTCTATTGGTATGCTTCACTTTAGGAGGATTATAGAAATGGGGGAAATCTAGCTATTTCATTCGCACCCCCCCATGTCTGTACATAAACAGATTTTTCTCTTTGGCATCTGAGTTCCTTAAGAGCAGGGGTGGAGGGAGGTAGGAAATATGCTTTCTCACGGGCTCATTATTTTGTAGCAGATTTTCACTAATCCTCACTTTCAGCTGTGTTTCTCTGGCCTTTAACCGTCTTGGGCATCCGGGCAACCTTGGCTATTATCCAGAGACTAAGCTCAGCACTCCTGCCTACGAGCTAACTCCTCCATACACAGGATGTTGGAGGACTCTCTGAGCCTGACCTGCTTTGGAACAGTCTCTTTTCAGTCACTTGCTTCCATTTCCACGTGACTTCGCAATCTCATCTACTTCTGTCTTCTCTGCTGGTCTTTTTTTTTTTTTTTTTTTTTTTTCTTGCCCGTGGGTGCTTATACTTTTAAAACATTATTTTACTGTTATTTCAGCGGCATCTTGGGAAGAAGAGTAGATTAAATGCATATAATCAATCTGTCTCTTTAAATGGAAATTCTCCCTTGCCTTTTTTACCCCTTCTACTGGATTTTAAGTGGAACAGACTTTTATAATAGCAGCTGTGCAAACAGTGTGTGAGCGTTAAGTGCCTGTGAATTTTAGCTTATGAGCATTTGATAATTTAGACAGCAACTGCTTTTCTCAAGACAACTACCGTAATAATGGAGCCATTTTCATCAGTACAATGGCTAATTGTGAAGAAATCGAATTCAGTAAACTGACTTGAGCCTGAGCCCAGAGTTCTATTTTTCTTCATTCCATAAGGAGCTCTCTAGGTAACTTTGAGTTAGACCTGTCTTTCCTCACACTGTCTTGATGCCGTTTGTATTGCTTGAAGTTAGCTGAGTGGTTTTGCCTTGCAGACTTTAAATATCATGTGAATGCTGGTTAAATGCTAGTTATTCATTGTCTTCTTGGATGGCAGGAGTCCTGTAGGGACTACGTGACATATTTCCTTCACTAGATTTATTCTTTCTTACTTAGAAGCGGCTTTGCTTTTGAAGTTGTTCAACCCTCATACATTTCTTCTTCTTTTTGTTTTTAGAATTATTTATTTTATTTTATTTTATTTATTTGCTGTAGGGCACATTCTCTTACCAGAAAGAGAGAGGGAGGGAAAATGAGAAAGCAAGCTGCCAGGTCTGGGATTTGAATCGCTGTCAGCCATGTGGGAGTCCAGTGCCCCAACCACCACTCCACTTGTTGGCCCTTTAATCTCTGTTTCTTAAAAAGCAGAACCATGAGACCAGCAGATGGTGTTCTGGTTACATTTCTGGACTCCCATGTAGTCAACGGTGGTTTGAGTCCCAGACCCGGACGCTTCAAACTCAAACCAAGTGCTTATGCGTACGTACCTGAAATCCCAAGAGGAGAATGGAGGAGAAGGGATTGCAGCATGGCCATCCCCCTGGGAAGTGCTTTTTCACTTTCTGTCTCTCTGTCTGTCTCTGTCTCTCTGGCGAGCACTTGCATCGTATAGCAAAAAATCTCTCTTTAAAACAAAGACAAAAAGAGAATCACTATATTAAACTCCAAGTTTTAGTCCTTTCCATTTTCAGTGTGTGCCTTTTAGGTTTCCTGTAAATAATGCTGGATATTTGCACTATTCTTTTATTAGGTAAAGACCTCAACCCAGGGCAGAATTCAAAGGTTGACACCACAGATCTGCTTTAGGTGGCCATCAGTCAGAGGTTAGGAAGCCTCGTCTGATTTCCACACGTGACCCCATGTGTTTTGGCAGTGTTCCAGTTGGTCTGCTTCCAGCCAGATCCACGTGACAGGAAGAACCTCATTTGTATTTGTAACATCACCATGACCTCAAAGATTGGAGGTCCTGATACCTAGGTGATCTTTCTTTGCTGAGGACACACATCGGTCTTTCTTTTCCTTAGAATGGCCTTTGCCTCTGTGTGATAGTGTGAAGCTGTGGGTGAGGTTCCCCAAGCGTGGGAGGAGAAGGCGAGTCTGAGCAGCTGTTCCATGTAGGATCACTCCTACATGGAAGATAAGAACTCCTGAGTTCTGAGTGAGTGTATGTGTGTGCCTGCAGGTGTAAGCACGTGGAACTCTTTATTCTACTCTCCTCTTTTGTTTTCTTTATCCTCAAGGGCTCATTCCTTCTGCATTTCTTTTTTTGTTGCCATGGTTTGAATGTGCCCCCCCCCACCGCCCCATATCCATGGCTTGAAAGTGGGCTGTGAAGAGAGTAAGAGGTTGAACGCTTCATCGATGATGGTGAAAGGTGGGGCCTTTGGGAGGTGATTGGGATTGGATCAGGTAATCAGAGTGGGGTCTCTGAGATTGACTCCTGGTGTGTTTATAAGGAGAGGGGATGAATCACTGAGACATAGATGGAGATGTGACCAAGTCTAGCTGTTGCTCTGTCTTGCCAGGCAGTGACCTGTGCCATCTTGGAACTCCAAGAGACAGGCCCCACCAACAAGATGTGGCCTCTTAACCATGGACCTCCAAAGCCATAAGCCAAATAAAACTATACTCTTTTTCTTTTTTAGAGAGATTTTTGTCATAGGGTACGTGCAGTTGCCGGAGAGACAGAATGACAGAAAGCGAGAAATCGCCCCCAGAGTGGATGGCTGCAATCTCTTCTCTTCCGTTGTCCTCTTGGGATTTTGGGCAAGCACACACACACACACACACACACACACACACACTCAGCATGAATTTTAAGCTGCTAGGTCTAGGACTTGAACCACAGTTGACTACGTGGGAGTCCAGCAATATAACCACTATGCCATCTGCTGGTCCTTACATGTTGAACATTTTAAGAAACTATTTTCAAAAGCAGACTTATGGAACAGCAGGTGGTATGGTAGTTACAGTGCTGGATCCCACATGGTTGACTCTGCTGTTCGAATCCCAGACCTGGTAGCCTGAAAAATATACCAGGCACATGTGCATGCCCCAAATCTCGAGAGTCAAATGGTGAAGAAGGGATTGTGGTGTGGCCACCCCCTGGGGGGGGGTTGTCTCACTTTCCTCTCTCTCTTTTTCTCTCTTCAATGAGTCCATGTGCCCATGGCAAAATATCTAAAAACAAAAAGTAGTAAACTATTACATTCAGTCCATCAGAATGATTGAAAGTTTTAATTTCTTTATATCCTTGTCAATATCTGATATTGTCTTTTTTATTTTAGCCTCCCCTGTAGTAAAGATGATAGTATTTTTAATAACAAGAAGATTATGGGCTTGAAAAGGAAAAAGAGAAAGATCTACCTCCAAGGCCAAGACGATATTGTCAGTGATTTTTAAGTTTTTGCTGTAGGGCACATGCGCTTTCCAGAGAGAGAAGGAGACTGCGTGGTTTGGATCCCAGCCCTGGGCCCATGTGTGTGTGCCCAAAATCTAAAGGAGGAGAGAAATGGAGAAGAAGGGATTGTGATTTGACCAGGCCCCATGGGCGGGGTGGAAGGTTTTTCTTTCTCCCTCTCTCTGTCTAGCTCTCTCTTGTAAGTGCATGCACCTTCAGGCAAATTTTTAAAAAATGTTGTTTAAAGAATATCAATTTCAAGGGATGTCAAATGATTAGTTTACTAGTCACCTGCAGCTCTGCCCCAACTCTGCTGTGTTCTGTACACCTGCTACACTGAAGCCATGGAGATAATCAGCCTTTATCCTGAGTCCATAAACAGTTGGAGGGCCTTCAGAGAAGGGAGGGAATGGGGTGCCTAAGAAATGGCTTAAATGAGTCTGGCTTGATGATTGAACTCATATGACACCTAATTCACTTACAGGCCACCTACTGCTGAACAGGACCTGTACTAATATGAGTTCCGGTGAAACTGCACACTCATGCACTTTGCCCATTCGTATAGCTCTCAGTGTATGAGAAAGCCAAGTTTTATCAGCTGGGGTATTGCCAGTGTTGTTCAGGATTAGTCCCATATTACATTATGGGAGGCTTCTTGCTCATGTGCAATGGTTGCTTTTCCCAGTCTCCTTATACACTTAGATTCTCATACAAACAAGCTTCTTCAACTGTTAAAGGTCCGTGCTAACGTCTAGCCTAGATATGAACTCTTCATTTCAAATTAAGTTCGATAGACTATCTTACATTTTTCTTTTTATTTATGTCACCTGCTCTTATTGACGAGACTTCAGAACCCAATCAATACCCACAAAATAAATCTGCTGAGCTACTATTTAGGAATCACCAAGAGTTTGTTCTTGCTTATAAGACTCAAATGTCTTCTTTCTCCCTGAGGCCTTTGTTCTAGCTTGCCCATGCAAGTTCTTTCTGGGAGCAGGAGTGTCAGTGTAAATGTTGGCTAATTTGGTAATAAATACTGCTCTGCATCTTGCAAAATCTAATCAGAAGGATAAGATTTGTAGTTTCGTTAATAATATCTAAGAATAGACTGTGATTTATTGATTTTTATGAATTACTTTATCATCCTGACCTCTGAGAAATTGGAGTGAGGCCTTTCAGAACTTTGTCAGGGTCATAGATTGAGCGAGGTCTATAAGACTGTAACCTTTCCATTTGCATAGGAAAATGCATACTTCATTAGCCATAAGATATAATTACATTGTCTACATTAACTTCTGTTTACTCTGAAGAAGTGATTCTACTTTTGGAAAACAAAAATCAGAGGTAAAACGGAGTCTCAACCAGTGTAGCTGGCCTGTGATACTTCTTTTTTTTTTTTTTTTCTTTTTTAGAGGTTTTTGCTATAGGGCGTGTGCACTCACCAAACAGAGAGAGAAAGACAGAGAGATAGAAAGCAAGAAATCACCCCCCCAGGGGGATGGCCATGCCGCAATCCCTTCTCCTCCATTCTCCTCTCGGGATCTTGGGCACGCATGCACACGCGCCCGGTGTGAGTTTAAGCCACCGGGTCCAGGACACGAACCGCGGTCGACTACTTGGGAGTCCAGTGACATAACCATTATGCTAACTGCTGGTCCCGACCTGTGATAATTCGTTTTCCCATTCTTTTGTGAACACATATTTAGAAAGAACTTAATATACCTTTTATTTTTTGTCCCATGTAGTTTATAAAACATTCTGTGCCCAGATATTCTTGTAGGCTTTTATTAAAATGTTTTCCTCCCCTCCATCAAATCTCCCCCAGAGATGAGGAAAACCATGGTTTACTATAAATAAATTAAGATTTCTTTTCCCCATTCCTCACCAATTTTGCTTGTTTGTTGATTCAGGAAACATTTCTTAAATATTTTCAATTGTCCAGGGCTCTGCAATAATGATAATAATGATTCCTAACTTTATGGGCGTGCTGATCAGCACACGTGCGGTGAGGTCAGACTGCTTGGCTTGGAATTGCAACTCAGCCTTTTGGTAGCTGGGTGAACGTGGACAGGTTAGCCAGTCTGTCTCAGTCTAGTCTCCACCTGGAGATGTATTAGATTCCTAGAGTACCATAAATTTAGCGGCTTACAATAATATACATTTATTATCTCCCTGTGCTGTGGCCAGAAGTGTGTGGGCTTGGCTGACACCCCCCCTCTAGGCCTCCCAAGGGCAAAGTCAGAGTCAGCCTGGGCTCCTCTCTGGTGGCCTCAGGGCAGACCTGGCCAGGGCACTTGGCACACTTCCATTCCCGGCTGCCAGAAGGCAGAGATTCCTCGCTGGCTTCTCAGTTCTTGGGCTCCTGACCTTTCTTCGTCTTCACAGTCAGGGACACTTCATCGTATGCGCTAGTAGATTAGCACGTTCCCATAAATCCTTTGGCGAGGACTAATGAGGAGGGAAGAGCTACTTCGATAAATCTGGCACTGGGAGGCCAAATATTTTGGTTGTGTGACTGGCTGACCTTCTCATGGCTCCAAGCTATATCATGATAGAGATTAGCAGTGTGCTGGCTGTTGTCATTTTTTCTCCTTGAGGCCAAGATTATAAGTGCAGTGTAACTTCAGGGCCATCGCAGAGTCAGGCATGTGACAAGCACTGCATGTGTGTTGAGTTGAGGGTCAGGGGCCACGTGTGTGTGTGTGTGTGTGTGTGATAAAGTGCAGTATGGCCGAGGGTGACCACAGTCTTTATTTAGTGGGAGTAAATACTTGTCACGCAGTTCAGTGTTTGCTACTTACCTTGGAAGGAAAGTATTTATGGCACAGCATTTATGCACGTCTGAACAGATTTCTTGGTACGCCGTATTAAGTCGTATGTTTTAACTTGAGGAATGACCTACATTTAGCTGCCAGCAAGCGAAAGCTTTTGCAAAAACTTGAGTAGTTGTAAGTGGCGCTTTTCACTTACAGAGGAAGCTAGTTCCTGTCCTAGCAATAGATCAGTATTAAAGAATACGGTGACTATTTCCATCATGAACCATAGGCAAAGTTGAAAAAAAAATCTTTTGGACTTGTGAATCGCAAATCATTTTTATTCCATTTGAATTAGAGAAATAACTGCAAGTTTAAAATCATTAAAAATGCTTTAACAGGGGCCAGCAGCATGGTGGTTAAGGGCGCTGGATTCCCACATGGCTGACTGCAGTTCGAGTCCCAGATCTGTTGGTTTGCTTTCTCTCTCTCTCTCTCTCTCTCTCTCTCTCTCACACACACACACACACACACACACACACACACACACACACACACATTCTGTCCCTCTCTGGTCAAATTAAAATAAACAAACAAATAAAGTTAAATAAAATAATTCTTTCTTTAAAAATGCTTTAACAGATCTGCAGAGGTGTACTTCACTTCTGTTTCTGAGACCCTTCCCTGGAACTTGGGTACTGAGAGTCCGTATACTGTGGCTACCCCAGGAGCCTTTGGTCCTTTAACTCCTGCTGTCCTCCACTCCTATCCATCCCAGCTAGTTCTGCGGGTGGAGTACCTCTCTTCTCATGTCTTTAAAATATACTTGTGGGATAGAACTTATATTATTCCTACGGTATTAATAGTTTATCTTACTGTGTGACTTAAAATGTATATCATTCTAGGGACCAGCAGTTAGCATAATGGCTATGTCGCTGGACTCCCATGTAGTCGACCGCGGTTCGAGTCTCAGACCCGGTGGCTTAAACTCATGCCAGGTGCGTGTGCGTGCATGCCCCAGATCCTGAGAGGAGAATGGAGGAGAAGGGATTGCAGCGTGGCCATCCCCCTGGGGGGTGATTTCTTGCTTTCTGTCTCTCTGTCTCTCTCTGTCTGTCTGGCGAGCGCATGCACCCTATAGCAAAAATCTCTCCAAAAAAAAAAGTATATCATTCTATTAAAACAAATTGTTGATCACTTTTTATATGCAAGACATTAAGGGGATTTAAAAGATGATTAAAACTTGGGATCAGCAGATAGCCTAATGATTACATTACTGGACTCCAACGTACTAGACTGTGGTTCGAGTCCCAGACCCGGTGGCTTAAAACTCATGCCAGGCGCATGTGCATGCATGCCCAAAATCCCAAGAAGAGACTAGAGGAATAGGGATTGCAGCATGGCCATGCCCCCTGGGAGCTGATTTCTCATGTTCTCTCTCTCTGTCTCTCTGGTGAGTACACATGCCCTATAGCAAAAATTTCTTTAAAAAAAAAAGATGGTTAAAACTCAACCTCAACTCTGAAAGAGCTTATATTTGACAGCTGCTGTTTGTTTATTTTTGCCATGGAGTGCTTGGGCCCACAGCAGAGAGAAAGTGAGAGGGAAAGTGAGAAATTACCTCCCAGGGGGGATGGCCATGCTTCAGTTCTCTCCTCCATTCTCCTCCTGAGAGTCTGGGCACACATGCACACATGCCTGGTGTGATTCTCAGGCTGCCAGGTCCAGGACTCAAACCCTGGTCAGTTATGTGGGAGTCCAGCACCTTAACCACCTGCTGGCCCCAAGTTGTGAATTTTTATCTTCACCTACAGACACCAACGGCAAGGCCTCCTGGGATGTATGTGTAATGGCAATCACCAGCCTCACCCCGGCCCAGTGCTCCCAGGTCCCCAGCCCTGTTGCTGTGTTTACTGGCTTGCATCTTACCTGCCAGAGCATATGGTTCCCCGGGGTAGGGGTTTCTGTGCTTGTTGATTTCTGATGTCTCCCAAACAGTGACGGGTGCCGAGAAGTCACTTGGTACATATTTGCCCAAAGATGGATGCATGTATTTTTCACCTATGAGAAACAGCTTTCCCATGTAAAACAAAAAAGGTACATTTATATCTCCAGAATCCAGCCACACTTTACCGTCCCATTCTGACCAACCTGGCCCAGGCACCAGCCTTCTTCAACACTATCATGATCATCCTGTAACTAGTCTCCCTTCTTTCTGCTGTACCCCTCAGTCTGGAATCAGCATAGCAGCCAGCATGCTCCCTCTAAATCAGATCATGTCTCCCCCAAAAAAAACCCTCCTCGGGGAAAGATGATAAAGAAAAGAACGTGTTTCTGAGAAGACCGTGATGCACCATCCTTCTTCTCTGTACTGTCTTCTCATTTCACCTCTCGCTGCTCTCCCGAATGACCATCATTTGGCCCCAAGCCCAAGGCCTCTGTCTTAGGACCTTGGCTCTTGTCTGTTGTCTAGAAGACCCTTCACCGCTTCCTTCAGCTCCTTGCTCAGTTGTCCTCACAGCAGAGGGGCCTCCCTGACCTCTGTGAAATAACACCCCCACCCCACATAGTGATACTTTCTTCCCGTGTCAGGCTTCCTATGTCTTCATAGCAGGTATGTTATCACTTCTAGTATATATTTTTAATTTATTTGGTTATTGTCTTTCTTTTCCTCAGTTAGAGTATGTGTCATAAAATCTGGGAACTTGCTTCGTTCAGTGCTGGTGTTCCTGGTGTTAGAGAATGTTACTCACAAGGAAAGAGTTTCATAGACATCACACCTGGTGTGCGATAAATGTACACGATGGACCCAGCAGGGGTGGCACACATTGTCAGATGCTGCTGCATGGCAGATTGAGGCCACGTAGGAGAGCTGGTTCGATTCTCAGCCCACCCTAAAAGCCAGGTATAATGGTTTGGGCCAGTAGTCTTAGTTTCTTGGGAGGTTGGTTGAGGCAAGAGAATTGAGACATAATTAAAGTCTCTTTTTTTTAAAGAATGTTCATTATTGGGGACCAGCAGTTGGCATAGTGGCTATATCGTTGGACTCCCATGTAGTCGACCAAGGTTCTAGTCCCGGGCCCGTTGGCTTAAACTCACTCCAGGTGCATGTGCGTGCATGCCCAAGATCCTGAGAGGAGAATGGAGGATAAGGGATTGTGGCATGGCCATCCACCCGGGGGGTCATTTCTTGCTTTTTGTCTCTCTATCTCTCTCTGTCTTTCTGGTGAGCACATGCACCCTATAGCAAAAACCTCTCAAAAAAAAAAAAAAAATAGAATGTTCATTATGGATAAATATACCAAAAAAAAAAAATAGAAACACTACTACCTCTTATTTATAATGTAAGACTTTGAGAGAATCATCATAATTGCCTAGGTAAATACAAGAACATAAATGAATAAGGCAGCATTTATTATATTGAGATATCCACAAACCAAAAGCAGCACACACAGTAATAAAGTGTTTACTAGAACGGAACTTTTGTGTCTCATAAAACATGAGAAGGTATCTTCTAGTAGGCACTTTGTCCCAGCACCACCCCACGCATGCACTCATGCCCCTCCCACCCCGACCTGTTGCCACAAGCCACCTCTGTGGGTCGTTGAGCAGGAGGATTCTCACAGGAAGAAATCTTTCTTTCTTTTTTCTTTTCTTTTTTTCTTTTATTTATTTATTTTTTTGGCTTTTGCTATAGAGTACATGTGCTTGACAGAGAGAGACAGGGAGAAAGGGGAAAAGTGAGAAATCACCACCCTGGAGGATGGCCAGGGCTGTAATCCCTTCTCCAGTCTCCTCTCAGGATTTTGGGCTTACATGCACACATGCACAGCATTTTTTCAAGCCTCTGGGATTAGGACTCGAACCACAGAAAAACATGTCATGACTTTTCCGACGCCCCAATATTTAGTGATTTCTTCCATTCATGCCATGAAGGATTTCTGGTTATTTTGTTAAGAGGAAAACTCTTAAATTTTTCTGGCTCCTTTCCCATTATGTGTCAGGAAAAAAATTTTTCAACTTGCAAGTAAGTGATACAAGTGCTGCTGCTTTTCTCAGAGATGTTGTCAAAAGTTCGTAAAAATTTTACATGTGTTTTATGTGATTGAATGTCTTCACACATTGCCGGCCTTCAAGTTTGAGATTTCCTTTCAAAGTCAGAAACCAGAGTCCTTTATCCAGGCTGTTGGAATGCAGTTGCTTGTATCTTTAAATGCTGGGAATTAAACCACAGTTTTAAGTAGAGTTCACTGTCTTGAAAATATCCAGGCTCACTCTGAATCATCATTTAAGAAAACAAAAGAAGAAGAAGAAAGGCAAAATAGGATTACATTTTCTCTTGAATTGTATTTGTTTATTTTTATAATACAAAGACATGAGCAATGGAGGGTCTTCGATTAATTTTAATCACTTTAAGCTTAATTATTTCCTGCCGGTTAAGATTTTAATCACTTTAAACTTAATTGTTTCCTGCGAGTTAAGATCATAGTAGAGTGGCAGTCATACTGTCAGAAGCAGTCCCACTGCGGTCACACAGGCAGCGGGTGACAGAACAGGATCCTTACCCAGGAAGTGTCTCAGTGCCTATGTTCTGACCCTGTGCTCTGTGGCCACGCAGCGTCACTTCGTGTGACTTTCTGTATGTTTCTGTGTTCTTACTTCCTGTCCATGGCATTGTCTGATGCTATGTTCTGTAACACTGACGAATCCTCTTCCTTTATATTTGTTTCACTCTTCTGTTTCTTACTCACTTGCCTTCCTAACACTGGCCTGTGCAAGGCATCCAACCTATTCATTATAACGGGATTAAATTTTTATCTTAGACATCTGTTAGAGGCATGGATTGTGATTATTCCCTTGAACTATTGGCTATAAAGGATTTGTATTTTCTTCTGAGAGAAAGCAATGCACAGAGTTGCCCAAGTTAGTTACTTTACTGTCCTTAAATATGAGCAAAACAAGTCTTTGAGTACTGAGAGAAACTTTAGGTGAATATCTATGAATTTTGGCATGTTGTCAGACACAGGAGGCTATATGCCAGGTATGAGAGTCACATATCAACTTCTGAACTATCTGACATCAGATATTATTAAAGGATACATTATCATCCTGACACTTGTTAAAG
The DNA here is from genome assembly GCA_026018925.1 of Tupaia tana. NCBI lineage: Eukaryota > Metazoa > Chordata > Mammalia > Scandentia > Tupaiidae > Tupaia > Tupaia tana. The sequence continues at coordinate 17,423,290 of JAKSZU010000017.1, forward strand.
AATGGTTAGGTACCTTTATTTGGGATTGTTGTAGTAGGTGCAGGGACTACTTGTAATAGAATTTTGGTCAAGAAGAGAATCTTTTTTTTTTTGAGAGATTTTTGCCATAGGGTGTGTGCACTCACCAGAGAGACAAAAAAACGAGAAATCACCCCCCTGGGGGAGATGGCCTGAGTCCGGTACTCGAACCACCGTCGACTACACAGGAGTCCAGCGACATAGCCATTACACTAACTGCTGGTCCCAAGAAGGGAATCTCTGTCAGGTCTAAAAAGCTATATATTGAGTCATCAGAAAAGTCATTGTGTGTGTGTTTTTTTGTTTGTTTTTTTTTTTTTTGAGAGGTTTTTGCTATAGGGCGCATGCGCTCGCCAGACAGAGAGAGACATAGAGAAAGCGAGAGACATAGAGAAAGCGAGAAATCACCCCCCAAGGAGGATGGTCACGCCGCAATCCCTTCTCCTCCATTCTCCTCTCGGGATCTTGGGCGCGCATGCACATGCGCCCGGCGTGAGTTTTAAGCCACCAGGTCCGGGACGCGCACCACGGTCAACTACGTGGGAATCCAGCGACATAGCCATTACGCTAACTGCTGGTTCCCATGGTGTGTTTTTCTGTGCAAAAATGCATCATGACTTTTCCAACAATCCAATAGAAATTCAAAGTTTCCTTCAGTTTTCTCTCTGGACAGTATTCTTATTACTGAGTTTAGTGTCTCTCATGGTAGCCCAGAATGGCCTCTTGTATCAAATTTTATTCAACAAAAACATGATTCTTTTTTTTTTTGAGAGAGAGAAATTTTTTGTTAGAAGGGCACATGCACTCATCAAAGAGACAGAGAGAGACAAAGTGAGAAATCACCCTGCTGGGGGATGGCCATGCCACAATCTGCTCTTCTCTATTCTCCTCTCAAGATTTTGGGCACACATGCACACATGCCCCACATGAGTTTCAAGCCACCAGGTCCAGGACTCGAACTGCGGTTGACCAAATGGGAGTCCAGCACCTTAACCCCCTATGTCACCTACTGGCCCCAAGATTCTTGTTTTTTGTAAACTTGAAGATAAAAATTAAATGTAGAGTCATCTATGGATTAAAAAACCTAACCAATATCTTAATTTTGGAGAAGGAAACACAAAGCAGAAACATCCTATGTTATGCACTGAATGGTTTTCAGGATTTCTTGAATGTTAGTAATTCTTTAACATTAAAAAAAAAAAAATACTCTTGGCCCAACCTGGTGACACATTCAGTAGCAAACTGACTTCTGGAAGCCGAGTCACTGACTGAGGGTTCAGATCCCCAGATCAGCTTGGAAATATGCTGGGCATGTGGCCACGATCCTGGCTGGGTGATGGGCAAGGAAAAGCAAGTGTTAAGGCTGCTTCTCTCTCTCTTTCCTGTGCACACATGCACTCTCTATCACAAATAAAATACATTTAAAAAAACCAACAACAACAACTTAGAAATTGGCCAGTCCTGTGGCTTTTATTTTATGAATGAGGTGGATCCCACATGACTGTCTACAATTCAAATTTCAGCTCCAGAGGCTTGAAAGACAGTCCAGGTACATGTGCATACGTGCCCCAAACCAAATCCTGACAGAATGGAGAAATGGGAGAAGATGGGATTGTGGTGTGACCATGCCCCTTTGGGGGATACCCTCCCTCCTCCCTCCACTGCTGTCTCTCTGATGAGCACATGTCCCCCTGGCTGGCAATTTAAAAAAATGAAAAGCAACAACTAAAAACTCAAATGCTCAAGGCCTATGGATATTTAAGAAATTGTTTTCTGAACTAAGTGTTAGAATTGATTGTACCCGTGCGCTTTTGTAATTATTTTTGTGAACTAAGTCTGAGAAGGGTTTTTATTCTTTTTTTCCCAGACGGCAGACACGATGCCCAGGAGAGCAGTCTAAGAGACCTCATCAGGGAGCTGCCAGAGCCCCACTACTGCCTTCTGAAGTACCTCTGCCGGTTCCTGACCAAAGTAGCCAAGCACCATGCGCAGAACCGCATGAGTGTCCACAACCTCGCCACTGTCTTTGGGCCAAATTGCTTTCAGTAAGTCCGAACTTTGCTGTTCATGCCATCATGTCCTCTTTTCTGTTTTCGATTGTGTAAAGTTACTGGGACAGAGAAACATATTTTTGCCTGAGAAATCAACCCCTTTATGTTGGAGGAAATTCTACCTTGCACTTGGGCATTTTGACCCATTTTGGAAAAGGTACATATGCCCTTTTATGAAACCATCATTTGCAATAGTTCAAATAACCTTATTTAAAGTTCTGGAAATAGGTTTTATTTTTTATTTTAAAAAGCACTTAGAAAATCTGCAATCTGGAGACCAGGAGTTGGCGTAATAGCTATGTCACTGGACTCCCACGTAGTTGTCCGTGGTTTGAGTTCTGTACCAGGTGGCTTAAACTCACCCCGGGCGTGTGCGTGCATGTCCAAGATCCCAAGAGGAGAGTGGAGGAGAAGGGATTGCAGCATGGCCATCCCTCCTAGGGTATGTTTTCTCACTTTCTCTCTGTCTCTGTCTTTCTGGCGAGTGCATGCACCCTATAGCAAAAAACTCTGAAAAAAAACCCCAAAAAACCTGTAATCTGAAATGTTGATTAGTAGAAAGAGAAGGTGTATTCTAAAGTGAGTTGTTTTCAATAGTGATAAAGTTCACATGACAGCTTATAGATAGGAAAATTATAAGCAGAACATGTCGGCGACAGAAAAATATCACTAGCTTTATTTATCAGTTTTGTAGAACTAGGCTTAGACTAGAAATAAACTAGTTTGCTTTGGTAGCTGTCATGTGCTGGCCACAGGAACTTTTGTAAAGCTTTATGCAGCCCATTCTTCTTGTCCATGGGCTCTGGATCCATAGATTCCATCAACTCTAGATTGAAAATATTCAGGGGAAAATTCCAGAAAGCTCCAAAAGCAAAATTTGAATTTTCTACATACTAAATACTATAGTGACTCTGCATAAAGAAAGTGATACGTGGGCATTGTATTTGGCATTATAAGTGCTCTAGACATGCTTTTATATGGAAGGGTGTGCATAGCTTATATGTAAATATTGTGCCATTTTATCTAAGGCACTTGAACATCCCCTTGCAGGTCCTAGAACCAATCCCCCATGGATGCAGAGAGATAACTATATTTTGTCTCTGTTTTCCTTAAACATCTTTAATTTTTCATTATGAAACATTATCTTACAATCCAGGAACTTTGCTTTTAACTCACCTGTTCATCCCCCTGATATCAAATATGCTCCTTCTAGTTAAAAGGAGAAGAGAGAACACTCCTGCAGTAAAAGCTCTCAGAAAGCAGAAACAGTCGCTAGCTTTTATGTAACACTTACTGTGTGTCGGGCACAGTTCCAGAGGCACAGAACAGTCATACCCTTGCTCACTTTCCCGTGTGCATGTATGTCAAAGGGTTTGTTGTTTCCTAGAAATCAGAAGGCCCTCCATAGTTTTCTATACTCTGACAGTTTACGTCTCGTGAATTCTCTGTTCTTTGAGTTGTCTGCATCTGATGCCATTTTGGAGTGTAGAGTTCTGGTACCTTTTTTATTTCTTCCATGAATTGGTCAATTCAAGTTTTTTAATTACCACTTAAGCTAATTTTAATACTTCAGTAAATTTCCCAAGAAGATCAGTTATTTCTTGGGGCTTTTGAAATGTATGTTGTATAAGGTTATATAAGCATTATTTTCAAGTAATTTAAAATTTCTTTATCTGTTATTAATTTCTTCTTTCTCTTTTCTAATGAAAATTTTGCCTTTTTATTATTTCTCTGTATCAGAGTAGTAAAGTTGTTGGTCCCTTTATTGTTCTCTTAATTAACTTATTGAATAAATTTACTTTAAAATTGTTCTTTTATTAACTTCTACTTTAATTTGAACTTATTTTTTAAGCTTTTTCACAACTTTTTATTATAAAAATAATTTTAGCCGACAATTTGAAAGAATAATATAATGATCATATGTTTTCTCATTAGCTAGAAAAATAAATTTAACTTTATATGCATTACGTATATTTGTTGAATCATTGAAAATAAGTGGCAGACCTTGGCTGTTTCACTGCTAAATACTTAATCTTGTGTGTGTACATTTGCCCATTCTGTTGTTTTGGATTTCTTGCTTAATAATTATATTGAGGGTTTTATTTTTCCCCCCAACTACATTGACTTTTTAAAAAACTAGGCATCAGTTTGTAGAATATTGTATATTCTGGATTTGTCTGATTATCTCCTCATGGTTAGTTTAAATAGTTTTTCTATCTCCTAGATTTATTATAACCTATTAGATATAAAATCTTGGTTAGCAGTGGTTACAGTTTTGGGCACAAAGACATCATTGTTGACATTGTGTTTAGTGGACATCATCCCCCAGTAGGAGCTACTTAATGTTAAGTTGTCACACGTTATTGATGTGTGGCTGCTCTCTTGGTTATGGCCACCACTTTTTACGTCTCTTGCTATTAAAGTTAGAGCTGTCCTTTGTCCAAGTAGAGTATCGCGCGGCTCCTTGGACATAGCGCAGGTGTCATAGCACAATCAAACTTTTCACTGGTTTGATTATCCACTGATCATCTTAGCCTGAGGAAAGTCTTTCTCTTCGAGTTGTAGAATGCTGACTTCCTAATTCCGTTCGTCTTTATCATTATTGTTTTTCTTTCGGTTGTATTCTGTAAAGAAGAGCTTTTCCTCATCTGGGGAATGAAGAACATTAAGTTTTCTGATGTTCAAATTACCCCCCATTTGGCCAGTTGTGGGAGCCCCTTTGAACTGACTGCTGTGTTCTTTTGACATAACCCTAGACCTGCCCATAATGCTACTTGGTGAACTGGGCTCTTTAGAATACAAGATGGCACACATGACGTTCCTCTTACTTCAGTGGTCATAGTTTTCATTCTCCTCTTAATAGGCATTGTGTTGTCAGAAAAGTCATGACACATTTTTGCACAGAAAAACATAAGAAAAAGACATTGTGACTTTTCCGACAGCCTAATAGTACACACTTCTTACAGTATTTGGTATGCTTTTTAATATTAACAAAATTTAAAATTTTCTTCTCATTTTTAAACACCAGCCAGCTTCTTCGACTTAGTACTTACATCACACACACATATCTCATGACTCCCTCAGATTGTCTTGGCACTAAGCACCTCCGATCTGCTATCACTAGTCTTGGACCTTTCATCTGCCCTGTTAGATCCTACTCTGTGGCTGCTACCTTGCAACTGGGTCAACCAGACATCTGCCTGAAGTTCCTGGCTCCTGCCATGACTTTTGAACCTAGTCTCATACCTGAATTCCTAATCCACTGTCAGAGTTAGGATTAGACAGCTTGGGAACTCAGAACAGTTCATCCTTCTCAGTGAACCTTGACAGTGGGAAACAGGAGTCAAGAGAAAACTAGCTTGATCCGTAACTCCGTCTTTCTCCCTCCTGTGGAATATTCCATCACATGGCTTCTCCTTGCCATCTGGCTGGGGAATTCCAGACTGCCAAACAAAAGCATCTGTCAGGCCAACTGTTATGTGTCTTTGCAGTCGGTGAAATAGCTGTGCGTGGTTTACATTGCCTTACATCTCTGCTTCCCTCCTTTCTTCACCCACACTGTCCTGTACCCTTGCTCCCAAAATAACACACAGCATCCTCATTCTGACTTTTGTCTTTGTTTTCTTGAGAATCTGCTCTAAGACACTATGCACCAAATAATGCAACAGACCGTTCCAAGCCTATGTAGCTTTTCCTTCTGCATGCGCGATGAAGTGAGAGCTAGTATACTTTAAGGGATCGTAAGGGATATTGTAAGGGATAGCTGGGTATGAATGATGTTTTTTTAAAAAAATAACTAATTCTATTATTATTATTATTTTTACTCTTTTTTTTTTTTTTTTTTTTTTTGAGAGTTTTGCTATAGGGCGTGTGCACTTGCTAGAGAGACAAAGAGACAGAAAGCAAGAAAATAACCCTCTGGGGGATGGCCACACCACAATCCATTCTCCTCTTAGGATTTTGGGCATGCAGACACATGCACCTGACATGTGGTCTGGGACTCACGTCTGGGTCTCAAACTACGGTCAGTCATGTGGGAGTCTAGCACTTTGACCATTATGCCACCTGCTGGCCCTGTTATCATTATTTTAAATTTTGTTATAGGACACATGTGCTCAGCAGAGAGAACAGGGAAAGAGAGAGAAGGAAAGTGAGAAAGCAGATCACCAGCCCAGGACTTGAACTACAGTAGGACACGTGGGAATCCAGCACCTTAATCACCATGCCACCTGCTGGCCCCAAGTGAATTTTTTTTTTTTTACATGCTGAGTTTGGAACCTAATTTCTTTATAAACTTACAAATTACAGTTCTACTGTGAGTGTTTTACTTCTGTAATATTATTATATGACTCTTTGAATATGAAGATTTCCTCTGACAAAAAGTGGTCAACACTGAGATTAGTAATATTAAATACTTTTTTTTAAGTTATCTATTTTTTTATTTACTTTTAATTTGACCAGAGAAGGACAGAGAGAGAGAGAGAGACAAGTAAGAAAGCAAGCTATGAGGACCAGGACTCAAACCACAGCCAGCCATGTGGGAGTCCAGTGCCCTTAACCACCACACCACCTGCTGGCCCTAAAGTAAATATTTTCACTTACTGTGTTTTAGGATTAATTTAAAAATTAACCCTACTTCTTGGGCCAGCCCATTGCCTGATGGTTAAGGTGGCTGGATCTCACATGGCCAACTGTTCAGCTTGAATCCTAGCCCTGGCACCTTAAAAAGCATACGGGGCACGTGGCTTGCACATACCCAAAATCCTGAAATGAGGAAGAGACGGAGGAGAAGGAATTGCAACATGACTGTGCCCATGGGGGTGCTTTATGACACCCTCCCCCCCGCCATCCCCGCCACGATCTCTCCAGAAAGCATACACACTGTCTGGCAAATTACAAAAACTACTTGTTAAATATATAGATGAAGAGATCAAAGACTCCCTAATGATCTTAAGGTATTTTATTTGTTTCTCTGGGAGGGTTGTTAGTTGCTGTTCTTGGCACTTTGTATTAACACCCATTTTGCACACTTAATTAGTTTTCATGATTTAATAGCATCAGTGGCTTCTTTCATAAGTGTAATTCCTCATTTCTTAGAAGAGAGAAAGACAGACAGAGACAGCCACTCCCAGCTGGGTCTTCACATTGCTGTCCAACCCCTCAGCCAGCAGGATCATAGCCACGTGTTTATGCCAGGCGTGTACAGGGACTTTGGAACCTGAACCAGGGACCGTCCCACGTGGCCTCGGCACATGGTGTTTGTGGTGTTAGCTGTGCCACTGTATCTGGCCACGTCAGTGTCTTTAATCTCCAGCAATTAAATCTACCAATTGCTATTCATAAGCCACTTTTTTTTTTTTAAGTTTTTATTTTTTGCCATAGGGCTCATGCACTCTCTGGAGTGTGACAGCAAGAGGAAAAAGGAGACAACACCCCCCAGGGGAGATGGCCGTGCCACAATCCCTTCTCTTCTATTTCCCTCCTGGGATATTGGGCATGCACACACATGTGCCCAGTGTAAGCCTCAAGCTGCAGGGTCCGGGATTCAAACTACAGTTGGCCATGTGGGAGTCCAGAGTCTTAACCACCACACCACTTGCTGGCTCCTTAAGCCAGTCATTTTGATTAAGTTCTCCTTCATATTTTTGCTTCCTTTGCCTTTTGCCAACAGATACGTGTATTAATCTGGTTCCCTGAAACAAGAATTTCAGTGCTCATCAGTAAGGTAATTGGCAATCTTATAGGTATTCTTGAAACTAAAAGAGAGATCAATTTCATATTTTGAATGATAAGCCCATCTGCTTATCATGCTTCTCTTCAAGTTACAGTTTTGCTTAGTGATAATTGCAGAAAGGTTTCAAAACTGCTACTAGCCTTTAAGTTGTACAGAAAAATAGCACAGGAAATGAGTGGTACCAAGTCAGGAAGTCACACGTGTTGTTGCATGACCCGTGTGTGTGAGTAGGTATTTGGACATCAGTCAATATTAGATGAGGTCAGCTGAATTTGGTGATACGAACTTGGTGAGTAAGCAGATAAGCCTACAGTGTTGTTATCATCTTATCTGTTAACTGCTACTAAGCAGCTTTACTTGGTTTACAGCCCAAATGTTATTTCTGGAAATTAGTAATTTGGATCGAAAAGTATAAATAGTTGAAATTGGAAAAAAAAAATGAAGCCAAAGTCTTAGTCTCATGTATTCATATATTTACAACCTGTTAATAACATATTTGTTTATAAAATGCCAAGTGTTCACTGAAGTTTTAGCAGTACTGAATTATTATTATTATGGTCATCCTTCACAAACATGTTTTTGGGATATTGAAGAATGGATCATTGGGAAGTTTGGCCTTTCTCCACCTAAATCTGTACAGGCTGGTTTAGTGGACACATCGTCATTCACTGCTAGTTAGTTCTGTGTTATCCTTCGCACTGCCACTTGTAACTGAACATTGACTTTCCAGTTGCTTTTTCCCCACCTGAAATGGGGATAAATTTATTTTTATTACAAAAATAACATTGTCACAGGGAAACAACTTTTTTGGGCAAAACAAACAAACAAAAAATATAAATTGAAAATTAAAGTCATCCATTATTAGGGGCATGGTGGTTGAGGCACTGGACTCCCACATGGCCTACTGCAGTTTGAGCCCTGGACCTGTTGGCTTGAAACTCAAGCCAGGCACGTGTGCATGCATGCCCAAAGCCCTGAGAGGAGAATAGAGACGAGATTGTGGCATGGCCACCCCCAGGGGGTGATTTCTCACTTTCTCTTTATCTCTATATCAAGTGGACATATAGCAAAAATTTCTCTTAAAAAAACAAAAAAACCGTTGTTCGGGACCAGCCAGCAGTTGGCGTAATGGCTATGTTGCTGAACTCCCATGTTGTCGAGCACAGTTCAAGTCTCGGACCTGGTGACTTAAACTCATGCCAGGTGCGTGTGCGTGTGTGCCCAAGATCCCGAGAGGGGAATGGAGAAGGGATTGTGGCGTGGCCATCTTCCTGGTGGGTGATTTCTTGCTTTCTGTCTCTCTGTCTCGCTCTGTCTTTCTGTTGAGCGCACGCACCCTATAGCAAAAACCTCTCTAAAAAACAACAACAACAAAAACATTGTTCATTATTATATTACCCAGATTTGATCACTGTTCACACTTTGGCTTATTTGCTTTCATATTGTTTGCTTGGTATGACACACTTGTATTTATGGTTGATTAAAGAGAAAATAATAAAACAATACTGCTTTGTAACCATTATTTAAAACTTGATGTCATCTACTACGGTATTTTTCCATGCATATAAACATAGTTCTACATCATCATTATTAATGACAGTTTAGCATCCTGGTGTTGATCAATATCATTTATTTAAGCTGCTCTATAAATGGCATTTCATGGGGGTTTTTTCTTGACAATAATAGGTAATGTTTACTGAGTTATTACTAAATTCCCAGCAATGCAGTAAATGCTTTTAGTATGTTATAAATAAATACATACATTTTATATATTATACATACATCATCATTTTATCCTTGAATCCCATGAGACAGGTATCATTATTATCACTACTTTCTATTTGTGGAAACAAAAGCACAGTAAGTTTAACTTGTGGGCCAGCCCCTTGGCTTAGTGGTTAGGTCACTGGATCCTACGTGTTGTCTGACTGTGCAGTTCGAGTCCCAGATCCAAACTCTTGAAGAAAAGTGCCAGGCATGTATGTGCATGCCCAAAATCCTGAAAGAAGAAATAGAAGAGAAGGGATTGCAATGTGACCACCTCCCATGAGGAGCGCATTCTTTCATTTCGCCTATTGCTCTCTTTCTTTCCCCAATAAGCCTACATACCCTCTAGCAAATTAAAAAAATAAAAAGAAGTTTAACTTGCTTCAGATCACATGGCTGGTAAGAGCATAGAGTCAAGATTCTGAGTCTAGACAACCTGTCTCCTCAGCTCCAAGCACCTAATCACCACTCTGTAACTGTTTCCCCTATAAACATTGCAAAGCCAGTTCTTGAACATACATTTTTCACACTTAGCTAATTATGTTCTTTGGCTGTCCTTTCAGAGGTAGACGTGCCTGCTCAAAGGGTGTCAGTATCATCAAACTCATCATCCAAGGGGTTGTACGGGTTCCTGCTGTGAGCAGCGATAGAGGAGTGTATTTTGTTTCCCAAATCTTTTCCAGTGCATTATTTTTTATACTCGCTAATAAATAAATGAAGCTATTTCTTTTTTTTTTTTTTTTTCGGAGGTTTTCGCTGTATGGCATGTGCACTCACCAGACAGACAGAGAGAAACATAGAGACAGAAAGCGAGAAATCACCCAACAGGGGGGATGGTCACACCGCAATCCCTTCTCCTCCATTCTCCTCTCAGGATCTTGGGCACGCACGCACACGCGCCCAGCGTGAGTTTTAAGCCACCGGGCCCGGGACGCGAACTGCGGTCAACTACATGGGAGTCCAGCGACATAGCCATTACACTAACTGCTGGTTCCCAAGCAATTTCTTATAAAATGTTTTGCTTTTTTGGTTGTTGTGAAGTGTAATGAATTTAAAAGCCTCTTTTCGCATAAAATTCATTTGTAAATTGTCTTTTCATTCTCTGTTTTCAATTTTCCTGAGCTGGTACTCATATTTTTATGGATGGTTTCTAAGAGTTCCTTTTGTAGTAGAACTATTAGTCTATTGTTATAGGTTGGAAACACTGTTTTCTGCTTATGATGTGTTTTTAAACCTCATTCTTATCTTTTGCCATAAGGAAATTTAAAGATTTTATTAATCCTATATATCAATCGTATTGTTTGGGTTTGACATTATTTCTTTCTTTGTTTTTTTGGAGAGGTTTTCGCTATAGGGCGCGTGCACTTGCCAGACAGACAGAGAGAGACAGAAAGACAGAAAGTACCCCCCAGGGGGGATGGCCACGCCACAATCCCTTCTCCTCCATTCTCCTCTCGGGATCTTGGGCATGCACGCACACACACCCGGCGTGAGTTTAAGCCACCGGGTCCGGGACTTGAACCGCGGTCGACTACGTGGGAGTCCAGCGACATAGCCATTACGCTAACTGCTGGTCCTGGGTTTGACATTATTTCTAAAACGTCTTCTACTTTAAACATATTAGAATATTTGTTTATATTGTCTCAGTATTTTTGCAGTTTCATTTTAAAATATTTAAATCTTGAATATATGTACAAATTGTTTTAGAAAAGATATGATTGTGAATCTAAAAGTTATTAAATATTCTATTGTATTTCATTTTTTTAAAGAGGGTTTTGCTATAGGGTGCATGAGCTCGCCAGAAAGACAGAGACAGAGAGATAGAAAGCGAGATGACCACACTGCAATCCCTTCTCCTCCATTCTCCTCTCAGGATCTTGGGCATGCACACACATGTGCCCGGCGTGAATGTAAACCACGGGGTCCAGGACTTGAACCGCGGTCAATTACATGGCAGTTCAGCTACATAGCCATTACGCTAACTGCTGGTCCCTCTATTCTATTTCATATCAGTATATTTATACTTTTTTTTTTTTTAACAGTTAGATCCTAAGTTCTGGTAAGATTTACTATGTCGTAAGCGTAACTTTTAAAACTTTCACTCAAATAGCCTACTGAGTAAACAACACCTGAAAAATCATTCATACTTTGGGGCCAGCAGGTAGCTAGAGGTTAAGGCACTGGATTCCCACAGGGTGAACCATGATTCAAGTCCTAGACTCAGTGGCTTGAAAACCATACCAGGTACATGTGCATGCCTGCCCAAAATTCTGAGAGGAGAATGGAGGAGCAGGGACTGCAGCATGGCTCTCCCCGGGAAGTGATTTCTCGCTTTCTATCTCTCTCAAAAATCTTTCTCTCAAACAAACAAACAAAAAAAGAATTCCTACTTTCCCGTGTTTTTTGAAATGCCACTTTTATTACTGTATTAAGTTTCTATGTGTGTTTTGGCCTCATAGGGTTTTTTTTTGTTTTGTTTTGTTTTGTTTTGTTTTGTTTTTTTCCTATTACTTTGATCTGCTTCTCTGGTGCTTGAATCATACCCTTTATATTTGACTGTCATAAAGAGTTTCATTCCATTTCATTTGTCTCTTTCAGGCTTTTCCTGAGTAATTGTATTCATATATTCTATGTTCCCCCAGAAGAATTTCAGAATTTCTAGATTTCAAAATTCCCATTGAGCTTTTAGGTTTCATTGACCATAGCTGAAATCTTTACTACTGAGTCTTCCATCTAATAAAATGACATTCTTCCATTTAGTCCAGTTTTTTGCTTATGTATTTTTGTCTTCCTAAACTGTAGAGGCTTGGAAAACACACATAAAATTGTGGTGTACACAGTTAAAAATCATTCACCAATTCTGTTACTTAGATATAGAACTACATTTTGTGTCTGTATCCAACTTCCCCCTCCTTTTATATATTCTATTTAACAATTTTATCAGTGTTACAGTTTATATACTTCCTCAATTCTGCCTTTTTAAAATTAGTTTATTTTACTTTTTTCATTCATGAGCTATAGAGAGACAAGTATTCTTGACAAGGTCTCACTACACTGTGATCCTTCTCCCAGATTCCCAACCCACCAGGATCACAGGTGTGGACAGGTCCACCCAGATCTGAACCCAGGCGTCCCTTATGGCTCCAGTACCATGCAGTGGTGACCCACTGCCTATACCACTGCAACTGTGCCCAATTCTGCCTTTTTAACAAAATATTTATTTATTTTATTTTATTTGTTATTATTTAATTTGATGAGAGAAGGAGAGAGTGAGAGAGAAAGAGAGAGAGTAAGTAAGAGAGCAAGCTGCCAGGTCTGAGACTTGAATTGTGGTCGGCCATGTGGGAGTCCAGCCCCTTAACTACCACGCCACCTCCTGATCCCCCAATTCTGCTTTTTTACAAAATGTTAAGTTATAAATGCTTCCCATGTCATTTGAGTCCTTTACGACTATATTATTTTTATTTGCTTACAGCTAGGACTTTTAGTTTTTTGCTGTAGGATATGTGTGCTTGACAGAGAGAGAAAGCAAGAGAAGAAAGTCACCCCCCCCCCCCCCAGGGCATGGCCACACTGCAGTCCTTTCTCCTCCAGTCTCCTCTCAGATTTTGGGCATGCACATACACGCACCTAGCATGATTTTCAAGCTGCTGTGTCTGGGACTGCGATCATGCAGTGACCATGTGGGATCCAGCACTTTAACCTCCACACCACTTGCTGACCCCAGCCAGGGTCAGCAACTATGCCTGTGGAATCATTGTGAAGAATCAATGAATGAAAAACACACTTTTTGTATGCACACAGAATTTAGTATATAAGGCTATATAGAAAGTCCTGGCTGGGTCAGCAAGTGGTGTGGAGGTTAAAGTGCTGGATCCCACATGGTCACTGCATGATTGCAGTCCCAGACACAGCAGCTTGAAAATCATGCTAGGTGCGTGTATGTGCATGCCCAAAATCTGAGAGGAAACTGGAGGAGAAAGGACTGCAGTGTGGCCATGCCCTGGGGGGGCGGGGTGTGCCGAGCAACCATTACTTGTTTATAACATATTAGAGGTTAGTGGGACTGGGGGGGCACGGTAGTAATGGACTGATCAAGTATGGCTGAATCCATGTGGAGGCGCTCAGGGTCTGTCTCTTGGTTGACCTTACCTGTCAGGCGTGTGTCCCTCATCCTGGCTGGCTGGGAAGGCTAGTGGAGGGTGGGGATTGAGGCATGAGACCCTGTGAAGGATGTTTCTCTTTCTGTTTCTTGTTCTCATGAAACAAAGTTAAATAAACATAAAAGCAAGAGATTAGCAACCAATTATATGGAAAACTCCATTGTAATTTCTAGTAGTTGTTTTGTATGAAATAATAATTAACTGTCATATTGCAAGAAGCAATTACCTTTGTTATATTGCAAAAAGCAAGGTTTTTGTTTTGTTTTGTTTTTAGAGTTTTGCCATAGGGCACGTAAACTCACTGGAGAGAGACAGAGACAGAGAGAGGGAAAGTGAGAAATCATCCCCCAGAGAGTGAGCCACACCACAATCCCTCCTCCTCCATTCTTCTTGGGATTTGGGGCACACATGCCCACATGCCTTGCATGGTTTTCAAGCCTGTGGTTCTAGAATTCAAACCATGGTTGACCATGTGGAAGTCTAGCACCTTGACCACTACTCCAGCTGCTGGCTCCTCTATAATTTCTTTTTTAAAATTATTTTATTTTATTAATCATTATTATTATTATTTTCAACTGTGATGAGATAGAGACACAGAGAGAGCGAAAGGGAAAGTGAGAAAGCAAGCCATCAGGTCCGGGACTCGAACCATGGTTAGCCATGTGGGAGTCCAGCACTATAACCACCATGCCATCTGCCAGTCCCAATAATTTCTTTTTTAATTACCTAGAGCATGCACACTTACCATAAAGAGATAACAAAGTAGAGGGAGAACGCACTTTCAATGGGGCGTGGTCATGACACAATCCCTTTTCCGTGTCTCCTTTTGTAAGGATTTCAGGCATGTACATGCACCTGGTATGTTTTTCAAGTGACCAGTGCCAAGGTTTGAACCATGGTTGGCTATGTGGGATACTGCTCCCTTACCTACCAAGCTTTGGGGCCAGTCCTCCTCATACTCTTAGGTCAGTGGGTTTTAGGTCCTTGCTGATGTGAGAAGGGGTAAAGTTGATAGTTTGCAGATCTTCTGCCATCCCTATGATTCAATTCTTTAAAAATGTGTGAACTCTTCTCTGGAGTATACCTTTCTAGTGAGTAAGCATGCTCGGAGTTCTAACACTACTGCTTGGGGCCAAAGTCGGAGATTTCTTACTCTTTAAAAAAAATCCCTTAAATCCTTTAGTCTCTGCGGGAATGTAGTGATTAAGCAATAACATCTGCTTGGCAGTTAATGATCCTCTGGAGGAATATAGGGCCCAGCATAAGTTTACGGTCCTTTAAAGAGAAATGCTCAGCCCGAAAGCATCACCATAACTAATTCCATTTAAAAATGGAAATTTCTGGTTTCCCTTTAAACATGCTTTTACAGGACTTCTGCATTCATGACCTTGCTTATTCCTTCTGTCAATCTTTGGAGAAGAGCAGGCATGATGATTTTCTTCAGTAAAAGCTGGCATGAGGCTCTCCAGGTGGCTGGTGGGTGGGTGTTGGTGGCTTGCCACAAATTATACAACTAATAAGTGGAAAGACTGAGAGTTAGGGATGCCTTCTCCATCCTGGCCTGCTGTGTTTTCTTCTAAATCACCCGTGTCCCCCAGCTGATGCTACAGGTGTTGTTATTTCCTGCACACACTTTATCTTCTCAGTCGCTGGTTATTTATGAGATTAATGAGCTTCACTGTTTCCCATGCCTTGCTGTGGCCCTTATGAACACAGAGTGCATGTTGTGAAGTATAACTTCTGGAAATGGAAGAGACCATTGAAAGTGAATTCTTTGTGGAGGGAAAGCAAATTCAGATACTGATAATTCTACTATTCTCATCTCTCATGCTTCTAAAAGAAAATTCAAGTGAAAGCATAATCATATTCAAAATTCAGGTGAAAGCAATGTACATATATAGACACACATATGTCTATATATATAGAGATATGTTTATTAGATAGTCACAAAATTTACATTTATAGACATATATGTGTGTGTATATATATATATATATATACACACACACACATATATTGGAGAAAAAGAAAGACAACAAAGGCTTGAGTGCCTGCTTTTGGTGGCTGGACATTCCAAGATGGTTTATCTGTAGAAGTAACATTTATATTGGGATCACAAGTATAAGGAGCCAGTCCAAACGAGAATAGACATATGAGCAGGTTAGAATATACCTAGAGCATATAGACTTCAGCACCGGATGACTGGATTCCAGTCCAAGTTTTGCCAATTACTAATTGTACACCCTTGGGCCCTTTTCTTCAGCCTTCCAAGGTTCAGTTTCCTTGTCTATAACATGGGCATATTATTAGTATGTACCTTACAGAGTTGGGAGGATTAACTGAGATAACACATGGAATTACCTGTACCTCGTAAGCACTCAGTATGTGTTTCCATCTGTCTGTCTGTCTGTCTGTCCAGGCAGAGGAAACATTTAGTGCAAAGATGGGGATAAGCTTAGCATGTTCCAGAAACAGGACCGTGTTTTTGGAAAATGGTAGGAAATGCACTTACCTGCATTGTTCACTGCTTTCTTCCAATCATGGATGCCTGTATTTCCTGTCTCCACCCTCTGCCTCCACCGTTCTGTGTATCTGTCTGGCAGCCATCTCTTAGAGCCCAGGTGCATCCCAGGGTCCTCCAGGAAGGCTCTCGCAACATCTCCTGCAATGAGCTCTCCACCCAATGGGAGAAAACAACTGAAGGCCTGGAATTAAGACCAAATCCCTTCATTGCCATTTACAGATCATGTGAGCCACCTAACTTTTCTGATCCACCATTTCCTAAATGGTATGTAACATGGAGATTATGAAAATTACCCCAAAGACTTAATGATAAAAATCAGAGGAGCTAATAATGGAAATGATGTGTCTTTAAGAGTTATTTACTACAGTCACTAATAACATATAGTTTTCAATCATGTGACCTCCTTGGAACTTCTGTCATATCAATGACTTTATTATTTAATTTCCTCACACTTATTTGCCCCATAATTAAAATGTATCTCTTTGATGGAAGAAGCTGGTTATATTTCTTTATGTGACCCAAAATTCACATGACCATACAAAAATATAGGAACACATAAACAAAAGTCACATAAAATATCAGTGCTATAGGCATTCTTGTCAAATGAAGGAATACTAATTTGAGGATGCAGAGGTAAAATTAATGCTATCAGGTCCTTTTTTAAAAACCAATTAAGATGGGCCAACAGGTGGCGTCGTAGTTAAGACTCTGGATCCCACATGGCTGACTGCTTGGTTTGAGATTGGCACCCTATAGCTCGGAAAATATGCCTGGTATGTGTAAGCACATGCCCAAAATCCCAAGAGGAGAATGGAGGGAAAGGAACTGCCATGCAGCCATCTCCCCTAGGGAATGATTTCTCACCTTCCATCTCTCTGGTGAGCACACGCACCCTATTGCAAAAACTGAAAAAAAGAGAAAAAAATTGAGACTATTACAGACAGTCCCCAACACAGGATGTCTCAACTTACTTTTTTTTGGCTACACGATGGTGTGAAAGTGGTGCACATTGGGTAGAAATCTCCTAGGATATACACAATGCTGGCCAATGGGAGGCAGCCACCCGCAGCTCCCAGCCAGCCACAAGATCACAAAGGTAAACCACCAGGCCCCTGCAGTGCTCTGTGTTGCCTGGGTTTTTGAATTTGTGGTTTCACATCCCATCCTGTCTACAAAAACCCATTTTCAACTTATGGTGACTTTCAGCATGTGAAGGGCTTATGGAGTCATAACCCCACTCTACAATGAGGAGCACTGTATTTGGCTCTTCTGTGTTGGAGTTTAAAGTCTCATTTTGCCAGTTAAGGAGGAAAGGCGATAACATGAAATAAGCACAACAAAAATCAGTGGGAGAAAAGGGGGTGGCAGTTTGGAAACCTCCAAAATACTTTTGGAAATTATTAAGTCAGTGATTCCCTTGCAATTAAGAAAGAACATGTATATCTCCTCAGGCTTGTTGGGCAACAAAAGAATGAAAACAACTGCCAAGTGTTCTAAACCTGAAACAGAATGTTTCATTGTGCAGAAAGTAATTACTGTATCCTCTCTTGATTTTAAGTCAAGGCCAAGAGAAAGTTGGGAAGCTTTTTCTAAGAGTTGATTTTAACCTTGGTACAGATCCTAGCGTTTGAATACTTGCACGTTGGGAAAAAAGATGTCGTCTGCCTGTTACCCTGAGTTGTTCAGCACATAAATGGTGCAAAGTGACCACCTTAGAAAAGTGTGTTCAGGGGACCAGCTGATGGTGTAATTGTTCTGGACTCCCACCAAGTCAACTGCAGTTTGAGTCCCGGACCCGGCAGCTTAAAACTCACACCAGGTACATGTGCGTGCATGCCCAAAATCCCAGGAGGAGAGTGGAGAAGAGTTGATTGTGGCATGGCCATCCCCCCGAGGGGTGATTTCTCACTTTCTGTCTCTCTGTCTCTTTCTGTCTCTCCAGCGAGCACACACACCCTATAGCAAAAAATCTCTGTCTTTCTAAAAAAAAACAAGTAAAGAAAAGAAAGGTGTGTTCAGTGTGAGCAAATAGGAGACAAAGAATCTAACTAGATGATGACCTTTGCAAGTAGGTGATGTGGCCGTGGGATAAATGCAAGTTGAATAAGTAAGGCGTTTTAAAAAGCCCAATGCTGGTGCTTTTTATCAGAGATAATGCAAACAGTCCATTCTGGTTATCTTCTCTTCTTGCCCATGGGACTCGGAGGCTTTCCCAGCCTCCCACCTTTAGTCAACAAACCTTTAGTTGATAAGCACTTGCTAGATCCCGGGTATTATGGCAGGCCCTCTGTGGGAAGGAATAAACAGGAAAGTACGTAGGACATAGACTGTAATTACGGGGTAAACATGTACGCATCCACACCCACCACGGCCTCTGTCACTCAGCCAAGTCCCTCTGTGTGAAGGCAGCAGGCACTGTTCCGAGCTGTGATACCAGAGAAAAACATACATACAACTCCTGGTAAGCACCGAGGATCAACTGCTTCACCGTCTCCCAAAGGAGGTCCCTTCCCTTCCACCTCTATCACCCACCCGTTAGCCACAGTGGGAACGACCGACTGTTGCCTGGGGTTTTGTTCATTTTTCCTAATTCCTATGGCAGTGCCTCTCTACTGGTTTTTTCCCCGTTGCTCTGCCCGGTGTCTTTTCTGTGTTGTCAGTCAGATGGGACCCTCTCTCCCTTCTGTGATGAGCAGTGATGAGGCACGTTCCTTACGCAGCGTTCCTCAAAGGCCTCACACCACAAACTCAGCCCAGTATGGAGACCCTGACAGGACCACGTTCCACCTGCAAGTTACTAGTAGAAGCTCTCATGAAGGAGTTTGCTATGGTGTGTCTAGACTGAAGTTGATCACATATAAGATACTGGTGGATATGGGAGAAAGCTGTCATTTTAAAAAGTCACAAAAGTATGAGATTGAGGAAGCCAGCAGGTGGCATGATAGTTAAGGCACTGGACTCCCACACGGCTGACCATGGTTCAAGTCCCAGGCCTGGTGGCTTGAAACTCACACTGGACGTGTGTGCGTGCCCAAAATACCAGGAGGAAAATGGAGGAGAAGGTATTGTGGCATGGGTATCCCCCCTAGGAGGGTGATTTCTCACTTCCCTTCTCTCTGTGTCTCTCTGTCTCTCTCTAGTCAGTGCATGCACCCTATAGCAACAACCAAAACATAAATAAATGGATAAGATTATGTGTGTGTGAGGAGGAATGACACTGTTCATTCATGGAGTCATTTTTTTGAGCATGTCCTGTGTACAAGCACCGTACTATACACCAAATGTAGAATGAATGAACTAGAGACACATGCTCCCTGTCTGTGGTGTGCTCATATTTTTATAGAGAGACGTAGACAAAAACACTGTACAGATAAATTTTAAAAAATAATTATCAAGTGGGGGCCAGCAGGTGGTATAGTAGTTAAGGTGCTGGACTACCATGTGATCAACTATGGTTCAAGTCTTGATTCCGTGGCTTGAAACTTGCACCCAGGTACATATGTGTGTATGCCCAAAATCCCAAGAGGAGAATAGAGGAGAAGGGAGTGTGATGTGGCCATCTTCCTGAGGGTGGGGGGTGATTTTTTGTTTTCTGTCTCTCTGTCTGTCTCTCTCTCTCCAGCAAGCACACATGCCCCATAGCAAAAATGTCTCAAAAATAAAAAAAATAAAAAATAATAATCACAGGTAACAGTATTTATTATGTATCAAGTGCTGCTCTAAAGAAATTCTGTATATTAACTCATTTAATCCCTACAACAACCCTATCAATTATCCCAGATTTACAAATGAAGAAACAGACGCATGTAGGATGTTTACTTGCACCGTGTCGTGGGGCTGTGGTTGGAAGGCTTAGAGCCTAAATCCTTGACTTCTGTATCATATATCAGTTACAGACCGTAACAAGGCCAGAGTTAGACAAAGAGCTCAGTTAGAGTCCAATTTAGTGACTGGAGTATTTTGTTTTACACATGTGTGAGCTAAGCCCGTGAGGCATAATTCAGTGTAACACTTCTGATTTCACTTTGTGGACATTTTTCTCTGTGTACTTCATTAGAAAAATCATGAATGAGATTCCTTTTCACCTATAGACCAGGAGAAAATAAGGAGCAGTAACTGACTGTCTAGGATTCAACTTCAGTTGAGCCTCTGTCCTAGAATTAGTTAACAAGGAAGCAGATGATAAATGAATAAGAGCATCCAGGGAAAAGGAGGTCCCCATAATGCTGTAATTCCTTTATTATACCAGGACAAAGGCCCTCAGTGAGTGGGACAGTTTTGTGTTGTGTTGTTTTCTAGTGCCAGTGCCTCCTGCACAGTACTCACCACATAGTAGGCCCGCAGTCATATTTGTGGAAAGAATGAATGAGTGACTGTGGAGGATCAGTTCTGTTCCTAATACTCCAGAGAAAAGAAGGGATATAGCCTAATGCTGGGAAAAATGAGGAAAAAGAGAACAGTTCTTCACATAAGCTAGTTTTGCCTATATTTAGCTTTCTTTACAGTGTTTTAGGGATCCCTGAATTTAAACATTTCTTTCTTCCTTCATAATATTCTCTTTTCAAAAGAATTAGTTATTTAATTTTATTAATTGTTATTATTCAGTTTGACCAGAGAGACACTCAGAGAGAGAAAATTGCCAGATCCAGGGCTTGAACCATGGTCAGCCATGTGGGAGTCCAGCCCTCAACCACTGCTTCTCCTACTGGCCCCCCATAATATTCTTCATAGATTGATACTTACTTTTCATTCTGCTCTCATGCCTATGGTCTTTACAATGTAAATAGCAATACTTTGTTGAACTGAGAGAGAACTCCAGTGTTTTCTTTCTGATAAAGGAAGATTCAGAGGTGAGGAACCCTATATTCATAAGGCACAAAACCCAGTGTGTAGTTTGGCGTGCCTCGTAATTCATGGATAATCGGCAGATGTCTTTCTTTTTATGTTTGTCCCTCAGAGAAAGTTACTGTTTTTTTCCTCCCTGAAGGGAAGGAATGGCCTAATGCCCATTGTGTGGAACAGGAACACTACAACAGCCCAAATCATAGCATTTATTAAATAAGGCAAGTCTAAACTCTTGCCTATTCAAGTAGAAAAAGAAAGAAGACATAAAAGAAGTACAATTGTACTGCGTGAATTCCCCCCACCAATTATGTCAGAAGAGACTGTAAGAAAATGAACAAAATTAATGCCAGAATGCAAATGCATCTCTGAATTTTCTGTTAGATATTTGTCTTACCAAAGGGTAGTACGTGTCAGTTTGGTGATTCATGGTGCCTATTAGATGGTGCTCTCTGTAAACAAACTCCAGAAGGATAAACTTGGTAGTAACTATTATACCCAGTTTTTAAGTCCTATATCAAATACCACCCCCACTAGGAGACCTTTCTTAATAATACTTTTTAACCTCAAAACAAGCAACAAACTTCCCAAAACACAGAATGAATACCTGTTCTAGTCTGTACTTTTCTAATGGAAATATAATATAAGTCCTTTAGTGGCAAGGTTAGCTTGCCCTTACTCAAGGTTTTCACTGAAGCATTCCCACCAGCAAAGAAAACTATAGCTGTTTAATATACAATTATCGAATTATATTGAGCCATTTGGTTGTTCTCAGGCATAGGAAAGATATGCAAGTCCACCCTATCACTTCATCCTGTTGGCTAACCTAAGTAGGCAGATTGCAACTATTTTAATTTCTTGTTGACTATTCAGGAAGTTTTTGTTTGTGTTGAATGGAAGTCAAACCTGTTGAGTTTTTGGCACCTGGGAGGTTGTTTACAGCTTCTCTTTTCATTGGTGCTATTGTTCAGGGGACCCGCCTGAGGAGTGTACTGTACACCAAACAGTTTACATTGAGTGTTCCTCTCTTCAGTGGCACACCCATCAGCTGACCCACTTACCACCTGTACAGGCTGAGTAAAGCTGATGTCTGTGAGACTGAAACACCCGTATCATGAGTACCAATGTCCAAATGCTATAGGTAGCTTATATCATGTTATATATACTTTTTAGCACTAACTGATAGACTGGTCCTTGAAACATATAAACAAGGAGTAATGAAATAGAGGTATGTGCTTTTAAAAAAGCTTCTGAAAAGAGGCCCTAGTCTTATTATTCAAGAGGAATTTGCAACCATCCTGTAGAAGTAGAAGTGGAGTGGGCAGCATCTCTCTTCCTGACCCAAAAATACACTACAAACCTGTGATAATCAAAAGAGCATGGTATTGGCACAGAAACAGACATGTGGACCAATGGAACAGAATAGAGTCCCCAGAAATAAATTCCCAGACATACAGTCAACTGATTTTTGACAAGGGGTACAGTCAATCCAGTGGGAAAAGGAAAACCTCTTCAATAAATGGTGCTGGAAAAACTGAATTTCCACTTGCAGAAAGATGAATCTGAACCCCTACCTGTCACCTCTGATGAAAATCAAGTCAAGGTGGATCAAAGATCTAAATCTAAGACCTCAAACTATAAAACTGCTCCTGGAAAACACTGGGGAAACCTCTGGGAGACACTGGAGTAGGGAAGGACTTCTTAAATAAGACCCCCAAAGCGCAGTCGATAATCCCTAAAATAGACAAGTGGGATTACATCAGACTAAGAAGTTTCTGCATGGCAAAAGACACAGTAATTAGTGTGAATCGACAGCCCTCAGAATGGGAAAATATTTTTGTAAACTATGTATCAGATAAGGGACTGATAACCAGAATTCACAAGGAACTCAAGCAGCTGTTCCAAAAAAAGATGATCAATACTATTAAAAGATGGGAGAATGAGTTGAAAAAACCACTCTCTGAAGATGACATACGAATAGCTAAAATGCATATGAAAAAATGCTCAACATCCTTCATCATAAGGGAAATGTAGATCAAAACAACAATGAGATACTACCTAACTCCAGTCAGAATGACTAAGATTAAAAAAACAAAAAATGATAAGTGCTGGCAGGAGTGTGGTGAAAGGGAAACGCTATTACACTACTGGTGGGAATGTAAATTGGTCCAGCCACTGTGAGTAACAATTTGGAGATTCCTCAAAAATCTACAGATAGAACTACCATATGATCCAGCAATCCCATTCCTTGGTATCTACCCAAAGAACAGAAGAATACTTAATCAGAAAAGTGCTTGCGCATCCATGTTTATTGCGGTACTACTCACAATTGCTAAGTCATGGAAACAATCCAAATGCCCACGAACAGATGAATGGATGGATAGAAAAACTGTGGCACATATACTCTATGGAATACTATTCAGCCATAAAAAAAACAACAAAACCCTGGCTTTTGACAGGAAGTGGATGAATATGGAAGATTTACTGCTGAAGGAAGCAAGCCAGGCTATGAAGGAGAGACAATGTACGTCCCCACTTAATATATACCGAGTATCCGCACTCTATGACTGAAACTGATTGACTAAAGAATATAGAAACACAGTATATATATGTAAATACCAGATATAATGTGTGTGAAAGAGTAGGGTCTGAGGAAGGACATTTAGAAGAAAAATATGGAGGCAAACCATTAATGGGACAAAGAAATGTGGTATTATCTGTTAAAGATATTTTATAGTTTTATCAACTGGACTAGGGGAAAATGTTCACCTGTTGAAATATTCATTTTGTAAGCTAAATAATGGGATTGAATGTATAAAAGAAAATGAAATAAAAATGTGAAAAAAAGAAACTATCTAAAGTAGAAAAGTCACAAAGAAAAGCTATGTCTCTAATAAGACAATTGCCCTAAAGCCTACCCTTATCTAAGGCTTTAACATCATGCTAATAAAAACCACATAATAGAAAAATTCAGAGAATGTTGACTAAATCATGTTTGATTT
This sequence comes from Tupaia tana, assembly GCA_026018925.1. NCBI lineage: Eukaryota > Metazoa > Chordata > Mammalia > Scandentia > Tupaiidae > Tupaia > Tupaia tana. Next base: position 17,447,391 of record JAKSZU010000017.1, read on the forward strand.
TGCTATATTTAGATACTTAATATGAAGCATTATTAAAAGAATTCCAGTTGTTAAGTTTTTTTTTTTTCTTTTTTTTTTTTGGAGAGGTTTTTGCTATAGGGCGCGTGCGCTCGCCAGACAGACAGAGAGAGACAGAGAGATAGAAAGCAGGAAATCACCCCCCAGGGGGGATGGCCACGCCGCAATCCCTTCTCCTCCATTCTCCTCTCGGGATCTTGGGCACGCACGCACACGTGCCCGGCGTGAGTTTAAGCCACCGGGTCCGGGACTCGAACCGCGGTCGACTACGTGGGAGTCCAGCGACATAGCCATTACGCTAACTGCTGGTTCCCTCAGTTGTTAAGTTTTGACTATAACATTCAAATTCTATCTGTATTGTTATGTGAAATACTTTTAAATAAAATATAGATGTATCAAAAAAAGGAAGTAGAAAGCACTCTTACTGGCATTTTGTTTTGTTTTAGTTTCGATTTTTGCCACAGGGCCAGAGAGAGACAGCGAGACGGAAAGTAAGAAATCACCCCACTCCTACCCACCCCCAGAGGAAATGGCCATTCTGAAGTCCCTTCTTCTTCATTCCCCTTTCCAGATTTTGGGCATGCACACACACACATGTGCCCAGCATGATTTTCAAGCCACCAGGTCCAGGACTCAAAGCACTGTAGGCCATATGGGATCCAGCACCCTAACCACCATGCCACATGCTGGCCCCTTTATTAACATTATTTATTGATTAGCGACATACTTTTTTTTTTTTTAAGGTTAAACATACTATGTAATGAAACCATGCCATAATTAGTATTTAGCACTATCAGGAAACTGATTTTAGTTTACTTCATCCAAGAATGTACAGGTCATATACCCTCCATGAGAGAATGCTACTTATTGAAGAGTGGAAGAGACCCTCTTACTTTTCACAGAGTATGTTTTTATTTCCTTTTTCATAAAAATTATTTATGTGAAGTGTATGGTTTGATATTTGGAAATGCCATTTTACTAGTAAAAATGTATCGCCAGAGGTAACAGTGAAATGAAAGTATTGTCTCATCCTTATTAAAAAGGTTTCAGATGAAACGGAGTATTAGTAATCTCTCTCTGGGTGGCCTTCCTCTTGTAGAGCAAGGCAACCACTTATTAAAAGTTGTTTGTTTGGTCTGGGTGAGGTAATGATACCGTTAGCAGATAGGTAAGCTTCTCAGAAGCATATACTCTCATCACTTTTTTTTTTTTGAGCAATACAGTATGATAAAAATGGTGCTTGTTCCTTGTAAATAATTAAAATAATACCAAAAAAGCCCCCCCCAAAAAAACCCACTCATGATCCATTGTACTGACATTTTTTCTGAACATCCTTTAAGAAATCTCTACACAAAAAGGGAAATGCATTTTTACATACAAGAGATATTTATACATGCTATTCTGTTACTGAGTTTGTCATTTAAATATGTCATGGCCATCTTTCTTTTTTAAAATCATTTTATTTAAATTATTTATTTATTTATTTTAATTTGACCAGAGGTGGGGCCGGGGGGGGGGGGGAGAGAGAGTGAAAAAACAAACCACCAGGTCTGGCACTAGAACTGTGGTCAGACATGTGGAAGTCTAGTACCCTTAACCACCACGCTACCTGCTTACCTCTGTCATGGACAGCTTTCTGTTCATCAAACATTATTCATTATTCTACTAACCACTGTTAGTATAGTTATTATAGTATTCCTTCATATTTTATAATTTACTAAATTCCTTCTTAATGCACAATTAGGTTGTTTTCAATTTAGAAATATTATCACTTACATTTCAGTGGTCAGAAGGGCCCAGAAAAGTTCATGGGTATGCTCTTGAGTGGTCTCCATCCTATAAATACTTCACTAACTGCTATTTATGTGTTAAAACTGAAGTCTGTGCAGATTATTAGGTGACTGCTTTGTGATGGCTTCTCATTGTCTTTCTCAAATAGCAGCAAGTCCTGGTGACAAATTCTACAATTTCCGGTTTCCCCCACTCTGGAGCCTCCTGCCAGTAGCCATCTCTTACTCAGATCTCAGCCAAAGTCCCCGATCAGGAACCATCAAATTCCTGGGGTTTTCCCATGTCCTCTCTTGCTCCCCACCTTGGGAAAATTGTGCAAATGCTGAATTTTTCCTCTTATCATTCCACTCTCACAGGCCTTGAACCTTCACCATTTATTCCGCTGTTTCTTATCAGAAAGTATATTCTGAGTTCTCAACACTGACTTAAAATGAACTTTTAGAATAGACTGTGAGAAGAGGGCCTCCTTTAAACCAAGTGTTAAGAGTTAGTACAAATGCCCTTTTTGTGCTTCTTAAGGAGGCACTTCATCAGATTCCATAAATATACTTTGGTCAGTTTCTCCATGAAATTTCCCTTTCACTAGAGTTTGTGATTTTCTAATTAGTATATGTTCTTTATGTTACAACTTGCATAAAATTTCTGCTTTGCAACTGCAAATTGCTATACATGTGTTCAACATAAGACTACTTTTTTTTTTTTTTTTTTTTGGAAGCAGCTTTGAAAAGATGACTGTGATTCTGAGATGGAAACCATACATTTAGGTTGTAGTTTTAAAAAAGAATTGGGAGGTCAGCAGGTGGTATGGTGATTAAGGCATTGGACTCCTACAGGGCCAACTGTTATTCTAGTCCCAGACTTGGTGGATTGAAAATTACACCAAGCATGTGTATGTGTGTGCCTAAAATCTGGAGAGGAGAATGGAGGAGTTGAGGCAAGGCCATGCCCACTAGGGGAATGATTTTTCACTTTCCCATTCACTGTCTCTCTGTCTCTCTCTGCTGAGCACATGCAACCTCTGGTAAAAAATAAAAAAATTAAAAAAACCTTTTAAAAATAAAATAAAAAGGAAAAGGAAATTGGGAGGGGCCATGCATAGGTGGCAAGACCGGACCCCACAGGGGAAAAGTCCTTGTTTTGTGTCCTAGAATCACCCTGAGCACAGTGAGTGTACGTGCATGCTTGTGATCTGGGTTGGTTAAGACTTGGGGTGGAAGGCAGTGTGAGTACCCTGTTGAGGAGTGCTTCCCCAGTCTCTCTGTCTCTCATTCTCTTTCTCTCTCATTATCTCTTATGGAAGAAATAAACTTTTTTCCTTTTATTTTCTTATTTTTATTTTTTACATGCAATCACTGTATATCTTTACAGCATACAAAGTGAGTTTTCCCATTATGAATACACTGTATCTTAGTCCAATAAAAGATACTACCATATACATTATAATCAACAGATAATTTTCCATTTTTGTGTCCCTTAAATATTTTGCTTCCTTTTTTCCCCTAGATTCTCTTCTTCCCACTACCCCTCCTTTTCTCACCCTCCTCCCACACTGTCTCTAGTATCCACAGTTGCTCTCCTTGGTTTTATACCTTCCAGTCTTTGATTTCTGTCATTGAGTGCAGACATTTGGTACATTTTGAGTGGGGAAATACAATGCTTCTCTTTCATAGTCTAGCTTACTTTACTTGGCATTAAATCTTCCATATTCATCTATTTTGTATCTAATGCCAGGGTCTCATTTTTTTTTTTTATGGCTGAGTAGTATTCGATAGTGTACATGTGCCACATTTTTTCAAGTCATTCCTCCCAAATGTCCAAGAAATAAACTTTTTGAAAAGAGAATGAGCAATACCTCTGTGTATTTCTCCTAGCTGCTGTATTCTTAATCCTTTTCTCTTCTGTCCATGAGGGTGCCCACTTTGTCATCTTAATTACTTCAGTTGAGGTTTTGTTGTTCTAAGGGAAAAAAAATCAGTTTATTGTTTTGCAGTCTTGTGGATTTTCTTTGTTTGAAGCAGATAATATTGAGTGGGTAGAGCCAAGGGATGGTTTCTGATTATTTGGGCAAGTTGTTTCTTATCTCTTCATTTTTCTTTTCCTGTTGTTTTATAGTTGAACTTAGTCATCAGTTTTCATCAAATCTTCAGTTACACCTCAGAGCTAGGACAAAAGTTATAAAATTGTCTTTCTCACTCGAAAATAAAGTAGGCTCAGGATGTTGAAAATTGTGTTGTTAATTAAAAATAAGAGAGATACAAAAAGACAATACCTAATGATTTATTTCCCCAAAGGGTCTATTGTAGCATTTTCACATGTTCCTTGCAGAGAGGTAGAAAATTGTTTTCCTCTTAGTATAGATGTTTCCATGCATGCAAATTGCCAGCCAGCACCACTTTGAATTTGAGATGGCTGTCCCTAGAACTCCAGAAGGAGAGATGTCTTTTGAAGGCCCAGAATCTATTCTTTCTGAGTGCTGTGAATTTTGAGAAGATATTTTCAGAGCTATTCCAGTGCCTTCTATGGGGCAAACCACTTCTAGTGTGAAGAGCAATGGGTAGGAAGTAGTATGGTTAAGCAAGCAGCTCTGACTGCCTGGATTTGGTTTTATTTGTTTGTTTTTAATTTGCTAGAGGACATGTGTGCTCCCTAAAGTGAAACAGAGAAAAAGAAAGTAAGAAAGCATCACCATGCCATAATTCCTCTCCCTGGTTTTTCTTTTTTTTTTTTTTCCCCCAGGATCTTGGGCACATGCTCGCAGCATGTTTTTCAAGCTGCCAGATCTGTGACTTGAACCCTACAGTCAACCATATGGAATCCAGTCACCTTAACCACCATACCACCAGCTGGCCTAGATTTGGTTTTAGACCTGCTGAGAGGGAGACAGAAAGAGAGGGAAAGGACACCTCCCTCCAGTGGAAATGGTCACAATTCCCTTCTCCAGCTCTCCCTCCTTTCAGGATTTTGGGTGTGCACGCACACATGCCCAGTGTGTTTCTCAAGTTATTGACTCTGGGACTTGACCTGCAAAGTCAGCCATGTGGGATCCAGCTGCCCTAACACCAGGCCATGGAGCCAGCCTTTCATGTAGTTACTTAAGCTCATTAACATTTATCTTTTACCCAGCGTCTCCTCTGGCCCCAACGATAAACATCTTCAGGGAAGAATCTCGTTTATCCATCTTAGAAGTGCCAGTGACTTGCCTAACCTTTGACACTTGGTCTGGTTTGCAGACAGATGAGTGGGCGGGCTTACTGTAGATAGTGACAGTTCAGTGCTTAGAGAAGTATCCTAACTCTTTCTGGACAATTGCACTTTCCTATGCACCTCTGCGCTGCTCCACAGAGCAGAGGAAGTTTGTGCTCACAAATTCGACTTGCTGATGATGAAGAATTAAGCTTTTCTGGAAATTGACAGAATGTTTTCAGTTGAGGGATACAGCAGTATACTGTACTGCATGTGATGGGACACAGCACCACAAGTGAGAGGACACAGCACTATGTGGGACCGTACATGTAGTCCAGAGTAGGTGGTCTTATCTGGGATTCTCTCGAGACCTACCTTGACTGAAGTGTAGGCAGACCAGCTGAATTAAGAGAATCCAGCATTTTATTCTCCATTTCTTTTTTTCAGAAGCAAACAGCCTCACTAAATCTTTATGTCATTTCCAAACATTTTGGCTCATTTCAGGTGGTAAAGGCTGGTTTTAGGTTTTGTACACTGGTCTTCTGTTCTTTTTGGTCTTGCTATTTAAACATCTGGTTGATATTTAATATTGACATATAATAAGAGGTAAGGCACAATAGCAGAATGGTGGAAGCAACCCAGATATCCATTGGTGGATGAATGGATTAACAAAGTGTGGTATATACCTACAGTGGAATAATTGTCAGACTTACATAAAAAGAATTCCTGCCACCTGTTATAATGTGGGTGAACCTTGAGGCTATTATGCTAAAATAAAATAAGCACTATGATGCCATATTTATAAGGTATCTAAGCCAGTCAAATTTATAATTATTTAAGGTAGAATAGTGGTTTTTAGTGACTGAAGATGAAAAAGTTTTGGAGATTATTGCACACTGAATATATTTACCACTGCTGAACAGTAGATTTAAAAATGGTCCAGATGGCAAAGTTTAAGTTATGTATAATTTACCATAATTAGAGGAAGAAAAAAAAGAGGCAAAGAGCTGAAGTTGACGTTAGTGAAGTTGCTACTTGAAGAAACATTTCAGGCCATCTGACAGCATGGTGAATAAGGTGGCTGGATCCCGCATGTCCAACTGTGCAGTTCAAGTCCTGGACCCAGAGGCTTGAAAAACATGCTAAGTTTGTGTGTGCATGCATGCCCAAAAATCCAGAGAGGAGATTGGAGAAGGGACTGTGGCATGACCATCTTCTCTAGGTGGTGTTTTCTCACTTTCCCTCTCTCTCTCTCTTTTTCTCTTTCTAGCAACCACACACACCCTAAGGCCAATTAAAAGAAAGAAAGATTTCTATAATATTCAGTGGACTAAGGTTTAGAGTAAACTACAATACATGCAATACATGTTTTAACAAAGATCAACGAGATTTTTGCAAGCTTATAGCTACACAGCTGTCAGTTACCTTGAAACTGAGCATCATATCAAAACAATTTCTTTCAAATCATTGTAAAGATGACTTTGAGGGCTGACTCCATGATGCAGCAGTAGTGCCCTGCTCAGAAGAAGCCCGGTTCCACGTGGAGACAGAGTCTCTGGCCTGGCCACCCTGAGAAAGAGAAACTTAAGTGCCCAGGATCTGATGGACTGGAGGACTAGCAGAAGGATGGCAAGTGTGACCAGACCCATGGAGGGTGCCTCTCTCTCTCTGTCTCTCTGTCTCTTATGCATACACATGCACTCTATCATGAAAAAAAAGGGGGGGAGAACAAGATAATTTTGAGACACTAAGCTCGTCCCTCTTTTTTTAAAACAAAAAACTGTTTTGATAGTCATGCTTATGGAACCCAACTGAAACTTGAAAATGGACCGATACCATCACAATGAAGAATCCGCATCTTCTGCCATTTTCAGTACTATTACAGGTCAAGTTCTTGTAGAGACCGTGTATTTCTTGATCCCTATTTCCCTGACAGGCTTGGCTAATGTTTCTCTAGCCCACATGGACGCGTTCCAAAGGGAAGTGGGGCTCGTGCATGGAGGCACAAAGCCCTTGGCCAGCCTGAGCTGCAGACTAGGAAGTGCGATGGGCTCAGGGCCCGGCACCAGTGCGCCTGGGCTGTGGCTGCAGGTCACCGTGCTCGTCACCCTGGACACTTACCCTCTCAGAAATGTTCCTCATTTTCAAAATCTGAGGTTTGTCCTGAATGGGATCTTGGGTTTCTTCCATTTCTGTGATTCTCCTTTTCTGAGGAAGCCGACCTGGCGGGTGAGTGGCCGACTGCTGAGGACTTTAAAGCTCCAATTGTTGAAGAGGAGTCTGCAGCCTAGACTGGCCAAGGCTTTGTGCCCTCGCGCATGAACCCCACTTCCCTTCCTGTGTCTTTCCTTGGGTTTAAGCGACTCTGTCTCACGCCGTTTGTCTGAAACTCCGGAGACACCCTGAATGTGTCAGGGTCTTGCAGTTTAGCAGAAGCTGAGGGCCATAGCAACAGTCACTGACTCTTCCAGGACTTCCCCATGGAGCCATGACCCACCACTGTTAATCTGCTCTGCTGCCGTAACATCAGCTACATCTGTCTAAAGACAGGAGTCAGGCCAGCCAGTGGCATGGTGGTTAAGGTGACTGGATCCCACATGGCCAACTGTGTGGTTTGAGTCCTGGATGCAGCGGTTTGAAAAACACAGCCCCAAATCCTGAAATGAGAAATGGAGAGGGGATTGTGGCCATGGCTATTCCCCTTGAGAGATGCTTTCTCTCTCTCTGTCTCTCTCTGGGAAGTATGTACATCCTCTAGCAAATTTTGTTTTTAATGATTTTTTTAGCAAACTGATTTCAAATATATACATACACACACACAAACCAAGAGCAGAAATCATGACAAATTTCACTCAGATTTTATATTAGAGCCTCTTCTTCACCCAGAATATGTTAGCGTCTAACTGTAACTTTCGCAGAGATCATGTCTTCCGGACACTGACACCATCACTCTGAATTCTGACCATGGTTTAAGGAAAACTCATCCTCCCCTTTACATACTGTTCTCCTGGCTTCTCTGCCATGGACAGTTTCTCTGTACGACAAATAGGGTGATATAATGTTGTAAAAGAGCATGAAAATACTTTAAGAGCTTTAAAAAAATGACAATAGTGATGTTCCAAATTTCATGTACTTCTGTATATTCATTCAGTTCTATTTTTATCATTACAGCTTTCCTAATATACTTAAGAATAAAAATGGTGAGATACATGGTCAAACCATCTCTCTAAAATAGCTTGAAATACATCATGACCCAGTATAAAATATTTTTACAATTTTTTTCTAGTGCTAGACGGTATGTGTGCTCACCAGAAAGAGACAGAGATGAGAGGGAGAAACGATCCCCCAATGGGGCATAGTCACACTGGGATCCCGGCTCCATTTCTCCGTCCTGTCAGGATTTGGGGCATGCACACACAGGAGACCAGTGTGTTTTTTAAGCTTCTGAAGCCAGAATTTGAACCACATGGTTCATTTGGAATCTAGCTTCCTTAATCACTAGACCATGAGGCCAACTCCAGTATACAATTTTTTTGAATTTCTTATCCACTGAAATGATTAGTAATTCAGTGTCAAACATATGGGTACTTGCATGTTATAAACATTTTCGATTTATCTCGAATGCAGATTATTATTTAGACACGGTTGGGTAATTGTTGGTCTAGTACTCCAGAGCTTCTGTTTTTAAAATGTTATGTTCTATGAGTGCTTTTGAAAATGGGACTGTTTATAAAACGTGTAATGTGAGGGGGGAAATGGACTTTGGCCTAGTTAATATAAACTGAGTACCTGGAAACACCAACCTCAGTTGTTCTTAAGAAGGGAAGCATGGCCAAGGGTGGGGCCAGGTGCAGAAACAGTTCTGGAAATCTTAGCTTTCAGTGCCTCACCTCAATTCGAAGAAACATTAGGAACTTTATTATTGAATGTTATCTTTTAAAACATCTTCCAGCTTTTCATTTATACCATATCTTCGTTCATAACAACAAGGAATATAGGTCAATAACAGTAGATTTGGAGGACGTTGCAAATTGGCAAACTTTTATACCTTTAAAATAATTGTTTTACTTGGCTGCAAGTGATTGCTTTCAGTAATAGTCCCCCCCTCCTTTTGGCAAGGAGCTGCATGAGGGGAAGTGCCCCAGCAAGTCAGCATTTTTAAATTGTAAACCATTAAGTTAAAGACATAATATCTGCATGGCATTTATATGGACAAGACTGGGCAATTTGATCAGGTGAACACAATTAGGCACATTCAGGGCTGGGTGAATGTGCCTTATTCTAAGGGTATTGATGAATCAACTAGTTCCAAGAGAGATTATAAATGAAGCAGCTCAACACTCTACCTACTAATTAACCTTTTATTAATGACTTATATTAAGACATAGAAGACTTTATACTTATAAAAATTACCAATGAAACAGAGCTGAAAAGGATCACTAATATACTGGGTAGCAAGGTTAAAAATAAAGATCGAAGAAGACTGCAAAAAAGTAGTTGTTTCTTTTTATTCTATTTTAAGTGGAAAGAACAGGTGGAAACAGCAGATTGATATTTAGTGTAAATAAATGTTTAGTTTCCAACTTTGATTCTCATGAGAGATCAGGACTAGGAAGATCTAGTTTAATAGCAAGTTCTGTGAAAAAGCCTAAAGAATATTAGACAATTGCAAGTTCAGTGTATACAAACATTTTTACTGTGAAAGCCATGATCTTATTCTGCCTGATAAAAACATTAGCATGGGGGCCAGTAGGTAGCATGGTTGTTAAGGCTCTGGACTCCACATGGTTGACCATGGTTCAAGTCCCAGACCTGGTGACTTGTTTTCTTACTTTCTCTCTATCTCTCTGTCTCTCTCTGGTGAGCACATGTGCCTGACAGCAAATTAAAACTACTAATAACAAATAAATAAAATTAAATAAATAATTCTAAGAAAACACATTAGTGAGGCCAGCAGATGGTGTAACGGTTACATCACTGGGCTCCCACATAGTCCAGGACAATTTGACTTCCAGACCTGGTGGCTTAAAACTCACACCGGGCACGGGTGCATACATGCCCAAGATCCCAAGAGGAGAATGGAAGAGAAGGGGTTGGGGTATGGCCATCCCACCAGAGGGTGATTTCTCGCTTTCTGTCTCTGTCTCTCTCCATCTCTCTGGTGAGCACATGTGCCTTATAGCAAAAATCTCCCTTAAAAAAAAGAAAGTATGATTATTTATAGTTTGCAAAACTATATGTGTGTGTCTTGAGGTATAATTCATATTCTGTAAAATGCCTCCTTTTTAAATGTAATTTTTAAATAACAAACTCATACAGTCATAGCCACAACTAATGTATTTCTCAGTTGCCTTTTAGATTGTTTTTCTGTTTTTAAAGAATTATTTTATTTAACTTTATTTATTTTAATTTAATCAGAGAGGGACAGAGAGAGAGAGAGAGGGAAAGTGAGAAAGCAAGCCACCAGGTCTGGGATTTGAACCGCAGTCAGACATGTGGCAGTTCAGCGCCCTTAACCAGCACGCCACCTGCTGGCCCCTAGACTGGTTGTTAAGAGAGCCAGATCCCGCATGACTGATCACAGTTCAAATCCTGACCTTAGCAGTTTGAAAAACATCCAAGGGGTTTGTGTGTAAATGCTCAAAACTCCAACAGGAAGAGAAATGGAGAAGAGTTGAGACATGACCACGCCTCACTGGGGGGTGCCTCTTCACCCTTTCCCTGTCTCTCTTGCTCTCCCCACTACTCATATAGTGCAGCTTGGAAAGTTGCTTAACTTTGAACCCTGATTATTTTCATTCGTACAATAGACATGTTAATGATGTAAGGATCTTGTGAGAAGGATGTTTTAATGCGTTATGTGAAGAATGCTTGTCAAATTACAGGGTCAGAAAACAGTCAGAGGTTGCCAGGGGCTGGGATAGGGAGAATGTTTACTAGAGAGACATGAAGGAACGTTCACAGTGATGGAAATGGTCTATACCTTTTATCTTTCTTTCTAATTGCTAGAGTATCCATGCACTCTCCAGAGAGAGAGGGAAGAGGAGAAAATTCACCCCCCTTTGGGGCACAATCTTGCTGCAACCCTTTTCCCTCCATTTCTCCATCCCATCGGGATTTGAGGCACACATGCCACCCACTCGCCCAGCATGTCTTTCAAGTGACTATGGTTGGGATTCAGACCTCAGTTGGCAATATGGATTCTGAGTCCCCATGCACAGCACTTAGTCATCGATCTATTGGGCCAGCTCAGATAACCTGTATTTTTAGTTTCACCCTGTGAGGACTACTGCCACTTTAATTTTGGTCCAGTGATACCAACTTTGCTGTTCTGGCCTGTAGACTAGAACACAATAAAGTTTGTGTTAAGCCATCCAGTTTGTGGTAATTTGTTACAATAGGCACGGAAAACTAACATGAATGAGTATTAAATGATACATTAAGTGTTGCTTTTTTTTTTTTTTTTAAGAGATTTTTGCCATAGGGTACATGCACTTGCTGAAAAGAAACAGAGGGAAAGAGAAATCATCTGGGAGGTGAGGATGATCATGCCACAGAAGGGTCTCCTGCATTCTCCTCTTGAGATGTGGGACATATGCATGTGCCTAGTGTGTTTTTTAAGTCACCGAGCCTTAGACTCGAACAGTACAGTCAACCATGTGGGATCCAACTGCCTTAACCTCAGTGCCACATCCTAGCCCCATCTAGCTTTTTAAATGCGCTGTGCTGGTTTCTCAGTGAAGCCAGGTACTTTTCATAAGGTTATTGATAAGTCAGGTGTTTTCTTCTTTGAGTTTTCTTTTTTTTTTTTTTTTTTTTTTTTGGAGAGGTTTTTCGCTATAGGGCGCGTGCGCTCGCCAGACAGACAGAGAGAGACATAGAGACAGAAAGCGAGAAATCACCCCCCAGGGGGGATGGTCACGCCGCAATCCCTTCTCCTCCATTCTCCTCTCGGGATCTTGGGCACGCACGCACACGCGCCCGGCGTGAGTTGTAAGCCACCGGGTCCGAGACGCGAACCGCGGTCGACTACGTGGGAGTCCAGCGACATAGCCATTACGCTAACTGCTGGTTCCCTTCTTTGAGTTTTCTAACTCATGTGTTTTGTCTCTTTTTCTTTTGGATTTCTCTTTCTTATTGACTAGTAGGTGTTCTTTATGTAGCATAACTATTAATCCTTTGTCAATTACACATGGTACTGAAGAAGAATTTATCTTCTAATCTCTAGATTGTCTTTTTAGCTTGTTTATGATTTGTCCTGCATTCAGAATTTGTTCTCAGCTCTCTTTATTTTGGGAAGTTTTAAATGTATCCAAAAGAAGAGAGAATAGTATAATAGATCTTCCATGTACCCCTCACTCAGCTTCAACAATTACCAGTATTTTTCCCCTGAAGCATTAACTTTCTCCTTTAGGGTTTGTACCTTTTATGCCTTCATTATCTAAAACATCTTTAAATAAATATGTGTTGCCATTATTTATGTGGCCAAGCGTTTCTGTCGTGATAACACCCGTTCTTTTTCACTTTTATTTAGATGTCATCTCATGTCTAACAGTCTTTAATATATTCAAAGCATTACCAGCATGAGTGTTATTCTGTATCTTCTTCCAGAATAGCCTGTACTTTTCTTCTTGAGCAAAAATTGTTGATACAGATCTTGTGAGTTCACCAGCTGTCCCAACAGCATCCTGCATGTTATCAGGGGGCTGGCTGAAACTTTCCTGCGCCCTATGAGTAGGCTAATCATTCAGAAGAGGTCAAATGCAAGCCTGAGTCAGCTATGCTAGCTAGCATTTTTGGTTTGACTAAATAACTCCTCTCACCTTTTTTGTTTTTATTTCTAGTGTGCCATCTGGGCTTGAAGGCATGAAAGAACAGGATATTTGCAACAAGATAATGGCAAAAATCCTGGAAAATTATAATACCTTGTTTGAAGTAGAGTATACAGAAAATGATAATCAGAGGTGCGAAAACGTGGCTAGGCTTATCCTAGTAAAAGTAAGTAGCTTTGATATTTAATGTTCACTAGTACTATCGTTTTAAGTAGATTATTTTCTTAACTTATTCTTTGTCATACAATTTCCATATACATACAGTTTCAGATTATTTTTCCTATATGTGTTGGGTTCTTCAGAAATTGCTTCCTTCCATCAAATGTTTATTAGATTAATCTATATATCCTTCTATGAGTCAAGAATAATAGTGATTTTAGGTTTCTTTGTTACTCTAAGATCATCTCAGAAGTGGTCATGGGAGCCCAGTCTCTGGCCCCTTGGGCACACCACCTTTCCCAAGCCTGAGGTCACAGTGGGAGTTTGCACATGCGACTGGTTTCCTAATGAGATTACAAATTCCTGAAGTTCATGCTACTAATGCCTTTTTGTCCCTTGCATGTCTGGCACACTTTCAAGCTCACCCTTCGATTTTTAGGTCCTATGTATTTGTCCTTGACAACTGTCATCGGTTGAAGAAAGTATTTTAGAGACCCATAAAAGAGTCCTTGACAGTGCTCTCTGAATCTTTCTCTGCATTGGCTGTAGTTTACCAATATCCATTACACGTTAGATAAACCATGTAGGTTTCTAAAGACCTACATTTGAGAGTCAGAGGACAGAGACTCAAACCGAAGCCTCCAGCTGTGGGGAAGAAGGAAGGCATTTCCTTTCTTTCTCCTTCCCATTGAGGTACATCGTGATGGGACTGATACGAGAGGTTTCCTCAGCCTTCTCTCTTTACAGACCAATGACTGATAAAACCAGACACACGTGGGTGGGCATTCGAAGAGGTGTTTTTATCTCTTCTTCCAGTTGGGACCATGACTTTGAAGAAGGATATCAACTAGCAGGTAGGAAAGACCAGAATTAGGTTTTGTTAGCTAGACCTGTATGCTGTGAACACCACAGGCATCCTCTAAGGTCCAGAACTCCCACAGCTATGAGGACTGACAGGATGCATTGAGCAAGCATCTTGCCAACCTGATAAAGGAACTTGAAACCAAAATTAGAGGAAAGGTGAGAACAATGCTCAGATAAAATGAAATAATTGGAGGATATCAGCTGTAACCTAAGATGGGGTAACACACTAGCTAAAAAGAAAAAATGTGTCATGGATTCACACAAGAAAATAAGAAGCACTTCTGTTTTGCTACAGAAAAGTTCATTATTTTTTTTAAGTAGAAAAACATCTCCCTTAAATTCATTCTTCAGGTGCCTGCAGTACTTTACAAAGGACCTCTTTTTTAAATATTAAAAGGTGATTGACTGCGGAACCAGCCGGTGGTGTACTGGTGAAGGTGCTAAACTCCCACATAGTCTACCATGGTTCAAGTCCCAGACTTGACGGCTTGAAAATCATACTGGGTGCATGTGCATTCATACCCAAGATCCTGAGAGGAGAATGGAAGAGAAGAGATTGTGGCATGGCTGCCCCCAACCCCGGGCATGATTTCTTACTTTCCCTCTCTATCGCTCTCTACCTCTCTGGCAAATGTACACACCCTATGGCAAAAACCTTAAAAAAAAAAAAAAAAAAAAGTGGTTGACTTGTTTCAGCTAAATCTCTGATGAACACTTTTAACTCTCAGACCTGTTTACTAGGACTAATAAGATAACAAGGCACACCTGAAATAGAAAGGAACTAGATCAATATGATCTCATAGGCATGACCAACTTTCTGAGATCCACCTGACTGCTGGAATATGCTAATGGGAGGTTATGTACCATGAGAGTAAAAGAATTCCTACCGGTAGGTGTGGAAGAGGATCCTGCATGGAAGTCCTTGAGCTACAAGGTGTAAGCCTGGGAGAGAACATAGGATAAGAGTACAAGGTAAGACTTGCAAACAGCAGGAATCAAATGCAGATATCTTAGGTAGGCGAGGATGATGGCTGCTGCTCTCCTAATGCAGGTCTCGGATCTGGCCCAGGGGCAGGTATATGACATGATTAGGAACTACCCTTCTGTACTCTGGAAAGGTCATTCTGGAAAGCAAATCTTTGGTGCATCTTTTGTTTAACTGATCTTACTGGTAGTATAGTTTCATGTCTAAGAATGTAGAGAATGCAACACTGGAATTCTCGGGACTCCATTGGAACTGGTAAGGATGAAATGGAAGTTATGGAAGTTATTTGAAAAGGATGTGCCAATGCCAGTTTAGAGTCTGTAATAAAAGAAGAATAAGCTAGCCACAGTTGGATATGTAAACCTGGCAAACACTTAAAAGCAAATTTATTTATTTATTTATTTTTTGGAGAGGTTTTTGCTATAGGGCGCATGCGCTGGCCAGACAGACAGAGAGAGACAGAGAGACAGAAAGCGAAAAATCACCCCCCAGGGAGGGACGGCCATGCCGCAATCCCTTCTCCTCCGTTCTCCTCTTGGGATCTTGGGCACGCATGCACACGTGTCCGGCGTGATTTTAAGCCACCGGGTCCAAGACGCAAACCATGGTCGACTACATGGGAGTCCAGTGACATAGCCATTATGCTAACTGCTGGTCCCTTAAAAGCAAATTTGTAAAAAAAAAAAAAAAAAATTCAAAGATAGAAGCATTGATAGCTACCAAAAGGAAGCTGGATTCTAAAGGAATTAGAAGACTCTCAGTAAAATCACTAACATACTGAGAAAGAATAAAAATGGGAGGACACTGCCTCTTACCTGAGCCCAGCTTTTACAAGGATGTGTAGAAAGAGAGGAAATGGACTCGAAACGAATGATAAATACACAGGAGTGACAGAGACATAAAATGTTTGAGCTGAGAATAAGCTAAGCCTAGTTGTAGGGCTTCTAAGGAGGAAAGGGCTAAACCTCTATGCTGACAGAACTCCGCGTTCTCCAATGTGGAAAGCAGAGCCAGAAAGTGCTGAGTGAAGTCCTTCATGAAATCCTTGAAGGCCAAGTGGAGATATGGACCTAGGCAAATATGGTTTTTGCACTGAATGAAGAACTTTTTTTTTTTTTTTGAGAGGTTTTTGCTATAGGGCATGTGCACTCGCCAGAACGACAGAGAGAGACAGAGAGACAGAAAGTGAGAAATCACCCCCTGGGGGGGTGGCCACACCGCAATCCCTTCTCCTCCATTCTCCTCTCAGGATCTTGGGCACGCATGCACACGCGCCCGGCGTGAGTTTAAGCCATCAGGTCTGGGACTCGAACCGTGGTCTACTACATGGGAGTCCAGCGACATAGCCATTACGCTAACTGCTGGTCCCCCTGAATGAAGAACTTTGATGAAAGTATTGGAAAGTAGATTGATGTGAACCTCCGGGAAGGTCTCTACATTTGTCTGTCATTTTTCAGTATTGTAATGACTGACTTTAATAAGACCATAATTAGCATATTTGCAAGTGAAATAAAGCAGGAAGTATAAGCCAGCTAGTGGATGATTGGAGATATAGACCCACAAAAGTGTATGTGTGTATGTGTACAATCATCTCCTTCCTCTTCTTTGCTAAAGAAATAACAAATAAAAAAAAAACAGTTGCATTTGGGTCTTCAGTGATATGCCGAGACTCTTCCCTCAGCCGCAAGAGATGGATGAATCGTGTATGGTCTATGTACCACCCTCATTAGCCAGTGACCAACGCAGTCCAGACCCAGAAGGTGCAAGGACATGTGTGCGGGGTTGGGGCAGAGGGCCTTTGGGAAAGATTTCCATCCCTGATTTCAAAAGAGTGAGAGTGGTTTAAGAGATCGGAGCTGTGGTTTCCTCTGGATGGGGACTATGGGTGAGTGTGGGTGACTGACCAGGAAGTGCCCAGGGAAACTCTGGGGTAATAAGAATATTCTACACCTCCAAAGAGATATAGATTGTATATGGGTGTAGCACTTGTGGAAACCGATTCAACTGTATGCTTAAGACTTATACATTTTACTGTATGTAAATTATTTTTAAAATTTATTTCACATTTATTTTAATGGAACTAAAATAGATAGGAGGAATAATGTCTAGTTGATAAGAAACAGTGGTATGAATATAGATGGCAACAATTTGCTATATATCTCGAAGTAACTAAAAGGAAGGATTTGAATGTTCCCAATGTCAGTAAGGGCATGTGCTTGTGATGACAGGTATGCTAATTATCCTGAATGAATCATTATGCAGGATAGTCTTGTACTAGAATTTCATTCTGTGCCTTCATAATTATGAACAATTATTACATGTTAATAAATATATATATTTAAACATCAGCGAGCTAAGAAATTATTAAAACATATAGTTATGTCTAAATGACTCATGCATAATATAAAAAAAAACAAATTGTATAAACACAAATATAGTAAAAAAAAACAAAAAATCTTAAGAATGTCCAGGTCACTATTTCTGTTCAGCTGACTGGTTAGTAGCTGCAAACCTAATCATGGCTTCTAGACTGCTTCCACTGGGTTCACGTGAAGGCAGGTTTCCTCTACCAGGAAGCCAGAAAAAAAGATAAGGGAAAAGATTCATTTGCGTGATACCCCCTTCGGCTGTACATTTCCTGCTGTTCTTTGGGAGTGAGCCTGGGTCCCCACAGGGTTTTTCCAGATTCTGCATTGATTTGGCCATGAGCATCAGATCTAGTTACTCTGATGAAAAGAATTTTAGATAGGCCTATTATCTCTGGGACATTTGGAGAAATCTGAGAATGTGTGTGTGTTGGCTTTTGGCATTTTGGTTCCCATTTTGCTGAATTTGGCAAGGAATCTTTACTGTCGGTGGTCTTCATTTATAGCTATTTCTTGCTTCACTTATGATAGAGCTTTCTTTTCTGCCTCTCTGTATTTTTCTTTTTGGTAGGTTTTAAGAAAGAAGTAAAAGTTGAAACACTTTTATTTTGCCCAACTTGAAGGTCTAAGGCTGTTTTTCTGAATAACTGGTTTAGGAGAAACACATCTTTCAAGAAGGCCTCCAACAACCACCCCTTAATTCTTCAGTTGCAGAATAACTCCAGATTTTCTCTTCAAAAGATGATCTAAATACAGACTTTTATGAAGACTTGTTCACTCAAGAGTTAACTTAATCACCCAGATGTTTATATACACAAAGTTCAGTGGCAGAAGTGTGCTTTAAATAATAGACCAGTGACTCTAAGCTGAATTCATTAAATCCAAGTAATTACTGGGTGTCTTCTGTGAGGAAAGCATTGTTGTAAGCACAGTGAATATAGCAATGAATAGCAGGGAGGAAAATAAAAAAAACAACCTCTCCTTGTGAGTCTTAAATTCAAATAAAGTTACAATAAACAACAGACAAAAGAACCCCCAAATATATAGGATGTCTGATCTATAGAGAAAAATAAAGCAGGGAAGGGCGGAAGTAGTACTGATGAGTTAGAGGAGTTGCATTTGCTTATTTAAATAGATGTTCAGAAACTCCATTGACAGGGGACATTTGAGTAGACCTGAAGAAGGTGAAGGAGCAAGGTGTGATGACCCCGGGAGGGAGAGGAACACAGAGGCAGTGAGCTGGGAGTTACCTGGGCTGTTGAATGAGCAGAGTTGAGAAGCCAGTATGATTGGATTACAGTGTGCCGCGCCTGGCGGTGAAGACTTGGAACCCTGAGGGGAAGGGCTGTGGATCGAGAAAGGATAGACCAAGGAAAACGGGAGTCAGGCGGACTGGGCATTTTTGATGGCTATCGCTCCGACCTGCAGCCGTTCTGTGCTCGTTCTTTTGTAGGAGAGATAAAGCTCTGTGCTTTCTATATTGACCGCAGCTGTGGAGCTTCTAAACGAGTCTGCCCTGGGCTTCTCTGGCTAACACTTAGCTTTCCTCTATCTGTAAAGCCTAGCAGTAGGTTGTGTCTTTGTTTAGACCTTCCGCATGTGCTGCAGCATAAGCACAAGGACCGTGTCCAGTTTAAGGTGCTCCTTGCAACAGTGAGCAAGGGGAAAGGGGAAGGAAGTGAGGACATCAGCGCCCCCTACAAGGGACCAGATCACGTCCACTTTTAGAGGTCGTCATAAGAACTTGGATTTTATTCAGGATGAAGCCATTAGACAGTATCGAGCAGAAGAGTGCCACATTCCGAGTCCTATATTGAAAGGATGACTTTGGAGACCAGCAGTTGGTGTAGTGGCTATGTCGCTGGACTCCCATGTAGTCTACCATGGTTTGAGTCCTGGACCCAGTCTTAAACTCATGCTGGGCCTGTGTGCATGCATGCCCAAGATCATGAGAGGAGAATGGAGGAAAAGGATTGCAGCTTGGCCATCCCCCTGGGGGGTGATTTCTCGCTTTCTCTCTCTCTCTCTGTCTTTCTGGCAAGCACACATGCCCTATAGCAAAAACCTCTCCAAAAAATAAATAAATAAATAAAAGATGGCTTTGATAGCTAGGTAAGAAACATGGCCCTGGGGCGGGAGGGACCAGCAGATAGAGTAGCAGTTACTTCTCTGGACTCCCACATGACCGACAACAGTTCAAGTCCTGGACTTGGTGACTTGAAAATCACACCAGGCATGTGTGCGTGCATGCCCAAGATCCTGGGAGGAGAATGGAGGAGTAGGTTTTGCAGTGTGTCCATACCCCTGGGAGATGAGTTTTCATTTTCCCTCTCGCTGTATCTGTCTTTTTCCCTCTGGTGAGCACACACACCATAAGGCAAAAACTTAAAAAAAAAAAAAAAAAAGAGAGAGAGAGAAACATGACCCAGGGTGAGAGTCCAGAATGTAGGTTAGGGTATTCAAAAGGAACATGGTAGTAGGGGGTACTAGAGACCTGAGTTGAGTAAAAAAATGAGGCGGGAGTAGATGGGCAAGCAAGCTAGAGGAATAGGGACAGTGAACAGGGAATGGGAGGTTGGCCTTTGGAGGTGGAGCTGTCTGGAATGATAAGGTTTAGGTTGTGTTGTGGAGCCCGAGTGACTGAATGAAGGAGAGAAAATGATGGGAAAGAAGATGGGTAAGAGGTCGGAAATAAAGATACTGAGATTGGTCCTCACTGACCCTGAGTGTACTAGGAGGGTAGGAAACTCACAGAAAGTGACAGAAAGGCCGTGAGCCTGATCTGTCAAGTTCCACACACACACATTATGAATTGTTTTTGTGTGTGTGTGTGTGTGTGTGTGTGTGTGTGTGTGTGTGTCTTTTATAGGTATTCATGAATAGGGTTCAGGTAGAGCCTCAAATATATAAAAATACGTACACATCATAAAATACTGTGTGATTAATATGTTACAAAATACCTATCTAGAAGTATCTAGATGAGTATTATTCTATTCCAAATGAACTTCCTGAGAGACTGTCTTTATTAGTCAGTGTTGCCATTGTTCATAATATCTTCAAGAATTTTGAAATTGTCTTCTTTTTTTTTTTTAAAGAAAGATTTTTGCTAAAGACAGAAAGCAAGAAATCACCCCTCGGGGGTGGGGGGGGAGGTGACCAGCCACAGCCCCTTCTCCTCCATTCTCCTCCCAAGATCTTGGGCACACATGCACATGTGCCTAGCATGAGTTTGAAGACGCCAGGTCTGGGACTCATACGATGGTCAACTATGTGAGAGTCCAGCAACATAACCATTATGTTATCTGCTGGTCCCTGAAATTATCTTCTGAATATGTGTCATTCATATACCATTCTTGTCTTTTTTTTCTTTTTTAAGTTAGTTTATTTATAGAGAGACAGGCAGACAGGAATAAGTACCCCTGTAGACCCTTACTGCACAGCAATCCCTGTCTCCCCTTAGACTTCCAGCCAGCTGGAATCATGGGTGCACCCATGGTGTGTTCAGGGTGACCGAGGCTCCCAAACCACAGCCTTCCCACATGGCCACAGTACCACACGGCAGCACCCTATCGCCTGAACAGCGTGGTCGGGCCCATATGCCAGAGTTTTCTGTATGTCGTTGTACTGGTAGATCTTTGTCCTTTAATGTTTTACCTGATTATGGGAAATAATCAATAGTCATTTTGAGCTGTGGCAGATCGCTAAATTGGGGAGTGATGATTACATATTAACTTTGGTTTAAAGTTAAAATCTGGCTATAAAATAATTATGCTGATTCTCTTATGTGATTCATAAGCAAATTCTCAAAATAGGTTTTTTCCTTTTCTTTTAAGTTTTTTTTTTTTTTCATAAGGCACTTGTACTCACCAGAGAGAGACAGAGAGAAAGTTAGAAATCAGCCCCTGGGGGGATGACCACACTTCAATCCTCTCTCCTCCATTCTTTTCTTTTCTTTCTTTCTTTTTTTTTTTTTTTTTTCTCTCCTCCATTCTTTTTCTGGGATCCTGGACAGACATGATCCTGTGCCCAGTGTGTTTTTCAGGCCTCTGGGTCCAGGACTCAAACTGCAGAGTTGGTCATGTGGGATCTAGCATCTTAACTACTATGCCATCTGCTGACCCTCAAAACAGTTATTTTTAAGTAATCTGAGGAAAAGCAGGATATTAGATATTTTTAAGTGATCTGAGGAAAAGCAGAATAGTAGAGTAGCCTTCCATGAAGTTGGAAGGAAATATGTACTCATTAATATATGGGGTGGCAAGTTTGACGACAAAGTTCTGCCTTATTCATGTAGATTCATACCACATGAGCTGGTATATTCGACAACCTACACAAATTCCCATGTGTCTTTTAGTGCTAAAAAGCATTGCACATGAAACCATTTTCATTAGGGTCACAGTCTAAGTGCAATTAACTTCTGCAAGTGTTTGTTCACGTTTACCTCTTTAATGCAAAGCTATTCTGTGCAAACTTCTGGGCAAAGCTGTGAGAAGTTTCCGGATATAAATAAGACATGTCCCTATGGGAGCTTCCAATCTGTAATAAGCATAGTGTAGAAAAGAGGGGTGTAGAGAGAAGG
Source organism: Tupaia tana (assembly GCA_026018925.1). Classification (NCBI taxonomy): domain Eukaryota; kingdom Metazoa; phylum Chordata; class Mammalia; order Scandentia; family Tupaiidae; genus Tupaia; species Tupaia tana. The sequence goes on from JAKSZU010000017.1 coordinate 17,469,168, forward strand.
GGGCTTTATGCCAGATATTGTGCTATCTTCATATATATAAATGTATGTATTAGAAGATATAGATATAGATACAGATATAGATATATACATACACATACACTCTCATTTACTTCTCACAGTAACCCTGTGACATAAATTATTTTAATTCCACTTTGCAGATGAGGAAATCTAAGGGGTAAATCGTTCAAACTCAGACAGTAATGAAGGACAGAGCTGGGTTTTGAACTGAAGATAGTACTGACTAGAGGTCCAGTGTGAGACTAACCAAAATCTTGGTGTTTTTCTGATTGGTCCTTCAGTGCCATGAGCCCCTGACTCATTCAGTTATTATGTATTGTAGCATCATAGTGTCAAGGAAGTACTTGAACTCTGTGCTTCTCACTCCTGTTCCTGGATGTTTTTGCTACTCTTGGCCTCTTCCGTGGACCCTCACGAATACTCAAGATTTCTGGGCAGAAGGGAGTCATAACAGGAAATAAAAGATGTTTTGGCTTTTTGTTCTTTGCTTACTTTAATTTGGTTGCATCATCCCTTCTTTTTGTGTGGGTAAGCTTACGTGGTGAGAATGACTAACTTGTCCCCACGAACGTCTCTGCGTTGTCATTTTGAGCACCTAGGAACTCAGGTGGTATTAAGCTAGAATTCAACAGGTGAAGCAATGGTTACGTTGCTGGACTCCTACATACTCAACTGTGGTTCAAGTCCCAGACCCTGTGGCTTAAAACTCATGCCAGGCATGTGTGCATGCATGCCCAAAATCCCAAGACGGGGATAGAGGAGAAGGGATTGTGGTGTGGCCACCCCCTGGGTGGTGATTTCTTGCTCTCTGTCTCTCTCTGGTGAGCGCATGTGCCCTGTAGCAAACATATTTCTCTAAGAAAATAAAAAGAATTTATTGACTCATTTCTTTAAACCGAATTCTGTTTATGCTGGTGATCGATAACTTTTAGATATATTCTGAGTTTGAAGGTTAAAAATATTAATTGATGTTTAGGAAAAGCAAAGTAGAATAGTATGATAGAATGTTGTTTGCTGAATGACTCAAATGGGCACTTTCTAGTAGTAAAAACTGATTAGATTAACAAGAAATATGAGGCATTCAACCATAAAAGTAGTACTAAAAGTTATTGCTTAATTTGGAGTACTTTTATTTTATGGTTCCAATTTTTAGATTATAGTCATGTGTTTACAATTCCGATTGCTGTTACTTTTTTCCTCTTGTTTTATAGAGTGATTACAGATAAACACTAGAAAGTCACGTATGCTCAGAAATCACTGAAACAAATCAGATATATCTGCCAAGTTCTAAATTTCTTCTTTCCTATTATGAGGAATATTTAACAGAAGACAGACTAAATTACTTCTACTTATGAAAACACCAGTATGCGGTGTAACCTTTAAACTGTTTACAGTGAGATAGAAATACTTTGGACCTGACATCTCAGAAAGTATCTACTTTAAATCATTATACTGTGTGCAGTTGGCACATAGGAGACAGGTTAATGGCAAGTGAATGTTTGCAGATTTTCAATGATTATTTTATTTGCTATAGAACTCAATTTCTGATTATTTTCTTCAGTTGTTCTCCTAGGGCTGGAAGTTCTACTTTCATGGGCCAGAAGTGCCTAGAAATGGAATAAACCAAGGACTGAGCAGTGGGGAGAGGAGGAAAATAGATTCCTGGCTTCTCTACTCCTTGATTGCATTAATTCTGGGATGTGTGTTTATGTAATTTTCCAGAGCTTTTCCCTAAGCTTAAGTTTTAGAAACACTGTAATAGCTTAATAATAAACCTTTATTGACTACCTTCTTCCCTCTATTATCACCCTGTCCTTCTGTTGAATCACCCAATAAAATTGCCTGCTCTCAGTTCTTATAGCAAGGTCTGCTCTGATTGGGTTGGTGCAAGACATCTCAAATTCTGCTTCCTCTGTGAAGCCTTCTCTGTTCTCCAGGTGCACTTGATCTCCATCTCTTTTGTTGCCTTATGGCTCTTTCTTCTTCTGTTAGAAAAAGTCACACATTCTGCCTTGGAGGAGTTTTTGTTTTGATGTTCCATTATAGATTCTTCAAAGATAAGGGCCATATTTCATATTTAATTATACATTGGCTTTGGCTCTTCTCTCAAAGCTGTGGAGCAACTCTTACACTCTTGTGTCTTTCAAAACATTTATTTTGGGCATGAATAGTTGTTCATATTTCTAGTGGGTACAGTAAAAGTTTGCTCAACCGACTTCAATCTTCCTAATGTGCTAAATGAATCAACTCCATGCATTTCCCTGGAAGACATACTCTCCACTGTCCTTGGCAGCTCTCGGGACCCATGACTAATAGGCTGCTCTCTCTTCTACCTGCTTGTTAACCAGTTTTACTGTATGTTAACAAGAGTCAATTGTTTGTTTCCAAACCTGTTTATGCCAGTTATTGTTTTTGTGGTACTTGTATAATTTAAACAAATGCAATGTGGCTGCAACAATGTAGCTGTTTCTAGGAAAATAGTATCAGAGTAATTAACCCAAGCTCCTGTAACAGATGGACTCTAAGATCTACTGACATAACATAGTTTATTTCTCACTCTCTTGGTAGTCCAGTGACTTGACCAGCCCTCTTCTGTCTTCTTCCAGCCACCCTCAGAGCTTACTTCAGTAGCAAAAGAGGAGGAAACAAATAATAGGGAATATTTATATGGCCAGACCTGAAAGTGGCTCATATCATAACACTTCAGCATAAATTCCATTGAGCAGATTCAGTCATATGACTCCTGGCCTAACTGGAAGGGAGTCTGGAAATATAGTCTTCCAAGTGCCGAGAGAGAGAACACTAGGCATGTATGGTGAACATGAAGCATTGCCTCTGCTACAGAAGCTTAGTCAAATGCTTTGAAAAGGCTCAATAATGATTAAAACCTTTATGTTCCCATTCCACATAGGTGATGCATTACGGTTTTGTCTTCCACAGGCCAAGCTGTTGGCCTATCATTCCCAAATAAATGCTCACACCAAAAGACTAGAGAATAAATAAATATTTAAGAGTTTTAAAGTAAAAGAATATTAAGTTTTTTGAGTAGAATTTGTTACGGTTTCCTGCTTCATTTTCCTTTTGGAATTACCTAACCTGCAATAATTTCTGATCTCATTAAATGGGAAGGATTCTTCTAGAGAGGCAGTGCGGTGTGCAGGTGACAGCAGGGTTGGAGACAGACTGCCTGGCAAAATGGTCTCTGCACAGAACACCACTGGGACCCATCAGCTCTAGTTGTTCTCAACTTTCTTGAGCCTTTCCATTCCTGATAGAAATTATACTAAATGAATATCTTATACTAAATGAAGTTCTTGGAAGACATGCACAACTTCTCAGAGATAAATCTTGATTGTATCTAACAGAGGGAGTTTTCCTAACACTAAGTCTTCCTCCAAAGAAGGGAGAATGGGTGACTGGCATGGAAAAACATGAGTTGTCCACTTTGGTGCTATAAAGAGACAGGAAAGATGGAAGAGTCCTTTAGTGTCTAAGGTCAAGAATGAGAATTGAGGCAAGCACTTAAGTAAGTAGTGCAAGCAACGAGTGCTCCAGGGTTTAGTGTACCTGTGCAGTGGACTTACCTAAGAGTGGGCTGAAAGCGTTTGGTGGCAGGAATCAGAATTCAGATTTGATCTGGTAGAAGTAATTCAAAGGTTTCAGGAATGAATTATTTGAATTGGAGTCATAAACTAGAAAAATTAATTTGACTCTTGTGTAGGACAAATTGAAAGAGGAGAGAAGAATCAGAAAAGGTTGTTTTTTGAATCATTAGTCTATTCAGCTGACAAGCAATTATTCAATACCAACTACATAACCAGGCTATGTTCTATGAGCAGGAAGAAATACCCATGAATTTAACAATAACAGCTCTGCCCTCACAGGGGCACAGACAACAAATAGTTAAGGAAATTATTATGTCATTTGATTATAGACTCCATGAAAAAAAAAAAAAGTAAACTGCGATGAAGACTTAAAATCATAGTATAGTGGGGGAGTAAGAGAATTGGGGATGTTAGTTTACATAGGGAAATGAAAGGCCTTCTGAGGTAGTGCTTGAGTGGATATTTGCATGATGTGGTGGTGCCAGCCATATCTACATGTGAACAAAATCTTTCCAAGCAGAGGGACCAGCATGTGCAAAGGCCTGAGGCAGGTTCTTGCAAGCTTGCCTGTGATAGTAGATTAAACCCTCTGGGCAGATAAATGAAGAGTAGAGCTTCGAGGGCCAACAGGTGGCATAGTGGTTGTGGGCACTGGATTCCTACATGGCCGACCGCAGTTTGAGTCGTGTACCTGGAGGCTTGCTTCATCCCTTTCTCTTTCTCTCTCTGGTCAAAATAAAAATAATAATAATAAGAGTGCTGAGGTGGCCAAGTTGTGGGTAGGGGCTTGGATTATCCAAGACCTCAAGGAAAATGGTGGAAAATTCACTGTCACTATTGCCAGGAAGAGCAATTTATTGTTTTGTTCTTTTCTTAAGTTCTCAATTTGGCTTCCTACTTTATCTAGTGTGGGCATTTATTCCTGGATCTTAAACATGCTGGCCAGTTCCATTACCAGCCTGCCTTCTTATTGCTATAGTGGTCAGTTATGTACATATTTGGAGTTAGCATGATGAGTACTGCTCTACTCAACTCCATTCACACAATCACAGATAACCGTGCTAAGAATCAACAGTAGAAGTACAGAGGCCATTAAAGAGACATTCCCATTAGTGAAGTAAACAAGATGTTCTTTCTTATAGCAAGAGAACATCACACCAAAAAGTAAATTGTGTGTAGACATACTAACCCCAAATTTTTGGCATAAAAATTTATTGGTAACTTTTGGCATAAAAATTTATTGGTAAGTTTTAGAATAAAAATTACGACCATAATTATTTTGACTATGTCTTATTAATGCCTGATATTGAGATGTAAAAAAATGTAAATTGAGGGACTAGTAGTTGGCATAATGGCTATGTCACTGGACTCCCATGTAGTCGACCGTGGTTCAAGTCCTGGACCCAGTGTCTTAAACTCATGTCAGGCATGTGTGCATGCATGCCCAAGATCCTGAGAGGAGAATGGAGGAGAGGAGATTGCAGCATGGCCATAGCCCCTGGGAGGTGATTTCTCGCTTTCTGTCTATGTCTCTCTCTTTCTGGTTAACACAAGTGCATTGTAGCAAAAACCTCTAAAAAAAGTAAATTGATTTTCTCTGCGATTAAGTTAAATTAATATTGTACATATACTCAAATATTATTTATTAATAGACTGAATAAATTAAATACTGCATTATCATAAAAATAATAACAAATGGAAATAAATAAATAATTCTTTTTTAAGAAAAGAACAAATAAGAAATAAGAAAACACGGTGGACTAGATTATTGGAGAAAAGCAGATATATGGAAATAAATTTGAAAGAATCAGAACAACACATAGACACCTAAACCAATCTTAAATCAATATTACTAGGACAGAAATAAAGCAGGTTGAGAACGGCGTAACTGGAGAAAGCTGTTTTTTGTGAAATTATTAGTGGAAACCTTTCCCAGGAAGAGATATAGGAGCTAAAGGAAGAGAAAACTCTATACTGAATTGTAATTTAAGATTAAGAGTTCAAACTCTAATGCTTAATGATACCTGACAATAAATCTTTGGTTTAATTTGACCACCCTTGCTACATTTCTTTCTTATTCTTTTTTTCTTTTAAGTGGAAATTACTGGTTGTCATTTTCTATAGAGCAGTTTTTAAATATACTTAAAGACAGCGAAGATTATACCTGTGAAAGTTACAGTAAATGTAATGAGTTCAAAATTATATTCAGAATTTGACTACTTCTGAATCCCTCTGTTTATACTTCCCTAATCCAAGCCAGAGAATTACAGACTTTCTCTCAAAAGTAAATATAAGGGGACTTCAAAAAGCTTATGAAAAAATAGAATTATGGTATGAGTTCAATTTGGTGAAAAAAATTTGAGATTCATGCGTAGGTTGTTTTTTTTCATAAAATATATTCAATGAACTTTATGGAAACTTCTTGTATAGCAAAGATCTAGAAAGTACTATATTTTTAAAATTCTGCTGTCCCTTCATTTATGTCATGATAACACCATATTTCTTTTCAGTTTTAAAAGTGATATACTGTAAGCTGAGAAACAGGGGAACAAAGATGTGGTTGGTTCTTAGATCAAGGCCAGAGGCCTAAGAACCTGGGAAATAGGCTATTGGTGAAAATCTAGAGTCTGAAGGCTGGAGAACCTGGAGTGCTAATGTCCAAGGGCAGGAGGGGACGGGTTTCCCAGCTCTAGGAGAGATACATGTGTGTGTTGGGGGAATATGATTGGGTAAGTAGATTTGCTTTTCCTCTGTGTTTTTGTTCTACCTGGGTCCTCAGCCAGTTGGTATATACCTATCCAAATTGTGTGAGGATGGATCTTCTCACTCAGTCCACTGATTCAAATGCCCATTTCTTCTGGAAATAACCCTCATAGATAATTTGCCACCTTTTAGGGTATCTCTAACTCCAGTCAAGTTGATACCTAACATTAACCATCAAATCCCCCCTGTCAGTCATGTCATGGAAACTAATGAAAGGGAATAATTTAAGAACAAGAGTCACCTGGTTCGAATGTTGCCAAGAACTCAACCAAATAAGATGGTAATTGAATTATGACTGTTGGGGCACTTTTGGTGGAATAGTGAGACAGAAATCCAGACTCAGGAGTATTGAAGAATGAGTTGAAAATGAATAGGGAGCAGTAGAGAGAGTAAGTGAAGAGGGCTGCTTTGAAGGAGTGTGCTACCAAGGGAAACAAAAAGGTGGGACCATAGCTAGTGGGAGATGTGGGGTGAGGAAAGTGTTTTGGAAACAAACAAGCAAACAATGGGATCTAATTCCAGAGAATGCTTGTGGTTAATGGGAATGATCAAGTGTAGAGGGAGTGAAGTCCTTGGGAAGGTGATGGGATGAGATCCAGGATGCATATGGAGGGAATTGCTCTTTGATCAGTCTTATCTTTCTTTGTAAAAGGAAGGAAGGCAGAGTCATCTTTTGTTATAATAGGATGAGAGAATTACAGCTAGATTTGTAGATTTGATAATGGGACAGTGAGTAGCTTCTGATCTGATGCTTCTGGTTTTTTGTTTGTTTGTTTGTTTGTTTGTTTGTTTTTCAAAGAAGTACGAAGCAAAAATGGAAGGACAGGAGTTTGAGAAGAGAGAAGATGAGACATAACATCTTAGAAACTGGGAGGTCAAGGTACAAAGAAGTATAGCAGGATTGCATGCAGGAGAGGGCCCTTCTAGGTTTATGACCATAAGCTGAATGGGAAACCAGTCATCCAGTTCCATAATTTCTATTGGTTTCTTTCCATTGGTCTCTTCCCAGCACAGAGAAGACTCATGGCTGGGTTCAACCACTGATGTGCTTTTGTGAGATGAATGCGATGATTGGAGACTGGAGGAAGGAAATATAGGGTATTAGCAAGGGAATGGACAATCCTGAAATATAAGCTGTTTAAGAGAATTAAGAACAGGAAGAATACACAGAGAGTTGTGAAAGATTAGAAACGGGATTTTATTCATTCATTTAATTTACTCACTCACTCAACAACCGAGATCCTACCATGAGCCAAACCCTGTTCTAGGCTATTGACATAGCCTAGAACAGGGTTTGGCTAGACGGAGAGTGAGTTGTTGAAAAGTAAATAATTAAAACCAGTAAGTATAATGTAAAGTTGGATATTTCTAGGCACTATGGAGAAATGTGAAAAAGGCAAGGGAATAGAAAGCTCCAAGCAGGAAGAAAGAGTGGTGATGATTAGACAGAGTGACCAGGAAGAAAATCCTTTCCTGTAAAATTTAGCAAAAACCTGATGAAGTGAGGGAGCAAGCCTGGGAAAAGTCGAGGGAGCTGGTATGCTTGGCTGAGGGAACAGCCAGTGCTTTTGTGTTTTTTAATGTCATGTAGTTGAATAGTAAGGCTAGCAAAGCTGTGATAAACAAGGTATTTTTTCCCTCTCTATTGTATTTTTGAATGGTGTTTTCATGGTACTGTGACACAGCTGGTTTAAGCAAGTGGTTGTTGGACCAAAGTCACTGAAGTGAGCAGTTAGTTCAATCAGAAGTTTCATTTCAATTGACCAAATAAAAGTATATATACCTCATATGATATATTCAGGTCTAATTTGTCACTTCATTCTCCAGCTCACTGCATTGAATGCCACCCATAAATAGGATTCTGCTAATATTTGTTGAGTGAACTTTAATGGCCATATCATTTTTAACACTTAAAGACAAAATAGTCCCCCTTTTCAAAGAATTTTTTCAAAGAAAAGAGCTTGAACATAAACCCAAGTCCTCTTTTCTTTCCCCTGGGAGTGTAGGACTCCCTTAAATAGCTTGTTAAAGACTTTCGATAAGAGGCAAGCAGGTGGTAAGGTAGATAGGGTACTGGGCTCCTACATGGCCGAACACAATTTGAGTCTCATATTTGGTGGCTGGCTTTTTCATTTTCTCTCTCTCCGGTGAGCACATGTGCCCTACAGCAAATTTTTAAAAGTAATAATAGCAAATAAGATTTTTTTTAAATTTAGATATAAATCCCATACCATAATAATTGGGTGTTAATATACTCACAGAGTTGTATAATCATCATGTAATTTCAGAACTTTTAAATTTTATTTATTTATCTTATGAGAGAGAGAGACAGACACAGATAGCCTCCACAAGGTCTCACCTGAGACGTTTCCTCCAGCCTCCCAGCCAGCCAGGATCACAACTGCTTGCAGATGCCCTTGGTCAACCCAAGATCTGAACCTTATCTCCACCGCCTGTTCTACCACAGGCTGGGCCACCCAAAACACTTTTACCACTTCAAAAAGAAGCGTCACGCACCAGACCCATTAGCAGTCACTCACACTCCCCCTTCCTTCCAGGTCCTGGCAACCACGAATCTGCTCTCTGACACTCAAGTATTTGCCTATTCTGGACATTTCGTGTGCATTAAATCACATGATGCACGTCCATTTGTGTCTGGCTTCTTTCGTTGAGTGTAATGTTCACAGGGTTCATCCATGTTGTAGCAGGTATCACTTCCTCTTTCCTTTTTTATCTAAACAATGTCTATACCATTATTTTGCTTATCCATAAGTTGACAGACATGTTGATTGTTCCCACTCTTAGGCTCTTATGAAAAATGCTACAATGAGCATTTGTGTGTAAGTTTCCAATTCTCTTCACTTATACCTATGAGGGTAAATGACTTTTTGAAGGTACAGCCTTTTAAAATGTTTTCTCTTTAAAATATTTCACACTTAATTCTATAGCGTGCATTTTAAATAATATAGTAAGTTATTACCAGTAGTTTTCTTTCTTTTTTTTCTTAAGAGAGATTTTTTGCTATAGGGTGTGTGTGCTCACCAGAATCAGAGAGACAAAAAATGAGACATCACCCCCTCTCCCCCACGCCCCCACATTGTGGATGGCCACACCACAATCCCTTCTCCTCCATTCTCTTCTCAGGATTTTGGGCACACACCCACATGTGCCCAACCTGAGTTTTAAGCTACTAGATCTGGGACTTGAACTGTGGTGGACTACGTGGAGTCCAGTGACATAACCATTATGCCCTCTGCTGGTCCCATCGGTAACCTTCTTAAGGATTGTGGCATGGCCATTCCCCCATGGAGTGATTTCTCACTTTTTGTCTCTCTGTCTCTATGGAAAGCATACATGTCCTATAACAAAAATCTCTCAAACAAACCAAAAAAAGGCTACTAGTGAATTACTCAACTTTTCTCTGGAAATCTGGTTCAGTAACATTGGCCTTGCAGGCCCTTAGTGTTAGCGCTCTGGAACCCCCAGTTCACTGCTCACTGCGTGGGTAGAAGCTGAGTTTCAATAGCATTCTGGTGGGATATTCGGAATGCAATTCAACAGGTGGTGGCTTGTCTTTTTGTCAATAAATACTATTTCTCCCTGGAAGAATATAAATCCTGAAATTTGGAATGAGACTGGATTCTTGGAGCTCAGCTAATCCAAGAATTAGCTGTTCTGTAGATCTTTGAACTGAGGGAGGTGGGGGGCCCCCAAGGTTAACTTGCTTGCCCAATTTCTACAGCTGTTTAGTAAAAAAAACTAGGATGAGAAGCTAGTCTCTTGACTTCCAGTTCAGATCTCTGACTACTAAACTTCACTTTGTCTCTGTTGTCTGAATTTAAACTCTTAAGATAAAAAATACGAACATAATTTGTGTTTTTCAGATATGTTTAAGGAAAATGTTTTCAGCATCTTAAAGCAGAAGACTGTTAGCCTTGTGCTCGTTAATTTACAGAGACATAGAGAAAAGAGAGGAGTAATAAAGAAATACTATCACTTTTAATTTGTGCATAAGGATAAAAGAATTATAGGCATTTGTAAGCACTCAGTCATAGAAAAGTCAGCCATTCCCGTTAACGTCCTGTAACAGCCAGCCCTGTTTCTTCTCATCATATTCTAGCATTTACATGCCAGTAGTTTTAAATGGGGGTACAAGGATTCATCATAATTATATTATCCAAGTGTTGTCAAATTTCGCAATGGATTATGCAGTTAATCACTTGACTCTTTGAAATGTCATGCTGGGTATAGTTTATCCCTCACACAGTGAGTCAGAAGCGGGAATGGGTTCATTCACTATTTCCAGTCAGTGACTTTTACCACCAACAGGTGTTGTTACTGGTGGGAAAGGGAAGAGCCGGAACACACACCTATTTGGGGATCTCCGAAATGTACCCTTGGGTCTTGTACAGGGCTGTACAGGGAGTCACAAGCAGCTGAGAGTGTTGGCAGCTCCTCCAGTGAGCTTAGAAGAACCTCCTGATCCCCTGTGAGTCTGGGAATGTTGTTCCCTAGCACAAAACCAAGAACAGGTGCCATGTACAGCCCTGCGGTCCAGGCATGGATCTCAGCTCTGCCACACTACGTGATCTAGGGAATATTACCTCAGGATCCCAGTCCCCCATCTGTACCATTAAGGGTGTAGACTAGTTAACCTTTAAAAATTCTTTTGGCTTTAAAATACTATACTAAAATACTATAAAATACTCAGGGCCAGCATGTGATGTAGTGGTTAAGGCCTTAGACTCCCATATGGTTGACCTCAGTTTGAGTCCCAGACCTGGCAGCTTGAAAATCATGCTGGGCCCACTAGTGTGTGTGTGTGCCCCAAATCCCGGGAGGAGAATGGAGGAAAAGGGATTGTGGCGTGGCCATTCTCCTTGGGAGGTGACTTCTCAATTTCCCTCTCACTGTCTCTCTCTGGCAAATGCACACACTCTATGACAAAAACATCAAAGAAAAAAAAAAAAAAGTGCTACAGCACCAAAACTTAGTGGTTTAAGATGTCAAGTATATTGGAGATGAGTAGTAGTATTTAAAGGTAATGAGGCAGGCCTTAATTTGTACAGAAACATCTTTGAGTCCTGTGTGATATTGGGCAGGTTTACGTGACTTATGTAAGCTTTGTTGTGTTACTCTTAAGAGGGGAGATGAAGTAGCCTACCTCTAGGGCTGTTGGTTGTGGGGGGGGGGGGGTCCAGTGAGGGTGGGGTTGGCATTACAAATGTGAAGTCTGTAGGCCAGGGCCTGATAATCATATGATTCAACATTTATTAGTAGATTTCATTCTAATAATGAATTGTTCCTACTAGAAACAAGTGAATATAATTTCAGAAAATTTTAGTAATGTGGTAAAGACTATAGACTAAGATTTGGTTTAAAAGATTATGAGTCATTAACCTGAAAGTAAACTTGAAAAAAAAGAAAACTCATGAGTTAGATCATTGACTCTATGGTAGGGGAAAATAAGGGATGCAGACGAAAAGGTTATAGAGCAAATAAAAGACATCTGAATACCCTTGTTCTTATTCGTTATTGTCTGTAATCTTCCTACTATATATTTTTTATCTGAATTTGGGGACAGGCTCAGGTTTGAGACATTCATCTGAGTTAGTGGCTATTCAGAAATAGGTCCCTACTGAAACAAATGAATAAGATTATTATAATTTCTGTTTATCATGTAAAAATAATAGTAAATCTACCCAACTCCATTTAAAACTGTCTCCTTGTGATTTCCTCCATTATTTTTCCAGATACTGTTTAAGTGCGAACCAAGGACTCAGGACATTAGTAATTTTGGAAATAGATATTTAGGTTTGTTTTTTTTTTATGGTATCCATTGGAAACTCACTATTCAATAGTGATTTAGAAAATTAGCTGAAGGAATTTGTTTAAGATATAGTATTTACAGAGTCAGAATACATCTGGAAAATATCATGAGGAATGTTGTTGACTAATGGAAATTATTCAGTTCTCAAAAGAAAAGGTGAGATGTCTATATTGTGTAAGTACATGACACAGTGACATGATGGTGTAGAAAAGGACTTTTAGGATCATGTCTGGATATATACCTCCTGTGGGTCCCACCCCTTCATGATTTTATCTAACTTACTGTTGTATGTGATAAATAAAAGAGAAGCTTTGACAACTCGCCATAACCTCACTGGCTTCTGATGTGAACACCTCAATCCAGAAATGCCTTTCTCCCTTAATCACTGCTTTTTTACTACCTTACCATTTCTGGTTTGGGTAAATTGTCTTTGATCTCTAATGTTTCTTTTAATACTTCTTTTATAGGAGGCCAGTTGTAAGAGCTCCCTCCCCATCTTCTTAACAAGAGGTTTAGAAAGAGACAGGCCAAAACCATCCCCCAAAGGCAAGGTAAGTTCCAGTATGTCTGCATGGCAGCTCTTCAGCCTGCCCGTCATGAGACCATCAGCATGGCTGTTGACGCTCTTTGTGCTCTTGACTTTCCATGCTTAAGTGGTTACATTTTCTTCGGCTTTTTCTTTTGGTCTTTTTTTTTTTTTTTTGGCAGAGGGTTAGGGGTGGTGAAGAGGTGGATCTCATGGTGTCAAAAGTATTTCTTATTGAGTATATTTAATCCAATGTTACATTCATCCAGAATTCTCAAGAGACGCATATTATTTGAGACAGTGATGTTTTTAGTAGATGGTTTTACTTCTCAATCCTAATTGTTTCCAGGAAATAGTCAAATGTATTCTTTATTATAATAGTAGATTTTTCCTAGAATATTTTCAAGCCTTCTAAAAATACATGAGATATAAAGTTAAATGTCCAACTGTAATTTTCTTTTTCAGAATAAAAATCGCTTAGTTTTTTATGATTATAAAAGTAACACATAATCAATGGAAAACACTCAAGTAAATTTTAACAAGAAAAATTAGAAACTCTCATAGATATGATAAAATCGAGTCTAACCCCAGCCTTGGTGGTAACAGGCAGCATGTACCCATCTGCAGTGTAGGAAGTCATGTGGCCAACCATGGGTTTGGGTCCTGAGTTGACCTGACACGGTCTAGTTGCCTGTGCCCAGAGTCCTAGCCAGCTGGAGGGCAGGAGAAGAGGATCACGGTATGATGAGAGTGCCTGTCTCTCTCTGTCTCTTTTTTCTCTTGTCTCTCATTGAACATATAAATATACTTTATATAAATTAGAAAAAGAATTGAATGTGGGCCAGCCATGATGATGCAGTGCTTACTCAGCACTTCATGATGCTAAAGCCTTGGGAAGGCCCTGGGTTTGTGTCCTGAAGTCTCTCTGGCCACATCATGTGCCTGTGACCCTCGCTCACTAGGGCTCGGGGTAGATCATCATGTGAGGACCCTATTGGGGATACCTGTTTCTCTCTCATTTAAGCTATAAATAAATGAGATCTGTTTTAAAAGTTAAGTCTAACATATAAATTTTTGTTTTCCTTATTAAGAAAAATTCAGAATGCACAAAACTGTTTTGCAAGTGAAAAGAAATCTCCTTTAAACTAAAATATGTCATGAGAATTGATCATTTGTTAGTCTATTAAAAAAAAAGGATGGAATTAATTTTCTAGCCTCTTACTTTCTTAGTCTTTAATCGTCTCCTTTGAGTAGACCTTGTTCTCCAAACCTTTCTGAGTCCACCATAGTGCAAGCTACTATAAAATTTTTGTGTCTTTATTTTCAAAGGCAAATTAATTCCTTATTGTTTATTTATGCCAAAAGTATATGGGTCTACTTTTCAAAGAAATAAAAATATATTTCCTAATAAAACTTATTCTACCTTAATTCTTTTTTGGAAAATTATTTCAACTACTTATCATGCTTTTCTTTCCAGAAACTATGTTTTGTGTCTTTTTCACAGAAATATTTGTGTGTGGGATCAGCAGTTAGCGTAATGGCTATGTTGCTGGACTCCCATGTCCGCAGTTCAAGTCCCGGACCCGGTGGCTTAAACTCATGCCGGGCACGTGTGTGTGTGTGCCCAAGATCCCGAGAGGAGAATGGAGGAAAAAGGATTGTGGCATGGCCATCCCCCCTGGGCGGTGGTTTCTCGCTTTCTGTCTTTCTGTCTCTCTTTGTCTTTCTGGCGAGCACACATGCCCTGTAACAAAAACCTCTCCAAAAAAAAGGAAATATTTGTGTGTACAAACTTACATATAATTAATTCAGTTGTAGAGTAGAAATTTTATTTATTATACAATTAGTAGAAATTAATTGTCCAAAATAGTAATCAAATGAATGCATTAAAACTATAGAATTTTTATCTAATACTTGTTTATTAACTTCATTTATATTGGTATAACCGCTTTGAGGTGTTGAGATCCAAGATGAATCACTTTTTCAATGAAAGACATTCTTGAAATCAGTCATAAGAATTGTTTAAAGGGATTCTATTACTCTTCTGAAATCGATCTCATTGGGATATTTTGGGTATATACAGAGTCAATAATTAATGTGCAGTTACTGTATACTCCACCATATATCTTGCTATATGGTTTATGACTGAACTAATTAAACAGAGAAAGTACCTCATTAGCTTAGTCTTGATTTGTGACTTTAGCTTTTTTGTGGCTTTACATGAGCAAATTTAAGTTTATATGGGCACACTAAACTCTGCTGTTAGGGGCGATTATAATCTTGGTAATTTTCAATCCCATAAATGTGACAGAACATGCAAGCTACAAGAGATGATTAAGGTACTAACTCTGTCACCAAGATACAGCTGAAGGGTTTTATTTTCCCCTTCAGTTGCTCTTTGAAAGCTAGCGCTGAGAACACCATCAAAATATGGTCAGTGTGTCCTTTCTGGAATGACCTTGGAGCCATAAGAATGATGTGTATCCAAATGTTACTCCTTTGGCCTCCATTAATGTGTTTGTCGGGGATCTCTAGTTACAGCTGTATTTGCCTTGGATGGTTCCTTTTTGTGATCTCTCTCTGGGCAGAGATGCAAAATGGTCATTCAGAAATGGCCTGTGTTCATTAGCCCCAGAGATGTCTGGTCTAAGCCACCTGTCTCCACCTGTCCCCTCTGCCACCTGTTGTCTCTGTCCTTGAGCAATGGGAAGGATTACATTGCTCTTCCTTAGATAGAAAAGCCACTTCTTGATTTGAGTCCAAGATGAACAAAAAGATACCTCCATTACCAAGTGTCATGACACTTCCTGGATGAGTAATCATCCCCAGCCCTGTAGTTCAAGAACACAAAGTTTCACGCCTAATGCTGTGTAGACACCTATGCAAACAAATCATTGGAACAGATAGCATGGAAGAGAACATCAAATAGATTTCTAGATAAAGAGGTAGACAGCCTAGGAAGGCACAGTACCTTGTAACCTAGTATCGTTACGACCAGGAGAGGAGACAGAATCTTCTACTAACCACAGATGTTATGGCTCTAAATAACCATCACAACCCATATTCGTTGTCCACAGTAGACACCTTGATGAGGATTCCGTGAACTGAGGGGAAAATGATCTTCTTTCGCTCTCCCTTCGGGGTATGCTCTAGATATCCACTTCAGTGGCCATGTTCTTTTTTCTTTTTTAGAATTTTTTATTTAATTTTATTTATTAGGCTGTCAGGAAAGTCGTATTTTCTATATAAAAACGCATCAAAACTTTTCTAACAATGCAATGTTTTTATTATTTTTTAATGTTTTGCTGTAGGGTATGTGTGCTCACCAGAGACAGAGAGAAAATGAGAAAGCAAGCCAACAGGTCCAGGACTAGAACTGCCATCAGCCATGTGGGAATCCAGTGTCTTAACCACCACACACAGTTGCTGTGTCCTTGACTTCAGCAAAAAATTCAAGGTCAGGTCGTTGTATGAGGATCAGTATCAGATCTATTCAGTGCTAAGATGAAGGAATAAAATAAACAATGATCTGCTTCCTTTCTGACATTTATCAGTGGATTAAAAAAAAGTACTGGTAAAAACTAAAATAACACATAAAAGTCTTACTTGGTTATTGGATTCTCTGCATATTTTTAGAGATGTTTCCTTTAGTAAGCAGTGTCATATTAAGTGAGAAATGGATGCTAAATATCATGTAGTTGTCAAGTAAACAGTTACAGAGCAGAAGAGCTGTTCAATTATGTTTTTTTTTCAGAAGTTAACAGTTTCAGGGACCACGAATCATTTAAGGAGATTCTCTTCAATAATGAGATTATCTGTCACAGTTGTATTTTCTTAAATGTTTCACAAAATGCTTATGCTAACTGGCAAAGTAAGCCAGAAACTTAAAATGACATAGGGTGTTGAGATCATTTCAAGTCCACATAATTTTCAATATGCAAATCAATAAAAAGATTAACTTAATGAGCACTGAATTTTACCAAGTTTTCAAGTCATTTTAAAATGATTGTTAATGGGGGGGAACCAGCAGTTAGTGTAATGGCTATGTCGCTGGACTCCCACTTAGTCGACCACGGTTCATGTCCCGGACCCAGTGGCTTAAAACTCACGCCGGGCGCTTGTGCATGCATGCCCAAGATCCCGAGAGGAGATTGGAGGAGAAAGGATTGCGGTGTAACCATCCCCTCTGGGGGGTGATTTCTCGCTTTCTGTCTCTCTGTCTCTGTCTGTCTGGCGAGCACACGCGCCTTATAGCAAAAAAACCTCTCCAAAAAAAAATAAATGATTGCTAATGGGCATGTATATATCTCTGTTGCTTTCATTAAAGCATGAGGTTTAATGGAGGTTTTAATTATTTGGTCATTGGGAAAAGTCATGATATATTGTTGCATAGAAAAACAGAAAAATAAAGTCATGACTTTCAAATGACCTAATAGCATTTTGCTTTTTCTAATTAACATTATTTTCACTATGTGTTTCCATGTATCAGCCTAGTTTACATACTTATCTTTTTTTTTTTAATTGTTAGAGGTCATGTGTGCTTATGACAGAGAGACAAAGAGAGGGAGAGGGAGAAAGCACCCCCCACCCCGTGGAGTATGATTACTCCACAATCCCTCCTCTTCCATTTCTCCATCCTGGCTGGATTTGGGGCATGCATTTAGGCCTAGTGTGTTTTTCAAGCCACTAGGCCCAGGATTTGAACTGCAGTCAGTCATGTGAGATCCAGCTCCCTTAACCATTAGGTTACAGGGCTGTTCACTGCATGCTTATTCTTTTGATAAAATTAATAGTAGTACTAGTAATAGAACTAATAGTGACAATGATGATCACTAACATTGATCACATGTCAAGCACCATATTACTTAATAGTGGGTTGTCGGAAAAGTCATGATGCATTTTTGCACAGCAAAACAGAAAAATATACGTCATGATTTTCCAGTAACCCAGTAGATATTAGTTCATTGAACAACCGTAATATTCCATGCATTCTGATATCATATTTAGCCATTTTGAATATTTGGAGCTGTTTATAATTTATTAATATAAAAACATTGTTATGTAAGTATTCATAAAGGCCACTTTTTAATGTAGAAGAGTATTATTTTCATTACCTGTTTAGAATTAAAGGATATGATTAGTGTATGACTAATGTACCATCTCATCTTTCCTCAAAGTAACATTATTTTGAAATAAATGTTTCTTATTTCTGCACATGCTGTTACAGCTAACTGCATATCTGCATGTCTGTATACAATATATATGATAGTTCTTCAAGCTTTAAACTTCGTATTGAAGTAAAACACAGTGTATCGCCTTTTGCATAGCGGTTGCTATGGTAGATGCTGCTACTGGAAAGGCTGAGGCTGCCCAGGAGGGCCGGGTTCAATACCTGGCTCATTCTAAAATGCCAGACTCAGTGGTATGCTACTCAGAAAGCCGAGGAAGATGGGACAGCAGATGGAGCAATGGTTATGTCGCTGGATTCCCATGTAGTTGACTGTGGTTCAAGTCCTGGACCCAGTGGCTTAAAACTCACACCACCCATGTGTGCACACATGCCCAAAATTCCAAGAGGAGAATGGAGGAAAAGGGATTGCAGCATGGCCATACCACACTCCCCCTGGGGGTGATTTCTCACTTTCTGTCTCTCTGTCTCTATTTCTCTGGCAAGCATATGTGCCCTATAACAAACAAATCTCTTTGTAAAAAAAAAAAAAAAATTAAAAATTAAAAAAAAAACTGAGTAAGAGAAACTCTAAAAAAAAATCACTTTCGGTGAAAAGACAGCCATTATTCTAGATTATTGTCCCCCTAATACTTAGGTTGTCTCCAATATTTAGGTCCTTTCAAATATTTTGTTATTAAGTATCATTTTGAAGTGAGTGAGTTTTACGTGACTCCTTTTATGTACCTGTGGAGGTATCGGGTCGTCAGCTTATCAGCCTTTAACTTATCCAGCCAGTACAAAGTCCCTCCCAGGATGTCTCACCAGCCTGCATGCTCAACAGCTGTGTAGGATGTCCTTTTTGACATTCTTGTCAATTCTTGGTGACATCAGAGTTTTGGCTATTACTATTTTTCAGGTGATCTGATAGGTGTGAGATGGCGTCTTGCAGCTCAGTAATGTGGGTTATTAGTTTGGGTTGTTGTAATGTCTAGTTGCGGTAGAGACGTTTGTCGGTCATTGAATATCCATGTGTTTCTTGGCCCTTTGTAGCTATTAGGTGTGGCCAGCCAGCTCCTTCTGTCCAATGGGCTCTGAGCAGAAGTACCAAGAATCAAATCAGTTCAGGAGCAGAGAATTGAAAAGCCCACACGTGACTCTCCAGCCCTCTCTTCTTGTACAGTACATAAAGAGTGGAGCAGGGTCCTTTAGTGACTCTGCGCTTTATTTATTTATTTATTTATTTATTTATTTATTTATTTATTGGAGAGATTTTTGCTATAGGGCACGTGCACTCGCCAGAAAGACAGAGAGAGATAGAGAGACAGAAAGTGAGAAATCACCCCCCAGGGGGGATGGTCACACCTCAATCCCTTCTCCTCTGTTCTCCTCTTGGGATCTTGGGCACGCACGCACACGCACCTGGCGTGAGTTTAAGCCATCGGGTCCGGGACTCGAATTACGATCGGCTACATGGGAGTCCAGCGACATAGCCATCACGCTAACTGCTGGTCCCGACTCTGCGTTTTATTGTCCTCTGTCAACCTGCATCGAATCTGTGTCAGGAACACGTAGAAACTTCAGTAGTGTTAAGCCACTGAGATTTCTGGGTTAATTTGTAACTTCATCATAATGTATGTAGTCTATCCTGATTAATGTGAGTGAATAGCTTTTCCTTCATTTATGTTTTTATGTATTTATTAACCTTTGGTCATAGATGGGATCATTAATCTGTGTACCGCTTCCTCCTATCATTGACAGTTTTACTGTTGGGTGGTTTGCTTTTATCTTCATGATGTGTACCTTCTCCCATTTCTGTTCATATTGGATATAGTGCTTTTCAGCATATACAATCTTTTTATTTTAACATAATCATATTCATCAGTCTGTAGTTTTTGCACTTTTTTACTGTCTTAAGGAAACCTCACCTCTCCTGAAGTCATTCACATGAACAATAACCACTCTTTTGTATTATTTTCCTAAAGTTTTAAATTCCGTCTTGCATATAGTCACATCTTAATCCATTTTGCAAATTGAAGTATGTGTAAAGCGTAATGCCGCAATCTAATTTTTAAAAATTCTCACAGGGTCGGGGACCAGCAGTTAGCGTAATGGCTATGTCGCTGGACTCCCACGTAGTCGACCGCGGTTCGCGTCCCGGACCCGTCGGCTTAAACTCACGCCGGGCGCGTGTGCGTGCGTGCCCAAGATCCCGAGAGGAGAATGGAGGAGAAGGGATTGCGGCGTGGCCATCCCCCCTGGGGGGTGATTTCCTGCTTTCTATCTCTCTGTCTCTCTCTGTCTGTCTGGCGAGCGCACGCGCCCTATAGCAAAAACCTCTCCAAAAAAAAAAAAAAAAGAAAAAAAAAATTGTCACAGGGTCCATATGCTTGTCAGAGAGACAAAGAGACAGAGAGAAAGAGGAGAAAGCAATCCCCTGAGAGACCCAGTCATGCTGTGATACCTTCTCCACCATTTCTCCATTCTGTCCGAGATTTTGGACACACACACACACACACACGTACACACATCTGGCAGGTTTCGCAAGCTACTGGGCTGGGATTCAAACTGTAGTTGGCCATAGGGGGTCTAGTTCTCTTAACCAGTAGGCCCTGGGGCCAGCCCAGGAATGTAATTTTATACGTGAAAATCGATCATCTCAGCTCATTTCTTCAATAGTTCATCTTCTCTTCACTTGTTAAAATGTCGTTTCTGTTCGATATCAGATTTTCTTATGTTTTCTGTTTCTGGTCTGTATTATATGTCGCTTTGTCTATTTCTTTACCTTGTAGGATTTCTACAATGTCTCTGCTGGTGATATCTGACAGGACTAGTTCCATAACTTTGTTTTTGTTTTTGGTACTTTGCATTTGCAGTTGAATATTATACAGCTTCAAACCAGATGACACAGTGGTAACACAACTAGTCTCACACGGGAAAGGCCCTAGGTTCATGTCCTGGGACCTCCCTGAGCACCTGAGCACACCCAATGCATGCCCGTGGTTCAGGGCCACTAAGATTGGGAGTAGATTGTGACTTGAAGACCCTGCTGAGGGTGTCTGTCTCTCCCATAGAAATAAATGAGTAAATGTAAAATAAAAGAGCCCTATCAAGTTTCTCTACTGTTAGAAATAAAAATATCATGAACCCATCCTTTCCTAAGGCTATATTCTTCTAATAGCTCAGTGTGTGCCAGAGATAAAGAAGTTTTAACCACAAACGACCCCAAAAAAGAAAATAAAGGTTACATTATTGGAGGCCATCTAAAAATGACCTTTCTTTAGTTTAAGCTAGAAATGTCAGAGCTAGCAGGTGGTATAGTAGTTAAAGCATTGGATTCTCACATGGCCAACCGCAGTTCAAGTCCTGGACCTGGTGGCTTGAAACTCACACCAGGCATGTCTGTGTGTGTGTGTGTGTGTGTGTGTGTGTGTGTGGCCCAAAATCCCAAGAGGACAATGGAGGAGAAGGGATTGTGGTGCAGCCATCCCCCCTGGGGGTGAATTCTTACTTTCTCTTTCTTTCTTTCTCTCTCTCTCTCTCTCTCTCTCTCTCTCTCTCTCTCTCTCTCTCATATATATATATATATATCTGTCTCTCCAATGAGCACACATGCCCTAAAGCAAAAACTCTCTCCCAAAAAATAGACAAACTAGAAATGTCTCTCCTTTTTTAAAAATTCAGAGCTAATTATCTCTTTTCTGGTACTTTTTAATTTCACATTTCTTAATAGAGAAATGGTTAAGCACACTCACTGAGGTCTACCTGGTCCTAACTCTATCTCTGCCACTTCCTCACTGGGACAGATCATTCAAACTCTTTGTGCCCCATCTTCCCATCTTTGAAGTGGTGCTAATAATTCCTACGTGTGTTGGTCATTGTGCGTTTAAATGGGTTAGTTAATGTACATCTCTCAGAGATTACATAGAGTAATTGCATAGAGTGCAGTGTTCCGTAAACAATGATTTATAATGGGAGCAGCACCTGCATGTAGGGAATATGCTACATTCTCAAAGGGACCTTCTTTTTCTAGTTCCATGAGATCTTAATAGCAGAGTAGCTCACCTTGCCCAGTCAGAGCTACTCTGTACCTGTAAACACATGCTTGGAATGTAGGCCTTTTAAGATTCCTGAAATTGCTTGAGTTTTCACTGTGCGCATAGACAGATCCTTATCTACGATAGCCAATGGCAGAATTCTTATGAGCAAAGTATTTTTCATAGATGGTTTGGGATTTTTATCGTGTGGCGTGCACACCACCCTTTCTTTATTTTACTCATTTCTTCATTTATTTAGGCACTTAGTAGCTTTTGTACTTCAAGGTCTCTCTCTCCGGTGAGTACACACATTCTATGGCAAAAAACTCAAAACAAAGCAAAACAAAAAAGCAAGTGTGGTGTGAACTCGTGGATGTCAGTTACAGCTCTAGCGGGAGGAGAGAGCTAGCTCCCCCGCCAGCGTCTCAGACCCTTATCGGACAGCAGCCACATGGTTGGAACAAGGCCGCAGGCTGGCCTACCCCGCCATGTCACTCCTTTATCACAGTCAAGCTGTTGGTCCTGTTTGGAGTCCCCGCCAGTAGGCTTAGCTGAACCTCCTGGAGCCCCTCACAGCTCTTTCCGAGACACAGCGGGCCTAAATGGCTTCCTTAGTCCACTTCTGTCACACTCCTAACCCGTTATGTCTTACCATGCTGCTGGCAAAAAGCAAGGCTAGAACCGAAAAATAAGTATGTAAAGAGAGCTATGGGGCCAGCTCCGTGGCCTGGCGGTTAGTGCAGCTGGATCCCATGTGGCCTACTGCATGGATCTAGTTCTAGACCTGGCAGCTTGAGAATGTGTGCGTGCATGCTCCAACTCCTGAGAGGAGGAGAAGTGAGGGAAAAAGAGTTTGTCATGTGAGCATTCCCCAGGGGTGGGTGTGCTTTTCCCTCTCCCTCTCTCTCTGTTTCTCTCTGGTGAATGCAGCTTCTCTCTAGCAAAAAGAGAAAGAACGAAACGGAGACAGAAAGATGTTTTCTCAGCGTCAGGACCCGATGACTTGTCTCCATGGCAGGCTGTCCTGTGCCTGGAGGATGTTTAGTCGTGTCACGGTCCTGGCTTCTGCCCATAAGAGTCCAGTATCACACACTGTCACCCGCACCGTGGTAACCAGGATGTTCCAGACACAGTCGGCTCCGGATGACAACCGTTGCTTTAAAGGGCACGCTGATAACACGCCAGTCTATCCTTGACCTTGGCCGGCTGGTGTCTTGCTCCTCCTCAGAGAGCTCAGTGACGGAAAGGGGCCTGAGCATCATCTCCAGGATGGAGTGTGCACCTGCACTCAGCTAGAGGGAATCCCTAATGGACACTCCAAAGAATAAAAACGGAGCCTTCCCCCTACCTGTACTGTAGGGCTGAGACGAACATCAATTCATCTTGGCTCAGATCATACGTTCCTTTAAAGCTCAATTCCAGGTGAAGTAAGAAAGAGGTCTTGTCTTTTTCCTCAAAGCTAATACATTTTAACTAAACAAATTACCTCAGTGAGACAGTAGGTTTTAAAGTTTTATCACATTAATTTCACTTTTGTATGGTCATCATTTCGGTCATGAAAATGTATAGGCTTCAGGGCATGTCTTCAAGAGGTTATCATTAATCATCTTCAAAAACAACATTCTTTTTCAAATATGTGTATCTGTTTCACAGATTGAGTTGTCTAAGAGTTACATAGCTACTAATTATCTGTTCTCTTATAAACTACATGGAGTATTTTACTTTCTATGCATAAACTCGGTTTTTTGTACGGCTGTGGTATATAAATAGTGAGTTTATATTTTAAAGTTCATGGTTAATGATAATCATGTCCCTGTTATTTCAGTAAAAATTGTATTATCACAAAAATACACTTGGACAAAATAGAGCTGATATAGTTGCTAGTATCTGAATTCTAGGTGGTTTGCGTGCTAAAGGCTATTTTAATGTAAACTAACCATGCAATAAGCTGCAGTTATCTTTTTTACCCTAGAATAATTCATGCTTACATAGTGTTTTAAATGTAATTTAGAACCCAAAATTATCACTGAACCTAAAATACTGTCTCATTTTAATACCATGAAATGTTGCCAAACAACTGCTCTACATGTGAGATATCTAGCTAATTAGCTTGAAATCTTACTGCTTTTTCAGTGCTTTTGTTGTCTTTTCCTGTCTACTCTTAAGAAGAATAATTGGGGACCAGCAATTAGCATAATGGCTATGTCACTGAACTCCCATGTAGTCGACCATGGTTCAAGTCCTGGACCCAGTGGCTTAAACTCACACCGGGCGTGTGTGCGTGCATGCCCAAGATCCCGAGAGGAGAATGGAGGAGAAGAGATTGTGGCGTGGCCATCCCCCTTGGGGGTGATTTCTTGCTTTCTATCTCTCCATCTCTCTCTGTCTTTCTGGTGAGCGCATGTACCCAATAGCAAAAACCTCTCAAAAAAAAAAAAAAAAGAAGAATTGCATACAAAAGTCACCCTTTAATAAAATATATAATATGAGACCAGCAGTTAGCATAATGGCTATGTCGCTGGACTTCCATGTAGTCGGCTGTGGTTCGCGTCCCGGACCTGGTGGCTTGAAACTCACACTGGGTGCATGTACGTGCGTGTCCAAGATCCTGAGAGGAGAATGGAGGAGAAGGGATTGCGGCATGGCCATACCCCCTAGGGGGTGATTTCTCGCTTTCTGTCTCTCTGTCTCTGTCTGTCTGTCTGGCGAGTGCACGTGCCCTATAGCAAAAACCTCTCCTAAATAAATAAATAAAATAAAATACATAATAGCATTTACTTGTACTTTTCATATTTCTTTTAAGAAGTAATCTTGGCATTATTGAAAATTGCTAAGAGAACAGATTTTTAGTATTCTTACACCCAATACAATGTGAAATAATACATATATTAACTAACTGCATTTCACCATCCCACAATATATACATATTTCAGAATGACATGTTGGACATGATAAATATATAACTTACTTGTCAGTGACAAAAAGTAATTATGGCAATTGTTTCTGTGGACTATAGACATGTTTCTGTAAGTTTATAATTTCTTAAAATTGTTCCTGCTTTCCTCAATTTCCATGAATTTATAAATTCTCCGTAAAGAGATGCCATGAAACGATTAGTTGGCTGTCTGTAGATTAGGCAAACTTTACATAACAATAATAATAGAAGCTAACTTTTATCGAGTGTTCACTGTGCTCTACGCTAAATGTACCTGTCAAAGTATGTTTATATATATTGTTATGTGTGCTGTTTGATTTCTAGTTAATATTGTTTTTAATTGGAAAATTATAATTATATATTATTTTTAAGTAGCCCTTAAAGGGCATGAATGTATTAAATAATTATATTCATATTTATATACATGTTGCTTCTGTTGACTGTCCATTTTCCTCACCTCTTGGATAGTCAGTATTTTGGGGACACTTAGGTGGGATTTGGAAAGTGTGTGTTGTTGGGCAGTAAATATTTATTTATTTTTCTTTTTTATTTGGAGATGTTTTTGCTATAGGGCGCGTGTGCTCGCCAGAAAGACAGAGAGAGACAGAGAGATAGAAAGCGAGAAATCTCCCCCCAAGGGGATGGCCACACCGCAATCCCTTCTCCTCCATTCTCCTCTCAGGATCTTGGGCACACACGTACACGTGCCTGGCGTGAATTTAAGCCACTGGGTCCGGGACTCGAACCGCGGTCGACTACATGGGAATCTAGTGACATAGCCATTACGCTAACTGCTGGTCCCAATGCAGTAAATATTTATTAATGAATTCAAAACTTTGCTAGAGTTTATGGTAAAAATTGTTTTTAAAGTAATCACAATCATAATAAAAAGAGGAAACGGGGTAGGCTCTAGTCACTCTCTCGAGAACTGGCTGAGTCCACATGATCTAGAAACATGAGACAACTAAGACTAAGGCATCAGGCACATGTAATCGGGGTAAGCCTTGTGCTGGTGTGCGACAGGAATTCAAAGTGAGAAAGGTCGTTAAGACTCGAGGTTAGTTAGAGAAGTACCCTGGGCATCGGTGTTATGTGAGCCTGAAAGCACACTAGGGTTGTGTCTGGTCTTGGGCAGTTGGTGAGCGGCCGGTGATGAACAGGTGATATTCCAAGAGCAAGGACAAGCGCGAGAAGTCCTAGAAACAAGAACAAGCTCCCAGTGTAACAACACAGTCCATCCAAGGGTTTGCACTTTTCCCGTAATTCTGACATCGTTCTAACGATATTTTAGAGAAGGCTACTGGTTGTGTTCATATTCTCCCTGTCTAACTTAGAGCATGAGAGTGTTTCTGGGATTGGGGTGAGCATAACTGCAGCTCTAATCAGAAGTCAGTACACTGGGGCATGTGTGGCCCATGCTTCCAGAGATAGGAGAAAAGGAAAAAGGATGTGTTTCTTCTATTGATTATACCTCAGTCAAAAATGTATTAGACCATACTTTGCCCTGTAGAAGAGGATTACAATAGAAAGGATGGATTGAATAGAAACTCACAGCAAACTTGGGCGTATTTTGCCTGTGGATGGTAAGTAATTCTGGAGACCTCTCTGCCATTAGAACCCTTTATTCCAGTGGTTGTCAACCCTTTCCTTCCTCTTTCCAACTATTTCTTCTTTCCTTCACTCTGAATTGCCAGTCTGATATACTTTTATCATTTCATGACGTAGGATGATTATTGAAAGGAAGGGTAAGCTTGGGAAGGTTTATAACAGAATCTCCAAGATTGTGAGCCATAAATGGCTTGAAAGTTCTTCTTGGGAATATTGATCTCTCTCTTTCCCTGTGTCCTTGGTTATATAATAAAAAATATATATGTATATATATTTAATTCCATGCCTAGCTTGGTATTATCCTGGGCTGTTATTAATCCATTGATACATTGGATTATTAACACATCAGAATAAGCTAAATTCCTTGATAATGTAATTTAAAAGACGTTTACGTATATATTTCTTTTTCTTTTTCTCCTTAATTTAATTTTCCAGATCCCCAAGTCCAGGAGTGAGGGTTCTATTCAGATCCACAGGATACCACAGCCAGAGCTCTCTGACGGTGTTCCTCAGCTTAGCCTGCGGCGGAGTCGTCGGAAACCCTGTTTGGATGACGTGAGTTCAGCAGAGGATGCCAGTGCTGACAAGGTGGCATTCAGGTGGGTGTGTTTCTTTTACCTCCCCGATACACATCGCCTTGTCTCCTCTGCACGTAGCCCACATATGTATGTCTATGTGTATCTTCCACGGGCTTCAACACGATATAGGCCAGTAACAATAATTGAAAATCCACTCCAAGTTGTGAGAATTTACTGAATAGTAAGTTCTTATTATAGTATTTGCAGCGGTTTTGTTTCCTGGATTGAAATAACTTACTCAAGCAGACAGACTCTGTGGGGCTCGCAGTTAAGATAGATGCTCAATAGAAAAATACCATCTGCAGTGTGAAGTGGAGACCAGAGTTGTCACTGGAACCAGCTCTCACTAACTGATTTTGAATGTTGCTTGTTAACCACGATGGTGCACATTATACCTGAAAGCAAACTTCCCTGGTTTGCTTAGAGAAAAAGTTAGGCAATTTCCTTTTCTTTTTTTTAAGAGAGATTCTTGCCATAGGGTGTGTGCACTTGCCAAAGAGACAGAAAGAGAGAGAGAAAGCGAGAAATCACCCCCCAGGGAGGATGGCCAAACCGCAATCCCTTCTCTTCCATTCTCCTCTCAGGATCTTGGACACGCACACACATGTGCCTGGTGTGTTTTAAGCTGCTGGGTCCAGGTCTTAGACCGTGGTCAGCTACAGTCATATGACTGTTACACCATCTGCTGGTCCCAACAATTTTCTTAAAATACGTAAAGTGTGACTTGAATCTGATTTACTACTGCCATGCAGAATTTTCCGTTTAAAAAATTTTTATGTTTTACTATAACATATAATCTATTTATAAAATGAAGAATGGTTTAATTTTTTTGTTTTATTGTAACATATGATTGTTTATAAAATTTAAAATATCTCAAGTACTAGAGAGCATTAGGGTATTGAAACATGTTTAAGACATTAAATAGATAAATTGGGACTAGACGGTGGCACAGCGGCTGGTGTTCACAAAGCTGACCCAGATGGGATGACTCCAGGTTCGCTTCCTAGGACCCCCCTGTGTATACCAGGAGCTCCTGGTCTGGGGATGGCTGACGCTGGGTGTGGATGGCCCTTGAGCACGCTGCTAGGAGTTTGTCTCTACATTGGAGTACAGACCCAAGCTTTCTCCCTCCTCTTTCTCTCTTGCTCTGTATGGCATGCATGCACACCCTCTGGCAATTTAAAAAGACACAGTTCTGGTATCAGCAGATGGTGTAATGGTTACGTTGCTGGACTTCCACATAGTCAACTACAGTTTGAATCCTAGACCTGGTGGCCTAAACTCATGGCGGATGTGTGTGCTTGTGTCCAAAATCCCAGGGGGGTAATGGAGGAGAAGGGATTAAGGCCTGACCAGCCCCTCTGGGGGCAGGGGTGATTACTCACTTCTGGTTTGTCTCTTCAGCCAGCTCACGCACCCTATAGCAAAAACATCTCTCTCTGAAAAAAAAAAAAAGAAAAGACGCAGTTCCTAAGTGTCTGTCTATTGTGTACCAGGCATTGAAATGGGCTGGTGATAAAATAATGAGTAAGACTCAGGAGCTCCCTTGGAGAAGCTAAGATGCAGTTTGCAGAATGGGAGGCAAGGACAGAGGAAAGGCACGTAACTGTATTGTGAGTTGAGGTTCAGTGGTTTCAGAAAGAGAGGGACTTTGGACAAAGGTTGTAGGTTAGGTAGAGGTTTGGGGGCAGGAAAATGGAGATAAGAGTGTTTCTGGAATTAAAAGCAGTAAGTGCAAGGACACGCCAGGCAGTAAGGCCCCTGGGAGGGGAACTGCTGGTGCAGTGTTCGATGTAGGCACGTGAGACGGGAGAAGGGCAACGGGGGTTAAGAGACTAAGCCAAGTATTGTCACATCTTGAAAAATGTATCCCATATAAAGGAGTTTGCATTTTTTTTTCTTAATTTATTTATTTATATCACCTGAGGTCACATGGAATTACCAGAGAGAGAGAGAGAGAGAGAGAGAGAGAGCACCCCCAATGGGGATGGTCGGTTGCACTCTCTTCTCTGTTTCTCCACCATGTTGTGATCTGGGGCACACGACACATACCTGGAGTGATTTTTAAGCCACGGGAGCCAGGGTGCAAACCATGGTTGACCACATGGCATCTGGCTCCCTTAACCACTAGGCTATGAGGATGCCTTGAGGAGATTGCATTTTCTCTTGAAGATGAAGGGATGCAGTACAGGAAGTAAAAACAGGAAAGTAGTATAAACAGACGGGTTTTATAAAATGTCCCGTGACAACAGTGCAGAAGAGATGAAAGGGAACAGCTAGAGGGACTAGGAAACCTGCAAGGAGGCTTCTGGGACAAACCAGGCCCATCCAGTCACTGTCAGGTCTGAGAGTGAGAAGCAGGGATAGTCAGGGATAGTATCCATCTCTTGAAGGAAAGGGAGACACTAGGTTCTTGCTTAGAGGAGGACTGAGTCCAGAAAAGGGTGGGGTTTTCTTTTGCTTGTTTTATTGCATTTGGGGTATTAAGATATTTAAGAGAGTGAACTTGGGCAGTTTGTATTCGTGGACAGAGCCAGTGGAAAGGAAAAAAAGTGCTGCAAGCCGGGTGCCCTGGTGCCATGTAGCACGCTCCGTGCAGAGGGGTTAGTGGCCACGATCTGTAGAGGAATTAGCCATGGCCAGTGGGGGCAAGTTCAGAGAATTTAGGGCACAGATGCAGAACATTTCAAAAAAATTATTTATTTAATTTTATTTATTATTATTATTTAATTCACTAGACAGAGAGACAGGGAAAGTGAGAAAGCAAGCAGCCAGGCCCGGTACTCAAACTACAGTCAGCCACGTGGGAGTCCAGCACCTCCACCACCACACCACTTGCTGGCACCAACATGAGACCTTTCTAAAGTTGTCTTCTCTAAGTTAAACACCAGGGTCAGGCCAGCCTCATGGTCTAGGACAGGAAAATGGAAGGAGAAGGGATTATGGCATGACTATACCCCACTGGGGGAGAGGGAGAATGCTTCTTCCCTCTCCCTGTCTCTTTTGTCTCTCTGTCTCTCTGGTGAGTGCATGTACCCTCTGGATTTAAATAAGTAAATAATAAAAACCAGGGTTAAGTGGCTGATTATAATAGTGCATATGTTATCTTCACCACATTGCTTTGTAAACAGTTATGTCAAGAATGCCTTAAGTGACATAATTAATTCAACTTTTGGTGTTTTTATCATGTTTACCATCCAGTCAGAAATTGGAAAAAAGATAAAGTTTCCTGCTTGTACAGGTAGTAAGATAAGAGCTTCCTGTCTGGAGAATGAATCTGTGTTTCTGAGAGGAAAACCTAGATGTGTGTTATGGAGGGAGGGAAGCCACCCCTAACCATTGCTCTCGCTATGGTTAGCTCCTTCTCGTGGTTGCCGTTACCCACTGAAGACAAATGCATATTTGTATTTATGAATTGTGTATATGTATATACTTTTCAGTTTTCCAAGTACAGTTTGACAACCTTGTAGGCCTAGATGGAAAGGCGTTGTCTACCTTAAACCTTGCTATCCCGAGTCACACTGACGCTCGTCAGCCTCTCTTCTCTCTCTATAGCTCTCTTGTATCTGCAGAGTAGTTTTCGGTTTTTAGTTTTGATTTACTACCTTGTGAGGTAAATTGTAAGACAAATTATCAAGAGGCAATTGGAAATAATTATGATCAATTTAAAACATTTTAAATCCTTTATGTATCTTGAAAGTAGCATAATAAGTATTATGCCAATTTTCAGGTCAAAAACGAGCTCAGGAAGCTGTTTTTATTTGCACTTACTTGCCAGAAAATGTCACTGGCTAGTTCATATATTTCAAATTTAAAAATTAAGAAGTGTTTGCATATGTCCATGAGTATACAGGTTGTACTCATACCAGTACTTTCTCTAAACCATCTCCACTTTTCTCCTGAATAGCTTTTAGTCACGAGTCTTAATAGCAGGTTGGCAATGTGTACTGAGTGGAATGTTATACCTCCGTTCTTGGATATAATATTTGCCTTGGCTTACCAATTTTTTTTTTCAAAGAATTGTCAAGAAGCACTTAAGCTAGACTTTTCCTAGAATTGAGTTATTTTAGTTGCTCTTTGAAAAAGGAAAAAAAAAAAAAAAAAAAAAAAAAAACCAGCAAAATCTATTCTTGTTTGCCCTATGATCTAGTGAGTCTAATATACTTTATAAACAGAAAATATAAAGTAATTCTGTTTGCAAGTATTAAAATCAGTGTAATACATTTATACATAAGCGTTTGGTTTCAGTAGAGTTACCGTATCAGTTAGTAACACAGATAAAACTAAGAAAGAACCCTAGGTGTTGATATTTTCTGAATAATGAAGTCTCTGAGGATTTTTCAATAATGGGGTAAAGGTTGATTTCTAGGGCTTTTGAAAACTAATTTTTGGCTAACAGTCTGTTTTTGAACTTTAAATTTTATAGGCTATGACCTTTTTGTAATATTTGTCCCCAGACTGACTCACTTTGATCTTTGTTTTCTGAGTTTCAATTCTTATACAAAGTTCCATTGCTTATTAAGAAGAAATAAGATGTATTAGCAAATATTATTTTTCTACTCTTCCAAAAGTGGCAGTGAAATAAAATTTTAAAAGAGTTACCACGTTTTAAATGTAACATTTTGAGAGCCCAGAGAGGAGCAGAATATCATTTATTATCTGTCACCTGATTTCTATCTTAGGATAGTATTTAGATGAGTAATTTTTTTTTTTTGTATTTCTGTGTGTTTAAAATTGACATTGAGGATGTAATCATATAAGCAACAACAATTTTATAAATCTTCATAGAATCTTTCATCCACAATTAGAGTGGCTTTAAGAGAAACACTTAGGGGGACCAGTAGATGGTGGGATGGTTAAATTGCTGGACTCCCATGTAGTCAACTGCAGTTTGAGGCCCGGACCCAGTGGCTTGAAACTCACATCAGGCGCATGTGCATGTGTGCTCAAATTCCCGAGAGGAGAAAGGATTGTGGTGTGGCCATGCCCCTGGGGAGTGATTTCTTGTTTTCTATCTTTCTTTCTCTGTGTCTCTGGTGAGCACATGTACCCTATAACAAAAACCTCTCTTAAAAAAAAAAAACAGAGAGAGAGAGAGAGAGAGAGAGAGAGAAAGAAACACTAAGGAATAAGTATCTCCTGGTTATATTAGAGCTCAGTGGAAGGATCTATTTCATACTGAATTCAGAGCCGAAGATAATAGTGCTTAGTGATGTGTTCATTTCATTCAATGAAAGCATTAACTAGTCTAGACATAGCAGCTAAACCCACCAGCAGTAATTCCTAAAATTCTGTTAAAGATTCTTGTTTTGTATTAAGAAGTGTGTATGTTCCTAAAGTCCATGAGGCATAATTTTAATCTGATAGACTAGTTTTAATGGAAGGAATTCCTGTCCTTTACAGTGTAAATTCATAAGCACAAAAGCTAACCAGTGTGCTGTTACAATGAAGGTGAACTTTGTGGTTCTAGGAAAAGTATCACTAGGTTTGAGTGTCAGCAAACGTTTCATCTCAGCTGCTGCAGTATAGGAGTTGGTGATTTAAAAGGCACTGGCAGTAACGAACCTGTCACTGGGCAGGTGCATCCCCTGAAGCAAGGCTTGAACATTCCAATCCTTATCTCTACCCAGGATATTCTTATCTTGCTCCTTTTAAAGGGGGGAAAGCATTATCATAAAAAACAACATACAGGTATTAACTAGTATGTTAAGAAAAAATATATATTTAAGTTTTTTCTAGAAGAGAAAATGATATATCTATCCTGAAAAAATTGAAAGAGAGGCCAGCAGTTAGCATAATGGCTATGTCACTGGACTCCCATGTAGCCAACCATGGTTCGAGTCCCGGACCTGGTGGCTTAAAGTCACGCCGGGTGCGTGTGCGTGCATGCCCAAGATCCCAAGAGGAGAATGTAGGAGAAGGGACTGCAGTATGGCCATCCCCCCTGGGGGATGATTTCTCACTTTCTGTCTCTCTTTCTCTCTCTGTCTTTCTGGTGAGCGCATGCGCCCTATAGCAAAAACTTCTCAAAAAAAAAAAAAATTGAAAGAAAAAGCTCTGTATTTTGTGAAAAACTTGTGATGTTGAAATGGTTTGAAGCATCAGGGATACCTATCTTACCTGTTTCAACAAGTGAAAAAGATAAATGATCATTTTCTGGCGGTTCTAGTACTGTACAGTATCATATTGCTGTAAATCTTTTTAAACTTTAGAACTTTAACATAGAGGATGGGGTTAATATTTTCAGTCTTTTAGATGTTAAACAACATTGATTATAATATTGTATTTAAAAGGTCATGTATATTTTTTTAATTGTGTGATTTTCTGGAAGACCTAAGGAAAGTCTTTAGTTTTGTCCTATAAAGTCAGGGTGAAGACTGCTGAGAACAGGTATTATATGATTTCATTTATGTGAGATGTTCGGAGAAGACAAATCTATAGAAACAGAAAGCAGATGTGTGATTGCCTGGGCTGAGGTGGGGACGACAGACTTGATGGTAAATGGCCCGAAGGATGAGAACGTTCTGAAGCTGACCTGTGGCAATAGTTACACCACTTGGTAAAGTGAAGAAAAATCAGTCAATTGTAGACATGAAACAGGTGGATTTTGTAATATCTAAAATTTACATCAATAATGTTGTTTAGAAAAAAGTACAAATACAAAAGAAAGGTTGGGGTGAGGCATGGATATGCTTTAACAAGAAATGCACTTGATTGAAAATCACTGAAGTACAGCTGTTGTCATAAGTAAATGCTGTCTGCTCAGAGAGCTGTTTGCCTCATTTTAGGAGAATTTGTTCCTACATACTTTTCTTTGAATATAACAGAGCATGTGGTAGGAATAAAGGTCAGGTCCTCCCGAAAGGTGATTCATCAGGAGGCAGTAGAAGAGGGAAAAAGCCCTTTGTTGGCTCATTCTGGAAGGGCTCCAGTGTGTACCTTACTGCGCTGTAATCAGAAGCTATTCAAGTGATCAGTATTTCAGGCAGGCATGGAGACAAACAAACAAAAAAATGACACCCGGGAGTATTACACAAAACATAGTCCATGGCTCATGGGCAGAAAAGCTACCCGGTGTGCTGTTATGATGAAGGTAAGCTTTGTGGATCTAGGAAGAGTCAACTGGGTTTGAATGTCAGCGGACGTTCATGGGCTTCGTTGTAGGTGAGAGTCCTATAATCCTGTTGACAACTAATGAAAGTTTTGTACTTGGCTCTTATGTAAAGAGATTAACTGATGAAAAGTGATTAAAATGCTTTCATTTTCTATAATGGGAAAATATAAAAGAGCACCACTACGCCCATTATTTACCTAAAATAATACAATGAAGGGCTGGCCCAATAACCCAGTAGTTAAAGGAGCTGGATTCCACATGACCAACCAGGGTTTGAATCTTGTCCCTAGTGACATAAGAAACAAACCAGGTACATGTGCATGCATGCCCCAAATCCCAACAAGATGAAGAAATGGAGGAAAAGGGATTGTGACATGACCACATCCCATGAAGGGGGTACTTTCTCCCCCCTGCCCGATTCTCATGAACACATGCACCCTCTAATATTATTTATTAAAAATAATAATAAGGGGACAAGTAGATGGCATAGCGATTATGTCACTGGACTCTCACTGTAGTTGACCACAATTCGAGTACTGGACCCAGCGGCACAAAACTCAAACCAGGCACATGTGCGTGTGTGCCCAAGATCATGAGAGAAGAATGGAGGAGAAGGAATTGTAGCATGGCCACCTCCCCTGGAGGGTGATTTCTTGCTTTCCATCTTTCTGTCTCTGTCTGTCTCTCTGGCAAGTGCATGCACCCTATAGCAAAATTCTCTCTAAATAATAAGATGATGATGAAGAAGAAATAGATTTAAAGGAAATATCTTTGTTTATATTGTAGCTATGGTCTTAATTTGGTAGATAAATGAGAGGAATTACAGTAAGTCACTTTTCAATGTTTATTAAAAACGCAGTTTTCAAGGCCAGCAGATGGCAGGTGGTTAAGATGCTGGACTCCCACATGGCCGATCATGGTTTGAGTCCCGGACCCAGCAGCTGGGCACATACGCATATGTGCCCAAAATTCTAAGAGGAGAATGGAGGAGAAGGGATTGCAGAATGGTCA
Source organism: Tupaia tana (assembly GCA_026018925.1). Taxonomy (NCBI): domain Eukaryota; kingdom Metazoa; phylum Chordata; class Mammalia; order Scandentia; family Tupaiidae; genus Tupaia; species Tupaia tana. Next base: position 17,504,360 of record JAKSZU010000017.1, read on the forward strand.
TCCCCCTGGGGTGGGGGGTGATTTCTCACTTTCTGTCTCTCTGTCTCTCCCGCAAGCACAAGTGCCCTATAGCAAAACTCTCTCAGAAGAAGAAATGATAACCCTAGATGTAATTTTTTCTTCTTCTTCTTTATTTATTTTTTTTTTTTTGAGAGGTTTTCACTCTAGGGCGCCTGCGCTCGCCAGACAGACAGAGAGAGACATAGAGACAGAAAGCGAGAAATTACCCCCCCCGGGGGGGATGGTCACGCCGCAATCCATTCTCCTCCATTGTCCTCTCTGGATCCTGGGCACGCACGCACACACGCCCGGCGTGAGTTCTAAGCCACCGGGTCCGGGACGTGAACCACGGTCGACTACGTGGGAGTCCAGCGACATAGCCATTACGCTAACTGCTGGTTCCCACCCTAGATGTAATTTTTTATGGCTATATCACAGTCATGTCAGGTAGACCCAGTAAAAACAATTTCATATCTGAAAAGTGACCTTGGTTGAAGGAAGCGTGACTGAAGTAAGGTTATTCATTTCGCAAATGTTTATTGAGTTAGGAGGATTAATCAAGATCACATGCTGACAGGCCAAGATTAAATATGATGCTTCTGATCATCTTACAGTTATTTTCTGCCTGTCTTCTACCCTTCATGTGCTTATGCGTTTCTCCTCACCCCGAGTATGAGCTCCCAAAGGACAGGGCTGGACCTTGCATTTTTTTTCAGTCCCTGACAGAACTTAGTAAGTGTGAACTCGGGTGGTGCTGGGTGGTGCTTATCTAACATAGGTGCCCAATTTGGCCTTAAAGTCCACTGCCAGATGAGGTCACCAACTTCCCTTCATCTAGCTGAACTAGATCTCTCAGAGGTGGAAGTCAACGCTAAAGTCTAGAACTTTATGTGTCAGTTCTCTCTCTTGTAGTCCTCAGAAAGTACTATCCAAAGGGAACCCGGCATGGTGCACCTTAAGGGTACTACAGAAGTCAGGAGAGCTGTGCCCTCTCAGTTGTCCCCATGTGACCTCTGTGTCATCCTGGTGCATTCCCATCAGTCATGTACTGCTTGCTTATCTAGGAGAAACCCATTGTTTCAGAAGGCTCATCATATCTGCAACTCTGCGTGTGTGACATTTGCCAAACAGAACACTTGATTTTTGTTTTAAATTATTTTTATTTAACTGTATTATTATTATTATTATTATTTTCCAGTTTGATCAGAGAGAAAGAGGAAGAGAGAGAGGGAAAGAGAAAACAAGCCACCAGGTCTGGGACTCAAACTGCCTCTGGCCATGTGGGAGTCCAGCTCCTTTAATCACCACACCACCTGCCGGCCCCAGCATGCTCCATGTTTTAGTAACATATTAGAATCAGACTTACAGCAATATGAATAATGAATTAGTATTCAACCTCATTAACTGTGCCCATTGCCTTTCAAGCGTTGACATCTATTAACACCTGCAATTAAATGTGACTCTTCATTTCTGAAGTCCGGTGAGCAAAAGGGAAAAAAAAAAAAAAAAAAAAAAAAAAAAACAGCTGTAACCATCCTGTGTTTGCACTTCATAAAGGGCACTAGTGCACTAATGACTTCCTGGATGTGTGTTTGTTCCCGATAGCATTTCACTGTCTGCTCCTTGGAGCTCAGTTTCAGGAGATTTAACTAGTGATGCTGAAATGCAATCAGGATTCTTAACTCCAAGATTCATAACCATGTTGTGTACAGTACAGTTTGAAAAATTACCAAGTATTAGGTCATTGGAAAAGTCATGACTTTTTTTTTTTTAATGCAAAAATGCATCACGACTTTTCCAACGACCCAATATTACGGTTGTTCTGCTGACAGCACAAGGTTTGCTGTGGTAGCTCCCATGTGAGTGCAGGAGAGTTTAAAACCCCCTTGGCAAAAGCACAAGGGTGAGTTTTACCACACAGTTCTGTTACAGAGCTCCCATTTTCTGAGTTGCTCCCACTCCCTGACTTTCATAACAAAAGATTTATGGAAAATTGGATTGGAAAAGGGCCCCAAGGTCCCAGATTGACTCAGAAAAAAAGTATCTAATGTATCTGGGCAGATAGTTTTCTAATTTGTTCTTGACCACCACTAACTCCCATGGTAAATATCCCAAGGTCTCAAACTATTTCATAGAAGTTAAATATTATTTAAAATATTTTCCTATATTTTAGTTCTATCTCCTTTGAAAATGAAAGTCTCTGATATTTCTCCCAATATTTTGATTATTAAAAAACAAATAGTTCTCTATCCATTCATCTCAGTCTGCCCTTGGTACAATTGCTATGACCACTCAAATTTTGACATTTTGCTGGGATCCAAACTGCAGTCAATTTTTTTTTTTCTAGACTGGCCCTGTGGCCTCGTGGTTAAGACAGCTAGATTCCACATGGCTGACCACATAGTAAGAATTCTGGCCCCAAAAGCCTGGAAAACACACTGGGCACAAGTACATGTATGCCCCAAATCCCAACAGGATGGAGAAATGGAGAAGGGATTGTGGCATGACCACACCCCATTACAGGGCGCTTCCTCCTTCTCTTGCTCTTTTTCTCTCTGGTGAGACACGTGCCCTCTGGCTTGCACAAATGAATGAATGAATTAATTAATTAATTAAAATTAATGTATACTTAATTATTTTTCCCAAAATTTTTATGATATGAATCATTTATGAAAATAGTGGTAAGGAAGTTTATTGCCATATCTTCCATCATTTCTAGTGGCATATAGCTCACCAGAGGATTTCTGGACTGCTCTGGTCTTGGCTGTGTTTATAGTAGTTTCAAAGTTAGCAGAACATTATCAGGCACAATCTATGTGCTGCATATTATACACTGGGGCCACAGGAGCCAGGGAGAACTACAGCATGGCTTCTGTCTTTAGGAACTTCCCAGTCCATCAAGTAAGACAAGCTTAATAATAATATATAATGGAAGATTTTAAATTGGCATAGTGGAAGTACTATAAAACGGGGAGAACTCATCATTGAATAAAGTTCAAGGCATTCACAACTCTTAAAAATCCTGCTCAGCCTACCTTCCTGACTTACTGATCAGCAGTATTCTGTTCTCTATCCAAGCTGCATACATTGCAATCACAGTATTTTGGGTGTATCTCAGAGGTCTCATACCTCTGTGTTGTTCCATTTGTCTAGGGTACCCTTCTCCTACTTTGTCAATGGTCAGTTTAAATTTCATCATCTCCTTGAAGCTCCCTCTAATTTTTGCCATTTTATATAAAGAGAATCATACTATATGTATCCTTTCATGTTCCTTCTTCTTTAATTTAGCATGTTTTGAAAGTTCATCCATGTTGTAGTATCTATCAGTACTTCATTATTTTGTACATCCAAACAACATTCTACTGTATGGATATGCCATGTTTTGATTATCCATTCATTAGTTGGTAGACATTTGGCTTGTTTCCACATTTTGGCTATTATGAATGATGCCAGTATGAATATTTCTCTACAAGTATTTATGCATTCATAGCTTTCAGTTCTCGTGGGTATATGCCTAAGAATTGTTGCATCATACAGTATCTCTGAATAATTTTCTGGAGAATGAGAAACCAACTGCTTCATCTTACATTTCTACCAGCAATGTGCAGTGGTTCCAGTTTCTCCACATTCTCATCAATACTTGTCATTTACACCTACTGGGTGTAAAGCATAATAATATCTCATTGTTGCTTTGATTTGCAGTACCCTAATGACTAACAACATTTAGCGTCTTTTTATGTGTTTAATGATTATTTGTGTGTCTTCTTTGGGGAAAAGTCTTTTCAAATTCTTTGCTCAGTCTCTATTCTAGTTGAAAGATCTTTGTCAGATACATTATTTGCAAATAATTTCTCATGTTCTGTTGGTTGTCTTTTCAGTTTTTTTTAGTGTTCTTTGAAACACAGAAGTTTTTAATTTTGATGAAGTCCAATTAATCTATTGTTTTATTTTGTTGTTTATGATTTTGGTGTCATATCTAAGAAACCATTGCCTAATCCAAGATAATAAATGTTTGCATCTATGTTTTCTTCTAGGAATTTTATAGCTTTAGTTCTTAGGTTTACATCTTTGATCCATTTTGAATTAATTTTTATGCATGGTGTAAAGTATGAGTCTATTTTCATTCTTTTGCATGTGGCTATGCAGTCCTTAATAGCACTACTTGCTGAAAAGATTATTCTTTTCTTGTTGAATAGTCTTTTTGGTTTCCTTGTCAAAATCTGAACCTGATTTTATTTTAGGGTCCTAACTCTTCTTTTCTTCTGCCATGTTTGTTTTTTGGGAACATAAACTTCAATTGAGTAGAGATATGAGCATGACTTAAATCAATTGGATATCTTAGCACAGTCCAAAGATTTTTATCTTATCTCACAGGGGCAATCAGAAAAGACTACTTTTGGCCTCTTCCCTCCCAAATCTACCACTGTATTCTCATCTGTACCCCTATACTCTGCCTTCTCTCCTATTATAATAATGAACTGACCTTGGATCTCTCTGAGGTCAACCCTTGTGCTTGTGTTCTGGGTCCTATTCCCACTCATTCGCTCAAGTAGTATGTTCCAAAAATTACTTCCCTCTACTATGACATCAGTTTCTCCTTTTTTCTAGACTGTTCTCATTAGCAGAGAAACATGCCATAAGAGCTCTCAATGTTATTTTTTTTAATCCCTCCCTGAAAACCGTATCCCTCTTCTTTAGAGCCAATCTCCATGAGAGGATCTTGTATCTCCATATCCTCTCCTCCCATTCTGTCTCAACCCACATACCACCACGTTTGTTCTGTTAAGAGCAACAACCTGATCTTGCCAAATCCAAAGGTCAGTCTACTGTTCTCCAGTCATCCTGTTGCTCTGCACCATTTGACCCAACTGAGCTCTCCTTTTTGAAATACTTCTTCACTCTGCTTCTACAACATCTCACTGTCTTGTTTCCCTCTGGTCTTACTGGACACCCTTTCTTAGTCTTCTTTTCAGATGCTTCTTGTTTTCCAGGCCTCTCAGATTTGGAACACCCCCAGGTCAGTCTTCCGTATACTTCTCAACCTATACTTATTTCTGTGTGCTTTTATCCAGTTCCATGATTCCAGCCTCTCCATTATACTCCAAATTGCTTTATTCATTTAGCAGGGCCAACTACTTAATTCCACCCCACTGCCCTTTTTCCCACCCCCACTGGCCAAACCAGGGAAAGTGAAAATGTGGACCCTTTTATTCAACAATTATTAAGAATTTCAAGATAGTAACAGCCAAGCATTAAATCAAGTATAGGGCCCTTCTGAGCAAGGGCCCTGTGAGAGTGCAGATTTTGTGTCCATGAAGCCATCTCTGCCATTGGCTACATGAGAAGCCCATTTGTATATTTAATGAGCAACTCACACTCAATCTATGTAAAATAGAATTCCTAATTTGTATATTTTTATTATTTATTGAGTCTCTCTTCCCAAGATTGTAAGCTCCATAAGCACAGGAGCTTTAATTTTGTTTTCTTCTCTATCCCCCTGGTTCATGGTGCCTATCAAATGAGTAAATGGGTTGTTAATTTCCAGGAAGAAAGACACTCACCAGAGAGAGACAGAGAGGGAGAAAGCATCCCCTAGTAGGGCATGGGCATGCTGCAACCCCTTCTCCTTGATTTCTCCATCCTATCAGGATTTGAGGCATGCATGCACACATGCCCAGCATGTTTTTCAAGTCATCAGATCTGAGCTTTCAACTGCAAGGTCAACCATGTGGAATAAGGCTCATTTAACCACCAGGCTACAGGGCCTGCCTACAACTGAACTGCTTTTGGACTTGCAGTTATGACTTGACTCATAAAATCCCTGAATGGCAGAAACAGAAGGGACAGCCTGTGAGAGGCTGAGGAAGGCTGAGCCTTACTTGGCTAAGTGCTGTGGGTTAAAGAGGGTATTCTGGGCTGAGAGAAATGCCTGAACTGAAACAAGTGTAAGAAAGCAAAGCGCCAGAGGGGACGACGGAATGGTGTAGCCTGACCAAGCCCCTGTTTCTGTGAAAGAGAAGGTGATGTGCCTGGATAGAAAGCTGAGGAGTAAGAGGGTCCTGCTGAGTGTGTCATTAGCATAAAATCCCTACTGTGTAGGCTGTGACCAACAATCAAAGCTTTTTGACATAATTAAAAGGGAGTTTGGAAAGATCCATTCTGTACAATCTGGATTTAGGCTAACAAAGACCCAAACCAGTAAAACCTATTAGAATAAAAAGCTGTCATGCAAAGGTTAAGTAATAAACATTGAAATGGGTCGACTGGATGGTGAAGGGGAATGAAAGAGAGACAGTGGTGGTAACATACTAATGGACAGGGAAGGAAGAGAGAGAGAATTATTGCATCTAAACTTTGCTTATTAAAGTATGGATTCAATTATCACTTGGTTTGATCTAATTCTGTACTGTTTATGTATCTGCTTTATATTGTGTACTTTTGGGTCTAGGATGACTGGAAATATCCCATATTTCCAAAAGTACATATAGCTGTTAAAAAAAAAAAAAATCACTAGGCTCTTTCTAAACTTTTAAAATTGGATTGACCTATTTTTTTTGGGGGGGGGGGAGGTTTTTACCATAGGGCGCATGCACTTGCCAGATAGACAGAGAGAGACAGAAAGACAGAAAGCGAGAAATCACCCCCCCAGGGGGGATGGCCACGCTGCAATCCATTCTCCTTCATTCTCCTCTCGGGATCTGGGGCATACACGCACACATGCCCAGTGTGAGTTTTAAGCCACCGGGTCCGGGACTCGAACCACAGTCAACTACATGGGAGTCCAGTGACATAGCCATTACGCTAACTGCTGGTCCCGGATTGACCTATTTTTTAATGTTGTCTTCTTAAAGTAGTATTTTGAAGCATTATTATGGAATTAGAATTTATTTTAATGTATCTTCTTCTATTGAGCATTGTTTTATTGTATATTTAAGGTATAAAACATGGACTTACATATATACACATAGTGAAAGGCATACTGTAGTACATTTTCTTTATGTAAGGAATGAATTCATTTCAATGTCTCTTTGGAGAGCTGTTAATTTCATTGACTTGACTTTACTTTACTTCACTTATTTATTTATTTATTTATTTATTTATTTATTTATTTATTTATTTGTAAGTCCAGTCTATTTCCAAATTTATTTGAAATTCTTTTTTCCAACTTAAATATGTTCTCACTACAATGCAATGAAAAAAGTTTACTAGTTTCATTATGAATTCCAATAATGTCCCATACCTGAGTTTCACTAAGAAGGGGGATACAGACATACAGCTACTTAATGCACTGAGCTTAATTTTCTGAAAAGTTGAATTAAAAGATTTTTTAAATGTGACCTATTCTTGGTAACACAAATAATTGCTACTTCCTTTTATTTTCCTCTTGAATATATGTTCATTTATTCATTTGTTTTTGGTTCAGGGCAAAGCATTCTGCTTTGTGTTAAAGTAAATTAATTTTACCAGCCAGTGTATTGACATTGTGAGATTATGCTTGTGCTATTATTTCATGTCCTAGAAATATAAAGAGTTTATTTTATGTTTTGTGGACACAGAATCAGCCAGTTCATTACCATATCACACTAAACATTTTTGACATTTCTCTAAGAAAGCCTACTTCTCCTCTGTCAGGAAATATTTAACAGGGTGAAAGGTCATTAGACAATTTAAGGCAGCTGATCTCAGGTGTGGTAGCAGCTGTTGTGTGGGGAGGACTTATTTTATGAGAACAGAAACACTATTATCTGGACTCCCAAGAGAGATGTGGAGAAAGTCATGCCCAGGGAATCCCGTTCCAGGAAAATGTGCTCGCAACACTTATTTATTGGCAATGATCACTAACTGAGATTCCATCTGGCAAAACTATGGATTTTTCCCTGTCCCAGAAAGTTGGAGAACAATTATATAAGTCATCTGAAATAATTTATTTTTAACTACTACCTTTTTTTTTTTTTTTTTTTTTTTTTTTAGTTTTGCTGTAGGGTGTACGTACCAACCAGAGAAAGACACAGAGACAGAAAGTAAGAAATCACCTTTCATGGGCAATGACCAGTCCCCATTCCCTTCTCCTCCAGTCTCCTCTCAGGACTTTGGGCATGCACACATATGTGCCTGGTATGATTTTCAAGCCACTGGGTCTGGGACTTTGGGCCATGGAGGAACCAGAGCCTTCACCTCCACACTACCTGCTAGCCCTTTAACCACTTCTTAATGGAGAAACTGTAGTCTTTTCATTCTTACAAGAATTTGACTTTTTTAATTATAGAAAGAGCTTTTGCATGAATTTCTATATGACTGTGCCACTTCACGAACCATGAATTAGAAACACTTGTCTTTGGATCTGAAATCAGTACTCAGTCTTTCTGATGACCATTTTGAATCTTATTTTTTGCATTGAAAATGCTGGGACTGTCTAGTCTGGTGAGGAAGGGAGCCCTGAAGTGGGTCCCTTTGGCTGTGGAGGCCTGTAATCCTCACTCTGTCAGCAGCCTTCTCCTCGGCCCTTCACTGGCAGCTCTACAGGACTTAGAATCTACGTAAATGAACCCTAGGCCATTCGAGAGTCCAGCAAGCCTACTCAGGTACATTTTAAGAAGATAAGCCTATATTCAGCTTTTTAAAAATCATGTATTTAATTTTATTTATTATTTTTAATTTTACTATATGGCATGTGTGCTCGATGGGGAGAGACAGATGGAGGGAAAGAGAGAAAACAAGACCTCCAGGTCTGGAACTCAAACCGTGGTCGGCCTGTGGGAGTCCAGCGTCTTCACCACCATGCCACCTGCTGGGTCCCCCATATACACTTTTAAATGCAAGATACATTGTTAAAATTAGAGAGGTGTATCTTTAAATAATCCCTATGGGGTGGTTTTCAGCTATCTTCTAATATAGACTAGATAAATGTCATAAAGAAACACATTAGAATTGTGTTGATTTTATTTTGGCCTTGATTAAAATAAACATATTTATTTCACTGGAGCTGAAGAAAAGAGTTTTACCTAAGTAGAAATTTGTTATTCTGTAAAACAGTGTGAACCTGTTTAGAGTCTCACTGTTTCGCTTTCTTAAATCATTTATAAGGTTTTATAATTATTCTTTAAGAAATACTTTAGTTTCTTTGCATAAAACAACTCACAGACTACCTGTAATTTTTATAAGTTAATTTCTAGTAAAAGGTATACAATTAAGAATGCAATTGGGGCTGGCAGTTGGCGTGGTGGTTGGGGGCACTGGACTCCCACATGGCTGACCACGGTTGGAGTCCTGGATCTGGCAGCTTGCTTTCTCGCTTTCTCTCTCTCTCTTTCTCTTTCTCTCTCTCTCTCTCTCTCTCTCTCTCTCTCTTTCTCTCTGTTCCTCTCTGGCCAAATTAAAAGGGGTGAATAAATGGATGGAGTTTAATGGAATAATTCTTTAAAAAACAAAAAAAGAATGCAATTTAAAACTCAATTTTCAAATTTTTTTTCTGCCTCTTTTTTTCCTCAACACCCCACTCTACCCCCTTTTCCCACTGCAACCAGCTTCTCTCACTGAGCTCTCACACATACACACTCTCTCTCACACACACACACACAATGTTGACACAGAGTAGCAGACAGGGTTTTGTTAGGGTCTGGTGTATGTCTTCAGCCATTATAACACTTTATTTAATATATATGTAAACACACACATACACTCATCTAAATATAAACCCCAGATGAGCAAAAAGGATTCCTTACTTCCTGTAGCTAGTTGATAACGTGTGTATCAGTGGGAAAGTGTGACACTTTACTATCTGGAAGGGCTGTTGGATGGCGGAAGAACTCTGGACGTTGCATTCAGAAACCGGCTTCCCAGCAGCCACTTACTAGCTGACACTCACATTAATTAACTTCTCCATTTCCACACGTGTTAAAATGAGCACACGATAAATTTTCAACAAATGCTAGTTGCCTTACTTGTGCCAGCCTCTAGTTCCTTCTCCCTTTATATTTTGTCATTTTCTTGATGATAGTGATGATGATATTGTCCTTTTTCCCACAGAAACTCACTAGGACTTTAACACAAATTGCTGGAGAGCTAGTTTAGTTAGGATCCTGTAGAGTACCACCAAAATATTTAAATTACATGTGAGGGCCAGCAGGTGGCATAGTAGTTAAGGTACTGAACTCCCACATGGTTGACCACACTAGAGTCCTGGACTCAGCGACTTGAAACTCACACCAGCACATGTGCATGCGTGCCCAAAATCACAAGAGGAAAATGGAAGAGAAGGGATGGAGCCATAGCCATCCCCCCCTGGATGGGGTGATTTCTTACTTTCTCTCTCTCTCTGTCATCTCTCTCTCTGTTGTCTCTCCAGCAAAATACGTGCCCTAGAGCAAAAATCTCTCAAAAACAAAAACAAAAAATTGCATGTGCTCCCAAACATCTTGACTTTGTGATTATAAAAATTAAGAAAAAAAAAAACTCACACCTGATTTAATCATCATCATTTATAAATACTACAGAGCATCTTGCGGAGGGCACTGCTCATTGGTGCATTCACTAAGATCAATAAAAATGTAAGCAAGAATTCTTACCTGGGAAGCACTTTATATCGCACTTGTAAGAAAGAAATTATTTTAAATATCATTATGTCTTAGGAAGCAACCAGTCTGATTTGAAAACATATTAATGTGGCCAAGAACTGTTCTTGATTCTCTGGTTGTTTTCAAATGATGTCGAAATGAAAACAAATGCAGCCACATCATTTTTGGAGCTTTTGTCACTCTGGATAGCACAAGGGCAAACACAGAGATTACCCAACACTTGAGTTCTGCTGAGGAAGTTGTTAAAGAACATTAGCAATCTGCAAGCCATGTAAAGTGTGGAAGAGGAAATAGGCAACCTAGGGAAAATCGGGTAATGTTGAATACTTAAAAGATTTCAGAAGTTTTGAGTAGAATCTTACTTTTTAAATTTCCTTGATTGCATATGAATGGGTAACCCACATAGCATGTTTTTTAAGCCAGTAAATGTTTAGCATTATTTTTCATTTGAACCTATAAGAGGCATCTAGATTATCTTCCATGTAGGTCTACAATAGAAAATGTTAAAAAAAATAAAAATGGGTAGAGGAGCCAGCAGGTGATGTGATAGTTAGGGCACTAGACTCCCACATGACCAACTCTGGTTTGAGTCCCAGACCTGGTGAGTTGCTTTCACTTTCTCTCTCTCTCTCTGTCTGTCTTTCCGATGGGAGCACATGCCCTATAGCAAAATTTAAAATAATAATAATAGTAAATGAAATTAAGTAAGTTTTAAATTTTTTTAAGTAGGTAGAAATGATGCTTGATAAATTCAAATCTAATCAAAGGAGCTACACTTCAGAATTTCTCATACAATAGTAACTGTTTTGTAAATTAATCTGTTCAATACTTACTGAGTATTGGTTCTATGTAAGAGCTGCAGGAAAACGGGACCAGCAGGTGGCGTGGTGGTTAAAGTGCTGGACACTCCCACATGGCTGACCATGGTTCAAGTACTGGACCTGGTGGCTTTCTCCCTCTCTCTCTCTCTCTATCTGTCTGTCTGATCAAATTAAAATAAATAAATGAATGAATGAATGAATAAAATTAAATTAAAAAATAATAATTAAAAAAAAAAGAGCTGCAGGAAAACTAGAATTCTTGTCCTGGAGAATTTACATTCCAAAAGGAAGGTAAAATACAGATTAAAATAATAAGCTCACATGAAGAAAAGATGTATCCTAATGGATGCCAAGGGCGATACCATGAGTTACAAGGAGCAAGAGTTTTCTTCCACCCACCTAGGTCTGAAGTTGAGGCAGAATTTTGCCAGGAGGGAGTGGAATGGGAGAATATTCCAAATAGAGGGAACAAACATGTTTTGGGTAGAAAAGTTCAGAGCAGATTTCAAGAACAACCCAGGCAGCCTATTTCTTTAGGAGTGACAAGCAGCTGAACTGGACAGGTAAACTGGGTTTAATTGGTGTGAGCCCCAATCATCATACTATTATAGAAGAATTGAGGTTCATTCCAGGGGTAGTTGAGAGCTATTTTACTTTTGAGCAGAGAACTGAGTGACCAGATCACAAACACGGTAGTAAAGTCACTCTAATAGTGAAATGTGGGCCAGCCCATGGCCAGTGGTTAAGGTAGCTGGATCCTACATGGCAAGCTGCACAAGTTTGAGTCCCAGACCCAACAGCTTGAGAAACATGCCAGGTGCCTGTGTGTGCAAGCCCAAAAAATTCCAAAAGGAAGGAAAAACGGAGGAGAAGGAATTGCGGTGTGAGCATCCCCCAGAGGGGCTCGAGTGTGTGGCGCCGAGACAGTTGCTGTGGGAATGCAGTGAACACTGGTGAGAGTGAAAAGGCCGTCACCCAGTACTGTGGTTCAGGCTGAGGCTGAATAGTGTGATCTTCAGTACAGCCGGTTCCCAGGGCTCACTTACTCTCTCTCTCCAGCCAGCACACATAACCTGGGACAGAATTTACAGAAATTTATAAAGCTAAATGTATGCATTGGAGACAGGATGGATGGAGGCAGAATGAGCATTTGGAAGGTTAGTGTATTCATAATAGTACTGATTACCTAGACAGACTGAATAAAGAGAGATGACAGAGCGGTCAACGAATCTGGTTAAGGAGACGAGAGGGAAGACTAGAGATACACATGGTGTAAGCGATTCAGAAAGAGAATAATAACATCATTCACAGGAAGGGCTGGGGGAGGAGAAATTTGGAGATCAAATAACGAGGTCTTGGATGTGTTGATTGCGATGATAATCGTACTACTAATTATTGAGCACTTATTCTTTGTGGGGCACTGTGCTCTGCATTTTATATGCATGATCTCATTTATTCCACAGTGCAGCCTCAGTGCTTTTAAACAACCTGCCCAAGTGGTAGAGCCAGGATCCAGACCCCCAGGGCATATTCCAGAGCCCAGGTCATTGAATGTCTGTGTGGAATGCTGTCGGCTCAGAGGCAGGGGTGAGAGGGGAGAAAAGACAGGTGAAGTAAAAGGAGAGTGGTCATCCGGCAGGTTTGGCAAATTCCCTGGAAAGCTCACTGAAAACCAAAGACTTTCAAAAAACTGAAGGTGGGTGTTTCAGAAAAGTGAAGAGTAGGAGAGACCTAAGAAAAAGCAGCATTTCAGGGTAGAGGCCCAAAAAGCAGTGCTGGATGCACAGGCAGTTTCAGAAAAGTGGTCAGTCCCAAGCCTGCCTGGGATGAAAGAGGCCGTGATTGATGAGGAAGTAGAAGCAGCAGAGGCGGATGTGGGAGCCGCTGTTGGGGAAGGAGGGGGTGTAGCACTGCAGCCCCAGAGGCTGGTGTGCCAAGGAAAACTTACTCAGGCGCCTATCAGAAGGGAAAAGCAAGGAGCAGGGCACCGATTTGAGATATAATCAGGCTTCTTCCAGCGGGAGGAATAAAAGCTGCACCCAATACACAGAGAGGAGGCCGGAGCCTTTAGAGCGAGAACTCTTCTCCTGACGCTGGGAGGAAGTCCAAAGGCATGAGGTGGGCTGGGGGAGTGAGTGGAGCAGAGAAGGCCAAAGCTCATGCTTGGTGATCTTGACTTTCTCATCAACTAGGAGGTGAAGTCACTAGTGACTGAGAGGGGCTCGGGTTTGTGGCGCTGAGACGGTTGCTGTGGGAATGCAGTGAACACTGGTGAGAGTGAAAAGGCCGTCACCCAGTATTGTGGTTCAGGCTGAGGCTGAATAGTGTGATCTTCGGTACAGCCAGTTGCCAGGGCTCTGAGACTTCCTCTTGCAGTGTTTAACAGTCTGCAGCAGACACCCGGCTAGCAGGATTTATGAAGGGTGAAGCAGTGAAGGAGGATGCTGGCGAACCTATGTTAGAAACAGGTAAATGCTGTGGAGAGCCAGGAACGTGACTGCCTGACCCTGCAGGCCAGCTGGTTTGGGTGCAGGTTAGGCTGTGCAGTCGGAGTTATTGGAGTATTGGTGCTGAAGTTACAACTGGCAGGGGTCATGGGGTGGTACCCTGCTGCCCACTTTGAAGAACTGACAAGACAGTGTTAGAAATAGAAATAATGAAGGTATTTACGTGACCAAGGACTCTGGTGGGTGGGAGAGAGAGAGAAGGGGCTGCAACCCAGGTACAAATTTGTAAATAATCATCAGGTAATGCCCAGAACATAGACCAGACCCAAACGAAACAAGAAATTAGCATCAATAAGTAATAGGGATTTGAAAAGGCCTGTAATTACTGAGTTACAGTGTTAGTGGACTTTTGGAAGACAACCCCTGATGTTCTCACTATGCAATGTGACATAGTAGAGGAGTGTTGAGAGGAAGACAATGTATCTAGAACTGTATGTGACTATTGAATGTAAAGTATCGCTCAATTTAACATACTTTAAACATATTAAATATACATTTTAATTGTATTTAACACAGTTTTGGGATGCTGGCTCTTGTATTATTGATCTTTTTTCTTTTTTCTTTTGTTGTTTTCTATGAAGCATGAGCGCTCACTGGAGAGAGAGAGAGAGAGTGAGAATTCACCCTCTGTGGGGATGGCCACAGGCAATCCCTTCTCCTTCATTCTCTTCTCGGGATTTTGGGCATACATGCACATGCACCCAGAGTGATTTTCAAGCGCTGGGGTCTGGGACTCAAACCACAAAGGTGGTTTGAGTGTGGGATCCAGCCGCCTTCATATTGTTGAACTTCCACGTCTGTTTTTGCCAGCTAGTCTTAATATGTTCACAAAATTCAGAAATGATGAAATATTATTTGTCATTTAAATCTTATTCAGACATGTCTCTTGAGTTTTCAAACTCGTGTAGCATATAGTCAGCACTGTGAAGTGTAGCAAGAAGTTCTGGAGCAGGCCAGAGGAGTCCTGAGTCGGTTTCTGTTCTGCTGCTAACCTCCCATGCGAATCTGAACAAATTACATCATTTTCTAGTACCAAGATGAGTCATCAATAGAATAGATGCTGTGATATATAGTCATTACTCTCTATCTCAGTCATTTAAATTGTCAAGCAAGTATTAAAGTCATTTTTAAAAATAAAATATCCAAATAAACATTAGTTACTGTTACCAGCTAATCAAATCAGAATATACAGATATAGAGAAAAAAATAAAAGTAGGTTGACATCTTTTATTTAAATAAGTTGTGGATTTAAATCATTGTCTGCCATGTTTGTTTAGTTTTTTTTTGTTTTGTTTTTAAAATTTTGCTGAAGAGCATATGCACTCACCAGGGAGAGAAAGAGAGAGAGAGAGAGAGAGAGAGAAAGCAGCTCCATGGGGAATGGTCATGCTGCAGTCCCTTCGCTTCCATTTTCCTTTAGAGATGGGCACGCACACACATGCTGGCGTGTTTTTCAAGCTATTGTGTCTGGGACAAACCTGTGTGGTTGGCCATGTTAGATCCAACGCCTTAACCACCATACTACCTGCTGGCCAGGTAGTACACTTATTTATAAACACTTTTTGTGTTTATAAAAAGCTGATTTTACTTACTGATAGTCTATCATAATGTTTGAGTATAATGTCAGGATGACTAATATATTTTCTGAAGATTTTTGTTATAGGGCACATGCACTTGTCAGAGAGACAGAAAGTTGAGAAATCACCTCCCGGAAGTGGGGGTGGCCACGCCACAACCCTTTCTCCTCCATTCTCCTCTCAGGATTTTGGGCACGTGCACACACACTTGGCATGAGTTTAAGCTGCCAGGTCCAGGACTCAAACCGCTATATTTTCTTAAACCTAACAGATGATTTAGTCATACAACGAATCTTTTCTTATTAGTAGATACAGATTGAGCGTCCGTAGTCCAAAAATTCAAGATCCAAGATATTCCAAAATCCAAATGTTTGAGCACTACATGTGGAAAATTCTATACGTGCCCTTGTGACAAGTTGCAACCAAAATGCTCCAGTGCAAAAATAGGGTATAAAATTACCACAGGTTATATGTATAAGATCTATAGGAAATGTAAATGACTTTTGTGTTTAGTTTTAGGCCCATCCCTAAGATACCTTATTATATATATGCAAATACCCCCCCCAATCAAAGTCTGAAAAAAATACTTATGATCCCAAGTATTTTAGATTAGGGATAATCTATGTAGCAAAGGAAAGTAGACATTTTAAAACAAGAGCTTGTGTTCTAAATTCAGAATTAAGAGTGCTCTACAAAAAATCTGGAGAAAACCACAGAGAAGAAGGATATCTTTTGGGACCTATGAGCTCTCCCTCTTTCTGAATATTATGGACTCTGGCTTTTTTTTTTTTTTTTTTTTTTTTTTTTTTTTTTCCTTTCTTCTACTAGCGACGACGGTCTGGGCTAAATTATAATAACTCTTTACAACTCTGATGATGTGAAGAAATCATCTATAAGTGTATTTCTGTGGTGGTTCTTGCAATGTAGCAAGTTTCTGTTAATGTGAGACAATGCCTTTGAAATCCATGGGTTAGCAATTAGTTTCCTAAAAGTAACACCCCAATATTTCATATGAAGACGCTATGATAAAGGGAAGGTAATAATTAACAGGGAAATGTTGATTTTGTGTTCCCTATAAAAAAATTTAATAAAAAATAATCCTTTATCCCCCCAAATGCTGTTAGTGTTCTTGGAGCAAAACTGTAAATAAACACATGGGGTTTTATAAGAATAAAATGCAGAAACAGTAAGTTGAAATAACTCGCACACGTGAGTGGAGTCTTTGATCCCTTAAGACTTTGGGCATTGTCTTAGAGCATGTCTCCTCCCCAGAAGCGGGAGCGAGGACGTGCCTTGGGTAATGTCACCAGTGTCTAGTAACCACTGCAGTGTAAACAAACATCAGGAGGAACTAAATGTGGGTAGGGCAAGGGTCTAGAGGCATGCCTTCTTTCTAGAACAGTCTCAGGGCTTCCTAGGCTAGAGTTGCCCTTTTTTTTTTTTTTTTTTTAAGGAAGAGAGAAGACGCAGCATAGCTCTTGCCTTCTGCCACAGAATCCCTTGGTTTCAGAGGCAATGTCTTTCATTGACAAATGGATTTCCCTGCTGGCAGGCTCAGCCACACTGAGAAGTCCAAGGCTCATTGCTCTTGCTGCAGTTATTGGTTGCTTTGCGTGGACTGACAAGCTTGTCTGTGGACCGGCTTAGAGGAAAGTTTCAAGTTACCAGAGCTAGGCAAGCCCACTGAGGAGCAGGAGCTGGAGCAGGAAGAAGAGCAGTTCTGAGGAGAGGAGGAGGATGAGGAGGAGGGGAGGAGGAGGAGGAGGAGGAGGAGGAGCAGCAGCAGCGCCTCAATGCAACAGCTGCTCCTCTGATTGGCCAGTTGGTTCAGCTGCCTCCCTGGAACAAAAGGTCAAAGTGGACTGCGGTGTACATGTAAAGAGGCAGGCGATAATAGTGCACTGCCTGAAGTTTGGAGGTGGCGGAGCGCTGCAGTTCAGTGGCAGACTGCAGGGCAAGTCCCCTCTGCCTGCAGCCGTGAGGAGGCTCACGCCCCGCCTGGCCACTGTAAGAAGACGTTCACGGTGTGGGCGACGTGGAAGAGACAGTTGTGAGATCGCCTTGCAAATTTACGTGCAAGAATGGCTTGTGAAATCATGCCTCTGCAAAGGTAGCGTCCTTTCCTATGTGATTTGTTTTACCCTGCTCTGTTTTCTGAGTAGGGTAAAGCCCTGTAACTTTGCCTGTGCTTCGCATCTCTAAGTAACATGCTCAATCTGGGTAGGACCCCTTGTACAGTATATTCTACCCTAAGACCCCGAAATCTTAAGTATTATACAGCTTTGACTGATTTGTTTTTTGTCCAACTTCTCCACTTGATTGCTATATTCGGTTATATCCTTCTTTACATGAAATGAATATAAGAAAATATCTTTGAAATCTGAAGAAAAACAGAGATGAAGGGTTATATCGAACAAGTTTATCATGAAAATGAATCAGCTTCTTAGCGATATTCCCACAAAAGCTGTTTTAAAGGATGTTCGTGCATTACAGACCTTTTTAACACGGATCTTAGCATTCTGTCCTGGAGTCCAGATCTAGGCGGGGATTTTCTATCAATAAGTACATTGTAATACGTAGGATTACATGCGAAGGATAATATTTCCTCTTGAATAATTCTAGATAGATAGATTATACAAATGACACTTTCAAAAAACGGCTGTGTAAGAATGAACACGAAGTTCTGTTTTTGTTCATTAATGATTGTAATTTGGGGGGCTGCGGGGAGAGGGTGGAGTGCTATAAAGAAGTTATTCCAAAGCAGAGAAAGGTACATTTAAACAATGGCACTTATTAAAAAGAATTCTAAATAGTGAACCAATACGTAAGTGGATATTGTGTCTTGGAATGCAAAAGCTAAGGGCATCTCTGTGATGACTGCATCTTGTCTCCCCAATTTCATAACAGGAAAACTGAGGTATGGAAAAAGTCTCAGAGTTGCCCAAGGTCACATGTTATTAATTTTAAAATTACTTTTGCTAAGCTTGTTATCATATTTCAACCTGAACTGCTTTACCAGCAGTAGCATTTGATTCCATATAATGCTTCATTTAAGAAAACTAGAGGAGTTTTTAATTAAAGTGATTTTCTAAAAAATTAGTAAGTATGGTTTCTTTATGGGTTGAAAAAACCTAGGCAAAAACTGATTTCACTTTTGAAAACCGTGCCACAAATATTTTATTGAATGTTCATGTTTTAACAACTAAAATAAGCCAGAAAATAGTGTTTATTTGCAGACTGTTTCCTGCAGGTTTATCTACTATGAGATAAACCAGTTTTGTCATTTTCTTGCAGAGTACTCACTAGTATTCTGAAATGGGAATTTGATGGACTGGCCAAAGAACTCCTTTAACAAAAATTAATACATCAAGGGAGCAGAAGGTAGTTTATGAATAAATTTGAATTTTTCCTGTCTTAAATCGTTGAACTTGCAAAAGATTAAAACTAATGTACACTTTTTGGAGCCTTGATTTGGTTTCCAACTTTAAAGATGGGGACTTTAAAAAAATTCTTATAATGATTTCATTTCTTAAGGATCTTAAGCAAGTTGTATTCTATTAATAAAGAAGAATGTTGGCTCTTACTGAATACTATAATAGCTATTGGATGATATAACAACTGTTAAGAAAATAGGTCTTTATACTACTAAAACATTGTTTAGGCGGTTAGGTTTAGGAAAGCTAAAATAAAACCAATATTATTTCCTGAAAATTATTTCGCATTATTAATTCTTATTAATGAACCTAGTAGGAATAGATCTAGGAATAATTTGAATTTAATTCTGGAATGCAGAGTCACTATTTATGGGTTTTTTTTTTTGGCTTTACTGCCCGGAAGATCACTATTCCACAGTGCTTCCCTACTTTAGCTCTTAAGAGTTTAGTTTGATTGATTTTCTGCAATCTTCATGTGTCTATCTTTGATTTATAAACCTCCTAAAGACAAGGACCAGGGTTGTGTAGTTCTCTTCGCTAAGAGTCCCTTGTGAGTTTAGTATTATACACAAAGAACCTTCCTGCCCCTGTAAACAGCTGTTTCTTTAAATTGCAGCTCCCTGGAAGTGGCTATGGCCATTTGCATGGCTATTATCCTGCCTGAAGCAGGAAGGTTGCAGAGCCTTGGCATGGAATGGGAGCTTTATTTCATTCTATTTAAGAGCACCAAGGGACTAGAAACTGATTTGATAATGAGTGGATGAGTAAAAGAATAGCTTTGAATACCAGTTAAAGAAATTAATGCTCACTATTTCTGTTGAGCAATTGGTCAGTGCTTCTCATACTTAAAGTGCAGAGTCTGGAGGAGGCAAGGAAGAGAGTATCTACGTGTTAACAAGCTCCCTAAAAGCAAATCTGATACAGACAGTCCATGCTTAGAGTAACATGGATCCAAATTCTAGTTAATGATTATGGTTTGTATAAAACTCACAACAGTTGGTCTGGGGATCTATCATTCTACTGAACACGCCCAAATAGCGTGTTTAGTGATATGACCTTTCACAGGGTTTTTCCTCAAACAATATTTTCATTTGCCAGATTGTCAGTGTTACCTGTTAAAAACATATTGACAACCTGTATAATGGTTTCTCTTTGACCGAACCGCATTGCATATTACCAGTGATCCCCAAGTAATGGATACACCAGCTCTGCTTCAGTAGGGTCCCATGCTAGTGAGACGCAGACATAGAACCAGCTACAATGCCGTGGGATGAATTCAGTCATAGACAGTATGATTAGCATAATAATAGGGACGTGCCTATGGGGACTAGCGCCCTGTGCTTCATTTTCCCTCCTGTAAGTGCATGATCTTCTTCGAGGGCATGTTTTTACCCTACTGTCTTCTTATGATCTCCATACATGACTGTAGTCTTAGGTATTGTAGAAGTGTGTGGAAGACACTTTGTTACTGCCGATCTTTAAGTGAGATGAGAATTTCCAATGAGTTTGAAAACTTCTTAAGACTGGAATAAAATCCTTGTTTGCCTTTGGTGTAGTTTGCTATCTGTTTATTACTGGCTGGAATTTGCAGTTCCCAGGATGGCGGTGATGCTTTGTGGAACTGAATGTTTGCAATGTGACCCCTCTGTAAAGTACTGTGCTCCTTAAGGCTTCACTTCAAATGGCTTAAATAAGGGCTCTTATTAAATATCTATCAAGCCGTTAAATTGTACCAATTATTTTATCATTTTTAAAGAGACTTTTGCTATAGGGTGTGTACACTTGTGGAGAAAGAGACAGAGACAGTGAGAGGCAAAGTGAGAAATCACCCCCAGGGGGATGACCACACTGCAATCCCTTCTCCTCCATTCTCCTCCTGGGATCTTGGGCATGCATGCACACACCTGGCATGATTTTCAAGACACCAAGTCCCAGACTCAAACTGCGGTCAGCCACATGGGAGTTTAGCGACATAACTACTATGCCACCTGCTGGCCCCAAATTGTACCAATTATTTTTTAAAAACTATACTATCTATTAGATCCTCTAGAATGTCATGATGTGGTTTTTTATGCAGAAATGCATCATGACTTTCCCAACAACCCAATAAATACTATTTCTTATACCTAGTGATAAAACTCAACACAATGTGTAGCCTTAATGAACATTCTTGCCATCTGAAAAAATATTCCCTGAAAAAAAAAATCAGAAATAAAGGGAGAAGCTATGT
Source organism: Tupaia tana (assembly GCA_026018925.1). Taxonomy (NCBI): domain Eukaryota; kingdom Metazoa; phylum Chordata; class Mammalia; order Scandentia; family Tupaiidae; genus Tupaia; species Tupaia tana. The sequence goes on from JAKSZU010000017.1 coordinate 17,525,503, forward strand.
TAAATCAAGAATGGAAATGAAAGTGTTTTTTTTTTCTCTTCCCCTTCAGGTGACTAATCGACCTTCTTTCACTAGTGAGAGAGCATGTTTTCACAGATTCTAGGCATAATTTATACTTCAGGCTCTTTAAACATTTATACTCCACAAGGTTTTTCCCTTTCTGTAATTTGGATCTGTAGATTTGGACCTCTATGTTATGTATAGAAAGACTTCTGGGGCTAGGAGGTGGCATAGGAGTTAGAACTCTGGGCTCCCAGGTAGGTGACCATGGTTCGAGTCCCAAACCTGGCAACTTGAAAATCATGCCGGGCATGTGTTCATGCATGTCCAAAATCCCAGAAGGTGAAGGGATTGCCCTGTGGCTACCCCCCTTAGAGGGGTAATTTCTCACTCTCCTTCTCACTCTCTCTGTCTCTCTCCAGCGAGCGTACATGTCCTGTGGCAAAATCCTTAAAAACAACAAAAGCAAAAATCCCCAGCAGGCCATAATACAAAGTTTCACTCCAAGTCTTCATCTATGATGAAACTCTAAACTTCAACAGCAATATTTTTAATTTACTGGACGAACTTTCCATAGTCCCTAACTTAATTTATATCCCCAAAGGATAACGATGGAAGATGAACTCATAAATATTAATGATTACTATGGATTCCTTTGGTGTTGGCAACTGCCTTCAATTGTCAGCAATCTATTTTTTCCCAAATTTATTTACCAAAATGGAGAGCCGAGATAAATAATATCTACATGGTTCCCTCTTCCATTGCTTCATCTAGCAAATTATGATGTCCAGTGCTTATTACTGAAAGTTTGTTTTATGATGAAGCACATCGTAATTCCAAATTTCAGGGACTCTTCCAAGAAGACATAAATGAACCTGTATCAGTGATCCTGTGGGTGAAAATTTCACTGGCACTCGTTATCAGTGGAATTCATCTTGACTTTCTAAGTATTGGTCTTCACAATATCCTTTTGCAAGCAGGTAAACACTGATAGCATGGCTGAGGTGAGAGTTCACCAGGAAACAACCCAAGCGATAGGCCAGTTTGCGCCTCTTCTATGTGGTGTTAGGGGGCCCCCTGCTGCCTGTAGACATGACACCCTTCCCGTGACCTCATCGGTAGGTCCCTATCCTTCCAGACACTCTCCCAGAGGGAGTGAAAAGCTGCCTCACTTCCAAGCTGGGTTAACCCATATGGGGTTGTGTATCCAAACTGACTCTTCATCATCTCAGGGTAACAAGAAGATTCCTGCGGGCTCTGATCTTACAGGATGGTTGCAATACCCATGCAACCTGAATTGTTGCTATTTACTCCAAATAAAGATAGTTTGAAAAACATGAGGGTGTTTTTTTAATTTTAAGGAGATTACCCTATTTAAACCATCGAAAAAGTAGAAGTGTGATTCAGCACAACCAGCAGAAGGGTTGGGAGTTTTCTGTCATGAGACACACCCAGCCCTGACAGCTAGCTAGCCTTATGAATTGGGGCTGGTCATTTTCATCATCTCTAAAATGAGATGATATCACCCACAGTACTTAAGTTACAGGGGAAATGTTGGAGTTAGAGGATATGATACACTTTTTATAAATGATAGAACTGCTCCAATGTAAAGGGCATATTGCTTTTCTTTGGGTTTTGTACTTTTATATCTGCAATATCTTTCAACTCTGTGATTGCGAGAGTGCTGGACACAGTGGAGGTGATGCTTCAGGACTGCTTTTCATTTCATTGGGTGAATATTGTCTTCAGTTGTTGGAATAGTCGTGATGCATTTTTGCATAAAAAAGTACCTCATGACTTTTCTGACAACCCAGTATAATAAACTGACATCTAGAGTGGTTTGTGGGATGCTGTTGGTGAAATGTTTTACCCTATTTTTTCCCATGCTATTTGTATTTGTGGGTGATGATCAGATGAATTACTAAGGAAATCTTGGGTTGTGGGAAAAGTCCTGCCACATTTTTGCATAGAAAACATAGGTCGTGACTTTTCCAACAACCCAATAGTTTGTACTATATAAAAAGTTTCAGTGCACTGTTTATTCTTCCCTTAAGAAGAAAAAGAAATAGCTGAATATTAGTAGTTTGAATGAGATATGGTTCACATACAGTTCACCCACTTAAAATGTGCAACTTAATAGTTTTTAGTGTTTTCAGAGTTGTATGTAATCAGTTTTTGGATATTATCACCCCAAAAGAACCCTTTAGCTATAAATTCCTAACTCCAGCACTGGGCAACCACGAATAAACTGTCTGTCTCTATAGATTTGCCTATTCTTGGTCTTTCATGTGAACAGAATCATACCATCAGATCATATACTCTGTTCTGGCTGGCATCTTCCCTTTACTGTAACGTTTTCAAGAGTCATCCATGTTTTTTCTTTTTTTTTTGGAGAGGTTTTTGCTATAGGGTGCATGCGCTCACCAGAAAAACAGAGAGAGACAAAGAGACAGAAAGTGAGAAATCACCCCCCAGGGGGGATGGCCATGCCTCAATCCCTTTTTCTTCCGTTTTCCTCTCAGGATCTTGGGCACACACACATACGTGCCCAGCATGAGTTTAAGCCACCAGGTCCAGGACTCAAACTGCAGTCGACTACATGGGAGTCCAGCGACATAGCCATTACGCCAACTGCTGGGTCCCATCATCCATGTTTTAACATGTATCAGCATTTCATCTTTTTTGGCAAGATAATATTTTAATATTCTGATTTATTATTTAAGTTACAAATAATTTACTCATCCTTATTATATAAGCATGTAGTACAAAGGACAATTAAGTAAACTTCTATTTACATTATATATATTACTGTTGTATATTATTTGATATTTAGTCTTAGAAAGGAAATTGCTTTTAGATTATTTCCCAGAAATACTATAATCATTAAGGCAGTTTAAGAAAAAGTTTTTACTTTATATGCACATGAAAATATAAAGGCTTCCTCTCCTTCTTCTGTATTATATAGTGATAGAGGATAACCATTTCTAGTTAACACTACTCTTTCATTTTGGATAAAAATTTATTCAAAAAGTTGAATTCACCTTTGATTGTTTTTATCTTATTCCTAGAGCAGAAAACAACTGCTTTGTATCTGGAGACATGCTTTGTCATATATACCAAAAAGCGCATGTTAAAAATCTAAACAAATCTCTTTTGTTCTGTTTTCTTTTCTCATAAAATGATTTGCTTATCTGTTTCCAAATTTAAAAGTGCTTCCTAATTTAAAACTACCATTTTGAGATGAGCTTTAAAATTAGTTTGACTTCTAAAATAAAATATATTCATAATTATTACCAAACCCACAATACCGAACTCCAGAATGAAAGTATAGTATAGTTTAGTACACCCCAAAGCTAGATGTGGAGATTGCATTTAGCTGTTGCATGAGAAGGACATGTTCCTGGGAAATAGTGAAGGGGAGGGTGGTAAAAACAAGATGAGGGAAGCCTTAGAAGTTGATTTTTAAGATTAAGGTCCCTCAGGACCAGCAGTTGGCATAATGGCTTTGTCGCTGCACTCCCATGTAGTCGACTGCAGTTCGAGTCCCGGACCCAGTGACTTAAACTCACGCCGGGCGTGTGTGCGTGCGTGCCCAGGATCCCGAGAGGAGAATGGAGGAAAAGGGATTGCAGCGTGGCCATCCCCACTGGGGGGATTTCTCACTTTCTGTCTCTCTGTCTCTCTCTGTCTTTTGGCAAGCACACACACCCTATAGCAAAAACCCTTCCCCCCCAAAAAAGATTAAGGTACCTCAGACATAAAAGTCATTGGTGAGGCAGAAGACATTTCATCAAATCCTTAAAGGGGGGGAATCAAGAAAACATGGTATCTGCTTAGCATATATAGAAATAAAACTTAAGAAACTGAATTTACTAAAATTAAAATGAAGAACGCTTTACTCAGATCATATTAAATGAATGGAACTGAAAAGCTAGTGGGAAAAAAGGTTTAGAAAAAAAAAGAATAAATACGTCCCTGTCTTGCTGTCAGCAAAATGATCATGGAAAGAAATAGACCTTCATTGTCTAGTTTAAAATACCCCTACACAGAAAGTAGAAGCTAAATGGCCCATCAGAGAAGACCACTGAAACACTGCATTGTATTTTTCTAGGTGATTCTTCATGTTCAACTCTGATTTAACAAAAGCTGCAGTCTACCCCTGTCTCTGGTGCCCTCTAGTGCCATACCCTGGCAGGTCACTGCTTAACTGCCTGGGCTACCCCACCTGCCACACCCTCTTCCTGTCCTCTCAGACTCATTCCATTCTCTTCCCAGGAGGAGTTCAACTCCTGTCCATTACCTTTCTCTATAATGTCTATGTGACACTCAGAATTTACTCAGTATGGCGTCTCCAACCCAACCTGCCAGACTACACAGAGCTTCAGAGCACCAGGGCTAGAGCTCTGGCTTCTGCTATTTAATTAATCTTTCTACTCCATGTTTTTCTTATCTGAAACATCTAGTTCATAATACCTTCCTGCAAGGATGTCTTTGAAGACTGAATGAGAGCATGGATAAACACTCTCACCCCAAAGCCCGGTGTATTACAGAGAGTGCTCAATCAGTGGTAGTTGGGTATCACTTTTTCATCATAATTATCAAATTTCAAGGTTCCTGTTTCTCTGCTAGTCTGTAAATTCAGTGAGGGTTGGAATCACATCTCATCAGCTTGTGTGTGTGCGGCACCCATCCTGGGTTCTAATGAGCAGTGGACACCAGCAGTGTCTTGAATGAGCACTTGCCTGTGCTCAAGGGAATTCTCGGAGCCCAAGCAGAGGTTGACCAAAGCCTTCATTCGCTCCCCCGGTGCCACTCCTCATTCCAAACAGCAGTGTACAATCATGACCATGTCCAAAACAAGTCTGCAACATTTTACCGTGTAGTCCTCCTCTGGTGGAGGGGTGGCTAGGTGGAGAGAGGGTGATAGGGTAATTTGCATGCCCTTCTGCACATCTTTGCCCTTCTCAAAAATTCCACATTTGGAGTTAACAGTTTCTGAAGTTATTTATCTGTTAAACTCAAACTAACAAACCAGTGAGAAATGGGTAATAAAGGGACCAGCAGATAGTGTAATGGTTACTTCGCTGGACTCCCACGCAGTTGACCGCGGTTTGAGTCCCAGACTCAGTGACTTAAAACTCACACCAGGCACGTGTGCGTGCATGCCCAAAATCCCAAGAGAAGAATGGAGGAGAAGGGATTGCGGTATGGCCATACTTTCTGGGGGGTGATTTCTTACTCTTGCTCTGTGTCTCTGGCAAGTGCACACGCCCTATAGCAAAAATCTCTCTCTCTTAAAAAAAAAAAAAAAAAAGAAGAAAAGAAAGAAAAAGAAAGAACTGGGTCATAAAGGCAATTATTGAAAGAGGTTAATAAATATAATTTTTAACTATTTCATCCTTTCTGCAGGTATCTCTATATCTTTTTTATTTTGCTTTAGCAACTAAAGATTTGAAAATACTGTAACATATGTACTAATGTTCTAAAAATATTTTCTCATCAACTAATTTCAATCCCCCAAGAGAAAATGTTTCTATAGTTTATTGTCTAAATTACAACCTCCCTAAGGCCATCTTTTTTTTTACATCTATAATAATGATAAATATTACTTTCCTGAACAAAGTCTCAAAGACAAAGGAAAGCTTCCAGCTGCCTTGAAAATTGTTTTTATTCTAAACCCAAAATTTCTTTAAGCCCCAGACAACTGTGGGCTAGCAGTGAGGTGAAATCATTTTCTTTTCCTGCTCTTGAGCCAGAACAAATACACAGTGTGTGGCAAGACCATGTGCAAACATGACCTTGCCCCGGCATACCCTTTCCTGGGTCCCCATATACCACAGACAGCACAGGCTTTACGTGACAGGCATGATGGCAGGGTGCCCGCCTCTGCTCATGCAGTTAGGGAAAAGAAATTATTTTAAGTGAGGGTGGGAGACAACCCAAGGCACAGAGCATCCCATTAAGTTTGGAATGGGGTGATGGGGACCGGCAGGTGGTGTAAGGGTTATGTCACTAAGCTCCCACAGGGCCGACTGCAATTCAAGTCCCAGACCCAGTGACTTCAGACTCACGCTGGGCACATGTGTGTGTTTCCCAAAATTCTGAGAGGAGAATGGAGGAGAAGGGATTGTGGCATGGCCATCCCCCATGTGGGGGTGACTGCTTACATTCTGTCTCTCCAATGAGCGCATGTGCTCTGTAGCAAAAATCTCTACAAAAAGAGAGAGAGAGAGAGAGAGAGAGAGAGAGAGAGAGACAAGATAATTTAATCAACATACAGATATTTGAGAATGCTTCTAATTGGGAAAAGTAATTTAAAAAATTATACGTAGTATATGTTTTCAAAATATTTAATCAGACAAAATCTTAATGCTGCTGATTTCATTTAGCAGCCATTTGCTAAGCACATGCGTGTTGGGCGCTGGCTAGGTACCAAGTCAAAGACAAGTCTGGGGGACAAGGCCAGTGTCTGGCCTTGTGGATTTTCAGCGTCATGCACTAAGCACTCATAGCTACGAACACAGTGTCTCGTAGACTGGAGGAAGCAGCAGCTCCCTCTCCAGGGTGCTGGAAATGACTTCCAACGCTGGATGACACTCAAGCTGAGAGAGCAAGTACTTACCAGACAGGAAGAGGTACAGGAAGCATTTAAGATAGTGGGAACAGAATGTCCAAACGTAGAGGGTTCTAGAGGGACGGTGAGAGGTCTACACAGGTATGTTGGCCTGAGAGTGGAAGGGATTTCGTGTCCCAGGGCGAGCTGGTGTGTTGCAGGAAACAGTGCCGCTCCTGTGGAATTGCCCGCTCTTTTCCCATGGAGCTGGAAAAGAGTGATCGGATTCAAAAGGCTTGTCTTTTTGTTGAGGAAGACTCCGTAGCGTTTGGTGATTGAATTCATATGGGGGAAAGGATCAACTTCTTTAAGAGCAGTAGTTTGTTAATAGGACATAATATTAGAACAAGAATGAGGAGTCTGCCCTGTGACTTCTAAGCATGTCTCAGCCTAGGGCCCCCTGGACACACAGTTAGTCATTCAGCAGGCAATTGGTTCACTCTCCACCTTCTCACTGAAGGGAGAGATGCAAGAGAAATGGAAAGTCAAGCCACCCCTCCAAGAACTTTTCTCTTTGTCCCCCATGTCCTCCTATCTGCATTCAGTTTCTTAGATGTTGCAAGCTGTTCATCCGGAAGGCACTTAGAGCTGGGATTATCTGGGCAAATGGGGTTGAAACAGAACAAGATTTTAAGAGACATTTTTGTTATAAAATGTGTGCACTTGCCAGAGAGACTGAGAGAGAAAGAGAGACAGAAAATGAGAAATCACCCTGTGTGGGGATGGCCCCATTGCAATCCCTTCTCCATTCTCCTCTTGGTATTTTGGGGACATACACACATGCGGCTGGCATGTGTTTTAAGCTGCTGGGTCTGGGACTCGAACCACGGTCAACTACATGAGAGTTTAGCAATGTAACCATTACACCATCTGTTGGTCCCAACAAGATGACTTTTTAGTTCCCTCCAAGTATAAGAATGCCAGTGATGAAGAATGTCACAGTCACTAAGTAAGAAGAAGCCCAAGGAGCCCAGGTCCTATGCAGAAGGGTCTCCTCCACTGTCTCCCTCAGGCTCATTCTTGACACCGTCCTGTGGAGTGACCAGGAAGAGAATGGGGAACAGATTGCCTTCTGTGTGGTGCAGATGGCATCATCATGGCCACTCCTGGACAGCTGGTACCATTTTCTCTCTGAGCCTCTCTTTGCCATCCCGACTCAACACAGTCTGATTCTGGCCATGGCACAGAGAAGGAAAGAGTGTTTTCTCTCTGTCCTTCAGGAACGTCGATTTTTTTTTTAGAGGTTTTTACTATAGGGCACATGTGTTCGCCAGAGAGACAGAGAGAGAGACATAAGCGAGAAATCACCCCCTGAGAGCGATGGTCATGTCACAGTCTCTTCTCCCCTGTTCTCTTCTCAGGATTTAGAGTGTGCACACACATGTGCCCAGCATGTGTTTCAAGCCTCTGGATCTGAGACTCGAACCACAGTCAGCCATGTGGGAGTCCAGTGGTGTAACCATTATGCCATCTGCTGGTCCCCAGGAACATTGATCTTAATCAGGCAGCACTCATTGATTGTGCATTACGTATCTGGCAGGGGAAATGTGAATTTAGCATAGCGCTTTAGGCTGTATTTCCTGTTAGTGGTTATAAAGCCAATTTAGGAAGTTATGATCAGTATTTAACATAATTTTATGTAACTAAAATGCAACAAAATAGAGAATACTCAAGCAGAGTAAGAATAGTTTTGTGCAATTTGTGTCCATTTATGTCTGAGTATCCTGTCATGATATAAGTGTTTCTAACTGAACCATCATCAGAAGGTTTTCAGTGATTTTATCTGGATTGCTTATTAGCAAAGTTCATTTGAGTGGGAAATCAGATGTACTTCTGAATACAGGCCTCGAATCAAATCCCCGTGTCCATGTGGGAAGTTGCTTTAAGTCTTCCCGTTCCTGCAAATGAACTCTCAGGACATTACCATTTGTAAGATGAAGACCCTTTTGTTGGGTATGTCCTGATTTCTGAATTTAGGGGAAAAATAGCTTCTCAAAGATGTATGAGTTTGCTACAGCTGCTATGACAAAAGTCGCTGAGAGCAGCAGAAACGCATCATCTCCCAGTTCTCATGGCAGGTCTGAGGCCAGCGTGTTGGCAGGGCTGGTCTCCCTGGGAAGGCACTAAGGGATGATCAAGTCCGGACCTCGCCCCTGGCTTTAGGAAGGTCCATGGCTTGGGCCGGTGTAACTCCACATTCTCCTGAAGCATTTTCCCTGGAGACAGACACGTCAGCCTCTGCCTCCAGATTTCCTACTTTTATAAAGATGCCAATCACACTGAGCTTGGGCCTTAAAACCTTACTTGAAATTGATCACTTCTGTAAGATCCCATTTGTTTGGTTGGTTGGTTGGTTGCTTTGGTTTTTACATGTTGCTATAGAGAACTGCACTTGCCAAAAAAAAGAGAGAGGGAAAGTGAGGAATTACCTCCCTGCTGGGAGGACAGGGCTGTGGGGGTGGCCATGTTGTAATCCCTTCTCTTCCCTTCTCCTGTTGGGATTTCAAGCACACTCAACCAGTGTATTCCTCAAGCTGCCAGGTCGGTACTTAACCTACACCATGGGCCGTGTAGAATCCAGCTGCCTTAGCCACCACACCACCTGGCTGGCCCCAAGACCCCATCTTTAACTAAGGTCTGATTCTGAAGTGTATATTTTGGGGGCAAGACAAGTCAGCCTAATAAAATATGTTTCAAATTTCCACTGAGCAGCCAAGAGAATGGTAGAGATATTTTCCTATCTTACTGGAATAAAAATAATTCTAAATATTTACAAGTCTTTTTGTTTTGTCTGTTTGCTTGTTTTATCCCCCAAGTAATACCTCTTACTGTTGGCTAAAAATTCATGTCCTGTGAATATTCCCAGTTTCAGCTCTTTGCATTTATCCTTTGGTCAGGAAGATCTAGCTGCTCAGCAAGAGCAACCATAGTTATTTGTCTGCATTTCTACTGGCTAGGTATCACATTCTTTGTCACAAAGTGCAAATAATAAAACTATAAACCAAGCTGCATCGGTTTACAATAAAGAATCGTAAAACAGACTAAGCCAGAATGGTGGAAGTGGCAAGGTGCCTCAGCGTGAGGCTGGGGCCACATGAGTGGTCTGGGTTTGGGTTCCCAGCTAACCCAGACAAGCAGGGTACTGTGCCTCCTGCCTGTAATTCTCGCTGCCTAGGAGGCTAGGGCAGTGGATTACAAAGGTAAGACCCTGTTAGAAATACCTCTCAGTGCAACTGGACTCACGTAGGAAAGGTCCCGGGTTCTCATCCCAGGACCTCCTCAGCTTTCCAGGAATATGCACATGTGCATGCCCATGGCCTGCCTGCTGAGACTGAGGATGGACTGCGTGCTTCTCTCTGTGTGTCTCTCATGAAGTCAAAAAATAAACTAAAAAAAAAAAAAAAAAAGTAAAAGTCCTTTCAAAAAAAAAAAAAAAAAAAAAAAAAAAACAGGGCTAGCTGGTGGTAGTTAAGGCAGCTGGATCCCACATAGCCAGTTATGTGGCTCAAGTCTCAGACCCAGTGGCTTGACAAACATACCAGGCATGTACGCACGTATACCCAAAACCCCAAAAGGAGAAAGAGATGAAGGAGAAGGGATTGCAGCGTGACCACTTCCCATGGGGGTGCTTTCTCAGTTTCTCTCTCTCTTCCTCTCTGGCAAACTAGAAAAAAAAAATCTCTTCCTCTCCCTCCTTCCCCTCACCTACTCACTCGTGTGTGCTCACTCCCTACTCTTCATTTTAAAAAAAATGATAATAATAAAATAAAATAAAAATTAAAAAGTTGTAGACTATGTCTCCCAAATTGTAGCTACAAACACTTAGCTATGGACTGGTCTGGAAGCATTTATATTTGCTTTCCAAAAAGAACAGAGAGGTGTCTTTTGGTTTGTTTTGTTTTCTTTTTTTCTTGTTGTTTTTTGTTTTGTTTTTCATGTTTCTGATGGGGCCAAACCAAAATCCCAAGCCACCAAACGCTGGCTCCCTCAGTCCACAGTTGGCCTGGGCAGGGGTAATTCGGAGGCTGAGGAGGAATCGAGAACACAGGGAGTGTGGCACGTTGTGTTTTGAGAGGAAGGGAAGGAAAACGTGCTGACTTTACTGACCTCATCCGTCTCTAAGAACATCTCTCCCTTTCACACATTGGGCAGCACATGAGGAAAAAACCCTGAGTTCCAGAAAAAAAGGTTGACTTAATACTTTTCTCTCACTTCCTTTCTCTTTTGTGCTCTTTGTGCTTTTTAAATCCTTGGGTGGTTTTCCTCGTTTCATTGAATAGAATTGATCTGTAGCCGTTCCTATTCATTTTTATTTTTATACTTTCCAGTTCTCAAAAAACACTTGCAACCTATTTCTTCTAACTCGGATCACTCGAAAATGTTTTTCCAGTGTGTGGCTGAATATGCAAATGATGTTAATTCTGTGGTCACCAACCACATTAACCAATTAGAAAATGGAATTAATTGGACCGTTTATCAAGACAGTTGAAAGGGGACTTGAACGGCCTGGTGGTTTGATCCAGTAATTGACCATCCGTTCTGAATACCGCTCTCTGGGAATTCTCCCAAAGGTATTGGGTTTGTCTTACACATACTAAATGCCTAGCCTTTGGGTTTCCGTTAGCTTGCTGTATAATTAAATCGATAGCGTTGATTTCTGTAGCTTCCGTTTAGAAATCAGTGTAGCTCGTGTAGAGATTAAGTTTAGGTGTAAGGCATTTATGTGCATTTACCACTATTAAGCCCTTTGAAATAATAAGTCAGATAGGCCCGAAGAAAAAAACCCAAAATCTAAGGTATTGGTACTCTAGGTTGCAGCTTCATCAATTTGTCACTGGGGTCTGTTTGATAGATATTTCTCCCAAACGCCATTATTTTGAGAGAATATGATGCTACATGTCTGAGGCCATGATACACTTGGGTGTGTGACATAAATGAAGTGCTTTCCCAGACCTCTCAGTGTGGATCTGAATTTAAAAAACATAAAACAAAGCAAACTAATTGGCTGCGTGAGCTTGGCCCTTACTCAGTCAGCAAATCGGAAACATTTAAAATATGGGGTTGATAGTGAGACGAAGGAAGAAATCAAGTGAATTCCAAGTTAATGGCTTGTCATTGACGTAATTTCATGACACATACACCGTTCTTCATTCTCAGTATACGTGCATATTTTTAAAAATCAAGAGTGAATCAGAATTGATTCTCTATTTAGAATTTAGGGTCAACTTGGAACGTTTGTGCTCAATTTAGAATTGACCAGTGTCATTTCATATCATCAGATATGACAGACTGACACAAACACTAGACACAGGTGGAAATAACCTCTGCTCTCTGTAAATAGAGGTTTGGGGTCCTATCATAATAGTAAGCTATCGATTTTGCACAGCTATGGAGAAAGGGTGCTCTTTTCCAGTGTTTTGCGCTCTGATTTGTAAATTTCGTAGAAGAGTTTATGTTCTCAATTCTATTCCAAAAAATTGTCTTTGGCCATTTTTTTATTTTACCAAAATTGCCTTTGAAATCAATGAATTAAATTGATTTTCTTTTTTTTTTTGGAGAGGTTTTTGCTATAGGGCATGTGCACTCGCCAGAAAGACAGAGAGAGACAGAAAGCGAGAAATCACCCCCCAGGGGGATGGCTGTGCCACAATCCCTTCTCCATTCTCCTCTTGGGATCTTGGGCACGCATGCACATGCACCCAGCTTAAGTTTAAGCCACTGGGTCTGGGACTCGAACCGCGGTTGACTACATGGGAGCCCAGGGACATAGCCATTACGCTAACTGCTGGTCCCCCATTTTCCAAACTGATTTAATTTATTTGAAATCATTGCTTTAGGTGTTTCAGTATATATATCCTTTTTTTTTTTTTTTAAGTTTTTTTGCCATAAGTCATGTGTGTTCTCAGGAGAGAGAGAGAAAGTAAGAAATCACCCCTCAGAGAAAGTGGTCATGCTACAGCCCCTTCTCCTTCAGTCTCCTCTCAGGATTTGGGGCACATATGCCCATGTACCCGTAATGATTTTCAAGCCGCCATTAGCGTTGTGGGAGTCCAGCGTCTTAACCACTACACCACATGCTGGCCCCAGAATATTTCCCTTCATTGAGTTATATCACTAAACCCCATACAACAGTATTTGTATGAAGGGGTAAATGAGAGATGAGCTAGTTAACTATCAAAACTGATTTATTCACCCTCGTTTTCTTTTCATATTATTTTCTTGTATTGTGCCTGGATTGCTGCCCTGTTGACTGCTAATTACTGACTTAATGTAATACTAAGTCTGTTTCATTTTATGTAAATTTCAGTGCTTACTTCTTTTTTTTTAGAACACTTAAAACTGGTTAAAATTCAGGGACATATCCAAATTAAGAATATCTTATTTTGTCTTTCATTGACAAATTTGCTCTGTGCAAATGCAGCCTGAAAAAATATTTGCAAATGATTAAAGGCTTGTGTTTCTATAAAGAGACATTCTTGACATTCTGCCAGTACATTTTAGTAATCACCTTATAAGTGTAATCGGGCCTAACGCATTATGAATGGGCTTTGACTAGGTGATGTGGAGTTGCTATAATCAGGAGTATGGCAAGGAACTTATGAGGTCTGCAAGAGCTTGTTGAGGACTGCTGGAATGCAGACTGGCTATGGCATGAATTTTCTTCACTAAGCTAGTCATCTCACCATAGTTTGGAAGGTTGAAATTGAAAAGTGGGCACTAAACAAAAAAGGACTCACTTGCGAGACAGTAATTGACATATCACTAACCGTACCCACTCTGAGCCTGCTTGTCTTGTGTGAACAACAGAAGGAGCACGAGACAAGCACCAGGGAAGGTTTTTGTGAGAACCAAATTGAGATCATTAGTATAGGCCCTGTGGTCATACCTGGCCCTCAATCATGACTGATGAATAAATGTATGAGAGAGAGGAGGTGGAAAGGAAGAAAGGGCTGATTGATTTTGATTGGCTCTGTTGGCCACAGAAAGTTTAGCACATGTGCGTGCATGCATACACACACACACACATACACACACACACACACACACACACACACACACACGGCAAAATTTATACACAACTGTATTCAGAGCCCTGTGCCATCTAAACCATCTCCAGAGAGCACTTCTTAAGAAAGCCAAATATATTGCTAATTGAATGTTTATCAAATATCTATAGTTAACATGTTAATTTTCACTCTCATGTTTTTACATGTTAAAGACCTGTTTTAGGCAGAGAAAGTATTTAGTACAAAACCCATTTTATACCTCATGGAGGTAGTTTTCCTGTAATAACATAAAATCATGATAGGTTCTTTTTTTTTTTTAAAGAATTACTTTATTTCATTTTATTATCATTATTATTATTTGTTTATTTTGACCAGAGAGAGAGAAAGGGAACGTAGAAAAGCAAGCCTCCAGGTCTGCGACTCAAACCGTGGTCAGCCATGTGGGAGTCCAGCGCCTCAACCACCACGCCACCTGCTGGCCCCCATTTTAGGTTTTTAGTGGCAGCTTTTATGGTAGAGTTGGTCATACTTATTGGGTCATCGGAAAAGTCATGGTGTATTTTTGCAGAGAAAAAACAGAAAAATATGTCACGACTTTTCCAATGACCCAATGGTACTTTTTAGTATATAATAAGTACATGGATTCTTTGCTTAGGAAAGAAATCCCATTTTTAATATTTTTAGCATTTGCTTTGTTAACTGTTTTTGTGGAATTGTTCATGCCAAATATGTAAAGTATAGGGTCATGGGAAAGTCATAACATATTTTTCTAGGTTTTTCTATGTAAAAATGTGTCTTGACTTTTCCGATGACCCAAATTTGTATCAAATTGGCATAAAGTAGTCATCTCCTATAGTGGCACGGCTCTGTGTGGTTCTTCCTGGGATATCTGGACATTTCTCAAGTGTTCTCCTCTCTGACTCTTCACCTACACACTTTACCATCATCCCATCCACATCAGAGAACAAAGCTGATCCATCACTCGTCCCTGACATGGGAAGAATCAGAAGTTATAAACATTAAAATCTTGGGCAATATGGGTATTAGAACAGCTAAACAAGGCTGAAATTGGAAACCCAAATCGTGAGAGAATAAAAAATAATGTGATATTTTATATGCCATATTCTCGCTAGAACGTTAAGACCTTTTCAACCTTCAGGACAAGTTTTCGTGTGTGTGTGTGTGTTTGTGTGTGTGTTTGTGTGTGTGTGTGTGTGTGTGTGTGTGTGTTTACACTATAATTTGGTAAATACGATTTTGTTGACTGCCAGTTTAATAATGTTCAGAAAAAATATAAGCAGAAAAGAAGTGGAGGAGCTTCCCCCACCTACTGTAAGGTAGTGTTCACTCCAGGTGGTGTACAAGAAGAATATATTAGAACTTGAAATTATTTTATATAATACTTTACTTTTCTGCTTTTGTATGTTTAGTTATACACATAATTAATACAGGTAGATACTTAATTAGTTATACATTTGAAGGGAGTAGGTATGAAAAGGAGACTTTATAAGAGTACATAATCTACGATGCTCAAAGACCGCTCCACTGGGCACTAAGGGGGAGAGACTCCTCTATGCTTTGAGGAAATTTGTTAAAAGAAAACACATGTTACATAAAGGGGGAAAATGGTTTATAGCAACTTATTTGCACTTTATTATTTTTTGCAAATTAAATATTTTTTAATAGAGTTTTACTTTATTTTTTGGTTTTTGATCTAGGGCATGTGTGTTTGCTAGAGACAGAGAAAGAAAGAACGAGAGGGAAAGTGAGAAATCACCCCTCAGAGGGGATGACCATGCACAGTCCCTTATTCTCCATTCTCCACTCAGGATTTTGGGCTCACATGGCACACTCATCTGGCATGATTTTCGAGTCACCAGGTCCAGAATTTGAACTGTGCAGCTGGCCGTGTAGGATCCCGTGCCTTGGTCTCCATGACACCTGCTTACCCTAAATTAAATATGTTTTTACTAAGTTTCATGTTGTTTCTATGTTGTTGAGAAACTTAAAGTACTTTGATATTTTTCCTTTACATTGTTTCTGGTTACCTATGCTAGATAATACTTAGTAGAATAACTTCAGAAGTGCAAAGACAATTTGTGTTGTGTTTAGTGATATGCTCTTCTTAGCTAGAGAATCATTCCTGAAGCGACTCATACTTAACAGGAATGTTTTGTTGGTTGTTTCTTACTTTCATCTGTCATGTTAATGAGCTGCAGTTAACTTTGTTGAGATAATTGAGTTTAATCATTTAAAAGATTTATGTTTAATAAATATAGAAAACTTGAATTGGGCTTATAGAATAAAGTAGTAAAAAGCTTCTTCTTCAAAGTGTGATGTGAATTACTTTTGCCTTAGGCTAATTTTGAAATAAACCTTTCTTGAAGTTCTTCCTTGAAGAAGTAATTGGCCTTGGCTAAGTCCCATGTATAATGTGTTTTACCAACTTTACTTCATGATGAGATTAGCTGTTGTGTGTCAAAACAAAATTCGTGACAGGTATAACAGAGTTTTAGTAAAACTGATGTGTTATATTAATAGAAACCAAATTAATTGAAAATTTATTTTCCTTTTAGTTCGCAAGAAGATGAAAGACCTATGTCACCTTTCTATCTGAGGTATTTATCTGATTTTTGTTGTTCTATTATAGAGAACAGAGGAGGGTTAAGACTGGTTTGGGTTTTTTGTCCATCTTAATAATTTTCAACTGCATATTCTATACTATGGCTAGACTAAGCTTGTTTTGGGGGCCCCTCATAATATTGTTCATGCTGTATCTTTTTCATCTTTGGTTTAAGAAATTTTTTCAAATGTTTAATAGAGTTCAAAATGTTATAAATTTAGAAATGTCAATTAAAATTTTAAAATAAGATGTCATTTTAAGTTTAAAAGCTGCCTAATGATTAGGCTGTAACCTGAATTAAGAATTTCCATCTCCTTATATTGGGTCATCATGTTGCAAAAACCAGATGCCGAGGAGTGGAAAGCAGCACTCGGAGAGCTGAGGAGAACTGTTTATTACACCAGCAGGCATGGAGGAGTTAACACTCCGAATCTCCGGCCCCAACTGGGGGTGGACATGATCTTTTATAGGGGAATTGGGGGAAAGAAGGTCTCCTCTCTGGATGGGGAATGGGTTCAGAACCCGCCCTACACAGCATCAAAGGGAAGAGTCAGAGAAGCAGGAAGTCTACTCTATTCAAGGTACTAATCTGTTCAAGGTACTAAATTAGGGAGGGGCAGAAAGTTTGCTGGAGGGCAGAAATTTCAACCATTAGCCCTGAGTTAGTTACTCATGAATTCAGGGTCCTCGGAAAAATATGTCATGCTTTCTTGAAAACCTAATATTTACATACACATACACACACACAGCGATAGGGGGGTAGAAGGGTGAGCTACAAGGCCCACTTGCTGAAAAAGCCTTGGGTTAGGGTTGTGTTACATAATTTTCTATGTAGTAGTGGAGTGAGAAACAATATTCAGCAAGTTCATGGAGTTCTGGATTATTTTCTAAATCTGAGAAAACCAAAACAACCACTATGAAAGCCGATTAAGTTGCCAGAATTCAAAGAAGATATTAGACAAGGAGACTTCTCTCCAGTGACTGATGCCTGCTGTACGATGTGCTTGTTGGGTGAGCCGTCTAACTGAGGCCCAACCTCGAGCCAAGTTTTTTCTTATTGCATTGCTTTCCTTAACTACCTATTTAGTTCAAAGGCTTGGAAGATATGTTTCAAAGCCATATAACTATGCCGATTGAAGATGCTCAGTTTCCTTTTGTTTTTGCTATCTTTCTCCAACTGTGAAGTCTATTTAAAAGAAATGTTGGCCCGGCAGGTGGCATGGTGGTTGAGGGTGCTGAACTCCCACATGACTGACCGCGGTTCGAGTACTGAACCTGGTGGCTTGCTTTTTCACTTTCTCTCTCTTTCACTCTCTTGCTCTCTGTCCCTCTCTGGTCAAAATAAAATAAATAAATAAAGTTAAATAAAATAATTGTTTAAAAAAAAATTGTCAAGCTAGCAGGTGGCATGGTAGTTAAGGCACTGGATCCTACCTGCCTGACTTTGCAGTTCAAGTCCTGAACCTGGTGACCTGAAAGAAAATCTGCCAGACACTTGTGTGTACATGCCCAGAATCCCGGGAGGAAGAGAAGGGGTTGCAGTTATGGCCATGCCCCCTGCAGGGTGACTTACCACTTTTCCTCTCTCTCTGTCTATCTGTGTCACTCTCCAGCGAGTGCATGGACTGTTAACGGATAGACATTACGTCAAAAAATTTTTAAATCTTTAAAAAAAGGAAAAGAAAGAAATGTTAAGATAGGAAATGCACAATTTGTTTGTGTATTTAGTTTGAATCTGATTTGTTGCAAAAGTCTCAGAGTTGGATATAGACTCTTATTCAACCACCAATAGTTCAGGAATGTGTCATAGGAGTTCAGGCTTCGCCAAATAACTGCTTTTCAGTCGTTTTCTGCCCTTTAGCAGCTAACAGGGTGTTACATAATCGCTTTGTGGTGAGACAGGGAACATCTGAGGTTTCGGTTTGAGAAAACTTGGTGGTCCATGTTCTTCATTTTGGTTTCCTGCTAACCAAACTAGCACATTCTGGTCCCTGGGCTAGCTCAACTATGCAATTACTGTGAACACAGGAGGGTGTTGTTGCTGGGTTCATAGTGTCTTGGTATTCATTATATAAATCCACACAGTCATATCAAACAAGCAATTATGATGTGTGTGCTAATGGAAATTAAGTTTTATATAGGATTGGAGATGATGGCACTGGGTTAGGCCAACTCATGAGAACCAACATCTCTGAATGTCATATTTCTATTACTCTGGTAATGTCAGTCTGTGTTCTACATAGTATTGTATTTTGTTTTATTTTGACCACCACTGTAAAAAGCAGATGGGGAAAGTTAAGTATATACCTCTTAAGACATATACTTGTGAGGTTTGGTTTTGTTTCATGTTTTTTTAATTTGTTAGAGGATGTGTGCACTCTCTGGAGAAAGAGAGCGGGGAAATTGAGAAAGCAGCCTCCATGGGAGTCATCATGCCACAGTTCTTCTCCTCCATTTCTCCTGTTGGGATTTTGGGCACATATGCACATGTGCCCGGCATGGTTTTTTTTTTTTTTTTTTTGAGAGGTTTATTGCTATAGGGTGTGTGCGCTCACCAGAAAGAGAAAGTCAGAAAGCGAGAAATCATCCCCCAGGGGAGACAGTCACACCGCAATTCCTTCTCCTCCATTCTCCTCTCGGGATCTTGGCATGCACGTGCGCCTGGTGTGAGTTTAAGCCAGCAGGTCTGGGACTTGAACCACGGTCGACTACATGGGAGTCCAGCAACATAGCCATTATGCCAACTGCTGGTCCCAGTACCCAGCATGTTTTTCAAGTTACTTTGACTGGGAGTTGACCATGTGGGATCTGCCTTATCCACCATGTCACCAGCTGGTCCCATAATTATGTTTCATAATGTGAAAAATGTGTGGTTACCTGAACTGTGATATTTGACTAATAACAGACTCTTTGAAAAGAAATTCCATACTGCAGGATGAAAGCCAAAAAAAATACATATATAAGAAAATTAATAATACAGTATCTGGACTCTTGACGGAAGC
The DNA here is from genome assembly GCA_026018925.1 of Tupaia tana. Taxonomy (NCBI): domain Eukaryota; kingdom Metazoa; phylum Chordata; class Mammalia; order Scandentia; family Tupaiidae; genus Tupaia; species Tupaia tana. The sequence goes on from JAKSZU010000017.1 coordinate 17,544,748, forward strand.
TGTTTGACCTTTTCAGTATTGAGTGCTATAAACTAAAATATGATAAATTAGGAAAAAGCATGAATATGCATGGTAGTCCACATTTAAAGTAGAAAAAGGGAACGTTACTAGTAGGTATTCTTTTCATATGATGGACATTTAAATTAAGTAGGGTTAATTCATAATTGCAGAACTAGTATATTTTGCCTGAAATTAAAAGTTCAAAAGTAGTTTCTTTTTCTGAATAACATTATGAAAGATCTTCCAAAGCTTGTGAAAAATTCCTATCATGAAAAACCAATGCATGAATTTCAAAATTGTATTGCACCAAAACATACTCGTACTTTAATTCCATTTTTTTTTTCATTTTTGAAGTAATTTTGAATTATGTAAGAATTAGGTTGGTACAAGTTAATTTAACTTCTTTTTAATATCCATTTGACATTAAACAAGAAAAATCTGGTAAAACATGACCATCCTTTTTCCAATTATTTGCATGATTTCATTGCAATTTCTTAGCTCATTTTAGTATGTAGTATTTAAGTAGAAGAAAGGAAACATGATTGTTAATTATGATTAAGTTCATTTAGATTTTGGGGGCTAGAAACATGACTTATCCAGTGATAAAAAAATTTACAAATTAAAAAAAATTATAAATTGCACTACCTCTAGTAAGAGCAAGTGAATGCTTAAATGTTTTAAATATATTTAAATACGTTTCTGGGACCAGCAGTTAGTGTAATGGCTATGTCGCTGGACTCCCATGTAGTCGACCGCGGTTCGCGTCCCGGACCCGGTGGCTTAAAACTCACACCAGGCGCATGTGCGTGTGTGCCCAAGATCCCGAGAAGAGAGCGGAGGAGAAGGGATTGCAGCGTGGCCATCCCCCCTGGCGGGTGATTTCTCGCTTTCTGTCTCTCTGTCTGTCTCTGTCTGGCGAGCCCTATAGCAAAAAAAAAAAAAAAAAAAAAAAAAAAAAAAAAAATTCTCAAAGGAAAAAAAAACATTTCTGTTAGCTTGCTTATCTTTTTTATTCCTTCCCTCCCACTTTATTACTTAGGATTTCCTTGCTGCAGTACTTCAAAGCAAACTATTGCAAGACTGGTGAATTTCCTAATGATCTGTTAACATACACACACAAAAAAAAAAAAAAAAAAAAAAAAAAAAAACCTAAAATCAGAATACAACAGACAAACTGCATTCAGTCCTTTAAATCCATAATGATACTAGAAAGGCAAAAACGTAATACAGGACATCACGTATGTATAGGAGAGGAGACCAGCAGATTGTGTGGAACAGTAAGAGCCATGTCTGGGATAGAGGACAGAGTAGAGAGAATAATGATGAATACACTAGGGCCCAGACCCTTCTGGGGCTCAGTGGAAAGGTTGGGGTACAAAAACAAGGAACCAGAGAGGCCACTGCAGTGTCACCTTGCCCCTGCTTCTCACCTTACAGAGTTGCAGTTCCTGTAATTTGCTATTTTCTCTTTTTTCGGTATGCTTCAGTTGTTTGCAGACCTTTCTGTAATCAGATAGGGCTTTTATAGACACACACCTCCAGTATTTTTACTCTAAATCACATTATTGTCTGTGATAACAACTCTGTCTTCTCAAATTTCAGTGCTCCTCCAGCCTCACCACATAGCCATTTGTCCTTTTTCCCAAAGGAAGGAAATAGCTACAAATTTACACCTGCCACCATCCCATATGGCAAGTCCATTGCAGTTACAGTAGCTGAAACAGTAGGTGTCATTGTTCTCCAGATGCCCAGCAGGGATTACCAGTCTGTTGAAATGACTAGGGGAATGAAAGGGAAAGACAGATTATGCTAAACCCTTCGTGGGATTGCAGCAAAATAAACACGCAAACTTCAAGTGAGGCCTGTTCTTGGCAAGGATGTCCATACTCTAGTCTGTTTCATAGTCTAAGTTGGGATCCCCCAAAAAGGAGCCCCTACCTCACACAGTTGCTCGGTTTAGCATCAAAGCCACTTGCTGCTGTTCTGTGCCGTGTCCAGCCTGTTACTGTCTGCGTTCCCTAGCCTGGCATCAGTCCGACCTGGTGAGGATCTGTTGCTAGTTTCACTTCTCTTTGTCTTCAGTGTCCACAAACCTGGGTCTTGATGTCTGTGGCTGGTTTCCACTGGGATGAGAGTTCTTCCTTTATGCTTTCTGTTTTTCCCCATCGCTACCTGCTTCCACCTCGCCTATAGCACCTTCTATGCCTGTGGCCAGGGAACAATCCTGTCCGATCCCATTCCTGGAGTCCCTTTTTCTTTACAAATTTTTAGATTAGAATTATAGCCTGTCTGCACAATGATGTTGGTCCATGTTTTATCAAAAGAGGGACTTTGTACCAGTAACCCCTCCTGTTTACTGGGCTCCGACCAGCAACCTGAGTGCCTGCTGCTTGCTTGCCAACACTGGTCTTTCAGCAAGGGCCCTGGGCTTCCTCTCTTTCCCTTCTTCTCATTGAGAGCTCAAGCAAAACACTAGAATTGACCGTCTTATAAAATTTGAACTCTAGTCTTAATATGGTATCCAGATCAATTTTCAGTATTTCATCTATTGGGTCATCTGAAAAGTCATATGCATTTTTGCATATGAAAACAGAAAAATATGTCATGCCTTTTTTTTTTGGAGAGGTTTTTGCTATAGGACGTGTGCGCTTGCCAGAAAGACAGAGAGACAGAGAGATAGAAAGCAAGAAATCACCCCTTTGCAGGGGCTACGCTGCAATCCCTTCTCCTGCATTCCCCTCTTGGGATTTTGGGCGCACACACACACGTGCCTGCTGTGAGTTTAAGCCACCAGGTCCGGGACTTGAACCACAGTCGGCTATATGGGAGTCCAGCAACATAGGCATTATGCCAACTGCTGGTCCCGTGTCATGACTTTTCCGATGACTTATTATTTTTAAAATTTTTTCTTAAGGTACATAGAGATAGATTTAGAGAGAGATTTATTTGTAAGTTTGTTGCTTGGCATACAAACTCATTCTTTAAGATTTTGTTAATTTGGGGTTTCTAGAACCTAGGAAACCTCAAACCCCCCCCCCCCCGAATTTTTTTAATGGCAAAGTGTGTGAGCATGCATGAGAGAAAGACAGAAAGGGTAGAAAGCACTCCCTCCGGGGCTTGGTCATGCTGAAATCCGTTTTCCACCAGTTCTCCATCCCATAGAGCTATACTGGGCACACACATGTGCCCTGCACCCGTACTGCAAGTTACCAGAGCAGAAACTCAAACCCTGGTGAGCCATGTGGATTCTGGCTTCCTCTCACAGTACTTACTTAATCACTGCTCAATGGAGCTAGAGTGATACCATCAATTTATAAAACCTGTATAGCCATAGAAGTTATATAAAAGAAAAAATTTAGCTTTGGATAAATTGAAATTAAAATATTATTTGATATTAGCTGGGATCTAAATACCACTTAAAAACTGATACATATAAAGCTTCTTTCTAAAACATTTTTAACTAACTTTTTTCCAAAGAACTTATGCTATTGTTTGTATGTTTATGATTTTTTTTGCTATGCTGTATTAGTGTTAGCACATAATAGTTAGAGAGGTTTTTTTTTCCTTGAGAAGCATATTGTGTATTTTCTAAATGATCATTTTGAGGTAAAAAAAAATCCCTAATTATCAAATTAGAGAGATTAGAGTATGTCAAATAGTCTACAAGGGATCTACAAAATGTTCATGGAAAATGCATATTATAAAAAAAAAGTATAAATTTCAATTTTCTTACACCAAAATAAACCCATACTTTAAATCCATTCTTCATAAACTTTTTGAAGTCCCCTCGTACTTGTTTATAAACCTATTTCAAGCTATAAATACAAGAAACAAACAAATAGGCTGTTTAAGTATCTACTAAGCATTTGGGCATCTATAGACACAAATAACTACATATTAAAAATATTCATTTCCCTTGTCCTTTTTGAGCAGAGTAGTATTTCTAAACTGAGACAATGTGTCACCTCCACCTGTGGTTTTGATTTGTTTTTTTTTTCCTTTTATCTTCATAAAATATAAATCACATAAAATTAACCATTTTTAATCATTTAAAAATTTTTGGTAAAATACACATCACATAGAGTTTACCATTTTAACCATCTCTAAGTGTACAGTTGAGTGGCATTAAGTACATTCTCATTGTCGCACCACCGTCATCACCCTCCACCTCCGCACTTCTTTGACTGACAAAACTGAAACTCACTCGTAAAACACCGACTCCGCTTTTTCTCCTCCACCAGTCCCTGACAACCACTCTTCTGCTTTCTGTCTCTATAAATGTAACCACTATCGGTACCTTATACTATATACTATTTATTGGTTTCTGATGGGTTTATTTCTCTTAGCATAATATCCTTGGGGTTCATCCATGTTGGAACATAGAGGTTCCTTCATGGAACCATACTTCATTCTGTGTATATGTTGTGTTTTGATTATTCATTGATCTGTCTGAATACTTGAGTTCTTTCATCTTTTTTTTTTTTTTTAAGAGATTTTTGATATAGGGCATGTATGCTTGCTGGAGACATAGAGAGAAAGAGAAAATGAGAAATCAGTCCTCAAGGGGGATGGCCACCCCACAGTCCCTTCTCCTCCATTCTCCTCTCAGGGTTCTGGTCTTGCACACAAACATATCCGATGTGAGTTTTAAGTTGCCGAGTCTGGGACTTCAACTGCAGTTGACTATGTGGGAGTCCAGTGATGTACCATTACTCTATCTGCTGGTCCCAAGTTCTTCCATCTTTTGGCTATTATAAATAATGATGATATGAATATGGGTGTGCAAATATCTGTTCAAGTACTAGCTTTTAGTTCTAGTGAGTACATACCCAGAAATAGAACCATCAGATCATACGGTTATTCCGTGTTTGAATTTTTTTTTGAAGAATTGCCATGCTCTTTTCCCTACACCATTGAATCATTTCATGTTTCCACCAGTAATGCACAAGAGTTCCACATCCTTGCCAACACTTGTTATTTTCTGGTTTTTTGGTGGGCGGAACTCTTTAAAGATGCCCAGATCTCACTGGCCATGATTCCAAGTCTTGGGGGACTGGGTACTATATTTTCAAAAACTGTCATGGGAGATTTTGATGTTCATCTTACCTGAAAACCACTGAATGAGATCGGCAGGATGACTGCATAATGGTTATAAATTTTACTACCGTTCAGCACATAGTTTGTTAGGGACTCAATAGACATTCAAGAATCCAGTCTTGGTTATCAGAAAAAGAGGTAGGTATAGATTCTGGGTTTAATTCTATCAAAGTTAATGAAAATATTAAGCATATGTTCAGGCTGTACTGACAAAGATAAATTATATGAATGTTACTACTTCTCTTCAAACGTCTTTCCTTAGCATAATAAGGCAAAGAAAAAATTTACTTGTTCTGCAGTAACACCTGTAGGGCCAATCAGTGGCATAGTGGTTAGGCCAGCTGGATCCCACAGTACCAACAGTGCATTTTAAGTCCTGGCTTGAAAAGCATACTGGTGGTGTGTGCATGTGTGCCCAAAATCCCAAAAGAGAGAAATAGAGAAGGGATTACAGCATGCCTATTCCCCATGGGGAATGCTTTCTCTCTTTCTTTTTCTTTCTCTCTCTGGTGAGCATATGCACCCTCTGGCAAAAATTTTTCAAAAAAGAGAACACTTTTATAACCATTCTGTCTAGTTCTCTTGCTAGTTCATTCCTCAGTTTCCTTACTTCACCACAGACTTCTCTTTATAGAATCTTATGATTTTAATCAAATATATAGTTGTTGGAGCTGGCAGGTGGCATGGTGGTTGAGGTGCTGGCTGACCACAGTTCTAGTCCCAGACCTAGCAACTTGTTTTCTCACTCCGTCCAACCCCCACTGCCTGTTTGTGAGCCCTGTAGCAAATTTTAAAATAATAATAATAATAATAATAAATAATAATAATAAAATAATAATAAAACTAAATTAATAATTCTTTAAAAAATAGTGTGTGTGTGCATGTGTGTGTGTGTGTATTTCTAGTTTAAACAGTTAGCAGGCTACATTTACCTGATACTCCCAGCTTCCCATTGAAATTCTGATGATTGTGTAAAAAACAAAAAGCAGAGTCATCTCTGTAGCCAAATAAACCAGAACTAACAGATGGTGTAATGGTTATGTCACTGAACTCCCACATAGTTGACTACAGTTCGAGTCCTGGACCCAGCGATTCAAAAAACTCACACCAGGCACGTGTGCGTGAGTGCCCAAGATCCTGAGCGGAGAATGGAGCAGAAGCGACTGTGGCATGTGCCCTACAGCAAAAATCTCTCTCAAAAAAAGAAAGAAAGAGGAAAAAAGAAAGAAAGAGAGGAAGGAAGAAAGAAAGAAAGAAAACCATCTGTTAACCAATCCCATCATAAAGGACATGGACTGAGAAACACATTTTTATCTTGCAGACTTCATGTTCCACTTTGTAAACGGTACAGATGGCCACAAAGCAAGAAGGAAGGAGGTGGCAAACACACTTGGATTTTTTCCACTGTCTCCTGCTTTGATCAGAAAAACAAATGACATCCCCTTGGTTGAGCAGAAACTTTTCTAAGCCATGCACAGCTGAGCTGTGTTCTCTTTCACTTCTCTGCCCTCATCAGCTTCATTATTTCAATATCCATTCAAAAACTAGAATATTCTACATTGAAACAATGGAGAGGAGAGGGAAATTCCCTTGGAATGCTCATTTAACAAAAGTATTTTAGAAAGGGACAAAAGTAAGAAGATTATTGGATTTAATACGTGATTTCAAGTGTACACTGCCCAAAAAACACTACGAATTTGCTTCTTACTCTTCAGCTTACTCATAAGATTGGACTAAATAGCAAGTATACCTCAGCAGGCATCATAAACTATTATAGGGCAGACTCATACAGGCTCTGCAAGTCTCAAACTAAGAGGGCTCATCTGTCACCAAACAGTGGTATAAAGTAAAAACAATCTACCCACCCGGGCTGTTGGTAATGGTTCTGCCTGGATTAACTGTTCCCCCTTAACTACCACCAAACACAAAGGAACTATTTGGGATGCAGGAAGAGAAGTTACCAACCAAGGGAAGGATGACTTACCCTGAGGATGCAGCATATAAACAGATCTCATAGAATTGTTTTTATATGATTCAGAGGAAAACTGGAGAAGTAATATATTGTTAATCTTCTCAAAAAATGTTCAGGGACATGCATGACCAACTTCTTTGAAACACTGGTAGGAAACTGTAAAGGGGGGATAGGTTTATAATTGAAAGGCTACAGACACAGAACGGCAGCTATAAGGAAGGACAAGAGCCTACAAATGTCTAAGGCTAGATTTTTAAAATTTAGACCAGTAAGGTATGGAGGTTCAGGTGGCTGGACCCCACGTGGCCAACTGCTCAGTTCAGTTCCCAGATTGGCAGATTGAAAAACACATAGAGTGTGTCTGTGTATGTGCCCTAAAGCCGGGGAGGAGAATGAAGGAGAAAAGACTGCAGTGTGGCCATGTTCCCTGGGGAGTGCTTTCTCACCTCCCCCCACCCCCTCCAACTCCATCTCCAGCGAGTGCACATACTCTATAGCCAAAAAAAAAAAAAAAAAAAAAATTAATTAAAAAATTGTAAAACTATGTAGGAATCAATCAAGTGCAGAAATTATTAAAAATCCATCAAGTGGGACCAGCAGATGGCTGGACTCCCGCATGACCAACCGCTGTTCAAAGTCCCAGACCTGGTGGCTTGAAACTCACTCCAGGCTCCTGTGCGTGCATGCCCAAAATCCCAAGGAGAGAATGGAATAGGAGGGATTGTGGCATGGCCATCCCCCTGGGGAATTGAGTTCTCATTTCCTGTCTCTCCAGCAATCCCACGCACCTTATAGCAAAAATCTCTTTAAAAAAAAAAAAAAAAGACAAGAAAAGGAAAAAAAAATAAATAAAGTACATTATGAAAGAGAAAAAAATGAAATTACAAAATAAAAAATCTAGTAAACATGAAAAAGAACAGTATTATTTTTCAGAATTGAAGTTTCCTCCAGGGGATACGATGATTAAGAGGGTAGATAACATTTTATGCAATTTTAAACTAATTATCATGAAAATCTAAGTGAAATAAAATATTTTCTAGAATATATTAATTTTGAGAAGAAGAAAAGTCCATTTGAGTCCAAAAAAACACTTTTAGTAATGTATTCCAATTGTAAGAATAAAACTAGATGCATATCCGAAAATTTATATAAATAATAAGTCCTCAGGAAAGTCATATTTTTCCATGCAAAAATGCGTCATGACTTTCCCGACAACCCAGAAGTATCATTTGAGATTGAGAATGTGACCTTATTAAGGACGTACTCTGAAGCCAGGAGGGATTGATCGAGTCAGAGCTGTGTAAACTTAAGTGAAATACTAATCTTCTCTGAACTTACATTTCCTCATCTCTACAGTGTGCACAGTATTTTGAATATATATGAACTCTCCATTACGTTTCATAATTTTGCTTAATAAGAATATTAGTTTAAAAACAAAAAAGTCTGAATCCCTCCTTTCTTTTTCTTTTTGGAGAGGGTTTTGTCATAGGGCGCATGCGCTCGCCAGACAGAGAGAGAGACAGAGAGACAGAAAGAGAGAAATCACCCCCCAGGGGGGATGGCCACACCGCAATCCCTTCTCCTCCATTCTCCTCTCGGGATCTTGGGCATGCACGCACACATGCCCGGCGTGAGTTTTAAGCCACTGGGTCCGGGATGCAAACCACAGTCGACTACGTGGGAGTCCAGCGACATAGCCATTATGCTAACTGCTGGTTCCTGAATTCCTCCTTTCTTTCTTCCTTCCTTTTTTTTTCTTTTTTTTTTTTTTTTTTTTGGTGTTTTGGGTTTTTTTGTTTTTTATTGCCTGAGGGTATGTGCATTTGCCAGAGAGAAATGAAAACAGAGAGAGAGAGAGAAAAAGCACCCTCCAGTGGGGCATAGTCATACTCAAATGCGTCGTCCATTCTCCATCCTGTCAGAGTTTTGGGTATACACAGCCCAGCATGTTTTCCAAACTGCCAGGGCTGGGACTCAAACCATAATCAACCATGTAGAATCTGGCTCGCTTAACCACATGACTACAAGCTGGCCTCTGAGTGCCTTCTCAGGCAAACTAAAACATAATAAATATATAAAATGGAAAACTCTGATAAAGTCATAAAATAAAGTGTATAAAAGATAAGCAGTTTGATATTTGGATGGGATATATTTAATTGGTTAGAAGATATTTAATATATCGAATCATTAGAAAAGTCATGATGCATTTTTGCATAGAAAAATACATTGACTTTTCCAATGACCCGATACTATCAAAATAGAGCGTGAAGAACAATTTTCTTCAAATCAGGCCTGATATTTAAAGGAATAGAAAGTATGAAGTTAGAGAAAGAATAAGGATAAATATTTTCCTCCTCCTGAGTCATATCTACGTAGTATACTTTCTTATTTTTCTCTTAAAATAACACGTAATTTTATTTATTATTTTTATTTTAAAATTTGCTATAGGGCACATTCACTCACTGGCGAGAGAAAGAGGGAAAGTAAGAAAACAAGCCGCCAGGTTAGGCACTCGAACTGTGGTCAGCCATGTGAGAATCCAGCCTCTTAACCATCATGCCACCTGTTGGCCCCTCCACGTAGTATACTTTCAATCTATGGTATATGTCGTGCATAGTGTACAATTTAAAACCAAAATGTGAGGATTTTCATCTCCAATGCCTCTCATATCACCACAGAACAACAGTGCAACTTTGTTATCAGAGTTTAAATATATATGAATGCTCCATTAAACTTCTGCATATGATAAAAATAGCTAACAGTTAAAACAAAGGGAATAAATATTGTAATGTATGACACTGGAGAATAAACTACAATTATGAAAAAATTTAATTTAGAAAGCCACTGTAGAATTGCAAAGAAATAATGTTACAATTACTATAAATGTTGACCCTGCATATCAGCTTTAAGGTATTTTAAAAACTGAATTTTATTAAATAGACAAAATGAGAGTTTTATGCTCTTTTGATGATTAGTTAGACCGTTTAACTTATTTAAACAAATATTACATAATTGTCTTTTTAACCTTTACTCATTAAAAAAATAAATTGAGTAACTGTAACTAGAGAAAAATGTTAAGTCTGTTGGAATTCTTGATTCCTATTAAAACAACAATATATATATTTTTTGAAGAGTTTTTTTTGTTGTTGTTGTCATTGTTATAGGGCATGTGCGCTTGCCAGAAACAGAGAGAGAGACAGAGAGACAGAAAGCAAGAAATCGCTTCCCGGGGGGATGGCCATGCCACAATCCCTTCTCCTCCATTCTCCTCTAGGGATCTTGGGCACGCACGCACACACTCCTGGCGTGAGTTTAAGCCACCGGGTCTGGGACGTGAACCGCGGTCAACTACATGGGAGTCTAGTGACGTAGCCATTACGCCAACTACTGGTCCCCAAACAACAATATTCTTAAGAGTTTTTTATTTTCTATTATTTGATCATTATATTTTAATTTGACCAGAGAATGACAGAGAAAGAGAGAAAGGGAAAGTGAGAAAACAAGCCACCAGGTCCAGGACTCCAACTTTGGTCGGCCATGTAGGAGTCCAGTGCCTTAATTACCATGCAACCTGCTGGCCCCAGATCAACACTATTTTACAGCAAGATTTTCTATGCCATAGAAGAGAACATCCTAAAATAAGAGAACACACAGAAAAAGAGAACACATGCTTTTTCAAGATGTCTGGGTTTTATAGATTTGAAACTTCTTTCTTTTTATACGTAGCCTTCTTTATTTCAAAGCAAGAGATCTAATTAAAGAATCACTTGTCAACCGGCATCTGTGCGTCTTATCACATGCAAATTTTCGACTAATATTGCTGAGCATAATTGGCATAAGGGAACGTAGTTTGAGTTTTAGCTATTAGAAATAAAGACCAAAGATACTTCAGTATGACATAGACAATATTTCAGAGTAGAGTTATAATCTATTTCAAATGACCATGACGATAGGGTATTCAGTTGGAGCAGCATGGACAGTAATGACCATAATGCTGGGATCTACACAGAAGCTTCTTTCTTTCCATTTAAAATACTTGCTTTATCAATATTAAAAAAATGAACTCAACATAAATTTTTTTTGCAAGTCAATCAAGAGCTCTGGAGAAAAAAAAACTGTTATTCTTAGCCATATGCAGGGGGTGAAAAAAACAAGCTACATATAGATAAAGGAAAGCTAGCCTTCACTTTATCATTTTTGCTTATTGGTAAATGCCTATTTGTCTAGATTGTTTCTATAGCATGTGTGCACCCACCTGGGGAGACAGGGAGAGACAGGGAGAGTGGAAATGTGAGAAATCATCCCTCATGGGAGGTGGTCATGCCGCAATACCTTCTCCTCCATTCTCCTCTCGTGATTTGGGGCACACAGCATGTACCTGCCCCTGGTGCATTTTTCAAGCTGCCAGGTCTGGGACTTGAACCTACTAGTCAGCCATGTAGGATCCAGTGCCTTCACCATGCCACCTGCTGGCCCACTTATTGCCTTTTTTTCAGTATGTGTCTTCCATGAGTCAGCTATAGCTATGGAAGTAACCTTTGTTTCTGTCATTCAATGTTCTTAGAAATCTTGGGACCAGCAGATGGCGTAATGGATACATCGCTGGCCTCCTGTATAGTCAACCATGGTTCGAGTCCCAGACCCAGTGGCCTAAACTCACACAGGGCGTGTGTGCATGCATGCCCAAGATCCTGAGAAGGGAATGGAGAAGGGATTACTGCGTGGCCATCCCCCCCCGGGGGGGGGGGGCGGTTCTTGCATTGTTCCTCTGGCGAGTGCATGCGCCCTATAGCAAAAAGAAAGAAAGAAAGAAAGAGAGAGAGAGAGAGAGGGAGGGAGGGAGGGAGGGAGGGAGGGAGGGAGGGGAGAGAGAGAGAGAGAGAGAGAGAGAGAGAGAGAGAGAGAGAGAAAGAAAGAAAGAAAGAAAGAAAGAAAAAGAAAGAAAGAAAGAAAGAAAGAAAGAAAGAAAGAAAGAAAGAAAGAAAGATCGATCGATCTTGGTGGTGGTGAATTGGTAAGCATGTCCCATTCAATAACAGAGGTGGTCAGATACTTAACCAAACCATTTCGTATCCACTAAACATAAGTTTGACTGAGACTTTATCATAAAACTAAGTATGTGGTTAAACTTTTTGTAATAATTTAAACTGTGGGGCAATAAATTTGATTCTGAGATGGCATTTTAAATTTGTAGAAATAAAACAAAGCCAGAGATCATTAGCCAAACTTTTTATCTTCTGTATAAAGATAGCCAACCTACAGCAGCCAAGCTAACCAGCAGCCTACCTGTGAGTTCAGCTCATTTCCTGCAAAGCCAGAACTGGTTTTCTAATTCCCAATAGAAAAGTATTCTCTTCTCAGAATATTTCTTTATAGAAATTCTATTAAAAGAACATGAAATTACGGACAAGTAACATACACCAGAAATTCCAAAGCACTATTTAAAAGCAAAAATAAAATCATAAATCTGACCTCTAATAAATATACTAGCAAAAGTGAGTATGATTTAATGATTTGGTTTTATTGCTGATTTATCCACTTACTTCTGTATTCTGAGAGAGGGTTTTAAGACTGGTTTAGATGACTTAGGTCATTTTCCTGTAAGCTGGGCTGCACATTTTGTTGTGTTGACTTTTATTCACTGAGGTTAGGATGAATTTTCCATATCAAACTCATATTCCTTAGATTATAGTATTTTAAATATAGCTATGGTGATATCTCAGTTATTGAAGTTCTGAAGAATTTTAGTTGTAGGCATTTAGAGACGTGCTGGCTCTGAGTGTCTCCCATGGATCCACAAAATCCGTGGGGAATTTACCAGAACTGGAGGATCTCTGCTCTGCCCTAGATTTACACCTGCTGGGTTGTGGTTGTGTGTGCACGGATCCTGGGGAAAGCTCAAGAAGCATGTATTTAGAGACTCAGTAACCTCAGAGCCTGGCCTTGTTTGTTGTCATCGCCTTTTCTTCCTCACCTTTCTCTCTTTTTCTCCCTTTTCTCTTCATAAAAGAAATATAAAAACATCAGCCTTGCTTGAATAGACAAAAGGAATAGATCAGTAGGGCATAGGCATGAGAAGAAATGCATTTCTTCGTTCTGGGATGCATGGGGACTGACCAGCTAACGATAGGTCTTCGGAATGTTTTTTAGCATCCAGCCCATCTACGTTCTTCTCCTCCTCCTGCGTTTCCCTCTGAGTCATTATTCATATTGGTCCCTGCCCCATCAAGGTTGCGTAACTGTGTTGAGTGGAATATAGGAGTTAATTACACAGTGTTGGCTTTAGAGGGTAAGCCACAGGCATCAGAGGCAGGGACGGCCTGTTCCAGTTAAGGATAGAGCAGCAAAGGATTTAATGCTGGTTATGTCACCAGGGAACCACTGTGAATAACAGGCATTGTGAGGCAGGGGAGCCATGGCGGTGACTAAAAGCGGCAAAATGCCTAAATCGAGGCTTCCATATATAAAGATGACTCCAATGAGTATTTCTTCTAGTGAGTAATGACTGAAAGGCAGTCACATGTGATTAAGAGCTTAGACTATGAGCTCAAACTTTCTTGGTTTAAATCCCAGCTCATCTATTTCTTGGCTCCATGGCTGTGGATAGGTTACTGAACGTCTCTAACCTCTTCATCTGAAAATAGGGAAACCAGTAGTACCTGCATCATAGAGATATTGTAGACGTAAATGGGGAGCTTTCTGGAAAAAATACTTTTTTTTTTTTTCCTTTGAGAAGTTTTGCTATCGGGTGCATGCACTCGCCAGAAAGACAGAGAGAGACAGAAAGTGAGAAATCACCCCTCAGGGGGGATAGCCACGCCACAATCCCTTTTCCTCCATTCTCCTCTCAGGATCTTGGGCACACACGCACACGTGCCCGGCTGAGTTTAAGCCGCCGGGTCTGGGACTCAAACCATGGTCAACTGCATGGGAGTCCAGTGACATAGCCGTTATGCCATCTTCTGGTCCCATGGAAAAAATACTTAGCAGAGTGTCTGAAACACAGTGAGGTCTCAATAAGGGTTACGATGTTTCTTAAATGTATATATATTTTTTTCTAGTTGAGTGTATGATTCTTCCAATCAGTTTCTGTTTTGCACAATAGCACGATTTTATGGCATTTTTCTGGGCTGCAGCTATAGTCTGTGGCTGGGACAAAGAGCTACAGCTTTAGCTAAAAGAGATTGTCTGGGGCTGAAGAGGAAGTGTGTGTTGATCACCTCTGGGATGATAAATACTCTGCCTAGTATGTGGTGGGGGTAGTGATCAGGAGTGTGCTGAAAGACCATAAACACTGGATGCAATCCCTTAAGGCACTTAGATGCTGACGGAGGTGAGCTCTATTCTTCCGTGGGAGAGAAAGCTGAGGGATGATTCCAAAGCAGCATATTTAAACGTTCCAAGTCACAGAGTAGCAACTATTGGGTTGTCGGAAGTTATGACACACTTTTCCATAGGAAAACATAGAAGAAAACATCATGACTTTTCTGACAACCCAATATCAATATTGATCATTAACAGCTTAGATTTTCTTTAAGTGTCTTCTACAGAGAAAAAAGAAAAAAGAACTATTACAACTATTAGGTAAAATTTGCCAGTGGCATGGTGGTGAAGGTAGCTGAATCCCACATGGTCAACTACATGGTTCTAATCCCAGACCTGACAGCTTGAAAAACACATCGGGCACGTGTGCATATGTGCCCAGAATCCCCCGAGGAAAAGGAAGGAGAAGAGCTTGTGGCATGACCTTCCTCCCTGGGGGAAGTGGGGAGGGAGTGATTTCTTACTTTCTCTCTCTTTCTCTCCCTCTCCAGCAAATGTGCATGCTCTACATCAGACAGACTAGGGGGGAAAAAAGAAAAGATGATTTAGAAATAATCACAGAAAGACCAGTATTCATTCCCTGCTCTCTGTATCTCATGGCCCCTAACGGCCTCTACGCCAGTGGTCCCCAACATTTTTGGCATCAGGGGCTGGTTTTGTGGAAGACAATTTGTTCATGGACTTGGGGGTTGGTGGTGGGAAAGGGATCAGAGAATGGTTTCAGGACTATTCAGGCACATTATACATTTATTGTGTGCTTCATTTTTGTTATTATGAAGACTGGTGCTGGTCCATGGCTCAGAGGTTGAGGACCGCTGCTCTACACAGTTCAGAGCAGTTTTAGAAAGATGCTTCTGTCTGTAGGCCTGGGAGAGAAGCGTTTGAGGTAGAATGGATTGGGGCTGGTGAGAGCAGGAAAAAGCGGAGGGCAGAGGGTGGTCAGTGTAGTGATGGCATTAACATTTTAGGAAAATGGAAAGACCCTGAACTTGGGCTGTGGCATTAGGGTGAGAGCTAGGAGGCGATAGTCTGAGGTCAGCTAGAAGAACATGGTTTGCCGTGGACCTCTTCCCAAAGGAGAAAAGTCACTGCTCAGGAATAAGCAGCCTGTTTCTAGAAACAAGTGAAAATATGCATCTGTCAATGGACAGGGGTCACTTGGGACCTGCTCCTTCCAGCCTGTGGTCCCCTCCGATGTTTGGGTCACCCTCTCAGATCCTTTGCCTAACCCGACGTTCCTTCTCTTTTCTGCAGTGCTCATGTCTCCCAAGTCAGCAGTGTGTCGACAACTGGAGAGTAAGTTATTTGGTTGGACTTCTGTGGTTTTTGTTTTTCTATGCCCTTTCTCATTTATTAAACAAAAACGCAATTCTAATGGTGACGATGTTGGAAGACTGCGCTGATAAGCCACCAGCAACGTTGAGCTAGCTTCCTAAGCAGGAGAGGGCTAAATAAGAACGGAACCCCCTGTGTGTGCTGTGACGAGCATCAACTCCACCCTTTGAAAATAGGAGCTTTTGGGGCCCAGCCAATGGCATGGTGCTTAAGGCAGCTGGATCCCATATGGCTGACTGTGTGGTTTGAGTCCCAGATCCAATGGCTTTAAAAAAACAGACCAGGTGCACGGGTATGCATGTGCGCCCAAAATCCCGAGCAGAGAGTGCAGGAGATCATGGCATGGCCACCTCCCTGAGCAGTGCTTTCTTACTTTCTCTCTCTCTCTGTCTCAGGTTGAGCACACATTCCCTAGAGCAAAATTTTTAAAAAGAAAGGAAGAAAGGGGGAGGCAAGTCGCATGGTGGTTAAGGCACTGGACTCCCACATGGTTAACCACAGTTCGAGTCCCGGACCTGGTGGCTTGTTTTCTCACTTTCCCTCTCTCTCTCTTGCTCTGTCCCTCTCTGGTCAAATTAAAATAAATAAATAAACAAGTAAACTTAAATAAAAATAATTCTTTAAAAAGAAAAAAGAAGAAAGAAAGCACGAACTTTGGATTTACTTCATTAAAAATAATATGAGAGTCAATATCTGCAAAGCAGTCTCTTTGCTCCATGAGGCAGTTCGCAATGGAGAATATAATTAATGGTTCAAGGATTAGCCTTGTGTTTACTGCCTACCGTGTTTTACTGAGCTTGTGTTTATCAAGTGCTTGCAATGTACCACTCAGTGTCAAATATGTAAGGTCAAGTAAGCCTTGGCCTCTGCTGTCACAGATTTGACAGTCTAATGGGGATGCAAAAAAGAGGACAAATTACTGATGGCAACAAGTCCATTTTTCTCCACGGGGCCAGGGACAGGCTCTGCTGTATTAATTATGTCCATCATGTGCCTCTTTCTTTCAAAGGCATCCACTTGCCCTTAGACTCCATCCAAACTCTGGTCATCTGCCCTCGCCTACCTCTCTGTTCACGTTGCTCATTAGGCTTCAGCCACACTGGAGTAAGCCTCGAAGCCTTCCTGCTGGCTGTTTCTCAACTTGGCCAGTTCGATCCTTCACTCTGTCTGATAGTCAATCAGTATGTAATGGCTTTGTGATTTTAAATGGTTGAAGTCTCTTCTGTAAGAGAAGCATACCAGAGTATTTACAGGTGAAAAAATAAAATGGGACTGGCTCTGTAGCACAGCAGTTAAGCACTGTGCAGAGAAAGCCCAATCACACATGGCCAACCAGGTTTCAAATCCCAGCCCTGGATGCCAACATGATGGAGCATTGGAGGAAAAAGGATTATGGCGTGACCAGTTCCCAATGGGCAGTGCTTTCTCGCTCTCTCTCCCTCTCCTCTCTTTCTCTTTGTTTTTCTCTCTCATGCACATGCATGTACCCTGTGGCATAATTCTTTAAAATGATGTCAGGGATTTGCTTCAAAATAGCAAAATAATAATAGTACTACCAATGATTTAATAAAAAGAATATAGATAAAGTTAGATGAGACAAAGTTGCTCAAATATTGATAATAGTTGAAGATGTGTTCAGGTACATGAACACATGAATTATTTATTTTTTCACATTACCATAAAAAATTTTTAAATTAAACTTTCCCAGTGAGCATTAAACAGTTAAAAACAAACAAACAAACAAACCTATCCAAAAATCTTTCCCTGACTACCCACAGTCATTCTCCAATCCTGTACTCAATATTTTAGAGACTTTCTCAATATTTAAAATTAAATTGTTTGCTTATCACTTGTCTTGCCTTACAGTCACGTAAGCTCCCTAAATGCAGGGACCTTATCTCTCATGTTAATTGCTGTCTTCCTAAGCAGTGTCTAAATGACTATGTCCTTTCCCAAGACCTTCCCATCCACCTTTCCATTCTTGGCTAAGATATGAATGGGCCTTATGGGAGTATCTTCTCTTAGCAAAGATCAGTTGTAGGATGTAGGGCGGATATAATTTGATAGGGAGGAAGGGAAAAGGACCAGAAGCCCTGACTGGGATGAATTTGGATATCACAGGATGGGTTTGAATTTTTTTTTTTCCTTCCATATTGGGTGAGGAAGCAACCAGAAGGTAGACTTGACCTCCCTTAGCTCTGTCAGGGTTCTGTGTGTGTATGTGTGTGTGTGTGTTTTAATTTTGCCAGAGGGCATATGTGCTTACCAGAGAGACAGAGATAGAGGGAGAGAGAGGAAGTAGTCCCTAGTCATTTCTCCATCCTTTCCAGATTTGGGGCATGCATGCGCCTGTACCCAGAGTACTGCTGGGCCAATATCCAAACCAGCTGGTCAGCCATGTTGGATGCAGCTTCCTTAACCACGAGGCAGCAGGGCCAGCCTGCTCTGTCACTTTTAAAGAGATTCCCAAACTGTATCAAGTCCGACATATTCTTGCTGTTTTTGTTTCCTAATAACCTTTCCTTCTTACATGTCTCATATAGTTTAGAAAAGGCACAGGTTGTCCGTATGTTTTAATTTACTCATATTCCTCTGTACTACCATTAGGCAATCTTAAATGATTTGGGGCATAGAGTTGTAAATATAAAGTCTAATGACCAGGTTAGACTATACATGCTCATAGTCTTAAAAGTACTTTTAATAAAATTTGGATGAAATAACTGAGTCAATTATAAAACTGTATTTGGAAACTCTAAAGTTCTTAAAATCCATTTTATTTAAATAAATGCTGTTTCTCATCTTGAGCATTTAAAAAATATAAATTTGGGGTTCTTTTTCAAATGAAGAAAAATGAAATGCTTTGAGGAGTGTGCATTAAGAATTTTCCATGCCAGCTTATTCAGAATTCAGCAGCATGGTGATCAAAGAAAGTTTAAATGCATTGAAAGCTTCTGCAGATTTAAAAATGATATCATTTATGTCTTACCATACACTCTTTTCAGCCTCTTGGCTTTATCTGAATTCTTCAGGTTGAACAAAGTAAAACAGTTCTTCCAACTTCAATAATATAGTCTGGGGTGAGGGCTTCAGTTATACATCCTGACATAACTGAAAAGAGGATCAGAACAATTACGCCGTGCTGTTGTGAGTTTTAATTGTTCTAGTCATTTTTTTCCCAAAATAGAATTATTCCTATGTAATTTTATCTTAGGGGGATTCCATATAGATAATAGACATCACAGAATTATTTGTGCCAGTTTACTTTGCAAACTATACCATCTTCCTGTGCAGGCCTGGCATGAAATCAGGAGGAATCTTTTGTTTGTAAGAATAGATCCTTTGTTTTTCTTTGAGGGTAAAAAAGCTTTCCTCATTCTGCCTTATGTTAAATGACTCTTGTATCCTGAATGCCTCGTAGTCATCGCTAGACTCTCTCTGAGAGTTTCAGTAATCCTGGACTCGCAAAGACCAGAACCAGAGTTATCAAATTGGTGGAATCTGTCTGTTTCAGCTTGGTTTTTAACACACAGTGCAAAGGTCTTTGCTCATGCAGTTCTAAAGACCATCCATTGGCAACACTGATATTTCCAAAACTTTGGGCACATATTTTTTAAGGCAATCATTGATAAACTTGATTGCTTGACTGATAGCTTCCTTTTACACCAGACTCTTAGAAAGAACCATCCGGTCAGCTGTAGAACAGCATCTTTTTGATGTAAGTAGCTCTGGAGGTCAAAGCTCAGAGGACTCTGAGTCTGGAACGTCGTCAGCATCTTCTACCACGTCCGCCAGACAGCGACGCCGCCAGTCCAAGCAGCAGGATGAAGTTCGTCGAGGGAGAGACAAGTGAGTTGGCCTCGATTCTGGGGGCCTGCGTTTCTCTCCTGTTTAAAATATACCACTCAATTAGCCCTCGTTTTATAGTCAGACCTTCTCATTCTTGATCATTTCAGTATTTAGATGAAAACTTTTTTTTTTCTTTTCTTTTTTTTGGAGAGGTTTTTGCTATAGGGCGCGTGCGCTCGCCAGACAGACAGAGAGAGACAGAGAGACAGAAAGCAGGAAATCACCCCCCAGGGGGGATGGCCACGCCACAATCCCTTCTCCTCCATTTTCCTCTCGGGATCTTGGGCACGTATGCGCATGTACCCGGCGTGAGGTTAAGCCACTGCGTCCGGGACTCGAACCGCAGTCGACTACATGGGAGTTCAGCCACATAGCCATTACGCTAACTGCTGGTCCCTAGATGAAAACTTTTGAAATTTTCCTTTTGTGAGGCCAGTAGGTGGCATAGAGGTTAAAGTAGCTGGATCCCTCATAGCCAAGTGCACGACTGAGTCTAAACTTTGGTGGCTTGAAAAATACAGTGTGTGTGTGTGGGGGGGGGGGGGGGGGGGAGGGGGTGTGTGTCCAAAATTCCGAGAGGAGAATAGAGAAGGGATTGCAACATGGCCATCCCCCGAGATGGTTATTTCTTACTCTCCGGCCCCAGCAAGCACACGTGCCCTATAGCAAACTACAATAAAAAAAAAAAAAAAAAAAAACTGTTTTCATTTGGACCATTGTAAACTTAGCAACTGACTAAAAAATATCCTTGAAGCCAATGATGACCATATTTCAAAATGAGGTAAAGGAGTCAGTAACGTCTGACAAAAGTCATCATGGCATTTTTTTTTAATAAGCATTAGAGCAGATAGACTAAGACTATACATCATTCATTTTGCTGTAAGTGATTTGTTATTTTTCTAAATTTGTAAGAAAATATTATCAGGGTCATGTTATGATTAGCTACAATAAAAACATACGTTTAAGTAATATTTGTTATATAAGAAAGGTCAGTTTCATTCATTTAAAAATCTGTTCTTTGCCAGGCATATAGAAATGAGGTGGAATCTTGGTAGCGAGGGTGTTGCAGGAAGGAATTGGGTGCACGTGCTCCGTCCAGCCTGGCAGGGACCGTGGTGAAGGTGTTGGTGCCATCCACAACAGCACAGCCTTTTCTGTGGGGCTGCTGGGATTTCCACATGAGCACAACTGCACAATCAAGTTTTCATATATTGATTTGGGCAAGATTTATTTCAGTCATTCATTATTAATTAATAAGATTAGAAAATAAACTTTCTTGGGACCAGCAGGTGACGTAACAGTTACATCGCTGGACTTCCACATGGCCAACTGCAGTTTGAATCCCCGACTCAGCAGCTTGAAACACCCAGGCGCTTGTGTGTTTGTGCCCAAGATCCTGAGAGGAGAATGGAGGAGAAGGGATTGCATGTGGCCATCCCCCCTGGGGGTGATTTCTCGTTTTCTGACTCCCTTTCTCTCTAGCAAGCTCACGTGCCCTAGAGCAAAAATCTCTCCAAAACAAAATAAATAAATAAAAAAGATGATAGTTAGACGTATACCACAAGAGTTAAGGAAAATGTGAAGTGATAAAAAGACAGAATTTGAATGATAAAACAAATAATCTTGAGTCTAGGACCAAAGTCATCCAGGAGTCCCCAGACGGTGCTCCTTTCTGTGCACTGGAGGAGAGATTTAAGAGTGTTGGCATGAGGACGTGTGCTTGTTGGAACTCCCTGTCAGCTCTTCCTCCTGTCTGCATTATATCATATGCCTTAGCATAGATCTAATGCATGTACATGAATCTTGTATCAAAGTTTACCAAATATATATATATATATATTTGCATTAAGAGTGTGGGGAAAAGATTAAATTAAATATAGTGTGTTAAAAATTATGAAAGATAGTATAACTTTGAAAATATTATGATAGTATTTAACTCATCATTTTGCTTTCATGATAGCCTGTCTAAGGACATGAATTTAGATTGCAGAATAAATATTTAATGTTATCTTTTACTTGGGGATGTGGCTGAGCTGAGAGTAAAATATGGTGTCTATTTTTACTCTTTAGAACTCATTTATTTCACAATACAGTTTTAGGGGCTTAGGGAAATACATTAACCCATCTTACCAGGAGGGAGGGCGATCTCATTCATTTCCTTACGGGGCCATGGTGCTGCACCGAGAGTTTAATTTATTCCATGATACAGTTTTAAAAAAGAAAAAACAGTTTGCTAAGTAATTTAATTTTGTGGAAAACTCTTAAGGGAATGTTTAAAATATTTAAAACTATTTAGAGCTCATTAAATGAACTAAATTCTGTAGTAGGACATTCATCTCTGTTGGGTTGTCGAAAAACTCATAACATGGGACCAGCAGTTAGCGTAATGGCTGTGTTGTTGGACTCCCATGTAGTCGACCGCGGTTCGAGTCCCAGACCCAGTGGCTTAAAACTCACACCGGGCACATGTGCGTGCATGCCCAAGATCCCCAGAGGAGAATGGAGGAAAAGGGATTGTGGCGTGGCCATCCCCCCGGGGGGTGATTTCTCACATTCTATCTCTCGTCTCTCTCTGTCTGTCTGGCGAGTGCATGCGCCCTATAGCAAAAACCTCTCCAAAAAAAAAAAGAAAAAAGAAAAAGTCATTTTTGCATAGAAAAACACATCATGACTTTTCCAACAATCCAATACTTCTAAAACTGAGTCATGAAAGACCTCTACATTACAAGCCTGTATCCTGGAACTCCTGTACTGGGAGGGAATCAATTTATATTTTAACTTATGTGCTTTCTATTCCAGAGTTTTTATTAACACATCATTTCTACCAGGATTCTCTAATTCAGTGAGATTTTAAATGTATTGCATTTTTATTCTACTGAAATGTCTTTATCATTTGGGGATATCAGTGTGTCCCATTTTAGAGAAGATATTATGTCTTTTTCAGCTTTTTCTCCATACGGTGTATTAATTTATAAGATTTAAAATAGACGCATATTCATATCTACAAATAATGGAAATTTTTGTTGTACACTTGTACTGTTCTTCCCTGTTGGAATACAAATTACTTTTGGTAAGTACAGAAGTTGTTCATTGGTAGAAGCAAAGCCCTTGCCAACTTGCCTCTAGGAACAATTGCTTCTAATGGGACTTATTAGGCACCTGGCAGTTCCAGGAGTGGCTCTCTACTCAGAGATTTGAGCAGAGATGCAAACTGGAATTTGGGAGCACTTTAGGCTTCCTATATGATTCGTGGAAGTATCATCAAATATCTTTCACTTTTTAAAATAAAATTAAGGTTTCATTTTTTTCTTTCTTTGCAATTCTAGGGGACTTATCAACAAAGAAAATATTCCTTCTGGGTTCAACAGCCTGGAGGATTGTATCTTGAATACCCAGGAAGTGGAAAAGTTGCATGAAAATACTTCTGATTATATTGGAGAAAGGAGTAAACCTAAACGTCAAAAATCCAGTACGAAACTGTCTGAGCTCAATGAAAATCAAGATGGGCTTGTGGTGAGTGAATATTTCTATAAAATGTTTACCGATAGCCAGGGAAGAAATAATAGCACAGCTCTTTTCCTTTCTTTGGTTTGGAAAGAAAGAAAGAAAGAAAGAAAGAAAGAAAGAAAGAAAGAAAGAAAGAAAGAAAGAAAGAAAGGAAGGAAGGAAGGAAGGAAAAGAAAATTTCAATTTTGAGTTTCACAGAGTTATAGAATATGAATTTTGAGAGAGAACTAAGCTCCTAAATATCCACATTTGTGCTTTTAAAATAAATATAAAAAGTAAGGCTTGGAAATACTATATTCTGTCAAAGGAACAAGAGAGAGCACATACTTTGACTGCCATGTTATTTAAATTGGTTTGATTTTTATCTCATTTTTTCTGAGCATCTTAAAACTTAATTTTGAAATAAAACTGTTATGAAACTTGTTTAAAAATGTTTCCCCCACGGGAGCAGCAGTTGGCGTAAAAAACATTTCCCTCATCCTATCTGTTCTCATCTATATCAATATGTTTTTAAAATTAAAGAATGCCTTAAAGGAAGGTGAAAGAAAAATCTATGGGGAAAGAGGGTCACTATCTTTGTGTTCAGAAATTCTTCATGCTCAAAAATATATTTTCTAATATTTCATTTCAGATCTTTAGGGTTTTGTCAAATTTACTTTTTTTCCCCAAAAACAAACAAACTAAATTAATTCCTTACAAAGTTGCTGCCACCCTGAACACCTGGCTCATTAATCTGATACATAAGTTTTTACAAGTGGCTCAGTCAATAACCAAATATTTATTCAGCTTAACAATTAACATTCATCATCCTTTTTCCTTTATGCTTCAATTTCTCTAAAAAGTGAAAAGCAACATCTATCTCCTAATTTCTTTTAGTTTTATATATAATATAGTAAACTCAAGGTT
The DNA here is from genome assembly GCA_026018925.1 of Tupaia tana. Classification (NCBI taxonomy): domain Eukaryota; kingdom Metazoa; phylum Chordata; class Mammalia; order Scandentia; family Tupaiidae; genus Tupaia; species Tupaia tana. Next base: position 17,568,734 of record JAKSZU010000017.1, read on the forward strand.
TATAAGTAAAGCATAAAGTAGTGATACTTACTGGGAAGAAAATAAAGCAGGGAATGGGCACAGGAACTGTGCAGAGGCAGGAGATGTAATTTTAATAGAGAGATCAGAGAAGACCTCCTGAAGAATTTGACATTCGGGTATAAAGACCTAGATAGGGACCAGCAGTTAGCGTAATGGCTATATCTCTGAACTCCCATGTAGCTGTCCAGGGTTCAAGTCCCAGGCCTGGTGGCTTAAACTCACGCCGGACGCGTGTGCATGCGTGCCCAAGATCCCAAGAGGAAAATGAAGGAGAAAGGATTGCAGCATGGCCATCTCCCCTGGGGGTGATTTCTCACTTTCTATCTCTCTGTCTCTCTCTGTCTTTCTGGTGAGGGCACGCGCCCTATAGCAAAAAATCTCCCCTCCCCCCCAAAAAAAGACCTAGATAGAGGAGGTAAGGAAACAGGACCTTCAGACAGAGTGCAGAGACCCTGAAGCCATCTATATCTGGAGTATTCAAGGAACCACAGAGACCCCATTATCGTTGGGAGAGGTATACAAAGTGAAAGAGGTGATGAAGATCACAGTGTGACCTTTCCTCATGAGGGACGCTTTCTCTCTCTTTCTCTACTTCTCTCTGATGAGAGCGTGTACCCTCTGACATTATTCTTTTTTTCTTTTTTTTTTTTTTGAGAGGTTTTTGGTATAGGACACGTGCGCTTGCCAGAAAGACAGAGACAGAGAGACAGAAACCGAGAAATTACCTCCCAGGGGGGATGGCCACGCCACAATCCCTTCTCCTCCATTCTCCTCTTGGGATCTTGGGCACACACGCACATGCGCCCGGCGTGAGTTTAAGCCACCGGGTCCGGGACGTGAACCGCAGTCGACTACATGGGAGTCCAGCAACATAGCCATTATGCTAACTGCTGGTCCCCCCTCTGTCAGTATTCTTAAGAAGATAGAAATCAGGTTTCTTGAGGCACAGTTTACGTGCTATAAGATGCATCCTTTTTCGTGTAGTGTTCTGATAAACTCACACAGCTGCAACACCACCACAGTGAAGATACAGACCCTTCCCACCTTCCTCACGGTCCCCATGAGCCAACCCTGCCCTTACCCTGGCCCACTAGGATGGGACCTAATGGAGAAGTGGAAAGGTGTGATCATAAATCATTTTGGCCCTGAGACAGTCTGAGCAGAAACTCAGCTTCTCCCAACTGCCTCCCTCACCCCACACCACGGGGGTGTCCTCACCCTCTGACTGCCACCTGCCTTTTGTCAAAGAAAGGTGGATACTCTCCTCACTTTGTGGGTCAGCCTTGCCATGGAGTCTGCACACCCAGTATTCCTCTCCTTCATGCACCATTGAGTAAGGAGACAGCACATTGGCCTCTTAGAATTCTGTTTTCATCAATGAATGTTTAATGTTATTATTCAAGTAGAACTTATCATAGGAATAAAAGTAGTGTAAGCACTAAACCAAACTACAGTAGTCATGGTGGCAAGGACTAGCATGTGTCTGTTCCCTGTTCACCTGCTCCACCCTCAGTGTCCAGCATTCTTTAATACTCACTAAAAATGTGTTAGAAAGGGGCTGGCAGGTTGCGTGGTGATTGTAGGTACTGGGTTCCCACAAGGCCAACCAACCATGGTTCGTGTCCCGGACCTGGCAGCTTGCTTTCTTACTTTCCCTTTCTCTCTCTCTCTCTCTCTGTTTCTGTCTGGTCAAATTAAAAAATAATAATAACAAATGGAGTTAAATAAATAAATAATTTTTTTAAAAAAATGTGTTGGGGAACCGGCAAGTGGCATGGTGGTTAAGGGCGCTGGACTCCCACATGGCCAACCATGGTTTGAGTCCTGAACCTGGCGGCTTGTTTTCTCACTTTCCCTTTCTCTCTTTCTCATTCTATCTGTCTCTGGTCAAACCGAAATAGGTAGATGATAGATAGATAGATAGATAGATAGATAGATAGATAGATAGATAGATACAGATAGATAGAAAGATAGATAATAGGTAGATAGATAGATAGATAGATAGATAGATAGATAGATAGATAGATATAGATATAGTAGCTATAAATAAATAACATTTAAAAAGTAATTCTTAAGAAAAACCTGTTGGATAAAGAAGGGAATGAGTGGTGGCCGTATTGTTCAGGGTAACCTTTGTAACAAGAAGACTCAAAACACAGGGACTGTAAGTAAAATATCTTTCTCATGTGACAGTCTATGGTTCCAGGTTGGAGGGAGGAGTAGAGGGCTCACTCATGTAGTGTTTCAGGGATCCAGGCCATCCGCCTCTCTGCCACCTTCAGCACTGCCTTTCAGAGAACCTGGTGGTTTTCATCTCCATTCCAGCTCCCAGAAAGAGATGAGCATTCAAGGAGTGTGCTTGGTGGGGCACTTCATTGCCCAGGCCTGGAAGACATGTATTACCTCTCTCATGCCATTGGAGAGAAGATAGTCACGTACCATATTTGATCCCAAGAGAAGCTGGGAAGTGTGTCGTTACTGGGCCTGCGGCTGCGAATATGGACTAGCTTATACAGTTTTAAACAAAACATAAAATGTACAAAAGGGTACAACAATCATTAAAGTCTACCATTTATCCTTTGTTAATGAGACTGTGTCAACTGTTCTCCTTCCCCTCGAGCTCAAGGTCAGAATAATGAACCTGTTTTGACTAGCAGCATTTCTGCAACCTTCAACTGAGCTGTTTGTACATTGAGAGAAGGCTTTTTTGTTTTTTTACTGTCCTCTATAAAGGCGTTGTCAGCACTTTGCAGTTTTAGAAGACGAATTTGTTTTTACTTCAAGTGTTTTCAAGGGCTAATCAGTGGTCAAACAGGTTTTGAGCCTGGCTTTCAATGCCAACATGGACAAGGGGAGGATTAAAAATAAATTCCACAGTCTAAAGCTAACTTTATTGAGCCTTTTGCTCCTTTAGTTTTGAGGTATTTTTATCATTCAGGAGATGGGTTTTTAAAATGCAGTTCCTGCTGATAACCAAAATATATCAAATAAATTATGTCATACTGAATGTGGATTTCCAAAGTCACTAGTAGAATGTATATGAGTCAGGATGTTATGGATTATAAACCAAGTTTTATCTGGAAAAAAAAAAAAAAAAAAAAAAACCTACAGGGACCAGCATGTAGCATAGTGATTAAAGTGCTGGACTCCCACCTCCCACATGGCCTACTGTGGTTCCAGACCCAGCAGCTTGAAATTCACATAAGGCGTGTATATATGCATGCCCCAAATGCCAGGAGAGTGGAGGAGAAGGGATTGTGGCATGGCCATACCCCTTGGGGGGGGGGGGGGTGATTTCTCACTTTCTCTCTTACTGTCTCTCTCTGTCTCTCTGATGAGTGCACATGCGCCCTATAGCAAAAACCTTTAAAAAGGAGGGAAAAAACAAACCTGCATTGTAAGAAGGAGTTTCATTACATTACACTGAAAGTCATAATTGTTTTTTGTTATTTTTTAAAATTATCTATTACCTTTCAAAGATTCTAGGTTTAGAAGAGGAATTTCAATAAAAGTTAATACAATAAAACATTTCTATAAAGATTCTGTTACTTCAACCTTTATTAAATGAAAACATTGATGAACTATTTTAACACACCTAGAAATGCTGTTGGGGAGTCCACTAGCAAACTGGGATGGGAGTGCTCTGCACTTCCTGTTACTTTGACTTGTTACATGTCCCTCCCCCATCCCAATAAAGTGGGGGAATTACTGATTGACATCTTTCCTCCCTAACCATAAAGACAGGATGGAAATGAGAATTTACGAAACATTTGGTGCCCATGGAGATTCGTCTTGTTACTGTACTCACAGATATTTACTACCCCTTCGTTTCATTCTGAAAACCCAAAGTACTTGCCTTTCTAACACATTCTTTGAATGTTCCCCGTTTCCATCTCACCACCTTAGCAAAGATGCACAGTGAGCTTGCATGCTGTTTTAGTGAAACCAGCCCATGAGTATTCAAGACAAATGTGTGAAGCAACTGCATGACAACTGGAATTATTGTTAAGCTTTGTAGAGGAGGATTGAGCACTATTGAAAGTCACACTCTGAGGGGCTGGCAGGTAGCACTGGATTCCCATATAGCTGACTGAGGTTGGAGTCCCGGACCACGTGGCTTTCTTTTTTTTTTTTTTTTTTTTTTTTTTTGGAGAGGTTTTCGCTATAGGGTGCATACGCTCGCCAGACAGAGACAGACAGAAAGCGAGAAATCACCCCCCAGGGGGGATGGTCACACCACAATCCTTTCTCCTCCATCTCCTCTCGGGATCTTGGGCACGTACGCACACGCGCCCGGCGTGAGTTTTAAGTCACCGGGTCCGGGATGTGAACCATGGTCGACTACATGGGAGTCCAGCGACATAGCCATTACGCTAACTGCTGGTTCCCAAGGTGGCTTTCTTTCTCACTTTCCTTCTCTCTCTCTCTCTCACATCAAATTAAATAATAATAATAATAATAATAATAATAATAAAGATTAAATTAATAATTGTAAAAGGAAAAAAAGAAAGCCACCCTTGAGAATTAATATCTATAAATACTCAGATCCTTGGGGAGTTCTTAAATGTATGGATCAAATATTTTTAAAACTGCAGAGGGGAAAGAAGTTAATGCCTGTTATAGCCATGGACGTCAGCTACACTTCCTCACGCCTCACAGCCGTTTCTGCAAGGCTTTCCATTGTGTAACATAACTTACCTATAATTCTAAAAACATAAATCAGCTATGTTTTGATTCATCCTGTTTGGAACAGTTTTCTGACATCTTTTACCTGAAGTATCTCTACAATTATATAATGTGACTAGGGTTTATTTTCTGTTCTTTCCTCTTCTATCTAAATATCATTTCGTAACCTTAATCAGAAAGTGCTTATTTCTTCTGAAATACCGTTTGCTTACGACTGTCATGTCATTGACACTGTTCTGAAATGGTCTAAAGCTAGAGGATTGTGCTTTTCCTGGATTCAGAGCTTAGGACAACCCAATACTATTGCACTAGATCTCACACTAAAGATTTTGATAATCTATTGAAGATTACCAGTGAGAAAAAAGATTCTTTGTCATGGATATATCCCTCTCTATTAGTAAAGTCACGCTCAGGTAATATGAGCAATTATACTTTGGTTTAAGGGGAGCCGTTTTATAAAGGCCTCTTTTTTTTAGATTTTTGCCATAGGTCACGAGCACTCACCAGAGACAGAAAGAAAGTGAGAAGTCACATACACCCCTTCAGAGGGAATGACAATGCAGCTAGCCCTTCTCCATTCTCCTCCTGGGACTTTGGGCATGTACACACATGCCTCCAGCATGAATATCAAGCCATCAGATCCAGGGCTTAAACCATGGTTGGCCATGTGGGAGTCCGGCACTGTAACTGCCGTACCTCCTGCTGGCCTCCATATTGTTAATGTGAAAAGATTCAGATGAATAAGCAGGAAGTGTTGTAACAGTTTCCAATTAGATTCAAGGTCAAATTCCTCAATGCTAATTAGAAGCCATGCTAACTCTTTGACAGTCTGGGTTTTCCTAAGCTTACCTATGAAATGTAGATCATACCTAACAAAGACATGATAGGGTACAGTGACCATTTCTATGATGCTAAGACGTACCTTGGTTAAGGGGATGAGAACGTTCAATATACACCATTCTGCAAGCAGTATATACCACACTAAACAAAGACATCCTTTCGTTCCTATCTGCATAGTATGTGATATTTCTGTTTTAAATAAAGGAAGGTCTGCACTGTATACTTTTTACTATTGCTATTGAGCAATCAGAAATTGTTCTGTTAACAGAATATGGAAAGTCTTAATTCGGCATGGTCTCCTGGGAGGACTGGACCTGACGATGTTGAGCTGATGTCTGATGAAAGGTAATTTTGGAATTTTCTCCACATACTGTTTTCAAGGATATGCAGACGTTTTATTTTTTCTTCCATTTAATACAGTGTGCGTTGAACAATGTAAAAGAATAGAACTAAAGGATCATATGTTTACCAACAGTATTTTACAGCACAGAAAATTCTTAGAACAGAACATCATCTACCATGGGGCTATTAAAGGCAAATAACATATTCATGGTGGCTTGTATTTTTAGTTTTATTTTGTTTAGTTTTCTCGTTTTGTTTTTATAAAAATTAGGTGTAGAGATACTCAACCTACTACTTAAAAATAAATGAAGTTAGGGGCCAGCAGGTGTTATGGTGGTTGGGGCTCTGGACTCCCACATGGCCAACCACGGTTCGAGTACCAGACTTGGCAGCTTGAAACTCAGTCCAGGCGTATGTACATGTGTGCATGCCCAAAATCCCAAGAGGAGAGTGGAGAAGGGATTGTGCCATGGCCATCTCTCCCTGAGGGATCATTTCTTGCTTTCTCTCCATCTATCTTTCCAGTGAGCATGTGCACCCTATAGCAAAAATCTCTCAAAAACAAACAAATAAAATAAAAACAATGAAAGCATAATGCCAGTGGATTATGAAGTATTGTTCTAAAACAAATGGACATTTAATGATATTTTCTTGTTGTTGCTATCATTTATAGCAAAGAAAATGAAAAAGATGACAGACACACCCGGCATTTTGAGGTGAGTAGCCAACAAGGAAGAGGGAGACTGACAGAGCTATTCATACATTCATGAGCACACGTTATGTGTGAAATGCCATTAGCTGTCAATACGGGATAATGTGATAAGGAACAGGACTGGTTTGAAAGGCAGATGCCAAGACTTACAGATTCCTTGGGAAATCATAAGAACGCCATTACTGTGCTCTTCAAATTATTTTATTTTACCTGTGATGGTACACTTTAAACAGCATGGATTTCTCTTTTGGTTTTCATAAAGAGAAAGCAAACAAAGTTCAAGCTGCTGGTTTGATTTTCCATGATTTGACATGTTTTTAAAGTGATTGAAATTTTTAGGTAGGGAGTTTCAGTAGATCTAAATGGGTTATCCCATTAGTTTTCAAATGAACGTCAATACTAAACCCAACTCACTGTCTGAGTTTTGTGTTTCCTTTTAAGTAAACAATGAAAGAAAACATCTCTCGCTCTCTTATGTGTCATCAAGTTCCATTAGGTTCCGGGCCTCCCACGTGTCGTCTTAGGGCCAAGAATTGGTTTCTCTGGCCTCCAATTCCACCTTCCGTTCAGTGTGCTTAAGCCTCATTTTCAGTTGATCTATGTGTATTTCATGTACCTTTTTTAAAAGGAATTATTTAATTTATTATTATTTTTTTTCATTTGCTATAGAGCATGTGTGCTCCCTAGAGAGTGAGTGAGAAAATAAGCTGCCAGGTCCAGGACTCGAACCACAGTCAGCCATGTGGGAGTCTGTTACCTTAACCACCACACCACCTGTTGCTCCATCTACTGCATTTCTAAATGCTTACAGCTCTACCTTCAATTTTACCAGTTTCATTTTTGTCACACTTAAAGCTTTTCTTAACCTATTCTTAAGTTCTGACTCTTGGCATATTAATTCAATGGAGAACTCTCATTCTAATCCAATGATTCTTAAACGTTCTTGGGCACAGACCCCAGGTCACTCCTGGTTTCATTCAGCAACATGTACGAGGGGACTTCAAAACATTCACAGACAAGTGGAATTAAAGTATGACTTTATTTTTGCACAAAATATTTTAAACTCCATGCCTAGTTTTATCATATTTCATATTTCACATTTCACATGACCTTTCCGAAAGCCCCGCGTATTGAATCATATTCAGTGTGAATAGTCCCTGCTATTAAAGGGACTCTTCTAGAAGCCGGAACTAGATGACAGCCACGGTTTCTGCCTCCATGGAGTTTTACCATCGAGCAGAGTAAGAACTGGAAAACAGTGGACCTCCCCTAGAGAATATTGCACACTTGTATACGCTTTTGTACAAAATTGCTGGAAATAAACCCCCCCACACACACGCACACACAACTGCTGTAGACTGCTCGTATTTCCTCTGTTCAGTTCTTATCATGTGTCCCTTGTGAACTAGCCTAGCCAGATCTTAGGAAGGGAGTGCTTCCTCCTGACGTCACAGCCTCTGAACCATTTCTTTCATCTCTCATATCCAGCTCTTTTATGCTTTTTTTGGTTGTTGTTGGGACCTAGGCAATACACGGACATTCTTTCCTTGTCTTCAGGTACCTTTTTTGTTTTTTTTGTTTTGTTTTGTTTTTTTTTTTTAATTTTGCTATTAGGTGTGTGTGCTCACGGGAAAAAGAGAGACAGGAAGAGAGGGATAATAACCAAGCACCCTTCAGAGGGGATGGCCATGCCACAATCCCCTCTCCACTCTCATCAGGGATTTGAGTGCACACACATGCATCCCCATTGTATGCCTCTTGCTGTCAGGCCAGAACTCGAACCTCACAGTCAACTCTCAGATCCAGCCACAAAGCCACATACCAGTGGTCGACTCTAGGCACCTTTTCAAAGAGCCCATTTCCCTTGATAGTGGATTTCCCCCCTGGTTTCATCCTTCCTCTGCCATCTTCCTTGGCTCACAGCAAACACCTACTCATGCCATCACACATGATTTTAAAGAAAATCGCTTCACCAGCCTCCTGGAGAGGCCTCCTTTGTTTGTCCCTCTCATGCCTATTATCTTTTGTGAGATAAAAGGGACTAGAACACCCTTAGCAGGTGGACTTGGTAACATGAACGCAAATTGCAGATGGCGTCCAAGCTAACCTGGTGCTGGGCTCAGTCTGCCCAGGTCTTTTTGTGGACAGCTGCCCCAGGCAGCCAGTGCCTCACAGGGAAAGCATCTCAGCCCATTCGTCCCTGTGCCGCCCAGGCCCATCCGCCAACCAGCGCCCAGCCCACTGCTGGCACCCTAAAGCTTTCACTATTAATAATCATGTCATCACGGCAATTCCAGCTAGGAGATAAAATTAGGTGATGAGTTAGCCCAAGGTCCCGTATCGCCTTTCTATCACAGCTACACCAAGCGGGTAAATAAGACATCACTCTACCAGATGGGGATTATTTCTACTCACGAAGTCATCTGTTTTTTTTCCTCACTGAAATACACTTTATTATTATTCATGTAAGTGATGAAAAGATGTTTTCCATTGTAAAACCTCTTTCTCTCATTTCAGTGTGTTAATTTGCTTTTTAAATATATATAGCACTTTCTAAAATTGAGTATACCCTCCAAATAATAAATCTGGTTTTCTGGTAAAACAACAGTAACCTCTAAATTTTAGTGATAAAAAATAAGTTAGCTACCCTCCCAGAATTCAGTCCAGCCAGTATTTCTTTTGTTTCAAGTCTCCTGTAGTATCAGGCGGAGATGCCAGAATTTATATGCCCACCAGGAATGGATAGGATCATTTTTCCTTTAGAACAGATCCTGTCCTTTAAAATTCTCCTGATAAACTGTCAGGTCACTGTAAGGTGTCAGAGCAGACGACACAGCAAATGAAAGCCGCTGGGCGAAAGGGGGTTCTTTTCGTTCTGTTTTTGACTAGTATTCTGTCGGAGTGCTTTGTGTGAATGCATGTGTTGAATGTGACCTTATCCCTTTTGTCGCATGTCTTTTTAATTTCTTCTAATTTTGTAATTAATCTTATCCAAAAAGTGGGTCTGTTGAAATCTCAGATGGGCCTTGGTCAATAAGTTTCCCATTTATTGGGTTATCGGAAAAGTCACGACGCATTTTTGCATAAAAAAAAATATGTCATTGGGACCAGCAGATGGCGTAATGGCTATGTCGCTGGACTCCCATGTAGTTGACCATGGTTCAAGACCCGGACCTGGTGGCTTAAACTCACACTGGGTGCGTGTGTGTGCGTGCCCAACATCCCGAGAGGAGAATGGAGGAGAAGGGATTGCGGCGTGACCATCCACCCAGTGGGTTATTTCTCACTTCTGTCTCTCTGTCTGTCTCTGTCTTTCTGGTGAGTGCATGCACCCTATAGCAAAAACCTCTCCAAAAAAAAAAGTCAAAAATATTGTGACAACTCAATACTTTATTTCTTTTTTCTTTCTTTTTTCTTTTTTTTTTTTTTTTCCATAAGGCGTATGTGCTAGCCAGAGAGAGACAGGGTGGGAGGGTAAGATGAGGGTAAGTAAGAAAGCACCTCCCCCCCCCCGTGGGGGGTGTCTATAAGGCAATCCTTTCTCCTCTTGAGATTTTAGACTGCGAAGTTCGCCATGTGGGGTCCAGCAGCCTTAACCTCCATGCTACCTACTGACTCGAAAGTTACTCATTTGTGTTTCATTTTTGAGTATGTGATTTGGATTAAAATTTGTTTGGTGACACAGGCATTGAAAAAAAAAATTAGGAGTCACTTCAAAATGCCAAAAATTAAAGTACAGTTTCATCAGGTAGTTTTGGGCAGGCTGACAGTTAATAAACTATCCTATGTGGGCTGTGTGGAGTAAGGAAACACCTAGAATGCGTTCCCTGGGAATGTAATTTAATCTTTGTTGTTTTGTTTGTAAACTCTTTTAACAACTGCAAGTATCCAGAAGAGCAATCATCCTTAAACTAGCAGTGTCAAGATTCTAAAAAGGCATCACTGAAAATACAGATTTTCAGAGTTCTGTTTACAGTAGTGTTTGTGCCTTAGACTTCAGTTCAATTTCTTTTGATTTCTACTGAAAATATTTTATACTTCCATATAAAATCCAGAATATTAGACCTATGACCTGATAGGGAATCTCTTTATCAAGAAATCAAAGCAAGTAAGAACTATAACTTCATGGGAAGGTAATACCCTCACTTGGAGAAATCATTTTATATCAGAATTATAAGGTCAATCAAGTGTTAAATTCTTTCAAGATATTTTTTGCATTCTTTATGCTTTCTAAGCCTACTGCTTAAGAGAGCTTAGAAGCATACCTTTGATAACAAACAAGACATTCATAATCAACAAAAGACTATTTCCCTTTTCCTTCTCTTGCTTCTAAAGGAAAAGGAGAGAAAGGAAAGAAGGAAGAGGAGGCTTTGCAATCAAGACTGAAATTTAATGTTAATTTCCACAAGGTTTCAAGTGCAGGCTTTTATTTTCCCTGAAAGGGTTGATCTCTGAACTATCTCTATCCATAAATATTTATGAAATAAGTTTCTATTATTTTACCTTGAGTATATTTAAAGGAAGTTTCAGAATCTTATGATTGAGTTCAATGTTAGAACCAGAAAAATTAAAAAGCTCTATGTAGATTCACTTCCAGTTCAGTCTAGTGGCAAAAGGCTACAGAAGCTTTACAGTTCACACCAATTTTAGAAATTTATTATGTCCATTTTCCTTTATTGTCAAGCCCGATAATAAATGTTTATGGTTCTGCATGGTTCTCTCTCTTTTTTTTAGAGAGAGAGAGAGAGATTTTTTGCTATAGGACACATGTGCTTGCTGGACAGAGAGAAACGGAGAGACAGAAAGTGAGAAATCACCCCCCAGGGGCAATAGCCACACCACAATCCCTTCTCCTCCATTCTCCTCTCAGGGTTTTGGGCATGCACACCCACATGGCCAGAGTGAGTTTTAAACTGCCTGGTGTAGGACTCGAACCATGGTTGACTATGTGGGAGTCCAGCAACTTAAGCGTTATGCATCTGCTAGTCCCGTGGTTCTCCTTTGAATGCTGTAGTTTCTTCTGTACAAACTTTATCGTACAGCACACTCTCAGGGTCTGTCCCTGCTCTGGTGAGCTCTTAGCTAGACACTGCTTGCCCATCTCCTATGTAGGGAGAGGACAGGGGTGGAGCAAAAATTTACCAACTCTTTGAAGCTGAAAAAGGGGCAGGAGCTATAAAACATGGGGATAGGAACAGCTCTACGGGCCCAGTCGCTGGTGTGGTGGTTAAGGCAGCTGGACCCCATGTTGCTGACTGCACAAGTTAAGTCTCAGACCTAACAGCCTGAAAAACATACTGGGCAAGGCCAACAGGGAGCATAGCATGGTGGTTAGGGAACTCGCACATGACCAACCACAGTTCGAGTCCTGGACCTGGAGGCTTGAAAATCGTTCTGAGTGTATGTGCATGCATGCCCAGAATCCTGAGAGGAGAATGCAGGAAAAGGGATTGAAGTATGGCTATCACATCTGGGGAATGATTTCCCTCTGTCTTCTCTCTACAATGAGCACATGTACCCTATAGCAAAAACCTTAAAAATAAATGAATAGGGGACCAGCAGTTAGCGTAATGGCTATGTCGCTGGACTCCCACGTAGTCGACCGCAGTTTGTGTCCTGGACCCGGTGGCTTAAACTCACGCCGGGCGCATGTGTGTGCGTGCCCAAGATCCCGAGAGGAGAATGGAGGAGAAGGGATTGCGGCGTGGCCATCTCCCCTGGGGGGTGATTTCTCGCTTTCTATCTCCCTGTCTCTGTCTGGCGAGCGCATGCGCCCTATAGCAAAAACCTCTCCAAAAAAAATAATAAAATAAATGAATGAATGAATGAATGAATGAAAGAAAGAAAGAAAGAAAGAAAGAAAGAAAGAAAAAGAAAGAAAGAAAGGAAAACGCATCAAGCACATGCACATTGCCCAAAATCCCAAGAGGAGAATGGAGAAGAAAAGATTGTGGTGTGGCCATCTCCCCTGGGAGATACTTTCTCTCTTTTTTCTCTCTCTCTCTGTCTCTGACAAGCACAGATGCCCTACAGCAAAAAAAAAAAAAAAAAAAAGGAAAGAAAAGAAAAAGCCTAATCAGACAAGTCTTGGCAGAGGTTATACTGATAGATGCATAGTTTACGGGTCCTTGAGCTGAACATGGAAGGTTGCCCAAGGCCCTACGTGTGGGGTGAACTCCTTCCTTATGAGGGGGATCTTCAAAAATTTCATGGAAAAATGTATCTTACGGAAAAAAAAAACAACTGAGCATGGATTTTAAAGTATTTTTGCATCAAAACAAGCTTATACTTTAGTTCCTTGTTTCCATAAATGTTTTGACGTACCCTCATAATTTGCTCCCTAGCACCCTGTTTTTCTTTGACAACGTACAGGACTCTTGGAACTCCATTTTCAGTGTCTCTCTTCCCTGCTTAATCCCGCATCTCGTTCATCCCTGAATGTCATTACCTAGGACATAGTACGTGTTCAATAAAGACTTGCTGAGTGAATGAATGACTGAATGGGAAAGGGACATAGGGGATAAATGCAAATAGCATTTCTTTTACAGTTACTGTGAACTGTTTTGTATGTTTTCTATTTGATCTTCCCAATAACCTGGTGAAGTCTTAGCCCTGTATTAGAGAAAAAGGAGCTAAAGTTCCAAGAGGTGTACTTGCTGGAAGTCTCACAGCTAGTAAAGCTGGCATTTAAGCTCGAGTCTCTGCCTCCAAGAGCCGTCTTTATCTGCCGTACCACCTTGTCTCCCCTGAGAGCCAAACCCTCCGCTTATTTCTAGTACACAGATTTTTTTGTGTGTTTTCCTGTGGTGTGTGGCATTTTGACAAGGGTTTGGTGACATCACAGCACGAGGAACTCTGGGCTGGAAATGGCTAAATCAATGCATTGCTCTCTGATGGGACTGCAGATATTAGACACATAAACAACAAAAGTTGAAACCAAAAATATTTTGGTATTTGAGAATGCCCTTGACATCTTAACCTTTCAACCTTGATCTTGAAACAGACCAGCAGGTCTGATAAGCGCTATTAGAGGGTGTGGAGCAACCTGGTGTGGAAGGTCACCCAGAGGAGGCTGACTGGCATGAAGGAAGGGCAGTTTTTATGCTAGTAAGTTCCTGCAGAGCCTGCCCCCGCCCCTGGCACCGCCAGCAGTGTTGAGAGCACCCCTGGCTCCCCGTGTCAGGCTCAGAGACCAGCAGGGCCAGATGCAGGAACGAAGGCTTCTAGAGCAGCGGGAACGTGAGAGAGCAGCCCCAGGACTGCTCAGAGCACAGCAGGCCACAGCTGGGCTGCATATGTCTTTCCATGCTGAGAGGAGGGTGGCCAAGACTGGTGAGCTTGTGAAGGAGGGCTATCTCCCTGCTGTGCCAGACACCAGCCAGGAAGCCCCCAGCTCATGTAAATTAGCACAGGTCTGTAGTGTAAATTGTGCGTATGTGTAGTGCAAGGCACACCCTAAATGCCTGGTCCCCTGACTGTCCTCTGCTGGACACTGACCATACTTCAGGGCCTTTGCACGTACTTTCCTTTTTCCTGAAATGTTCTTCCCACAAATGGCTCACTTTCTCATTTCCTTCACATCTCTGCATGAAGGTCATTTGATCAGAGAAACCTTTGCCAGTCACTCCATATAAAACAAGAGACCTCAACTCCACCACCGACATCCCTCTTCCCTGGCTTTATTTTTCTCCACTGTCCTATCATTTTTTTCTTCATTTATTTATTAACTGACTCTTAAGTGTAAGACTGATGAGGACAGAGACTATATTTTCTCCACTGTAGTTTACCTGATGTCTAAAAAATGCAGAGCACATAGTAGGTACTAAAAAACTCACTCCATGAGTGAATTGATTAATCCATTTTATCTTTCTATCTCCAGCACCTGACATACTAGGAGCCCTACTGTGTAACCTGTATTTATATAACATACAAATGGGTGATATTTAGTCCACACACAAGGTCTCTCACCATCCAGCACCTCCCTGGCTGATACCCATGTTGTCTGACTCTCCCTTTCTAGCTTAAGGACTAGAAATCTCTTCTCTCACTGTGACCAAGCAGGTCACACTCTCATGCCTACCTTTGCAATGTTCTTCCTTCTTCCTGCTTTCTTCTGTGCAAAGTACCCTCCTTTCCTGAAGTAAAAAAAAAAAAAAAAATGCATGCACATCTGTGCACGTGCGTGCATGCACACACGCACGCACGCGCACACACACACCCCACTGGTGACTGTTGACCCTGTAATTTTTTTTTTTTTTGAGAGGTTTTTGCTATAGGGTGCGTGCACTCACCAGAGACAGAGAGACAGAAAGCGAGAAATCATCCCCCAGGGGGATGGCTATGCCGCAATCCCTCTCCTCCATTCTCCTCTTAGGATCTTGGGCATGTAGGCACATGCACCTGGCGTGAGTTTAAGCCACTGGGTCCGGGACTCAAACTGTGGTCGACTACATGGGAGTCCAGCAACATAGCCATTACACCAACTGCTGGTCCCAACCCTATAACTCTTTTTTTTTTTTTTTCCTTCTTTTTTTGGAGAGGTTTTTGCTATAGGGTGCGTGCGCTCGCCAGACAGAGAAAGACAGGGACAGAAAGTGAGAAATCACCCCCCCCAGGGGGGATGGCCACACCACAATTCCTTTCCTTCCATTCTCCTCTTGGGATCTTGGGCATGCACACACATGCATCCGGTGTGAGTTCAAGCTACCAGGTCCGGGACTCAAACCGCGGTCAACCACATGGGAGTCCAGCAATATAGCCATTACGCCAACTGCTGGTCCCCCAACCCTATAACTCTTAAGCTGAGCACCAGATTTGGACATTCAACCCTGGTCCTCTTAGGATTCAGCTCAGAAACGAATAACTTGTATGACATAAATGCATAATCTGTTTCTTTCCTGGTAAACAAACAGCATTTTTTAGTGTGTCTTAAAGCTTCAGATGTACTTAACATTTCCATCTGACATGAGTAGCTCATTGTGACTTGATTGATGGTATTGCAATTTATCCCAAATATGAAAAAAATACCAGTACTCCTGCATCATTTCATGGAAATCTCGTAGTGAAAGTGTTGTCTATTCCCCTGGTGCTTTCACAGTGGGTTGGATAGCTATTAAACGTAGCTGGAAGTCTTAAGTAGTGCTGTATTTTAAGCATAAGGACAGTTCTCATACATTAATGAAATCATTTATGATTTCCAGATGTTTTTAGTTTTTTTAAATGACAGGGTATTTGCTAAGATACATTTGTAGTTACTCCCCCGAAAAATCGTTTGTGCTACTGGAGAAATATATGTGCGAGTAAATGCTTTATGAACATTTTTGTTTGTCATTTTGGGGGGGGAGGGTGGAGTAAAAATGATTGGGTTTACCAAATGCTGAAAGGGCAAGGTTAAAAAAAAAAATCGAAAAGAAAAAAAAAAAGAATACTTCAATGTAATAGAATTAAAAACAGTGCAATTTATTTTTTAAAAAAATGAAGAAAAAAAAAACATAAAATCACTGAGCCTTTGGAGAAGGTTTCCCTGCCTCTCAGATGTCCGAGCCTCGTCTAGCAGAACCAAGTGTAGCAGAGTATTTAATATTCAGAGTAGATGAATAGTAGGAAAACAAGTGACAGTTGCATATTTGTAAGGTATAAATTATGCATCGCTGACTTGCCAGCTCTTGGCTTTTTACTTTAAAAGAAAAAAAAAAAAAAAAGTCATGCTGCCTGTGTGATTTTGGCTCTTTTCCAGAGTCGGTATTCCTTACCGCTAGCTGAGATGAGAGAGAAGAGAGAGACGCCAAAGCCCTGTGCTGTTTGAATTTGCGCAACAATGCTTTAATACCCAGAGTTCCTCCATAAATAGGCTGCGTTCCCCATACTGGGTGAGAAAACAACCACAGGAAATCTGGGAATGTGTCGCTGGTCCTGCTTAATTGATCTAAGCCTGCGGGACCAGCGGGGGAGCTTGGGGTACACAGCCGGTGCCCCTGGCCTGGCAGGACTGTTTACCTAAGGCGCAAAGACGTCTCCCTGGAAAAGACACCATGTTACTCTTCCAGCCTCAGCGACTGCAGTAGCCAGGTTTTGTTGTTATTTACAGTCTGGAGAGCTGTACTCCTTTAAGGAAACAACGAACTCCTTTCCCTCCTTCCTGGCCCCAATCAGTAATCTTCAAGACTGCCAGCTGCTGCAGTTACTGGGAAGAGCAGCCCCGAGGAAATCCTCCTGTCTCTCTCCCAGAAAAAAAGTTAAAGGAGCGCAGAGGAACCGTTGCTTTTTACACGCATGTGGCCAGCTAGTATCCGGGCGGCATCAAGCCATGATTTTGATCTCTGTGCTGGGTGCATTAGCAGCTGTGGCTTGGGAGGTTTCATGCAGGAGGAGTGGAATTGCTGCAGACATTTTGGGGTTTTGGTGAGCAGCAGCAATTTGGGGACATTGTGCTATTTTTGCAGAACCCCACAATGAAGATTCAGGAGCATCCCAGCCTACCTGACACCAAACAGCCCCGGAATCAAGATGCCGATGGCCAGCAGGAGAGCTTTGTCTCCGAAGTGCCCCAGCTGGACCTAACTGCATTGTGTGACGAGAAGACCTGGGAAGGTAGGCTCGGCTGACGCTTGGATCATTGAATACCAGAAAAGCGTGTACGGATAGGCATGAACGAGAGGCACATAGCCGGGTGGTGTGTGGGTGAGAGTGAGAGCTATCTACGCATGCAGAAGTAACATTTCCAAATGACTGCAAATCCTTCACCTGGCCAGGTTAAATATTGCCAAGGATGGTCACAATCTTAAAAAAGAAAATGTACTCGCCCTTTATCATAGTGGCACCTTGCAGTGCTGTTTTTTTAATCCCTTTGAACTCATCAGGAGTGCTGATAAATGCATGTCTTTTCCTTCTAATAGCGCCGAGCAGAATAATAAGGGTCCAGTGTGCCTTTAGGATCTCCTCCTTCAGTTTACCTGATCTTCCCCCCCATACGACCTGCCAGTCACACTCTCTCTTCATTAAATCTCCTTCCCATTGTTCAAGAAAGATGTATTTGCTTTGCTTCTATGTTTGTTTTTATGCATAGATTTTTTTGAAATCCAAGTTAGCAAACTTAAGGGATTTACTCATCAAAGAATAAACGTGCTTCTCAGCAAAAGCCACTTACACAGTGTTTTAGATTGTTTTTTCCCGAGACTGTTGGTGGAAATGTTAGGAATTTACTGAGGAAGACGAAGGTAACCTTGTCGACACCGCGTGAGGGAGGGTGCCCCAGCGGCTCTCCAGAGCTGCTGCTGCTCTCGTTAACCGTGTGTCTGCCTGCATGCTGGTGTCAGTGTGTATTCAAGTTACCTGCCAGTCTGCCTTTAGTGTGTGTCCGAAGACGAGGACAAAGGAGAAATTGTGCTCCCCAGTTCAGAACAGCAGCGTGACCTAACACAATGACTTAGCAGAGAATCCCAACTGCAGAAATCTGTCCTTTTCCGTGTCTGGTTTTCCTCGTCTCCCATCCCTACCTTCTTCCCTCCTTTATTTTTGCTAGGGAGTATTCGTTGTATTAATGATCTTAGATGAAGGATCAAAAAGCAATCTGAGAAGACCACAGGGTGGGAAAGAACCACCCATTGCTCTCTTGGCATCCCAGGCCTCACTGAAAAACAGATAAACTGGTTTTTGGTTGTTTTTTTTTTTTTTATTCTCGTTCTCCTAGCAATCTAAGAACCCTGCCCTAGTTTTTTCCTTATAATTAGGCAGTGGATCTGAGATTTCATCCAACCTTGCTAACACACAATCTATTCTCTGAGCCAAAAAAAGGCAGGATTGTTTCGTTTTTAATTTACATGATATATTCGCAGGGACTATTTCGTTTGTTTTTACATACTTTGAAATAATCACGTTAGTTTTTAATGCATACATTAAAACCCACAATCCACAACCCCCCCCCCAACTCCTGTAGTAATCATTGTTACCCAAATAAAGGAAAAAAACTGCAGTCAAAATGAATGCTATAGTTGGGTGTACTGATGTGGCTTGCCTTAAAGCTTTGTTCAAATCTAGGACTTGGGGTCAAAATTCAGATACACCACATGATCTTTTTCCTCCTCCGCTTCCTAAAATGTGCTCAATTTGATTATTTTAATCTTGGTTAATCATAAACTTGTACTCTTGGCACCCTGTTTAAAGAGGCTAAAATAAAGATAAAGAAAAGATAAAGATAAAGAAAAATAGGTTCCCTAGAGTAATTGAAATCCAATTTATACTTTCATTACAACTATTTCATAGTTAACTTAACATAAAGAACTTTCTTCCAGAGAAATAATAATAATATAAAGGAACCAACATTTTATTTTGAAAATCTAGATAGATTTTTTAAAAAAATATTAGGAAAAATACATTACATTTCAAAAGAGTTAGAAATGAGAATTGTGAGAGATATACAATGATTGATGGAGTAATAAAAAATACAGAAATGTGAATTGTAATGCCCATGTTACTTATGAGATAGCTTGGTTGTTTTTTGTTTGTGTGTGTGTGTGTGTGTGTGTGTGTGTGTTTGGCCAATTACTGCATTTGTCATTCAATGTGAATATTTTTTAAATCTTTATGAAGTCATCTCAAGGTCATTGTGATCCTCTGTTCCTCCTTTCAGAGACTTTTTAAGAAATAAGTATATGCTTATTTACTAAACATTATATACTTATTTTAACGTCCCAAGTTACACTTTATCACTGTTATGTAGCTGTAAGTCTAATTTCTGTCTAAAGGGTAGATGAAATGTGAACAATAAGTCCAATCACTAAAATATCATGTTTTTTATAGCTTCGATAAGAAACGAACAAAATGGTGTCTTTCTAGTAGGGAGTAAACTTTGCACTAATTGAAGCTGCGAATGTAAAACCCAGGCAAGAACACATCTAAATGGAAGTAGTTATTCCCCAAAACCACATGAACCAAGATTCATCTCTCGGCCTCCCTCCGAGTCTCCGAGCCTCCAGCCGGTGTGACCCCCCCTTTTGGTTTGCTTGTGTGTTCCCCATGTGGAAGTTCTTGTTCTCGCTAATGGCAGCATCCTAGACCCTGGAGGGAGGCAGTTATTAGTGACCAGCCTTCTGGGGCCCGCCTCCACACTATGCTGCCTGAGGAATGTCCTCTGGCTTCTCCTGCTTAGGGTCAAGGGAACAAAAAAGGAAATTAAGCTAATACATAGACTCCATAGACTGCATAGGGTGGGACTCTCTCACAGTGAATGGAATCAGATCACACTTGTTGGCAAATACTAAACATGCTTTATGTGAGTATGACACATGTTCGTGTATACGTACATCTGTGTACCTACGTAGCTATGTAATGGAGTGCACTATTTGATCTGTCCACATGACCGTGTCGTTCTTATTAGGTTTCCACTCTCCAAAGTTAAATAAATACACAAATCAAATGTGCTATTTCTGTACTATTTAAAGTCCTTATGTTGCATAATCAGAATGGCCCCAAGCTGCCAATTCATGTTGATTTGGGGGTATTGTGGAAGGGTTTAAACACTCAGAGCTACCCTATTCAATTTGTCCTGGTGAAATTAAGTTTAAAAGGGAATTTTTCAAAGGACACAGCGGACTTCACTTACCTCACTCATCACTGATGGCTTATTGAAAGGAACTTTGGAAAGGAAATCCTGTAAAAGAAGCATAGAGAAACAAAGGGTCTTGAGTTATTTTCACGTTGAACCTCCCATAATCCGGACAAGAAAGCTAAGGCCGAAAGAGGCAAAATAATCGTTAAAGTAGCAAAGTCTCCTGACTTCTGTCTGAAGCCTCTTTCGAAAGAATGGCAGTTACGTGTCATGGCAGGCAGTAGACAGAGGGGCAGGAGCCAGGCTACCTAGACTCAGATTCTGACCCTGCCACGTAACCCGTTTCATGGGCAAGTTAGTAAACCTGTCTCATTTTCAGCCTTCATTTTTTCATCTGTTTGTTTGTTTGTTTTTAATTTGCTAGAAGATTAATGCACTGGCCAGAGAGAAATGTGGGGGATGAAAAACACCCCACATGAGGCATGGTCACCCAGTCCCTTCTCCATGTCTCCCTCCTTTCACAGTTTTGAGTATGCACACACATGTGACTGGTATGTTTCTCAAGGCACCAGGTCTGGGACTTGAACTTCACAGTCATCTGGACAGGATCTAGCTTTAACCACCAGGCCACAGGCTACCCCTAATTTCCTCATCTTTAAATAGGGATCCTAGCCGTAGAGAAACGATTAATAATAGATATATTAGTAACCCCAGTAAATATGTCATAAGGATTTAATGAGCTAAAATAGCGAAGGGCTCTGCACAGCGCAGGCACACGGTAAGCACCAGGTGAATGTTAGTCGTCACTGTTTTCCTGGAAATATTTCCAAGTATAGGAAAAGCCAGTCCAAGTTCACCTACTCTTAACCAGATCCTAGTTCTTCCTAATGGCCATGGATTGCTCTGCGTTCACAAGAGGGACCAATCATTACTAGGTTCTTTGTGGGTTTACTATGGATTAACCACGTCCTACCAACTTCCTTTCTTTCTTTGATGGTGTTACTACTAATCTCGGGATCAGGGACAAGACCTCCGCTGGGCCTTGGACAGGACCTTAGTGGCATCTTTGTCAGAGAAGTGGAGGGATGAAAGGTTGGGTGGAGTAGTGACTCTGTCCCTGCTTAAGCACTTGTACATAAACATGTAGATACACGGATGTAATAAGTCAGCTCCCATGGGGAGGGTGGTTGTCATTAGATAGTGTCCTCTGTCCTTTTGTGTCCCACACATTTATGAATGATTGAAATGGAGCGATGGAGAGTCTGTTAACTGTGCCCATAGGGGCAACTTTAAGGATTCTATTTGCGATTGTGAAAGTTGACTCCTAAGGTTCCTTCCAACTTGGATAGTTAGCAAGACTATTTGAATAATTGAATAGGAATCCCATTGTTCTAAGGTTAAATTTTGG
Organism: Tupaia tana; assembly: GCA_026018925.1. NCBI lineage: Eukaryota > Metazoa > Chordata > Mammalia > Scandentia > Tupaiidae > Tupaia > Tupaia tana. Next base: position 17,590,289 of record JAKSZU010000017.1, read on the forward strand.
CACATGCAGGAAATTTTTGTCAAGGGGATCCCCAATTAAGATTGTGCAGACACCCTCCTGTGTCTGGGATGTGCAAGTTCCTGAGCACAACTGAGAAAAAAAAGGTGTTACAACATCATGCCAAGTAGGGACGGCTTGGAATAACACGGAGCAAGTGAAATGTGGACCGCACAGCTCCCTGAATCCGTGCAGATTTCTTACAAATAAATCATCGCAATAGCCGGTTTTCTTTTGTAAAGTGGGTGTATTCAGCCAGCTCAGGAGAGAGCTGGGTCCCGGGACCACGTTAGCACTGCTCGGAGCTCTGCCCCCTTCCCCTGCGGTGACCTTTCTTCGTGCCTATGGGTGCGCTAGCGTCTGACCCGGAACCCCTCAGGACCCACCTCTTGTCACTCCTTGGGTAGCAGAATCGGCTTTTATCTCTGCTATTTCTGACCTGCTGTGATGGCAGCTGACCGAGGTGGATTAATTTTTAATGGAGGGACATGTCATACTTATGTCCAGAGTTCAATGTGACAAGGCACATGACTAACAGCAACACCACTGCACCCTCGGAATTCTGGCCCAGATAATGAAAATGCTTTTATGTGATGCCGCACTTCAGAATGAAAGTCTAGTTCCATCACCTCAGCTCTTTCCTGTTTTCCCCAGGAATCATTTCGTCTGTCTCATTATTCACTTCATTTATATTTTAAAATATAAACTATTTACAATCTAACACATGCAGAAAGTCAGTAGATACAGCCTCTGTGAGCAGGCTTACCTGCCCAGAGTATTGTACTATGAACCACACTGTTCTGATCAGCTCTTGTTTTCTAAGTGATCGTCAGCGTGATACGTGAGCTAGCCATGTATGGTTAGCTCATTTCGATCTAAAACGGGATAGTAGTTGGCTTTATTGATTCTTTATTGATCATTTTGACTATATATTACTTGTCATGTTATGCCCTTTGAATGGGATTCTTAAATTATATGACAGAATAACGAGAAAAACGAGAGAAAGGAGAGAGAAAGCACGTAAGCATTTTATGCGGCATACGTAGGAAACTCAACTTCTATTCTGCCTGTGGACTAATGGTGAAACATTCTTTATTATCTTCTTGAAGTTGAAAATCATAATTGGTTTATATTGTCATATATATATATATATATATATATATATATATATATATATTTGGTATAGGGCACACAAACTCAACAGAGAGAGAGAGAGAGAGAAAGTCAGAAAGCACCTGCCCAGGGAGGTGGTCACATTGCAATCCCTTCTCCATTTTCTTGAGATTTGGGGCATGCATGTACATGTGCCTAGTGTGTTTTTCAAGCTTCCTGGTCCAAGACTCAAACCATGCTGTTGACCATATGGGATCCAGCCACCTTAACCACCATGCCAGCAGCTGGCTTCCATTTGTCATTTTTTTTTTTTCTTTTTTTGGAGAGGTTTTTGCTATAGGGCGCGTGCGCTCGCCAGACAGACAGAGAGAGACAGAGAGATAGAAAGCAGGAAATCACCCCCCAGGGGGGATGGCCACGCCGCAATCCCTTCTCCTCCATTCTCCTCTCGGGATCTTGGGCACGCACGCACACGTGCCCGGCGTGAGTTTAAGCCGCCGGGTCCGGGACTCGAACCGCGGTCGACACGTGGGAGTCCAGCGACATAGCCATTACGCTAACTGCTGGTCCCCCATTTGTCATTTTTAAGTAAGTGAATTCATTTGCTCAAATTATATGCTTTAAGAGAAAATGTCACCCATCAACTATCATTTCTCCAGCTATGTATGTATCTCCTGCATACCACCGGTGACACTGGGGAAAGATACACTTGGTCTTGCTCTCAGTGAAGTGATCACTCAAGAATGGGGACCCTGGGACCAGCAGTTAGCGTAATGGCTATGTCGCTGGACTCCCATGTAGTCGACCGTGGTTCGCGTCCCAGACACAGCAGCTTAAAAGTCACGCCGGGCGCGTGTGCGCACGTGCCCAAGATCCCGAGAGGAGAATGGAAGAGAAGGGATTGCAGCATGGCCATCCCCCCTGGGGGGTGATTTCTTGCTTTCTGTCTCTTTGTCTCTCTCTGTCTGGCAAGCGCACGCGCCTTATAGCAAAAACCTCTTAAAAAAAAAAAAAGAATGGGGCCCCAGAATAAAGCTGTTTTAACACAGAAGAAGACTGATGATTGGCCCCATGCCAGCCCCATATGCCCAACACGATCATTCAGTTCCATTATTGGTATTTGATAGAGACTTCAAGGTCACAGTTTATTTTTTATTGGAGATATGTTTGGTTAAAGGGTACAGACACTCTCCTTGCAGATGTTTTTGTACACATAAAACATAGAGTTAAAAACTTCAAGATGACAGGTTGAAACTTAAACATTGGGACATTTCTGAAGAGATGCTCTGCTAGACTCAGACAAGTGAAAGGGCTTCCAGTTGCAAGTAACGCCGTTCCAGACTAAGGTGTGATGAGGAGCAATGTCAAACTAACTAGCACACCCAAATGCCAGTGTTGGACCTTATTTTGCCAAAGCTGTCTGTCCCCACTGAGGCCTCTCGCCCTCCCGGTAGTTTTCTCTGCACTCTGCTGTGAGGTTATTGCCTGACGCATTACCACACAAGCCACCTTAACCCTTTCCCCGTCCTGGCTCGATTGATTTTAATCCTTACAGAAAATTACTGCTGTCTTCTGAAATATCATGGAACAGAAGATGTAGTTTTGTCAGTTTAATAGTTCCATTTTCTGCAACTTAACACTGGATTTTTATTTTTTTTTCCTGCGGATTACTTTCTGCTTGCCTGTCCTTACCTCACCACTCAGATGGGTTTTCACTCTTTGTTGAGTGGCGGTTCTGAGCTGCCTCCTTAGGAGTTCCTGCCGATGGCGTTGGTGTAAACACCGGCCTCCTGCTCATCTCCAGCTGCAGCAAGTATATCTACCGACATGTTCCCTGCGACTTTTTGAGCCTCAGTAGACAAGAATCTACCTTTTACCCTGCTTTCATTTCTCACAGTATTTGTGTTGATTCTCTTTAAATTTTGAGAAGCAGTGGCCCTCGTTCCACATGAGGTTCATGTTTTTGTGAAATCATGGGCTTATCTTCCCGATTACATGATGGGGACTTCAGACATTTCAGACGACCATCGTTGTTATCGAAGCCCTTGGCACATTCCAGGTTGAAAGCGCTGATCTGGAAGCCGGGAGACTTGGGTTCACGTCCCAGCTCTTGTCATGGATTACGTATCGCTCTTGACATCTTTGGGGTTCAGTTTGCTTCCCTGTAAGCTGTTGGGTTGATCAGAGGTTTTCAAACTGTACTGTGTATTAGAATCACAGGAGCATCTTCTTAAATACGGGGTGGGAGTGGGACCAGGGGCGTTTCCATGCCCTCCGGGAAGGTTCTGTTTAGTTAGGTGGTATGAGGGTTATGTGTGGTAGTTATTTCAGTTGCTTTTCTTTTTTCTTTTTTGGTAGTGCACAGCCAGGGTTGAGAAGTTGCAAGATTAGTGCTATATGAAGTTACATGCAGATCAAAAATTCTATAATCATAGCATGATCTTTTAAGTAAAATGCTGAAAATCATTTATTTAAGACAATTTTGTACAGTTTATATAACTGAAGGAGTAACTGTTCCATGGTTCTAGGGATCTCAGAATCTGACCGAATCCCAGCCTTGTGTAAATCACAGGTATCCCAATTTATTTTTTAAAAGAATTATTTATTTTGTTTAATTTGTTATTAATTACTTTCTTTGTTTGACCAGAGAGAGACAGAGAGAGAAAGGGAAAGTGAGAAAGCAAGATGCCAGGTCTGGGAACTCAAACTGTGGTCAGTCATGTGAGAGTTCAGTGCCTCAACCACCATACCATGCCGGCCCCCACAATTGAATTTATTTTTTTAAATGAATTATTTACTTCTATTTATTTATTCATTAATTTATTTTTATTTGACCAGAAAGACAGATACACAGAGAGAAGGAAAGTGAGAAAGCCAGCGACCAGGTCCGGGACTCAAACCGTAGCTGGCCATGTGGGAGTGTCCAGCACTTTAACCACCATGCCACCTGCTGCCCCCCCCCCCCCCAATTGAACTTAAAGCATAACTTCTTTCAGGTGGCATGGTGGTTGAGGTACTAAACTCCCATGTCATTGACCACGGTTCAAGTCCTGGACCTGGCAGCTTACTTTCTCACTTACCCTTTCTCTCTATCTGTCTTTCTCTGGTCTAAACCAAAGAATAATGATAATAAGTGAAAATTTTAAAATAAATAAATCTTTTTTAAAAACTTCTTTTTTAAGATGTAGAGTATTGTAATTGAAATACCCTATGTCTCTGGAATTTAAAATCTGATATATATATATATATATATATATATATATATATATATATTCTGATATATATATATATGTATGTGTGTATATATATATATATATATATATATATATACACACACACACTTTTTTTCTTAATGAGGTGGATCTCACAGTAAATGGAAATAAATATCCTCCTCCCTCCCTGCATGCCAGATCAGGACTTTGTGCCGTATTTTGTTTTTCCTATGGGTTGTCTGTAATAACTTGGGCATATTTGTGCTTGTACGGCTCTCTTTTCCCTATTGCGGCTGATTCTTGTGCATCTCACTCTCACTGTAGTCTTGAGCACCTTCTAAAGTTTCAAGTGCGAAGCAGGCGTCCTCCGTGCTAATCCTAAACACACAAAACAGCTTACGGGGCGACCTCAAGGGAAGTTGTAAACTTCTAAATGAATAGGCGCTGTAAGCTTAATGGGATTCTTTAACTTGATTTCTTTGTTGCTTCAGTGCAGGACTGTGTAGCTGTGATGCCCAGTCGCCCTCTGACACACGGGCTTTTTCTTTTCTTCAGTCATGCCCTCCTGTGGAAAGTGCGTGTCACCAGTCTGCTGGGGAGGCTGGAAGCACGCACTACTGGCTCTCCACTTTCGGGGCTACTCCTCAGGGAAGCCCAAGCAAATTCAGTCTCTCTTTCTCTCTGTTTTAATTTGCCGGAGAGTATATGTGCTCACGATAGAGATGGAGAGATGGAGAGAGAGAAAGCACCCCTAATGCGATGTGGTCTCATGTAGTCTTTTTCCTCCATCTATCTTGTGGGGATTTGGGGTGCACACACACACTGTCCTGTGTGATTTCCTTTTTTCTTTCTTTCTTTCTCCTTCCTTCCTTCCTTCCTTCCTTCCTTCCTTCCTTCCTTCCTTTCTTTCTTTCTTTCTTTCTTTTTTATTATCATCATAATCTTGTTTATATTACATTGGATTGCATGTAACTTTACAGTGTATTACATTGCTTTTTCAAAAGGGAATGCCATGCATGTCAGTCAGTACAGAGACATTAATCTCCCCACTTCATCATTCAATATCTTTTCATTGTTTTTCCCAATCATTATTATTATTATTCCTGTGTGGTTTTCAATGCCAGGTCCAGTACTCAAACCGCGGTAGGCCATATGGGCTCTGGCTTCCTTAAGTGCTAGGCTGCAGGGTGGCCCTAGCAAATTCTCTTTTGAAAGCAAGTGAGAATGAAGATTAAAGGTCAGTGATGGCTATCAGATAAATTGCTGTTTTTGAGTAGGACATAGTGTACTTCGTCTGAACTTTGGGTCTGAAATGAGAAGCCATTCAGCGGACAGCTCCCTAAAGCACTGAGGAAGCCACTGTGCTGGAACCGTGGTGACCCCTTCCCACCGTTATTTTCCAGAGCCCATCCCTGCTTTCTCCTCCTGGCAGCGGGAGAATGTGGACTCGGACGAAGCCCGCCTCTCCCCACAGGCTGGGCGCCTGATCCGTCAGCTTCTGGATGAAGACAGCGACCCCATGCTCTCTCCTCGGTTCTACGCATACGGGCAGAGTCGGCAATACCTGGATGACACAGAAGTGCCCCCTTCTCCCCCAAATTCCCATTCTTTCATGAGGTACGTTTCTCTGTGTTGCTGATAAGCAAATACCTCATTCCTACAACGTTCGGAAAGATAGGAATGGTGCAGACGGTTGGTAGTTTGTTAAAATTTAAGTTGCATGGGGTCAGCAGGTGGTATAGTAGTTAAGGCATTGGACTCTCACATGGTTGACTGTGGTTCAAGTCCCAGATCTGGCAGCTTAAAACTCATGTTGTGCACATGTATATGCGTGCCCAAAATCCTGTGAGGAGAAGAGATGCAGTGTGACCATCCCTCCGGAGAGTGATTTCCCACTTTCTCTCTGTCGAGTGCACACACACCCTATAGCAAAAATAAAAAATAAAAATAAGTGAAGTCACGAGTCCGTGGAGGAATGTATCTGAAAGTCTCCATCTCAGGACACAGGCTGTGCTGTAATTCCCAGTAGAACTGTTGCCCAACCACAAAGGCCCATAGGGAATTTCCTTAGCTCCTTCCCAGTGTTCTCGCGATTTCATTTTAAACCCATAGCAAACGTAGATATTTGGTCCACCCTGCCTTTGCCAGTGTAGCCGTGAGCTAAAGAAGGCTAGGTGACTGTCATGAAATGAATCCATCACGGTCTTTTATTCAGGAGGCGGCAGGCTGTGTGGAGTCTGCTCCCCCCAGCCTAAGGTACCCCCCAGGTTCACCTTCAGGCCCTACTGACCCACATCCTGCCCCTCCTAGGCGGCGAAGCTCCTCACTGGGGTCCTACGATGATGAGCAAGAGGACCTGACCCCTGCCCAGCTCACACGGAGGATTCAGAGCCTTAAAAAGAAGATCCGGAAGTTTGAGGATAGATTTGAAGAAGAGCGAAAGTACAGGGTGAGTGCCCCTCCCAGAGTTCTCTTGTCACCCCTGGTGCCCTCACGCCACGTGCCACATGCCAGCAGCTGAGGCAGTGACAGAAGGTGCAGGGAGATCCCTAGGGACTCTCAGAACACACAGGCAATAATAAAAAGTGGCAGTAAATGCTGAGAGACCTCCGTCAGCATACGTCCTCACCAACGCCTGGACAGCGTAAGTCTACATTTGCTAGCCTTCCCGGTGAGCAGGAATGAGAAGGGTCATTGAGTGAACCCTTTCGTTCGGCTAAAACTCGATTCGGAATGATCTTTGTGAGCTTTTTAAATGCCTGTCAACTGCACCCTTAGTATTCCCCACAGAGTGACAGAAAGGCATTCTCACGGTGGTTGCCATGTGAAACATCTGCATCCCACTGTTTTCTGCTCCGTGAGGCCTACAGGTTGAACCCTACGAAAAAAAACAAAGTGGGTTATGCACCTCACAAAAGGGCATGATCATAGAAGTCCAGCATTTGTCCTTGAGGAACTCTTTGAGGGCATGGACGCGAAGCTGTCAGGAGGGATGAGGGAGTTCCAGCCGTGACGTCGGCTCTGGTTACTTTCTTGTTCTGATGAGGCTCCCCCTTTCCTTCCTATGAAAGTGAAAATGGTCGTCAGACACTTCCTCTTCCCTCTGCCCCAGTTCCAAAGCACTGACTCCACGCTTGCTTTTCTCAGCCTTCCCACAGCGACAAAGCTGCCAACCCCGAGGTTCTGAAATGGACCAATGACCTCGCCAAATTCCGGAAGCAGCTGAAAGGTAGGCACGGCTCTGCGTCTGTGGCCTGGCCTCTGTGCTGGAAGGCAGAGGCAGGACCGTCCTCTCTCCTCACACCGAGCGCGGTCCAGGTTCCTTGAAGGTGACTCTCGGTTGTTCAGGGTGACGGCTTCCCCATGTCTTCCTGTGGTCTCGATCTCACAGCAGCCAGATCAGCTAAGACGCAAGGTCTGCAGCATTGCTCCATTTCCCTAATGGCTTAGAGTCCACCCTTCTTTTTTATTTCCCCCCTAAAGAATTACTTATTTAATTTTATTTATTTATTTTTAATTTGACCAGAGACGGAGGTGGCGGGTGGTAGGGAGCACGAGAAAGCAAGCCGCCAGGTCCAGGATTTGCACTGCAGTCAGCCAAGTGGGAGTCCAGGGCCTTACCTATACCACCCGCTGACCCCAAGTCCACCCTTCGGAAGAACCTGTTGAATTCAGGGCTCCATTTGCGATGGTGCTGGGGAAAGACATGTAGACACACAGTGGAATTTGTTGCTTTCTTCTCAGAGACAAAGTCATATAAACAACTAGATGGAATACAAAGTACACACCATTTCGGAACAAGGTATATAAGTCACACAGAAAAAGCCGGGCAGAGGTTGGGTGTTAAACACTTAAAACCTTTTTATTATTATTACTATTATTATTATTATTATTATTATTATTATCTTGGAGAGGTTTTTGCTATAGGGCGCATGTGCTTGCCCCAGAGATGGAAAGTGAGAAATCAACCCCCAAGGGGGATGGCCACACAACAATCCCTCCTCCTGCATTCTCCTCTTGGCAAATTGGGCATGCACACACACGTGCCCAGCGTGAGTTTTAAGCTGCCAGGTCTGGGACTCGAACCACGCTCTACTACCTGGGAACCCAGCAACATAACCATTACACCATCTGTTAGTCCCACCACTTAAAACCTTTAAATACCAAAGGAACAAGCATGGGACCACATCTGCTGTATTCCAAGAACTCGCACTGGCATGTGAAATAGTAAGGCTCTCTTAGGAACACCTTAGGGAAACGTTCCCAGCCCAGAAGACCTTATCATTATCTCAGGTTTTGCGGAATGACTCGAGTTATTTCCACTGGTCTTATAATTAGAGACTCCGAAAAGAGACAGGACTCAGCCGTTCCTGACGCCACAGAAGAGCAGTTAGCGTTGCAGCGGGTGTCAGTTCCCATGTGTCTCTCCCTTTGACTCTTCTCAACTAGAATCGAAACTAAAGATCTCCGAAGAGGACCTCACCCCCAGGATGCGGCAGAGAAGCAACACACTCCCCAAGAGTTTTGGTTCCCAGCTAGAGAAAGAAGATGAGAAGAAGCAAGAGCTGGTGGATAAAGCGATCAAGCCCAGCGTCGAAGCCACACTGGAGTCTATCCAGAGGAAGCTCCAGGAGAAACGGGCAGAAAGCAGCCGTCCTGAGGACATTAAGGTGCGATGCTGCTTCTCTCCCTTTCCCGGTGTTCTATTCCCTGATTGTTGATTTCATTGATTTTTATTGTTTTTTATACATTCAATCACTGTATAGCATTACCGCATGGAGAGTGAATTTTCGCAGCATGGATACACTGTATATGAGTCCAGTTAAAGATATTATTGTACATGTGACCAGATGGAAAGGTGCTCCTCAGGCCTCGCAGCCAACATGTAGAGCCATAGGCCAGGCCCCAGGAATGCCGGTGGGAGGGGCATGTCTTTCCAAACCTCCCACACTCACGTGCTAGAGAAGCAGGTCAGACAACGTCAGAGTGTCTCAATTATGGTTAAGACACTTTGGGTTTTGGCAAGAAATGTAAGTTTGAAAGCAGGAAACTCTGTTGTATATTTTGCAGAATGAACTTATTTAGGTTAATAGGTGGTTTGTAGGATTATAGATGAACCTTTGAGACTTTGTAACTTCTGACTAATCATGGCTCGGGTCAATAAACGAAGCCCTGTATGCCTCGCAGCCGTACACACCTCCGCGTCCCACAGGCCTTTGCTGCTGTGCGGGACACCCAGGTAGCTGGTGCAGACTCTGCTGTGCTCACCGGGTTTCTAGAGAGAGGTCAGGAATGGCTCCCTGCTAAGTGGACTTCAGGCAGAGCCTGGAAGAACGGTTGGATGAGGACTCGTCTTAACCTTATTTTAGGGCATTTGTTTAACTAAATGAAGTAGAAATGTTCACAAATGTTTTCCCCTTTCTTCATTTCTCCGTCCGTATGTTTACACAGGATATGACCAAAGATCAGATCGCTAATGAGAAAGTGGCCCTCCAGAAAGCCTTGCTGCATTATGAGAGCATCCACGGCCGGCCGGTAGGTAACATGCTAAATTTGCAAGACAGTCACCTGGGTTTTCTATGTTGACTATCTTGCAAATAGAGTTCTCTGATGTTTGCTTTCTTTACTTTTAGAATAAGAGAGGTTACTGTACATTTATGTCATAACTAAGCTTTCAGAAGGCTTAGCCAGTACCCGAGTTCTATACTCTTAATAGATGCTGAACTTGGGTTAAAAAAAGAAAAAAGCATTTGCAACTAAAATTCAGTCACCATTGTCATCCCTAAAGAGGAAAAAGAGAGAGGCTGAGAATAGGGTGCAGAAGCCTGACAAGAGGAGACTTCTTATCCCTAGGTCTGGCCCATAAGTTGTCACTGGCTCTAGGCTGTAAAATGGCAACGTTAAACTAGGATGATTTGCTCTAAAATTTAATGTCTGCAATGCGGTTGCAACCAGTGTTTGTCTATAGAAAGTTCCAGCTACCGGGACCATCAGCGTAATGGCTATGTCGCTGAACTCCCATGTAGTTGACCATGGTTCGAGTCCCGGACCCAGTGGCTTAAACTCACGCCGGGCGCAATTGTGTGCGTGCCCAAGATCCCAAGAGGAGAATGGAGGAGAAGGGATTGCGGTGTGACTATCCCCCCTGGGGGATGATTTCTCACTTTCTATCTCTCTGTCTCTCTCTCTGTCTTTCTGGCGAGCGCACGTGCCCTATAGCAAAAAAACCTCTCCAAAAAAAAAAGAAAGTTCCAGCTACCGGGACTGGCAGGTAGTGTGGTAGTTAAAGGCACTGGACTCCCACATGGCCAATCATGTTTCAAGTCCCAGACCTGGTAGCTTCCTTTCTCATTTTCTTTCTCTCTGTCTCTGTCTCTGTCTCTCTCTCTCTCTGTCACTGGTCAAATTGGAAAATAATAATAAAGTTAAAATAAAATAATTCTTAAAAAAAATGAAAGAAAGTAAGTTCCAGCTACCACTCAGAACTTAAATGTGAGGTATCCAAACTTTGGCTTTGCCATTTGCTAAGGACCGGAATTTGAGGTGGTTGGGTATTAAGCAGGGCCTGTTGAGTGCATGTTCTTAGCTGTGGGGGAGACGGTAGCAAGATAAGCTTCTGCCCCTTCCTTGTGGAACTTGTAATCCAATACTGCTTGTCCTTACTGTTAATAATCTCCTGTTCAGAATGTTGTCAAGAACCCAACAAAACCAGTTCTTAAAAGCAGTTATAAGGAAGCAATGACGTTCACCTTTACAGATGAATTTTGTATGGCCAAAAAGCAAAGGGCTGTTTTCTAGTTGTGGCCGTAACTATATAATGGATGTGGTGTTTCCATTTACAGTGTGTTCTTTTAAATAAAGAAGCTTCCAGAATAATTCACTAGACTTTAAGGTCTGTGAGGGCAGGGATTCTGGGCTTTGTCCCCCTAGTCCTGAACTTGATCCTCGGTGTGTAGCATGAGACACGGACACAGTATTTGGTTTTTGTTTTTTTGGTTTTTTTTGGAGAGGTTTTTCGCTATAGGGCGCGTGCGCTCACCAGACAGACAGAGACAGAGACAGAAAGCGAGAAATCACCCCCCGGGGGGATGGCCACGCCACAATCCCTTTTCCTCCATTCTCCTCTCAGGATCTTGGGCACGCACACACACGCGCCCGGCATGAGTTTAAGCCACCGGGTCCAGGACTCGAACCAAGGTCGACTACGTGGGAGTCCAGCAACATAGCCATTACGCTAATTGCTGGTCCCCTCCGTGGTATTTGGTTTTGAATTTTGCAGGTTTAAATGTTTTTTAAAAGGGGCCAGAAAGTGGCATAGTAGTTAAAGCACTGGACTCTCATGTGGTTGACCACAGTTCAAGTCCCATCCCCAATGACTTGAAACTCACACCAGGCGTGTGTGTATGTGTGCCCAAAATCCTAAGAGGAGAATGGAGGAGAATGGATTGTGGTGTGGCCATCCCCCTAGGAGGTAATTTCTCACCCTCTATCTCTCTATCTCTCTGGTGAGCACACATGCCCTATAACAAAAATCTCTCAAAAAAAAAAAAAAAAAAAAAAAAAGAAAGAAAGAAAGAAAAACCTGACCCTGAGGATGATTGATTGCTGGCTTGTCCCTGCAGTGGAAAAACACTGACATTCTGGGATAATGTTCATGTTTCAGCCAAGTTTTGTTTCGCATTTTTTAAAGGCATTGAACCAAATAGTAAATGCTCTGGAGCTCAAATACATTGTGAAATTCTGTCCTCTCAGCTGGGGTGTACAGACCACGTCAAGGTAGAACTGAACTTGTTTAAACAGACAAAAACCCGTTCTCTGCTGCAGGCTCAAAACCCTTAAGTATAGACCTCCTGATGGCCAGGAGACAGGCCCTGGAGAAGGAGGTGGGCTTGGTGTGCTTTCTATCTTTTCTGCCTCTTCTCTCCAATGTTTCCAGGTTAGGACATTGATAGACTTTTGGAAAGACTTCTTTGCCCAAGGCCTCCAAGAGCTCTCAGCTGCATTCTAGGCAGACTTACCCTTGCAGTTTGGGTTCTGTTACACGCATTGCTCCATGGTGAGCACAGGCTCGTTCATTCCACCTTGACAGGGCAGTGTGCAAGCACTGAGAATCGGCGACTTGCATTGCAGCCATGTTCTGCCAAAGCTGCTCTGGGACCGTGGGCCACCTAGAAACTGCTGGCAACCCAGTACTATGAGAGGCACCTATTATAGGTTGCCATGGAGATTAAATGACATTATAGACACATGCATTCATTTACCTGTAGGATGTCTGGCACTGAAGTGGGGTGGGGTGATTTTGGAGGTTGCACAATAAATGGTAGTTCTAGGAACTAGCAGTGAGCGTAGTGGCTATGTCGCTGGACTCCCATATAGTTGACTGCAATTCGAGTCCTGGACCCGGTGGCTTAAACTCATGCCAGGTGCGTGTGCGTGCATGCCCAAGATCTTGAGAGGAGAATGGAGGAGAAGGGATTGTAGCGTGGCCATCCCCCCGGGTGATGATTTCTCACTTTCTGTCTCTGTTTCTCTCTGTCTTTCTGGTGAGCGCAAGCGCCCTGTAGCAAAAACGTCTCAAAAAAATTAATAATAAATAAAATAAAATTAATTAATTAATTAAATGGTATTCTCATTTCTGGGATAATTCTATATTCTACACACTGTACTCTACAGCCGCCTGTGTGATTCAGTGAGGGGAGGAGTGTGCATTTTTTAGATGTCTTTTTTTTTTTTTTTTTTGGGAAACGTTCTTGCTATAGGGCATGTGCGATCGCCAGACAGAGACAGACAGACAGAAAGCAAGAAATCACCCCCCAGGGGAATGGACACACCACAATCCCTTCTCCTCCAATCTCCTCTCGGGATCTTGGGCACGCACGCACACGCGCTCAGCGTGAGTTTTAAGCCACCGGGTCCAGGATGCGAACTGCAGTCGACTACATGGGAGTCCAGCGACATAGCCATTAAGCTAACTGCTGGTCCCAGAGTTGCTTTTTGTTTTTTGATGTCTTTTCATTAGAAATATAAAATATTAGTTCTTTACCCTGTCTCCTCCTTATTTCACTATTTTCTTTAATATCAGTTATTTAATTTGATTCTTGGCAAGAAATGTAGAACACTAATTTGTGAGGATACACTCCATGTTTAAGAGCAGACATGGATCGTGGGTAGCCCCAGAGCTGAGGAACAGCTTTGATTTTTGGTAAAATTTGCAAGTGCACAGCGTTCTGGTTAACCTTACACTGCTCTGTAATCTCATGTTTCTCCTTCTCCACTCGAAGATCTCTTCCTGGCATGCATCTGGGCTACCGCAGCTTCTTTTTCTCGAAGTAAGCATCGGTGAGGTGTTTTGGGATTCTTCCTTTGCTAGTATCAGTTTTCATGGAGGTGGTGATGACAAATTTCTGGTGTGTTCTACGCAGTGGAACTCGATTGAGGACCAGAGGCCCAGTCATAAGGAGCAAGCCACTGCTCAGCTGCTTCAGGAAAACCACTCTCTTGCCTCTGTGGCGTCCTGTGAGAATGAACAGAATGGTCCCAGGAGTGATGCTGGCTCGCAGCTTTCTCACATGCTGACTGAAGGGTATTTTGCTCTGGCTCAACAGCTCTCAAGGCATGTCTTCAGTAGGATAATATGTAGGCGTTTTTCCAAGTTTAATAACCTAGGTACCACCATTTTTGTCTCTACCACCTGGTTTTGTGACAGTGGCAAGAAATTTCACCTTTTTTTCTTTTCAATCCTGGATTTAGTGGCCAAGTGTTTCCTGTTGTTCAAGTCCTTCCTGGAGTACATGGCAGACCGGGAGTATCTGCTGATGCCCCGGACCAGGAGCAGGTTTCAGTTGCAGTGAGGCTTGGACTTTTTAATCCTTGGGCTCACCCTTTTTTTATCTTTTTGAGAGATTTTTGCTATAGGGTATGTGTGCTCGCCAGAGACACAGAGAGACAGAAGGTGAGAAATCATCCCTCCTGGGGGGGTGTGGCCATGCTACAACCCCTTCTCCTCTCGGGATCTTGCACATGCATGCAGACACACCTGGCATGCGTTTTCAGCTGCTGGGTCCGGGACTCGGAACTCAGTCAACTACATGGGAGTCCAGCAACGTAGCCATTACACCATCTACTGGTCCCCAGGGGTCACCCTTTTTAACCTCACCACTGACATCAGCCTTCTTAGGCTCAAGTTTCTTCTTAGTATCCAGCTTCTCAGCTTTTTCACCCACCATGTTGTATAACGGGCAAGTGTTTCTTTTTCTCATCATCCTTTCAGTTCAACCCAGATTCCAACATCTCACAGGGCAGGGAACAAATGCTCTAGGAAAGTCAGTGTCATTTATTTCTGGTCCCAAGCCAGACTCTCTGCCTCTCTCTGGAAATGATGCTCCGATCTCCTCAGGAAAAGCAGAGTTCATTTGATATCTGGCCAGCTTGAAAATCAGGGTGAACTTGTAATTCTTAGATCTGTGCCGTTGCCATGGCTCCTGGACTATAACACCATTGGACAACATTCTTCTTAGAAGAAAAAGACTTGAGCTTTCAGAGCTAAACTATCATTCCAATCTCCCATTTTTTTGTTTTTGAAACGCAAGTGCTTAGAATGCATGGGGTTTTGCCGAGTCTACAGCGTCTAATTTTAAAACACTGTCGGGACCAGCAGTTGGCTTAATGACTATGTTGCTGGACTCCCATGTAGTTGATCGCAGTTCAAGTCCTGGACCTGGTGGTTTAAACTCACACCGGGTGCATATGCATGCATGCCCAAGAATCCACTCATTTTGTCTCCTCTTTCTAGCAGTATTGTTACTCACAGTTACCATTCCCCAACACATAGATTTATTTTTTGCTTTGTTCTGTTTTGTTTATTTAATTGCCAGAAGACATAGGCACTTGCCAGAGAGAGGCAGAAAAGTGGGGAGCAAGGAGGGAGTAGAAAGCACCCTCCAGTGAGCTGTGGTCACATTGCAGTGCCTTCTCCTCCATTTCTCCATCCCATGTGATGTGGAGCACACACACTCAGTTATTCAAGCCACTGGACTGGGATTCGAACTATAGTCGGTCATGTAGGAAATGGCTCCCTTAAGCACTAGGCTATGAGGCTGGGCCCAATTTCAGTTTTACTAGTGTTTGAGATGGTGTCATCTCTTGTCTATCTGTAGCCTAATTCTCACAAAGCTGTGCTCTCCTGTCCCGGTTCACAAGCAGAGATCTCTGTAGACTCAAAGGGGGGCAGCGTCCTCAGCTTGGAGGGGAGTATTCCTTGTGTTAAGAAGAGAACTTGGTCAAACCCTACTAGACAGGAGATACTTCACTCACGTCTTATTTTGAATGAAAAGAAAACAGTACAGGGAGTTAGGAAACCTGGGTTCTCGACCCAGCTCTGTAGCCTTGGGCCAATCATTACCCTTTCAGATGCTTGGTTTTAGCATCTATAAAAATAAGACTTTCTAGCTCTAATATTCCATGATTCCCTTTTATTTTTATCTTCAAATCAACTAATCTTTCACCTTTGTGATTTTGTCCAAATAATAGAAATCAAATTGATAGAAATACAGAAAAGTTTTATGAGGCTAAAACAGAAAGTATCACAAAAGGTAAGTCAGGCAAATACCTAATCAGGTCTTCATGATTTCTAATTCAGATTTGCTCATAATTTCATGTAGATAGTTATTAGTATTCCCTTTCGGTTTCAAAATATTATCTGAAATTTACAGAGTAGGCCAGCTGGTGGTGTGGTGGTTAAGGTGCCTGGATCCCACGTGGCCATCTGCATGGTTTGAGTCCCAGACTCAGCAGCTTAAAAACAGGTTGGTGGGGCCAGCAGATGGCATGGTGGTTAAGGCCACTGGACTCCCACATGGCCAACCGCAGTTCAAGTCCCAGACTTGGTGGCTTGCTTTCTCACTTTCCCTCTCTCTGTCTCTTTCTGTCCCTGTCTGTTCAAATTAAAATAATAAGTCAATAAATAAAGTTAAATAAAACAACACTTAAAAAGAAAAAAAACAGGCTAGGTGTGTGTGTGTGTGTGTGTGTGTGTGTGTACGCACGTGCACCCTCTAAATCTCGAGGATGGAGAAATAGAGGAGATGGTTTGTGGCATGACTACCCCCCATGGGAGGGGGGTGCTTCTCGCTGTCTCTGTCTCTGTCTCCAAAGAGCATGTGTGCCCTATAGCAAATTTGAAAAAGAAAAAAGAAAGTTATAGAGCAATCAAAGAGGGTAGTGATAGACCAGTAAAAGAAGATTTCTTTGAATCATAAGCAATGACAGAGTGAAAGTGCTACTTTCTCTCATTATATCTTCATACCTAGGTAATTATTTTGTTTTGCAAAACTGTATCTTCATGATAACCTGGAAAAGCATTCAGCACTACCACTTAAGTGAAAACTAAATTTGTGAAGCAAGAGCAGTGAAGGTATTTTGAAGAGACAGTGTACTACATGCTTGGCCTAAAGTTATTTCCAAGTAATTGCGGACCCTAAAGGTCTCATCATAATTCTCCAGTTTATCAGTCAGGGAGCAGAGGCTCAGAGAACTTCAGTGACTCATGCAAAGCCCTGTTCCTGCTTAGCAGCAGAATCCGGAGCAGCTGATGATTCAGGAATAAAGAATAAGAAACAACTTCCCAACAATTGAGTATCAGCTGGCCTTTTATTGACAGTTCGCCTAGGGTCCTGCTTTGTCCATTTAACTATTGGTTTGATTTGGGTTCTACTCACAAACCCAGCACCGATGACTACATGTGGCATGGCTGTAGGATGGGTGAAAAGTTGTCTTAACTTGTAGTGTCACCAACCCTTTGACTTCTCATGTAGATCATGGAAATAATTCTGGGATAACCCAGGTAATATTATTAATTTCTACCTTTCTGTCATCTTTCCCAAATTATAAACACATAATTTCATGCATTTTCACAGAGTAAACAAATCCAGGTAGCCAGTCCTTGGATCAAGAAATAAAATGGTACTGGTCCCCTAGAAGCCTTCCTGATGTCCCCTTCCAACACCATGACTCCCGGGCCCACCCAGAAACCACTGTCTTGACTTCCAACATTGTAGATTTGTTTCCTTATTTTTTAACTTTGTAGTAGTGGAACCTGGCAGTATGTATTTATTAGTATCTGGCTTTTTTTTTTTTTAAGAGAGAGATTTTTGCTATGGGACGTGTGTGCATGCTGGAGAGACAGAGAGACAAGAAGTGAGAAATCACCCCCCAGGGAGGTTGGCCACACTGCAGTCCGTTCTCCTCCATTCTCCTCTCGGGATTTTGGGCATGCATGCCCACATACCCAGAGTGAGTTTCAAGCCACTGGGTTGGAAACTCGAACCACAGTCAGCCATGTGGGAGTCCATCAATGTAACCATTACACTGTCTGCTGGTCCTAGTGTCTGGCTTATTTTACCTGCCTTTATTACTGAGATTATTCCATAATGCTGCATATACTATGTTCATTCATTCTCGTTGCTATATAGTATTCAACTTTGGGAATATAACTGTTCTACCGTTAATAGCATATGGGTGGTGTCATACATGTATGTGTGTGTGTGTGTCTTTTGATGAATTAAGACCATGTTTGTTTGGTATAGACATAAGAGTTGAATTAGTGAGTCATACGTTCAGCTTTAGAAGATAAGGCCAAATGGTTTTCTAGAGTGTTCCACCCTTGCCAGTAGGGAAGGAGAGTTCTAATTGTTCAACACTCTTGGTAACACTTGAGTCTGTCTTTTCATGTCGGCCATAGTGGTAAGTGGGTAGTGGTATAACACCTGTAGTTTGATCCTTATTCTTTTTCATATAAAATAATAAGTCCCTTTCCAGTTTTGTTTTAAGTTTATTTATTTTTTCCATGTGAGAAGGAAAGAAGGACAGACGGGTACACCCCACTGGGTCTTCACACTGTAATCCACCCCAGTCTCAGCTGGCTCTGGTCACAGGCGCATGTGTGTACCTGGCATGCCCAGGAAGGCCCCAGGACATGAACCCGGGACCTTTTCATTATCAGTGTGGATCTAGCTGTGTTACCACTGTGCCACCGCCTGAGCCCCTTCCAGTTTTGACAGTCATTTTTTTGCCCACCTTAAAACTCCTTTCAGTATGGAAGTGTGTGCAGCAGCAGAAAAATGCCACTTCCCCTTTAATAGTGTCTTAATGGAAGTGGTAGAAATAAAAGACTAGCATTATTATTATTATTGCTAGTGATAGAAAATAAAGCCACAAAAGGCTGAACCCAACAGCAGTATCCTGTCCATGCCATGCAGTCTATCTGGAGTCTCCTTCCTATGGGTCACTTTCAGAAAGGCAAATACAAAAGCAACGAAAGATCATCCATATTCGCATCATTCTGAGTTGTTGTTGACTTGGAAAGCCCAGAAGGCCCACAGGAGGAGGCAGGGTCCCAGCCAATATTCCCTTCCTTCCCGCTAAAACCTTTGCTTTATCACATGTGCAGAGGAACAGAAAGCGGAAGGAAAACAGCTCCGTTGGGACAAAGCTGCTTCACCTCATCTCATTTAAGTAACCAAAGTGCCTGCCTGCCTATAGATTGGGCATAGCTGCCGAGGGTGGAAGAGCTCATTCGTTTCACAAACATCGTGAAACATTTCCATGATGTCAAGCGCTGAAGTAGTTACTAGGATACCGAAAACATAAACTCCTGCTCTCAAGGGGCTCCCATCTGAAGGAGGAGCACGCATGTTGACACACAGTTACTACAGAGTATAAACATGTTTGCAGAAGCAGCAGGTGTGCACAGGTGGGGTGGCGAGCAGAGGAGCACGAGCACCTGAGTGTCTCTAGAATGGCGGATGCTGGGAGAAGGCTGCAGGGGAGGCGGCTCTCCATCTGGAATTTGCCAAACAGGAGCCTAGGGGAAGCTCTTTCAAGGGAGACAAGGGATGAGACTCCTGATTTATTTCTGGAGCTTAGGGTTTGATAGGACTGAAGCAGCACCAAGGGGGGGGCTTCAGATACTATACCAGGGAAAAGGGCTTAGTTCCCCTCCACTGCCTGAAGACTCAGTCCTTTAAATCTATTTGAGCCCTGAGCCAGATGTTAGGGATCAAGGGGGAATCAATCCGTATATTCTATCAGCAATGTTCTTTGAATTCCTACTATTCTCAGAATCTTGTTTATAAAAACATAACCATCTCGGGACCAGCAAATGGAGTAATGGTTACATCAGTGGACTCCCACGTAATTGACTGTGGTTCAAGTCCTGGACCCAGCAGCTTAAACTCATGCCAGGCACAAGTGTGTGCATGCCCAAAATCCTGAGAGGAGAATGGAGAAAGCATTGTGGCATGGCCATCCCTCCTGGGGGGTGATTTCTCACTTTCTGTCTCTGTCTGGCGAGTGGACATACCTTATAGCAAAAATCTCTCTTAAAAAAAAAAAAAAAAAACTTTAAATAACCATCTTATGGGGTGGGGGTAGGTATAAACAAATTGATGAAAGGACTGCATGACAAGATTTATCATAGAAATACATACTTTTGGGCCTGCAGGTAACATGGTGGCTATGGTGCTGGACTCTAACATGGCTGACCGTGATTTGAGTCCCAAACTTGGGGGCTTGCTTTCTCACTTTCTCTTTCTCTCTCTCTCTCTAGTGAGTGCATGTGCCCTATAGAAAATTAAATAATAATAATAAATGTAATTTCTTTTTAAAAAGAAATACATACTTTCTTTTCCCTGGAGCCAGAAAAGAGAGCTTGCAAGTTTTAGTAGGAGTTTTAAGTAGGGACCTGAGAATGAACATGTTTATGATTTAGAAAAGGTAGACTTAGCAATGGGGTACTTTCCACTGATCTGCAGCTTCAGTAGGTATTTTAAATATTAAAGAGATTGAAGAGAAGAGGATAGAGAAAGATAGCAAGAGAACAAACAGAGAGGCAGGACCAGTGGGAAACAGATATGGCTTATTACCTATTGATGATGACAGGTATAGTATTCTCAGCTGGATTGGTCTGAGAAGTATTTCATGATAGGTAAAGTCTTTTTACAAGCAAAATGAGAAATAGTGATTGACTGTTTAAAAAATAATAACAATTAGAATAATAATAATAATGATTGGGAAAAACATTGAAAAGATATTGAATGATGAAGTGGGGAGATTAATGTCTCTGTATTGACTGACATGCATGGCATTCCCTTCTGAAAAAGCAGTGTAATACACTGTAAAGTTATATGCAATCAATGTAATATAAAGAAGATTATGATGATAATCAAAATAAATAAATTTTTTAAAAAAAGAGATACCAGCTTACATATGTTTTGGAAGAATGGTAAGAGTTAAGTTGGCATAACAGCTATATTGCTGGACTCCCATGTAGTCTATTGCAGTTCGAGTCCCAGACCCAGTGACTTAAAAAACTCATGCCGGGCACGTATGCGTGCATGCCCAAGATCCTGAGAGGAGAATGGAGTAGGAGGGATTGCGGCGTGCCCATCCCTCCTGGGGGGGTGATTTCTCACTTTCTGTCTCTCTATCTCTCTCCTCTCTCTGTCTTTCTGGCAAGCACACGCGCCCTAGAGCAAAAAACCTCTCCAAGAATAAAGACTCAAGTGGCATCATCCATTTTCCTCTGGGACCACAGGTCCAGGGCAGCTTAGGCGGCAGGTAGCATGTCCACCAGGAGCAGCGTCTGAGCTCTCTCGTTGCTTTTCAGGTCACCAAGAGTGAACGGCAGGTTATGAAGCCTTTGTACGACAGGTACCGGCTGGTCAAGCAGATCCTGTCCCGAGTCAACACCATCCCCATCATTGTGAGTACGACACCTTTCTGCAGTTGGTACCAGGCCTGGCTGGTCCAGGGGGCCCTAACTGGCTTACTCGTCACAGAAGAGGCTTTCCTGTTTCAACCAGTCATTAATATCCAAGACCCGCAGCTTGGGAATGAAGACCCTACCACAGATTGCTGAGGCCACCCTGGCCAAAAATGAGCAGAGCTGAAGCTGACAGGAGGGGACAAGGGGACTACTGGGAGACATGCTTCAGCCCTATCCACCCAGCGTGTGGTGGGCTGCTCCCAGCCCTTCCCAGACAGGCTGCACTTTCTCAGGCCTCTTCATGCTTCAGGGCGCCTCTCTGGGCCCCTGGCCCTGCGTGGAGTAATCTCTTACCGCCCAAGAGTGGGACTCCCTTGGGGATCCTTTCCGGGGAGAAACCCCTCAGGAACTTGAGAGAGAGGCTCTTCTTGGAGGCTGCAGGAAGAGCAGGGAGTGGGAGAGAGGGAGGCTGCTGAATGGGGACTTGTTCTCCGAGGCCACTGTCCTGGGACCTGGCCTTCTCCCATGGGTGGCTGGCCAGCCTCACTTCTCTCTCCTCCAGTCCCAGCTTAGGAGTGGGGCATCAAGGCCCGTGGTCTCCTGGGGAGGTGGTGGTCTCTGCTTCAGGGTTCTGGCCCCTCTATGGGGCACACAGCCTCCTTGTGCCGTTGCTGTGGACATGCCTGTGCATTTGAGCTGCTGCTCTTACCTACCTGCCACGAAGCTCCTGGTGTATTTCCAGGCTCAGGAGGTGGTGGTACGTCCTTTCCGAGAGGGCTTGCTTTTACAAAGGAGGCTGGTCTAGAGACCTCAGGCGAGTCTACTTGAAGAAAGCTGTTCTTCTGGAAATTTCCTGTGGAATACCTGAAACTAACAAGCAAAAGGATTAGACCTAAGGAATCTTTGTTCTTTGGTTTGGAGCTATTGAGTGACCCTGAATAGGGCGAACGTGCAGCGGAGGTCAGGTGGCCCGCGCGTTGCCTGCCGAGCCCACCTCGTCTCCTTGACTTGTTACTCCGGAAGTGTTCTTGTAGTTGCAGTGACCGCGGAGGGTCCAGTGGGAGGGCAGGTGTTTCTCCTGTGTCCCCGAGCGTTGGGTTCACACACTGCACGGCACGTTTTCTCTGCCGTCCTCCCTGAGCCGCCCCTTGGGGAGCGCTGGCCGCCTAGGGCCTCGTGGGGGGGGTTAGACTATGTAGTGAAGACCAGTGAGGTCAGGGAGGCCTGGAGCTGCAGGAGCTGGCGGGCAGGCAGAGGGGTTCAGACTGTAACCTACTTGTCAACACCTGTCGCAGGGATCCCCCTCCAGCAAGCGGAGAAGCCCTTTGCTGCAGCCAATTATCGAGGGCGAAACTGCTTCCTTCTTCAAGGAGATAAAGGTGAAGACCTCCAGCTGCTATTCCATTGCTACCCGCATCACCCCTCCCCTCCCCACTGTGAGCGGAGGGCGCTGTGATTGGCCCTTCCAGTAACTTCTTAGAGCTCCCCTAAAAATCAGTAGACGCTTATCCCTGACTGAACATCCCCGTGATGCGGGAGACTGGCCGGTTCGTTCCTTTCCCCTTTCTTGTCTCTTTTGTTTTTCCTTTGCTTCCAGGAATTGTTTTGCTTTGTTTTTATACAATGTCTTTTGTTTTTATTGTTTTCCCTATTTGAGGAACAGATTTTCTCATTGGACCGAGTTTTTAAAAGTTCTTCATGGCCGGCAGGTGGCATGGTGGCTAAGGTGCTAGACTCCCATGAGTCTGACTGCAATTCAAGTTCCGAACCTGGTGGCTTGCTTTCTCAGTTTCCCTCTCTCTCCATCTCTCCCTGGTTAAATTTAAAAATAATAATAATAAATAAAAGTAAATAATTCTTTTTTAAAATTCCACAAGTCGAGTTTATAGGAAAACCAAAATTAACAAAGGCAATATATACAACACCCAATGGAAAACCATCATTGTGCAGAGAAATGTCTTAGTTGTCTCCCCCCCCACCCCAAGTTTTGCTATAGGGCATGTGCATTTGCTGGAGAGACACAGAAAGAGAGAGAGAGAAATCACCTCCAGGGGAATGGCCATGCCACAATCCCTCCTCCATTCTCCTCTTGGAATTTTGGGCACACACACCCTCTGCGTTGTCAAGCCAGCGAGTCTGGGACTCGAACCACAGAGTTGGCCCTGTAGGATCCAGCCACCTTAACCACCGTGCCACCTGGCTGGCCTTCCTAGTTGTCTTTGACAGATTCACTGGTGCAGTTTCGCCTGCTCTTCCTTCCTCTTACCTTGCCCTGCACCTTCCGATCTCAGGACTAACTTTATGATCTGTCTTTTACCCGCGAATACGCTGCTGCGCCCAGCAGGCACCAGAACGTTCGTCCTGACTCTGTTTCCCAGGAGTCGTTATGGATTGTGCACAGATAATCCTCGTTGTCAGTGGCTGCCATGGTTCCAGTGGGTGGCGGGAACCTGTGTCTGCAGATGGTGTGCCTCCACGGGGCCCTGAGTGGTCTGTCCTAGGAGCAGCCTCTTCCACATTTTTGTTGGTAGACGACACAGACCAGACTGCCTTAGCCAGGAGTCTAGAGATGAAAGCTGAAAGGCAGTCATTTTGTAACACCAGTGATTGTCTTTTCGCAGTTGTTTAGGTGCAAAGAGTGAGTTCAGACCAAGCAGAAATGAGTTGGAGAGTTACGCTTGTCATGTCTGTGGCAATGGCAAGCCTGGGGCGGTCACTTGTTGACTGTAGTTAGAAATGATCGATTCAAATAGGGGTCTCTTTCCTACCGAGGGACACCAATTGAAAACCTCTCCATTTTCTTGCCTGAGGTAGGGAAGGCACCACAAGCTACAAAGTCTTCTCTTTTTCCTTTCCTTAGGCACTTCTTTTCCCTATAGAGTGCATGCACTCTCCAGAGAGAGACAAAGAAAGAGAGAGAGGGAAAGAGAGAAATCGCCCCCCAGAGGGGATTGCCACACTGTAATCCCTTCTTCTCCATTTTCTCCTCTTGGGACTGGTGTGATTTTCAAGCTGCCGTGTCTGGGACTTGATCCACAATTTAAGCCATGTAGGATCCAGTGCCTTAACCTCCATGCCACCCGCTGGCCCAAGAGATCTTAAATACTGTATATGCCCGATTTTAGGCTGATGGGCAATGATGGTGCTTGCTATCTATATTATTTTATTTATTTTTTTGAAGAGATTTTTGCTATAGGGTGCATGCTCTTGCTGGAAAGACAGAGAGAGACAGAGAGGGAGAAATCACCTCCCAGGAGGAATGGCCACATGGCAATCCCTTCTCCTCCATTCTCCTCTCGGGATTTTGGGCAGGCATGCGCACACACCCATCATGAGTTTAATCCATCGGGTCCACAGTCAATTACGTGTGAGTCCAGCGATGTAACCATTACGCCATCTGCTGGTCACACTATTTATATTATTTTAAATAGAACTTGTCTTATGAAAATGAAAATGTGCATGTGACACTGGGAAAGTCGGTGCCATGTAATATATTGTGTCTTAAAACTTAGAGCTAGTTTCTTACGGTAAGACTTGATGTTAATGAAGGAAGACAAATTTTGTCTAGTGGGTAATTTCATACAAGAATTAAACCACCATAATGGGGGAACTTAGAGCAATTGTGTGAATGAGAATCCCTGCATTTCTCTTAGCGGTCTGCAAGACAGCCATTAGCTGGCAGCGTGTCCGTGAGCACGTCAGAATACAGCACATGAGAACCACCTTGTCCCGTGAGCTGCAGGCACCTCAGTGCTGCTCCTTCTCGGAGGGCACGTGTCCCGTTCTGTCCTTCAGCTTAGTTTGTTTTCTTCCCCATGGATATTTTGGCCTTGGTGCTCCCGCTGGCCCACGTGGTAGAATATCAGGTAATTCTGCAGTCATTACATTGCTTTTAGAAATAATGCTGTCCCTTGCCCCACTTGGTTCCAGACAGCCAGTTTTATTAGCACACGTTTGGACTGTACGAATCCTTGGCAATTCTGATCCGATTTAGAATTTGTTGTGAGTGCACGTGAGAAAATCGGGTCTGAATGGCTTCTTCAACCCCCATCTCTGGCTTTCAGTGCTTATGGGTAGAACCAGCTGTGGCTGGAACAGAGCCAGCTCAAGTTCTGAAGCGTGAGCGTTTCCAGCCCAGAGATCAGCTAGTCAGTTCTACTCAGTGGAAGAAGCTCCTCTAAGACTGCTCGGACAGATTGGGGACACTGACCCTCCAAAGGGGTTCCAGCCCCAAGCTAGAAGTTTACAATGACAGGGACATTTAAGTTGCTTATTATATGGGCTGAATATCAGTCATAACTTAAAATCTTATTAGCCATATAATTACCTTTTTTTCAAATTTATTTTATACGCTCAAATCACTGTACATCACAAGTTTGTAAGATGAATTTTGCCAGCGTGACTACACTGCACACCAAAATCCAGTTAAAGAAATGATCATACATGTTATCATCAACAGTCTTCTATTTCTGGATCCCTTACATTTCTTGCCTATTTTTCTCCCTGATTCCCTTCCTCTATCTTTTCAAACTGTAAAGTGCAAAATAAGTCATGGTATGTAATTTTAGAATGTGTAAGTTTGTTAAGTGGAAAACAGCATGATTGATGGGGCCTAGCCTGGTGGCACAAGCAGCAAGGTGCCACTGAGCAGTGGTTACAGCCACGGGGAGGCTCGGATTTGGTTCCCGGCCACACCTACAGAGGCTGGGTGCTGTGGCATGCACCTGTGAGCCTCGCTAACTGGGAGGCTGGGGCAGGAGGATTACAGCATGGCGAGACTCTGTCAAAAATCTCTCTTCCTCTCTTCTCTCTCTTATTCCTGCACTATCTCATTTTAAAAATCACAATGAATGAAAATTGAAAATTATAATTTCATGGTTTTTATCAATGTATTGCTTCCTACCCTGTAGGCTAAGTCTTGTGTTTTGGAGCAACACGGTATATACACGTCGCCTCTTACCTGAGCCTCTTGCCCTGCCCACTCCTACTCCATGTCCCATGGAAATATTCTCCTCTCCAAGTCTTTCTTCCGTTCCGCATGTGCTGTGGGTGCCAGGCTGAGAGGCAGCTCTCTGCCCCTCTGCAAACTGATTCCAGCTATGGCTGACCTGGGACAGTGCACTAAGCCCAGCCCTTGCCTTGGTCCGGATGGCCAAGGCCCCTTCAGTTCTCCAAGGCCATGCCAATGTGACTGTCTGTGCGTCGTGAGCTGCTCGTCTTCCCAGGGCGGGTCTCTTCCCTTCAGCGCCGTGGACATTCTGGTCTCGATAATGCTGTTATAGGGTGCAGTGTCCCTGGCCTCCTCCAGCCACTAGCTGCCACTACCACCCTCTCCGTAGTGTGACAACCAAAAATGTCTCCAGTCATTGTCAAATGCTGTGAGGGGCCCAAATCACCGCTCACCCCCAGTTGGAAACCACTGTCTATGACCCTCTCTTTGCCAACTCTCACCATGCGCTATGGCCTAGGTAATCCCAGCGTCCTTCCCCTGGAGTGTTACTGGCTAAGAGTTCAGCTTCTTTTCACCAACCAAATTACAGGACCTGAACTTTTCCAATTTGTTACTTTCATACTTCTGTTCCAGCTTTATGAAATACATTACATCTAGACTTTGTGTTCTGACATACCAAACACCCCTCCCCACTTTACCATGAGGACGTTTTGCAAATGTGCCTTGTAGGTCCAAGTGGCTGGTGAAAGACTGAGGAAGGTGAGGTCAGGTGGGCGCCCCTGCTGACCTGTCCCCAGGGTCACGGCACTCATACGTCTTCCCTTGGAGAAATCTGGGCAGCCAGCTTCCCTCTCCTAGGGTCTGTTCACCTCGCTCTTGGTTGAAATCTAGATATTATCCTATCAAAAAAATGGAAAATGGTTCATGTTCATGACTTTTTAGGAGCCAGTGCTAATCAACAGGTCACTGATTCTTGCCCGGCTGTTGACATTATTACTTACTGCGTTCCTTCTAGAATCTACCCAGTTTGCAACACTTATCATTTTGGGCTTATTTGAACATATATTTTGCTATTTCCCTTCTCTTCCCCATGATTTTCAAATATTACTGAGAATAATTTTGTTAGGTTCATCTCAAAAAAAAAAAAAAAAAGAAAAACACTGTGTGCAAGACACAGTTTTAGATTTTTAAGTTTACTTGGGACTTAGAGATGTAATTTTAAGGCCAAGACACATGAGTTCATTGAAGGTAGAGACATTCTTGTCATCTGTATCAGGTTTTAAATCTCTCCTAATATTAGTTTATTGTAGTTTTCTTTTAAAACTGAATGACTATACTGCTTCATGGATATTTACCGAGCACCTGCTATATGCAAGAACCGGGGACGCTGTGGGGACAGCAGCGACTAGGCCCAGGCACCTGCCTACACTGAGTTACAATAGTCAGGTGGCTCTGTCATGTTGTCTCATCTAGGGAAGGAAGAGGGGGCAGAAAACGGTTTTCACCTATGTGACATGTATTATCTCAGTTCTTACAAAAACTACCTAGATGGGCATTATTAATTCCTCTTATGAAAAAAGAGAATGAAATTAGTCATTGACGGAATCAGTTTTACCTTATAACTTAATTTAAAAATTTTTTTTTAATTTGTTCTAGGATGTGTGTGCTCACTTGTTCACTGGAGAGAGAGAGAGAGAAATTACTCCCAGGGAGAATGGCCATGCCACAGTCCCCCCTCCTCCATTCTTCTCTTGGGATTTTGAGCACACACACACATGCACCTGGTGTTTTTTTCAAGCCTCAGGTCTGGGATTCAAACCTCACGGTCACCCCTGTGGACCCAGCCATCTTAACCACCAGGTCACTGGCTGGCCCAGCTTGTGCTTTTTATGATTGCGATCATGGAAATATGTTTCAACCTTCAAATTTTGTGCATCAAGCTCAAAATTTCTAATCTCAACTCCAAAAAAAAAGAAACCTTCCACAATATATAGGTAGTTTATAGATATGTGAGTAGTAGCTTTTTTTTTTTAAAGAGGTGTTTGTCTTAGGACATGGAAAGAGAAACAGTGAGAAGGAAAGTGAGAAGTCACTTCCCAGGAAGGATGGCTACACCGTAATCCCATCTCCTCCATCTTGAGGCACACACGCACACACGCCTGGTGTGCTTTTCAAGCCACTGGGTCTAGGACTTAAATAAACCATGGTTGGCCATGTAGGAGCCCAGTGACGTAACCACTATGCCACCTGCTGGCCCCAGTAGTAGAATTCTTTACAGCAACGGATTACTGGTGGTGGGTTTTGTTTTGTACTGTCACAGAGCTGGAAATTTTTAGATTATTTTGTTTCACTGATTTAAGGTATGAAGTATGATGGTTGCGCCTTCCTACCCTCAGCCTTGACAACTATAAATCGTGCTCTACATCCTTTTGTCAGAAATAGTTGTCCATGCTGTCTTCCCTATTGAGTGGTTGTGTGTAGTATGTTACTTACTGTGTAATATGTACTCAATGATCTATCTGTAACATACATATGTGTTGCTAGATCTAGGTATAGAAGATGCTATAGCATACCTGGATAATAAAATGAGTGATAAGTGATATTTGCAATGAAAGAGTGCCCCCCCAAAATGACCAGATTTTTATTGGGGTTGCTGTCTATCTCCAGGAAGAAGAGGAGGGATCAGAAGATGATAGCAACACCAAGCCAGACTTCACGGTCACCCTGAAAACGGATTTTAGTGCACGTTGCTTTCTGGACCAATTCGAAGATGATGCTGATGAATTTATTTCCCCCATGGATGATAAAATACCATCAAAATGCAGCCAGGACACAGGGCTTTCAAATCTCCATGCTGCTTCAATGTATGTCTTTTTAGTATTTTATTTTTTTGAGAGGTTTTTGCTATAGGGTGCGTGTGCTCACCAGAAAGGCAGAGAGAGACAGAGAGATAGAAAGCAAGAAATCACCCCCCGGGGGGGATGGCCACGCCGCAATCCCTTCTCCTCCATTCTCCTCTCAGGATCTTGGGCACGCACACACACATGCCAGGCGTGAGTTTAAGCCACCGGGTCCGGGACTCAAACCACGGTTGGCTACATGGGAGTTCAGCGATATAGCCCATTACACTAACTGCTGGTCCCAGTGTATGTCATTTTGATGGTGGTATTGAAATATTTTGATGAAAATAAGTTTCTTTTATTTTAGCCTTTGTATTTAAATGAATTGGCTGACAAAAGTGAGTGCATCTGTGTAGATGAAACTTTTTTTTAATTCTGGCTCAGGTTTTTTAAAAATGTTTATGCTTCATCCCGTATTATTTGAGGGAGTGTCTGTGACCTTGCTTAAGCAACCAGAAGGTCTCTGTAAACGGCACTGTATGGTTCTGTACACCGCGGCCTGTCATTCATCACGTACCGAGCACAGATGTCATCTCTTACAAAGAGAAATATGACAAAGCGCTGTGGGATGTCACAGAGCCAATGAACTCGTAGGGAGCAGGAGCCCCAGGAGCCGTGTCGGCTGTCAGCACGTGCTGTCAGCCTGCTCGGGCTTCCAGGAGGGACAGCAGCCATCTCTGCCACCGGGCCCTCAGCAGTTTTCGCATTTACGGGCTTCCTCCTTCCTCCGCGACCCCTAGCAAGCCACACATTTAGGAAGGACACTTCTAACAATTCCGATTAAATTTTCTTGAAATGTTTTCACCCTTTTAGACCTGAACTCTTAGAACATCTTCAGGAAATGAGAGAAGAAAAGAAAAGGATTCGAAAGAAACTTCGTGATTTTGAAGATAATTTTTTCAGGCTAAATGGAAGGTAGTTCACGTGTGTCCCCCCACCCTCACCGCTCTCTCCCCCCACAGCACCTCCACAGTGAGGATGCTTCTGCCTCCTCCCTCTCTCCTGTCCTTGGGTCCGCGCGTCTGTGGGCGATGAGAAGATTTATGTGGCACTCCAGGAAAACGTTCCTTGGGTAACTTCCAAGACTGCTGCAGATTCAGCTGCATTTTTACGCTGGCCTGTCACCCCAGGCTGTCCTCTCCAGTGAGTGGCCTGGGGCCATTTCCAGTGGACAGCAGCAGGCTTTCTTAAGAAACCAGAGAGAGAAACTAGGACAAGGGGGCTTTAAGCCTAGCTGATTTTTTTTTTTTTTTTTTTTTTTTTTTGGAGAGGTTTTTGCCATAGGGTGCGTGTGCTCGCCAGAAAGACAGAGACAGAGCAAGAGACAGAAAGCAAGAAATCACCCCCCAGGGGGAATAGCCACGCCGCAATCCCTTCTCCTCCATTTTCCTCTCAGAATCTTGGGCACGCATGCGTGTCCGGCATAAGTTTAAGCCACTAAGCCACTGGATGTGGGACTTGAACTGTGGTCGGCTACATGGGAGTTCAGCGACATAGCCATTACGCTAACTGCTGGTCCCAAGCTTAGCTGATTTTTAAGCTCCTTTTAAAAACAAAGATGATAATTACTTAGATTGAATGGAATATATATATGAGAAGTGGGACGTGCACACAGTCGATAGACTGCCTTTCTGCAGTGGGTTTTTCAGCATTATGTTGAGAAATATAATTATCTCTTGTGTTTGTAAATGACTCCCCATAGAATTTTTTAAAGAATTTTTAAATTTGATTTATTATTATTTGACAGAGAGAAAAGGAAAGTGAGAAAGCAAGGCACCAGGTTCAGGACTTGAACCATGGTGGACCATGTGGGAGTCCAGTGCCTTAACTATTACGCCACCTGCTGGTTCCCAGAATGTCTTACTCAAGGCCATAGTGTGAATGTAAGGACAGCACTAGGAATAGATTTGCATTTTTTCACACTGGAGTTAGGTTTTATTATTTTAATTGGCTTCATTTTAATCTAAATTATTTAAACTGTATAAACATAGTTTCTCTTGAGTCCCCTTGTATGTTTCCTGGAACTTGAGGAAATAAAAGCACCATTAACTTTGCCATTTAAAATGTTTTATTCCAGTTAAATTCTGTTACTGTATTAATTTCTCTTTAGGCTGTCTGGATATATCTTCTATAACTTTCTCAAGATTTACATTTTTATACTATAAATGTTTTTCATCCCCATACATTGCAGTACATGCAGAAGATATAGATAGGCAACTAAACGGAATAATTACCCCAAACAACAATAATACCCAAAGATAAATCAGGATTAATGTTTTGTTGTTTTGTTTTGGGAGAGGTTTTTTTGCTATAGGATGTGTGTGCTCACCAGAGAGACAGAAAGCGAGAAATCACCCCCCGGAGGGATGGCCATGCCACAATCTCTTCTCCTCCGTTCTCCTCTCGGGATCTTGGGCACACACGCTCAAGCGCCTGGCGTGAGTTTTTTAAGTCACCGGGTCCGGGATGCAAACCACGGTCGACTACATGGGAGTCCAGCGACATAGCCATTACGCTAACTGCTGGTCCTAGGATTGATTAATGTTTTGAAGTGTTTCCTCCCAGTCCTCTTCAGCACATACTTTTGGTTTGTCTGTTTATCTTCCTTTTTCCATACGGCTAGATCCCGTACATGAGGGACTACCTGTAATCCTGTAACCTGCCCAGTTGAGAAAGTATAAATGGTGGCAGTGAACCCCACCATGAAAGTTTAGCGCTGAGGGACTGAAGACTGCATTAAGACCTGGTTCTGTTTCTGTCGAAGAGGATGAAGCCCTCCAAGGGTGCAGCCGGGACTGGGTGCTGGGTACTGATGCTGAGGCCTCTTTCTTCCCCGCCCTCTGTCCACA
The DNA here is from genome assembly GCA_026018925.1 of Tupaia tana. NCBI lineage: Eukaryota > Metazoa > Chordata > Mammalia > Scandentia > Tupaiidae > Tupaia > Tupaia tana. The sequence continues at coordinate 17,622,073 of JAKSZU010000017.1, forward strand.
ATCCTTCCCTAGCACGAGCAGGACATGAATACGATCAGTTTAATTTGAGCTTATTGAGCAAATGAAGCTCCCCATTGCCCACATTTGCTCTTTAATAATAAGGGGTTTTTGGTTTTTTTTGTTTGTTTGTTTGTTTTTTTAGAGGTTTTTGCCATAGGGCGCGTGCGCTCACCAGACAGACAGAGAAAGACAGAGAGATAGAAAGTGAGAGATCACCCCCCAAGGGGGATGGCCACGCCGCAATCCCTTCTCCTCCATTCTCCTCTTGGGATCTTGGGCACGCACGCACACGCGCCCGGCGTGAGTTTTAAGCCACCGGGTCCAGGACGCAAACCGCGGTTGACTATGTGGGAGTCCAGCGACATAGCCATTACGCTAACTGCTGGTCCCAATAATAAGGGGTTTGACTTTGGCCACGTGCACTTCACAGTGCAAAAGAGGGGGGCGCCGTATGGTGGCAGGGGGACCAGTCACGGGGGAGACGCCTGCTGTCCTGGTCTCATCAAGTGTAGAATGTGGGTAGTGACCCCATCTCAAGTCCTTCTAAGGTTAGATTAGATTGCGGATACAAAGACCAGTGCTTGGCCCGTAATAAGCTCTCAGTGGGTACTTGTGCATGTAACAAGTCTGCATATAAAATTACTCAATAAACTATGAAGGCTTATTAGTCTGATGTGTTCCAACTGAATTCCAAGACTAATTGTATAATAAGTAGGAGTAGTAATTACCTGTTTTTGAAAGACCTGTAAATTGTGGGTATGCAGATGACTAATTAGCAATTTAAGGGTTCATTAAATGAAATATGTAAAAGTAGGCATTAGGTATGAATAAAGGATTTCAATGTAGAAGAAATTCCAAAGCAACCGCAGAGATACATTTTCTGCATTCTGAGTCCTTCAAGTCATCCTACAAGATGCTCGGTTGCTGGGGGACACTCTTTCTCATGGCATCTCTGAATCCAGCTCCAGCCACTTGGCAACCCTGAGTCCCCAGGGGAGAAGCCCAGAGTGTTTACATGATGGTAATTTGCCTAATGAACAGGAATCACCTAGAGGAGGCACATGACCCCTGACCCCTTTTCCTCTGTTTCCATTAGAAACGTCCAGAAGGAAGAGCGCACTCCCATGGCTGAAGAATACAATGAATACAAGCACATCAAGGCTAAACTCAGGCTCCTGGAGGTGCTCATCAGCAAGAGGGACACGGATTCCAAGTCCATGTGAGGGGGCAGCCCTGGCCCAAGCAGAGGGCTGGGCAGACACTGAGAGTGTGACCGTTTCCCGCTGGAGAGCAGCTCTGGAAGGCTTCGGGCTGAACACGCCATGCACACGCAGCCCTTCTGCCTCTAGGCCCCTGGGATCGGCTCCTGTTTCCATCACCTGCTGTAGAAGCTGCTTAGGAGGAAGCTGACAGGGGTTTGGCGTCATCAAGCTGCCTGTGCACACCTGCGCATCTGTGCACACCTGCGCATCTGTGCACACTAGTGGGAGCTTTACTGACACTAGCAGTGCTGACTGGCTTCATCAGACACACTCATCCGCAGAGAATACGCGCTGTTCTTCCCTGGCTGGCTGACAAGCATGAGGCCATTCTCCGTGTAACTGTGATCGAAACAAGCTCAGGACTTGACTCCGTAGGCCCGACTGCTGCGGGAGAGCACCCGTCTGTGGTCTCCTGGACCCAGTTCAGTGTGAACACGCATTAGAGCCCTACTTGCTGCCGCGGTCCTTCTAGTGCCCTTTCCAGAGCTGCGCCTTTCCTGCTTGTAAACCGTTTTCCCCTTCGGCACTCGGCAATGGAAGCTGCACCTGTCCATGACTGCAGTGGAATCATCCCTTTGAGGGTGTGTTTCTTCAGGACGTCCTCGGCCGACAAAGAATTTTGATCTCTGACTGGGACTCGATCATCTGAAAAGGACAGAGGGAATGCAACTGCAGTTGCGGTAATGCTGAGTTTAAAATCAGGTACTAAGGCACAGAGGCTGGAGGGACTTTCCTGAAAAGTGACTGTATTTGTCGGTCACCAATGTTAACATCAAACTCGAAGCACCTAGCAGCCAAGCAGCTGAGCCCATTCGGGGCCCCTTTTCCTTGTGGCACTAGCCAAACATCATGGGTCCTGCTTACTCCTTAGCCAAGTGTAGAGGATCATGGGAGAGAGGGGAGCCTGTGTTCTCAGCCTCCTGAGTACTTACCAGACTTTAATTTAAAAAAATAAAAATAAAAAAAGTAAACCTGCACTAAAACCCCCCAAACTGACAAGTAAATGTAGCCCTCAAAACTCAGCAGAGGGCCAAACCTAAATCACACTATTTTCAAGACCATGCATTAAAAGAGAAAAATAATGGGATGTGGCTAATGATGACTGTAATTGTTTCAAAGACTATGTCACCAATCTGTCTATATTAGACATGTTGGAGGGACCAGGGAATTTAAGACACCAAATCATTCATCTCTTCAGTGTGCTGGACATCATGTTGTGATTTGTCGTTCCGTCTTATCTGTCTGCCCTGAGGAAGGTGGGCTCAGGGCCCGCCTTGGGCTTTGGGAGAGCCGAGGGCAGGTGGCTGCCAAGAGAAAGCATGTCAGCAGGCCCTGCCTTTTGAAGACAACACTGCAGAAAAACCAGACAGCAGGGATGCCCTCCTGTATGTGTTTGGAGTCTATCTTAAAGGGTACTGTTGTTTATTTTTATAAGAAAAGAATGTAAGACTGTACTGACCACTTGGCAGTTTTAAAAATGGGTCTTGAGAAATGGGTGGTCAGATCGGAATTACAGCAGCATCTTTCATTGCTGAAGTGAGGTAGCAGCTCTCCTCCGTCAGGGAAAAGGGTGTAAGCTGGAAGTGAAGAAGAAAGAAGGCTTTTAAGCTGCTCTTAAAAATAAGCGTACAGAAGCATGAGCTGTGTGTTGGCAGTGCCCTGGTTTAATCCACACACTTTCAGGCGGTACATAATCCTACAAACTTCGGTGTACATGAAAACATAGTTTGGTATTTTTCACTGTACTGTTTACAATGCAGATCACTATAATTTTGAGGAGTTATATTATAAATAAAATGATGCACTTTAGGACGTTTTCTATTTTTGAAATCTGATCATGAATCACTCACATGACCAAAAATTGTACTTTGTAAAAGCAATACATGTCTAGTCTGTCCTTTGTGATTGTTCTCATAAATAAGCTAGAATATAAATCAGATCATTACCAGTTAACTTTTAAAGCACATCTACTTAAGAGTATTGCTTTGGAGGAAAAAAAAAAAAAAAAAAAAAACTACCACAGAATTTTTTTTTTAACTACATATAACTGACAACTAAATGTTTTGCAATCTGTTATATCTGCCAAAGGTAAGTTAACTAGAAGATTTATTCAGGAATCCCTGTTCAAATTTGTATGATTCAATAAAAGAAACACCAAATTACAGTAAAATAAATCGCGTATGAAATGTGTTTTCCTTTATAATTGTGTCCATCTATACTCTTCATAGCATGGAGCCCAAATTAAGGGGTGAAAGGCCCTGTTTACACGAGTTCCTAGTTGGAGCATGTTAGTGGTTTCTGGCTCTGGTGGAAAGGCCGAGGCCTGTGTTTCCACAGCAACCGTGTCTGCAGCTAGGATCTCAAGGCACTGGAGGCAGCATCTTAATTGGCTTCACACAGACAGAATGCTCTGAACGGGGTTTTATCTTTTGCTCTCCTGGGAATGTGTGTGTTTATTAGCACATGCCAACAAAATAAATGTCAAGGGTTACTTAATAACAAGGATAAGTAAAGATAAAGCATGAATAAACTCGGGTATATGATCATAAGAATTAGAGGCGGCAACAACTTGTAATTGTCATAAGCGCTTTTGCTCTTGGAGTGTCAACATGAAAATCAATGTTTGCGTTAAGTATGATTACCGTTACTGCGTCTCCTCTTTGAATCGTTTAGTTCAGATTCTGCTTTCTAAGACGTGTAGGTGCAAGGTTTAGGGGGAGGGTCTATTTACATTTTCCAAGACAGTACGGGATTGCCCAACGCTGGGAGAAGAAAGCCAGCACCGCCTCAGTGATCTCCCACCTTGGACCATTTCCATGAGAGACGAAATCAAATTTCTAACTGGAGAACTTTTCTTTTTTAAATTGCTAGGTGGAATGCATCATGAGCTACTCGGTAAGATGCCTTCCATTTGGTTGCCAGTTAAAGAAAAAGGAATTTGTTGCCAAGACTGTGACGTCTCCATTTGTAATAACAGGATAGTTTCTGCTTCGTCTCATTCTGATGCAATGCTTGCATGGTGGGGAAGAGCTTCTTCCAGGGTGGGCCTGCTCCCAGGTGTGGTATTTCTAGCTCAGGACAAATGCCTCAGGGTTGTGCTTGTGTCATAAATATTGCACCAAGATGTCCTGAGCTAGCAGTCTTCAAAACCCAGAGGATGAGCATTTGTAAATGTGATGGGGCCTGGAATTCCTTGTAAGGTCAATAGGTTTCTCCAACATAATGCCAGTTAAGTTGGTTCTGCTTCTCAATAGAGAGAATTGGGTCCAGTCTCCAGAATTGACTGCAGATTTACAAGGAATCAAATCATAAAGTTTTTTGACTATTAACTGCTGTGTGAAGAGCTGATTGGTAGTCTAAATTCTGAAATATTGCTTCTTGCATTTCTTCCCCGAGGGAGGGAATGGGTGGTTCCTGCCCTTAGGTTAACACCTCCATGATGTTCTTTTTCAGGATCAGCATAGTTCATTCAATGGGGAGGGAGAAAACCAGACTGAAACGCTGCCTCAGTGTTTGCTCAGAGCCCTGCATCTGGCAGAATCAACAATGTGCCTCCCTTCCCTTCATTAATTCCCTTTTATGGTTTTTCCCACTTAACCTCAAAAGGTATTGGAGTCAAAGGATGGGCTAAACATATTTGCAAATTTTTAGATACTCTTTAGATCTGCAAACTGCCACCGCTACAAATGGTGGCCGACAAGGCACACTCCATACCAGAGTAATATTTCGTGTCAGCCACTGTGCTGCCCCTGGCCACTTTCCCAAGTAGAGCTCATGCCCCAGGGGAGGAGGAGCCTTCATAATATCGTATTTAAAATGCATCGTGACTCTTCTGACAGCCCAGCAGATGTAAGTGCAGAGGCTGAGATCAGAATAGAGACAGACGCAGATACAGAGGTCAAATGAAAGGTCACTTACCTTCACAACTGCGCGGTACTACAGAGCTGTGGTATGTCTTTAGCAAATCTCTGTGGCTAGAACCAGGCCAGCCTGGATACGACTGAGAAAGTGGTTCAGTAGATCTAATTCTCCACCAAAAGCACCTATTCAGTCATGAAAATCTCCAGGAATGGAAACGATTTTAGTAACTATGGGCTTGGAACAGCATTTACATGACATGTAAGCAGAAAGCATCTGAAATGACCGTTTTCCTTTTGTAAACTGTAAACTGAATGAAAAATGTGATGTACACTTTTGTACATGACTATATTTTGTATAAACTTAAAGAAAATAAAATATTTTTAACTGTGGAAGTTCTGGAATTCATGACAGTGTCAGGGTCATATGATTGAACTGCCGGTGGAGTCTGACCTTTCCCTTCTTTACAGAATTCAGCGACTCCCTGGAGCCCCTCCGAAGCCTCAGGAGGATTAAGTTCTTGTTCTGCCTCCAAGGCGGGCACGGGAAGGTGAAGGAAATCAGGCACATATTAAGCAAGTCCTCCTGTAGCGAGAAAAACAGGCCCATGCTCTGTGCTCAGTGGCCTGCAACTTAACGGAAGGCTGCGGAGGTGCACAGACAAGGCCATTAAGGCAAATTATTAAAAAAAAAAAAAAAAAAAGTATATTTGCAAAGTCTGGGAGGCCACTGTAGTAAATATATTAGCCATTTATTATTCTTAAATCCAGAAAACGGAGATTTGTTGTGAAGGGAGCACCTTACCTTGGTGCTGCCTGTCACAGGCCAGGCCAGGGCACAGACCTGCTGGATGCTCCCTAACCCAAGCCTTGAGCGACCTCATCCCACCTGACAGCCAGGAACATGACGCCTCCATGGTGGGCAGGCATGCGGGTGCACAGACTGCGTGTGTTCACTGGGCATGCACGCAAGTGCGCAGGCTCCCAGGGGCTAGAGGACTGGGCGGGGAGATGGCGCATGAACAGGTCCTGTGGAGGGTTCCGTCTCTGTCTCACCTGTTCTCATAAGTATGTACACAAACCCTACCATGAATAAAGAAAAAACAGTATTTTTAATGCAGGTATTATATAGTCTCTAAGTGATAAAAGTACGCATAAAAAATTAACTAAACTTGAAATTTAAAAAATAAGGCCTGGAGTAAGGATTTTGTCCTGGTGCTGAAACCAGGATTCAAACTGAGATCTGATTTCCAAATACAAAGACGCAGTACTGCTACTGTAATACTCTCTTGCCATAGTTGATACTCAAAGATCTTTAACAGCTTAATTTTTGTAACACTGGGTCCAAAGTAATAAAATGTGGACAGAAATGGCAGCATTTAGTGACCCTCCATTTCAATCTTTTCATGTTGCCCCTTTTAGGGAACCAGAAAGTTACACAAGCCTGGGAACACCCCAGCCCCACAGCCTGTTACAAAGCCTGCTCACACTCCGACGTTGCTACTATTCACACATCAAAATACTACAGGACTTCACCTCTAGTCCTTTAGTATTTTGCAGACTGAATGGGAGTTTTAGAATGCGGACCTGTACACAGGGCAGTGCAGGGATGGGGCAGGGGAGGTGGGGGCTGAGCAGGGGAGGTAGCCCCTCCCAGTGGCCTAGTTCTTACCTCACCTAGGAATGGATTCTATGTCTTGTAAGACAAAATATAATAGCCATCCCTAAACGGGTCCACTCACCAAGACTATATATACATAGCAGAACTTCACATTCAATAAAAGTCGAAAGTCAAAAATCTCAAATGCATTTTTAGAATCCTGGCTGGCAGGCAGACAAATGGGCTTTTGGCAGAAGCCAGGGCTGTTGACAGCTTGGTTCTCACTCTGCCTCTCCAGCCAAGAGGCGTATGCTATAGGGTGGTTCCGGGTTGCACTGCAGTCCCACATGGGAGCACAGCCCAACACAGAACCTGGCAGCAACTGAAGCGGAGGCCACTCAGGTGCCCAGGGCTCAGCTGGGCCTAGCATTTTTTACATGTTAGAATTTTAATTTCTCAAAAGCAATTCAAAGATAGCAGAAATCATAATATTCTTCTGGTTCTGTGGCTTTGAGTACTTCCTGGTAAGACATTCTGAGATATTGTGATTTTTCAATAACTGTTTTTGTTTTTAGAGATTTTTGCAATCGGGCACATGCACTCGCTGGAGAGACAGAGACAGAAAGTGAGAAATGACTCCCCAGGGGGATGGCTAGGCTGCGATCCCCTCTTTCTCTCCGGATTTTGGGAATAAATGCACCCACGCCTGGCGTGAGCTTCAAGCCTCCAGGTCCAGGACTCAGCCCATAGTTGGCCATATGGGAGTCCAGCACTTTGACTACTACACCACTGTAGGCCCCATTTTTTTTTTTTTTAAGTTGCCAGTTTTTTTATGCTTGACAGAAAGTAAGAGAGAAGGAGGGGGAAAGAAAGACCACTCCCCCACAGAGAGTGGTCACACACAGTCTCTTCTCCACTTCCCCATTCTGTCAGGATTTAGGGCATGTGTGCACACACACCCAGTGTGTTTTTCAAGCCACTGGAGCCAGAATTTTAACCATAGTTGGCCACGTGAAATCCAGCTCCTTTAACTCCTAAGTTATGGGGCCAGCCTAGTATCTGTTACCTTTAAATAACTTAAAATTACTGGTCAAGATTAAACAAAGAGGACGAATAGAGGGAGAGGGAGAGATTCTTCCCCAGCAGCAGAGAGAGCACTTCACAACGAATGTGGTGTGAACATCTGCAGGTCTCCCGATGCTCTGCATTTCTGAGAAGCTGCCAGGTGCTGCTGATCCAGGAACCTCACCTTAAGTAAGGCAAGGCTGCATGCTGGGCGTCTGGACTCCAGGACACCTGACGACACCCACGGAGGCCCACGCCCCATGCCTAGGATCGCTCTGCAGACAGGGTGCTCCACTGTGCAAGCTGGGCAGTTACTTACCCTCCTGCAGTCCATCTGAAAATGGGAATAAACAGGGTACCTACGTTCCTGCGTTATCTGGAGAGAGCATGGGTACCCAGGAAGTGATCACACAGTAAATCCTCAGTAGATGGTGGTGGGAGGGTGGCTTCTATTACCAGCATTGAGGCAGGGTCTTCCTATCTTGAAGTCCAGCAGCACAGTTTTGAATCCCTGCAAAAAGGGAGTATTTCCTGAAATCATTGTCCCCACCATCCCCTGTGAATCCTTGTCATATAGAAACAAGACCCCTCCAGCCCTCTAAGCTCAAGCTAGTCCTAATGAGGCAAGCAAGATTTCATAGAACTGTTAACCCATATCCTTGGTGGAAAGAAGAAAAAAGGTGACTATTACTGTTCTCAAGCAAATCACGTCAAAACCTGCGGCTACTTTCTCAGAGAGATTAATGCTGGCTGAATTCCTCCCTCACAGAGCAGGGCAAATCCCTTTAAGTCTGCTTCTCCCCACAACATTTTGGAAGCTCCAAATCTGCTCAGACACGTAAGAGGAACAGGCTGTCCTAGGGGCCGACATGGAAGTGCCTGAGCTCTGCGCAGTGCAGAGAGAGTAACCTCTGGACCGATTTCTAGGCCACTTAGCGTCCTGAAATTCCTGTCTCAGTGTGTATTTTTAACAACTCAAAACTAAACGTACCCCCAGGAGGGGAGCTGCTCTGATTCTGGCAAGCTCCTCATCAGCGTACTGAATTTCATCCAAGCCTGTGGCCACCATGGAGGTGGCAGATACCAGGGGTCCTCCACTCCCCAATCAACCTGTGGGGATGGGGGGAAGGGGAGACTACAGATGCCATCACTCAGGCTGGCAACAGGGCAAGCCTCCAGATACAAATGACCTTCTGATCTCATTGAATGAGGCTTTGTCTCTTATTACATCAGAAATTTAGGAACTCCAAGTCTCCTCTCCAAACAACCTGCCAGTGACTTCAACTTGAAAGCCCTTCAACCTGATTCACAAACATCTGAGCTCCTGAGATAGCCAAGCCACAAAAGGTCAAGAGACATATTTTTAACAAGCAGCAGCTCCCGCTGTGGCAGGCTAGTCCTGCTGGGACCCGGAGCCAGTACCTCGTTGGCACTTGCTGTCAACCTTTGCCCTTGAGAGCTCCGGCCTCCCCTGAGCTGGTGAGGAGAGGAATGGGGTTCTTTCTGAACCTGATCTTTTGCTTTCTTTTTGTCCTAACCCTAAAGAAAAGGTGGCCACCAGAAGGTAATTTGGGTTAGTGTCTGGCTCCATCTGAGGAGTGTGTGTGTGCATTTTAATTCTTAAGTTTCTCAGGAAGTTCAACGCCAGTGGGAACTGAATCCATGACTGTCGTAGGTTGTGTCCGAGTCCCATGAGATTAGGCACAGGAAAACCAGCTTTTACAAGATCTGGAGACCACGTGACTGTGCACCCTGCCAAGCATCCAGCCCCTCTGGGGTCAGCGTGCGGGATCGGGCAGGAGGAGTTTGACATCTGAACTCATTTTCTTGGTGCTGAGAGAATGCACACCGGTTCATTTAGGAGGAAATAAAGCATGCCTGAAGTGGCTGCTCCCTGGGAGACGCAGTCGTTAATGCAGATCCGCAGGGTCTGCCCACTCTGGGGTGGGGCCGGCCCCTCTCCCAGCATCTGCCGTGCTCCACAGTCTGGTGAAGAAACCTGCCCCGGCCACACGGCTGGTGACCTGTAGAGCCAGGCTGTGGGGGCAACTGCACTACATACCGCAGGGTCTGGGACGCAGCCTAGTCAACACAGGTTTGTTATCACGGCCCAGACCTTGGTAGCCGCTTAGGCCAGTGCATCTCAGATAAAACTTGACTTTCTTACCTGGAAGACAGAAAGGCCCAAACACTTGTTTTCTCCAGTTCCATAAAGCATGACTCGAGGTCCTCCGAGGGCTTCAGGAAGGCTTTCTGCTCGGTTACCGCAGGCCCTGCAAGTCTGGTCTCACGGCGCTGGCCAACATGTTCTCTAAAGGGCTCGATATGAACATGTTAGGCTTGGTAGGCCACGTAGTCTCTGTGACATCCTTCCTTTTTAAAAATATTCCACCCTTTTAAAAGTGTAAACACCAATTTAGCTTACAGGCCAGTTTGCCAGACCCCCTGCTCTGTAGGATTGTGGAGTAGCATATAAACCAGCAAAAGGCTTCGCAGAGTAGATAACCTAAAAGAATTTGCTACGTTGCTTACTTACATGTTCATTGAACCCCAGCACCCAACCCCCAACCACCAGCACCAACACCACCAAAGATTTTCATCAAATTGGCAAATAACTGAAAGAGACAAGAAACATAGAGGTTTGCAGGGGGTGAGGATCAGCAGGTAGGCAGGTGGGAAAATCCAAGAAATCCATAAAATCCTTTCTGGAAAAATGTAGTCTTATAAATCAGTAAGTGTTGACAGCAAAAAAGGAAAATATCCCAGAAAAAAAAAAAAAAAAAGAAAGAAAGAAAACATAGTATTTGGGATCAGCAGATGGCATACTGGTTATGTCCCTGGACTCCCACGTCGACCACGGTTCGAGTCCCAGACCTGGCAGCTTAAAATTCACGCTGGGCATGTGTGCATGTGTTCCCAAAATCCCCAGAGGAGAATGGAGGAGAAGGGTGTGGTGTGGCCATCCCCCCTTGGGGGGTGAATTCTCAATTTCTCTCTCTCTCTTCGATAAGTGTATGTGCCCTATAACTAAAACCTCTTCCCCCAAAAAATAGTATTTTAGAAGTATCATGGAATTTTATTCATACAACAAATACTCAGAACTATCTAGGGGGTGTCTCCATGAATGGGCACGGTTGTTGTTGGTGATGGAATTATAGAATGTTAGAGCTCACACAACCTTTGATAAGGGCCCAATCTCTTTATTTCATGGATAAAGATCTTGAAGTCTCAAAATTATTTAAAATAACTCGACTATTTCTGTTCAAAATTAAACGTGGCAGGGTTTTTGCCCCTCAAACTCAGCAGTTACGTGGTTATTAAATGTTGAATGGAGCTTGTTAAGGGAAAGCTACTGTTCTCTTTACCATGTATATATTCAGTTTAGCAAGACATTTATATTTGTTTTACAAATGCATTAGAATGCTGTTTTTGCTGTGTTTCACTCTCGGTGTGTGTCATTGTTAAGTGTACTAATGACCACCGCTCACAAGATGAACAAGCCTGCTCACTCGAATTTCTCCTTTTCCCTCAAGGCCCCAACTACCTCACTTTCTTCTCCATCTTTCTCCTGTTTGCACACTCTTCTCTAGTCCCACTGCCACCACCCTCACTGCTCTGAGCTGCTGCCTCTCCGCTTCGGCCAATCTCATTCCAATTCTCCACATTTACACCATCTACAAAAACCAGGCTCAGGTCATTTCACCCAAGGTTCTGATCATCTGAATAAACCCAACTGCGCTCTCCACTAAAGCTTAGCCTGGCTCCTCGCCCCAAATCTACTTTCTTTCTCCCTCATTTGCCATTATTCTCCAGTTGTCTCTACTGCTCAAATGAACTGTTCTGGCGCTTCCCTCAACGCTTGCCTCTGCCTCCACGGGAAATCTCTTTCTGGCCAGCACAACCTCGGCAGTCACTGCCCTCCTCAAAGCCATTTGCTCTTGCCTCTGCTTTCTCCCCCATTGCCACAGCAATGGCTCGACTTTTTCACAGCAGGAACCAAATCTGAACTTCTTTTAGGTTGTTTGGGTATATGACCTAATGCTTCTACTGAAAGTAAGCTGCCCATTCTGCAAGCAAAATAAGAAATAGCTTTAAGTTAAAACACCAAATTTATTGCATAATATTGAACTATATGCACACACATAGAAAATAAACATTTCATATAACTGTATATCTTTTTAATCTCATATTTATAAAGACTGAAAAACTACCAATTTAGCAATCGGAATAAGTTTTAAAAACAAAAAGAAAAAGCAAAAATCTACAATCCTTCATTGAGATTTGCTGTTGTATCACGGTTCATAAATATTTCATTTTATATAAATAAGTCTTTTTTCTAGTTACTAGGAATTTAAAATTAGGCTTACATGGATTCTTTGATCATGTAGAGTTTTCTTATCCCATGATGAGGAAGGTTGAGCATGTCATTATTTTTGAAATACATATATTTGATTTAAACACAATCCCCCCTGAAATCCCACTGTAAACAGACATTTCAAACATGATAAACAAAAGCTCCATAGTAAAGAATGTCCTTAAGTCTTAGCAATTAGGGAAGAGGGCAAATAAAATAGGAATAGAAATTCTGTAATTTAAATTAAAAATTTTAAAAAATAATAATATGCATGCATCCACTAGAGGGAGAGGAGAGGAAAAGAGCATTAAGCCGACTGACAAAGAATGGGAGAAAGGGAGGAGAGAGAAGAAAGTCCAGTGAACAGAGGAGGAAGGGAGAAAAGGGAGGAAAGAGAAAGGGGTAGAAGATATGAATGACAGAGACAGGGACAAGAAATGTATTACGTCTACTTTCTTGGATAATATATTATAGAGACTCTTTAAAAAATTAAAACAACTGGCTCCAAAAGCAAGATGAAGGTCATAGGATGGGTGGGAAGCCTGTCATTCGCCTATTGTCAAAGGGACAAGGCTGAGCAGCAGAACTGAATGAGGCTCAGCGGCAGCGCTAGCCCCGCGCACATCAGGGAGGTGGGGGGAATGGGCACAGCCAGGACGGTCAGGCTCCCTCAGGAACTGGCTTTGAGAAGCAAGATGTGCTCACAGAGGCTTCCGTCAAGTCTCAAGTTTGCCAAAGTAATGGACCCGGACTCAGCTCTTTGGGGCTGGGAGTTTCTGAAGCAGTCCCTTCCTCCCTTAGGGGAGAGCAGGCCGCAACAGGCCAGGGCATCTCCTGGGCAGAGAGAAAGGAGAAGTTTTGTGCGTGCAGGTCGAAAGGACCAGTCAAAAGCACTCTCGGAGAAGAATGAGAGAAAAAGACAAGGAAGCATTAAGAGCCTAGGTCAAGGCTGGGAGGGGCATCGGAGAAATGAAAGTTAAAAACTCAGTGACTTTCAGCCAGCAGAGTGCAACACACTCACAAGTGCAAGGAACACTGGGTAGTCTGGTTTCAAACAAAAACAGAGCAAACAAAAACGCCTCCCTTACAAGAGCCAGTTTTTACCCCATCCCCAACCCCTGATTTTCCAAAATGATTGTTTACTGCTTACGACCCCAGGAACACATCAACCAGGTTCAGGATTCAAAAGTCCCACCCCACGTATACAATAAAAAAATAGAAATCACTCCCCAGGATTTTCTGTATAGGCCTCAATGTGGACACTGAGGGAGGAAGGAAAAGCTCTGACAAGCTGGGGAGCCTCAGGCCAAGCTGAAGCCCTCATAGTTGTCGAGGGCCTGGGTCAGCCGAGCGCTCAGAATCTCTTTGCTGCTGTACTTGGGGAGGTCAAGAAGGTTGTAGCAAGTGTGGGCCACGGGCAAGTACTCCTCCCCGCTGGCCGTGGACTGGATGACGATCTGCAGGCTGGCCATGCCGTAGATGGGAATCCGATCGCTGCCTGTCAGGAACACTGGGGAAAGAGGGAAACGGCATTGACAGCCAAGCCAGCGGCAGCGGAGCTCACTGTCCTCCCCGCCGCCGCGAGGAAGGCACGACACCCTGTGGCGCACATGAGAAGTACAACTAGTGCCAGTGTGTAGCCAGCCAAAGGACGCCAGGAAACGCCCTCGAGCAAAACGTGCCCCCAGTCAGCCGTGTGCCTGCATAAGTTTCCTGAGCTTCCACAAAATCGAAGCGGAAAGAAATTACTGACACGGGAACGAGGAGCTGACCTGAGGGGGAAACCAGGACAAGACCAAAGCCTCCATGACCCCAAGTTTTCCTCTCAGTCCAGGGGTCTGAGTTTGGCTGCCTTGGCTCTCAAGTTCCATGGAGGATCTATCTGCTCTCCTTTCCCTGTCTCTCCATTTTCCTCAAGCCGGAGGAGCTGACCCAGACATTAGATTAGACATTTCACTCCTGTGACATGCACTCAGACTTGGCAGGAGAGACTGAACGCCGGTAACTTTCTCAGTGTAGGTTTTGCTGGAAATTACCAGAAAGATATAAATCATCAGTTGAGGAGCACTTTCAAATAACCTGCCATTATCTGAGGCTGTGATAAATGAACATTCTTGCTCAAATCTCTAGTGTTAATAAACATTTCTATAATCCTAGTGGCTCTGAACAGGAAATGCCTTATTCTAGAAAAACCCTGCAACCATAAGCAGGCTCCTCTTAAATGTCATAGCCCCGCACACTCACTTACCCCATCACTGGGCTCTTGCCATGGCTTCTCAATATACAATGCAACCAGACAGAGGAGAAGTGGGCTCTTTTTAAGAATTTCTGTGCAAGGGGCCAGTAAGTGGCATGATGGTTAAGGTGCAGAATGCCCACAGAGTTGACCACAGTTCGAGACCTGGACCTGGTGGCAGGTCCCCCCCTCTTCTCTCTCTAGTGGGTGCATGTGCCCTATAGCAAATTAAAAATACTTTTTTAAAGAAGAATTCTTGTGCAAGAGCTCCCACTCTTTTCATCCCTCTCCATGTAAATAGCAAAATTCATATATACTCATTCTTTTTTTAAAAAATTATTAATGAAATTTTATTTATTATTATTACTGTTTTTGCTATAGAGCACTTGTGCTCATGAGAGAGAGAGAGAGAGAGAGAGAGATGAATATGAGAAAGCAAGCTACCAGGTCTGGGACTTGAACTGTGGCCGGCCATGTGGGGAGTCCAGCACCTCAACCTCCACACCACCAATGGCCCCCATATATACTCATTCTTACAAAAAAAAAAAAAGTCTCTTTTTCTAAAGCCTGTTTTTTGGTCTTATTTGAAAAAACAAAAACAAAAACAAAATACACACCTCTACACTACTCACTTGCTAACTTCTGACCCTGATCACACACTGGCATAAACAGAGAAAGCTGTCAATGATCTTGAAAGGCTGACTGTTTATGTAGACTAGGCATCGTTCTCCTTGCCAAGGTATACCCTTCTCAAATGTCATCCAGGAGGTCACAAAGGACCACATAGCGTGTGATTCCATTTCTGTGAAATGTCCAGAATGGGCCAATCCACGGGGAAGAGAGAAGGGAGTCGGGGGAGCAGGAAAGCGTGGGGAGCTTAGGGGTACAGAGGTTTCTTTATCAAGTGTTGAGTATGTGCTAAAATAGTGGGTTGTTGGAAAAATCAGGATGCATTTTAGCATAAAAAAAATACATCATGACTTTTCTGACAACCCAATAGATGGTGTGATGGTTGCAAAACTCTGTAAATATCCTAAAAAAGCACTGAATTGCTAACTGTCTCAGTGAAGCTGCTATTAATCACATCTCCCCAGTTCCATCTGTAACGAGTAGTCTGCAAAATTCTTTAAAAGCTAAAGAGATACAGGAGGTTAATTCAAACAAATCTATTTCATAGATGGAATACTTAAAATAACTAGATTCTTTTTTAAATAAGATTTTTGGGCATTGGGACCAGCAGTTAGCGTAATGGCTATGTCGCTGGACTCCCACGTAGTCGACCGCGGTTCGAGTCCCGGACCCGGCGGCTTAAACTCACGCCGGGCGCGTGTGCGTGCGTGCCCAAGATCCCGAGAAGAGAATGGAGGAGAAGGGATTGCGGCGTGGCCATCTCCCCTGGGGGGTGATTTCCTGCTTTCTATCTCTCTGTCTCTCTCTGTCTGTCTGGCGAGCGCACGCACCCTATAGCAAAAACCTCTCCAAAAAAAAAAAAAAAAAAAAAAAGATTTTTGGGCACGTGCACTCCCTGGAGAGAGATAGTGAGATGGAAAGTGAGAAATCACCGCTGGGGGGATGGTCATTTCACAATCCCTACTCCTCTACTTTCCTCTCAGGATTTTGGGCAGGCATGCACATGGGCCCGTTATGATTTTGAAGCTACCGGGTCCAGGACTCGAACCACAGTTAACTATGTGGGAGTCAAGTGCTTTAACCACCATGCTACCTGCTGGCCCCAATAATTAGTATTGTTAAAGCAATTTAAAATCAGTAATCCTTTCATGCAATCCCTCCTGCTAGGCAACTATCGTAGATTAACAACCTATGTGGTACCCGAGATGTCATTTGAAAGAAAGCAAAATTTCATTACTTCCTCTTTACCATTAAAAGACTTCAGCTGTCCTTGTGGCGTTTATCACCCTACACTATATGTAAAACTAAAATGTAAACAAATGCTCTATTGAGAGTACTGATACTTACAGAGAAATTTCTTCTTCTTTTCCAATGGAAACTCATGAAATGTCTCCCAAAACAGTTTCACAGTGGGATGTGTAGCAGAGTAATCACCCTTGTAGATGGCAGTCTGTTCAAAATAGACAGGGGAAAAGTATATTTTACAGAGTAAGAACATTACAGTGAATACTGTGACCCCATGCATTTGGGACTGAGAAATAACTGCTGAGATGTAGGAACACTCCACAGCCTACCCGACTACAGCAGGCTTTGCACAGGCCTGAGCTGGGGACACACTGCCCAGGCTACTGCTGCTTGCCCAGGGTGAGAACAGAGCAACTTCTGCACTTACCTCTTCTAGCTCTTCCCAGTTGTAGTTGCTGTTCCCCACCATCATGGCCCTCAGTTCGGAAGGCTGGAAGAGCTCAAGTACTTTGCCACCACACACCTTTAGGAAGCCGCTGGAGAAGGCTGTGTACCACTCGTGAACGGAGATTTGGAAGACATAATTCACATAAGCATCCACAAACTCCTGCCTGCCAGAAAAAAGAAATACAACACAGTTAGCTCAAAATCTGGTGAAATTTATGAAGTTTTCCTCCTTCACTGAGGCTGAGTGATGAACAATGGAATCTCTCGAATTCTTACAGGGGGCATGCCAAGGCATCATGTCAGCCACCAGCTCTTCACTCCACCTCGTCTCTAGCCCTGGGAGTCTACCAAGTGCCGCAGGTGACCTGGGGTGCGGTAGGCCAGGTAGGAAGAGGAGGCAGCAGGCAGGCAGACCCGCACTGCTGCCTGAGCGCAGGTCCTCCAGTTTTCATCTTAAGGTCCTGCTTAAAATCCAGTTTAGATAAGTCTAAGATAACTTTTTCTGTTTAAGAGAAAACATCTAAAACAGCTCTAGGGTACTTCCCCTATTATCGGAAACAAAGCTGATATCTGTATCCTCACCTATTTTAAAATATAATTTTATAACTCCTTTTTTTCATTTTTATTAATGCTAGAAGGCATGTGTGCGTGCCAGAAAGAGAAAGAGAGAGAAAACCACCAACAGGCCTTGGTCATCCTTCCTCTTTACCCCCCAACCCATCAGCATCCTGGGCACATGCATGCCTGGATGTTAAACTCTTTTAACTACATCTGGAAAGAACTGCCTTAAACAATGGCTCCATCTCACTAATCATCAGATAAATGCAAAAAAGATGACAGTAATTACCATAAGCGCCCATCAGACTGGCATCAATTTAAAAATCATATAATATCAAAGACAGTGAAGGTATAGGGGAACAGGAACCTCACACACAACGAGTGGGAAGGTATACTATGAAAGGATGGGAACCACCGATAGGCGGTATGAAATAAATGAAGATCATCCATATGAGAACATGCAAAGGCTATTTATTTATTCCAAGCTTGCCATAGCAAAAGAGCCACTGCCGTATGTGAGACTCGAAGGCTGGCCAAAGAGTGGGAGAGATCACAGAACAAAAGGGAAGGTCCGCTGTGCCCTGACTGGAGGCGTCAGTATCGGGGAGCTGCAGGTGGACTAACCAAAACTGGGACGCCCGAGGTGACTGGTTAGGATGTACATTTGGTCCTCAGAGGCAAAAACTAGGGAAGCTGTGAGTTCTTACTCAAATCCTGACCGATCATTAGAGAAGTTATTGAGAGAGACAGCAATCAGGCTTCCTAGGCTGCTTCCTACAGATATTCATGAGGTTGTTCCCTGGGCAAGCAACTGGGTCAGAACTCTGTGTTTATAGATGGAGACTCAATCTCATTCGAGGAAATGTCAACTGGGAGAAGGTGGGGCATAAATATTTGGGGGAAAATTCACCAATATCTAGAAAAACTGAAAATATGAATACCCTTTGGCCCGATTAGCCTACTAGCACATGAATAAGCTGGAGATACTGTCAAATAACTGCACAGAAGATGGGGACAAGGACATGCACGGCAGCATTTGCCTGCAGTACAGAGAATCCAGAGAAACAAAAGTAAAGATCCATTAACACGAGAACGGACAGAGAAAAGATGTTATAGCAATATGATGGAGCCCATGAAACAGTACTTCAGTAGAATGAACTAGATCTGTATTTAGAGAAATAAATAGAACCTCCAAACAATGCCAAGTGAAAACCAAGCTTTTGAATCCTAAGTAAAATATGAGAGCATTTATGTAAGTTGTTTTTCAACACTGAAAACAATGCTACCTATGAAAGGTAGTAGCTCTGCCCCTTACAGTTAACAACCCTTGGGCAAGTTATTTAAATTACTCTACATTCTCAGTTTCCTCATCTGTAAAATGGGGAGAGTAAGAGTACATAACTCATGAGACTGTTGAAAGGACTAAATGAGTTAATACATGCAAATGTGCTTAGAACCCAGTTCGGCATATAACAATTGCTGGGAAAGTATTTGGATATAAAACATGTTTATGGATATAAAATTTTGTTTATGAGGTAAAAATTAAACATATATATGAGAAGCATAAGTGCTCATTTTTCAAAATGAAGGCATTAATGTAATAAGATCTTTGTCTTAATATGTTCATTATAAAAGTATAAAAACATGGGACCAGCAGTTAGCGTAATGGCTATGTCGCTGGACTCCCATGTAGTCGACCACGGTTCACATCCCGGACCCGGTGGCTTAAACTCATGCCGGGCACATGTGTGTGCGTGCCCAAGATCCCGAGAGGAGAATGGAGGAGAAGGGATTGCGGTGTGGCCATCCCCCCTGGGGGGTGATTTCTCACTTTCTGTCTCTCTGTCTCTCTCTGTCTATCTGGCGAGCGCATGCGTCCTATAGCAAAAACCTCTCAAAAAAAAAAGTATAAAAACATGAAAGAATATACAAATTCAGAATGAGAATTCTGTGTAAGAAACAAGGATGGAAGAAGGGAATGGGACTAAATGTTTAAATGGGACTAATATACAAAAGGAACTTCGAAGGTATCATAATTTTTTTCTTATATTGAAACATGTAGGGCCAGTATGTGGCATGAAGGCAAAGGCACTGGACTCCCATGTAGCTGATTCAGTGATTTGAGTCCCAGATCCAGTGGCGTGTGCGTGTGTGTGTGCACACACCCAATATCCCAAAAAGAGGAAGGAGGAAAAGGGACTGCAGTGTGGCAAACCCCGCTGCAGAGTGATTTCTCACTTTCTCTCTCTGGCGATTGCATGAACTCTATAACAAAACTAAAAGAAAAAAAGAAAAATGTGAAGGGAATATCTATTTACTCTGGATCATACAAACATGTTTGTTATCTTTGTGCTTTTCTATACTGTAATTTAAAATTTTTTAACATCATTAAGATGATTACTTTCTCTTTTTTAAAAAAATTATTTATTTAATTACATTTGTTATTATTATTTTTAACTTGACCAGAGAGAGAGAGAAAGGAAGAAAGCAGGCCACCAGGTCTAGGACTCAAACCACGGTGGGTCATGTGGGAGTCCAGTTCCTTTAACCACCACGCCACCTGCCGGCCCCGAAGATGACTACTTTCTACTTATCAAGCATGGTAACCTAATATGTCAGAAAATTCCATTTGAATTCTTGTGTTTCCTCTAGCAGACACTTTCCACATCTATACCAGTAAATAACCAGCAAATGATATGACACAGTGGGTAGCTGGTATAAGCTGGGGTTCAAATTCAGGCTTTGCCATGTTTTCTATATAACTACTAAGGCTCTCTTTTCTCATTTTTAAAGGGGGATAATGAGTGGGCCAGCAGGTGGTATAGTGGTTAAGGCGCTGGACACTCCCATATGGTTGACCATGGTTCAAATCCCAGACCTGGTGGCTTGCTTTCTCACTTTCCCCTTATTCTCTGTGTCAAGTTAAAATAAATGAATGAATGAGTAAATAATTTTTTAAAAAGGGTTCAATTTTAAAAGTAAAACCATTAATTATTGTACATTTGAAAATTTTTTTTCTCTTTTTTGGGGGAGAGGTTTTTGCTATAGGGTGTGTGCGCTTGCCAGAAAGACAGAGAGAGACAGAGAGACAGAAAGTGAGAAATCACCCCCCAAGGGATGGCCACACTGCAATCCCTTCTCCTCCATTCTCTTGAGCTCTTGGGCACGCACGCACGTGCACCTGGCATGAGTTTAAGGCACCGGGTCCAGGACTCGAACTGTGGTCGACTACATGGGAGTTCAGCAACGTAGCCATTACACCAACTGCTGGTCCCCATTTGACAATTTTTTTAAAGACTGTTGTACATTTAAATTTTTTTAGGGAGCCAGAAGATGACATAATGATTACATTGCTGGACTCCCACATGGCCCAAGTCCCAGACTTGGCGGTTTCAAACTCATGTCAGGTGCATGTGTGTGAGTGCCCAAAATCCCAAGAGGAGAAAGGAAGAGAAGGGATTGTGGCATGGCCAACCCCCTGGGGGATTATTTCTTGCTTTCTGTCTCTCTGTCTCTCTCTCTAGTGAGCAAATATGCCCTACAGTGAAATTTGGACACAGAGGCATGCCCAGAGGAGAGACTATGTGAAGAGACAGGGAGAAGACAGCCACCTATAAAGCCACAGAGACCTGGGGCAAGCCTTCCCTCAGAGCTCTCAGCAGGAGCCAACCTGCCAAAAACCTTGATTTTGACCTTCTAACCTCCAGAACTATGAAGACAATAAATCTGCTGTCTACACCACCTAGTCTGAAGTACAGCTTAAGCATCCCTAATCCAAAAATATGAAATCTGAGATGCTCTCAAATCCAAAAATTTTTGAACACTGTTATGATGCCACAGATGGAAAATTCTACACCTGATCCCATGACAGGCTGAAATCAAAATGCTACAATACAAAAATACTGTATAAAATTACCATCAAGCTATGTGCATAAGGTGTATATGAGGGCCAGCAGACGGTGTGAAGGTTAAGGTAGCTGAATCCCATATGGCTCACTTTGCTGTTTGAGTCCCGGAGGCTTGAAAATCATGCTGGGCCTATGTGAGTGCATACCCAAAATCCTGGGGAGAGAATGGTGAAGGGATTGAGGCATGGCCATCCCTCCTGGGAGGTGATTTCTCTCTCTCCTCTCTCTCTTTGGCAAGCACATGTGTCCTACAGCAAACTTACCAAAAAAAAAAAAAGATGCATATAAAACATAAATTAATTTTGTATGTTGACTTGAGTTCCATTCCCAACATATCTTATTGTATATATGTGAATATTCCAAAACCTGAAAAAATTCAAAATCTGAAACACCTCTGTCCCCATGCATTTTGGATATGGGATACTCAACTTGCACTTTACTACAGCAGCCCTTGGAAACTAACACACAGGACTCTAATCTGTACCTCAATGAGCATTACTCTTAGTGTATCCCTTTCTCTAATTATGATTGCTAGCTGTTACAGAGTGTTACTGAGTGCTGGTTACTACAGTAAGTTCTCGCATGCACATTATTTCAATGCCTATTTAAAGCTAGCCTCTCCATGGATTATATGGTATGAGATTTATGGCTCAATAAAAATAATTGCACACAAAAAATCAATTAAGAAAAAAGAACCCTTTGAGGTTGAGATGATCATTATTCCAATATCAAAACTGATTCCAAACCGAACAGCTAGCACATAGGCAGAGGCATCTGAATACAATGCTCCCTAACACCTCACCCAAGTGCCATCCCTTCTCTCTGTGTTCCTTTCATCTTCAGCTGCATGAGAAGTTACAGTACGCCCAAGAGACTTCATTGCATACTAGCACATCTAAACTATTCACGACGTCACTGCAGCCTCAATTACGCATTAGAGTTTATACAGCCCACAAAACGAGACAACTCTTAATAAGCCAAATAAATTTAAAAGGTACTATACACACACATGCATATATATATATATATATATATATATATATATATATACGTACATATATATATATATATATATATATATATGTATATATATATATACTTGCATACATACATATGTACATACTGTCACTGGTTTTAGAAAGTCTGAGCCCAAACTATAGTAAAGCTTTTGTTGTTTTTGTTTACATTTTTGTTAGAGGGCACATGAATTCACCAGACGGAGAGAGAGACAGAAAGAGAGAAATCACCGCCCGGGCGGATGACCACGCCACAAATCCTTCTCCTCCACTCTCCTTTAGGGATTTTGGGCACGCACATGCGCCCGGCATGTTTTAGGCTGCCAGGTACAGGATTTGAACCACGGTCAACTATGTGGGAGTCCAGTGACGCAACCATTATGCTATCTGCTGGTCCCAGTAAAGGTCTTTTTAAAAAGCTTGTCAAGCTGATTCTGAAGTTTATACAAACAAAGAAATTTGAGGAGCAGAAACAATCTTGAAAAAGAACAGTTAGAGGATCCAAATTATCTGATTTAAGACTGACTACAAAGCCACAGTTATCAAGTGTGTTATTTTAGGAGACCTTTTTTTTTTTACTTTCTTTCTTTCTTTCTTTCTTTCTTTCTTTCTTTCTTTATTTATTTTAATTTTGATCAGAGAGGGACAGAGTAAGAGAGAAAAGGAAAGCAAGAGAGCAAGCTGCCAGGTCTAGAATTTGAATGGCAGTCCAGCACCCTTAACTATCATACCACCTGCCGGCCCCTCAAGTGTGCTATTTTGAAAGGACATACAAATAGAAAAACAGAAAACAAATTTCTAAAATAGACGTGCACATATATGATTAAATGATTTTTGACAACTTCAAAAAGACAATTTAGTGTTTTTGATAAATGGTACTGGGTCAAAGAGACATATTTTTAAAAAAAGAATATTACACCTATACAAAAATTGATTCGATATGGACTATAGCCCTAATATGAAACCTAAAATTATGAAACTTCTGGAAGGGAACACAGGAAGAAATAGTTACAGCTTTGGGTTTGGTAGAGATTTCTTAGATATGACACCAAAAGCAGAATTCATAAAATAAAAATTAACCAAGTGGACTCAGTCAAAAATTTTTAAAACTTTTTTTGAGAGAGAGAAATTTGCTACAGGGCACGTGCGATCATCAGAAAGATAGAGAGAGACAAAAAGCTGGAAATCACCCTCCAAGGGAGTATGGCCATGCCACAATTCCTTCTCCATTCTCCTCTCGGGATCTTGGGCATGCTCATACACATACACCTGGTATGAGTTTAAAGACAAGTCCAGGATGCAGTCGGCTATGTGGGAGTTCAGTGACGTAAAAATCACGCCATCTGCTGGTCCCTTAATACTGCTTTTTGAAGATACTGTTACAAAATTAAAATACAAGTCATGGACTAGAAAAAAAAATGCAAAATACATCTCTCATGAGAGACTTGTATCCAGAATATACAAAGAATATTTAGGGCTGACTTCATGGGCTAGTGGGTAAGGCGGCTAGATCCCACATGGCCAACCTCACAGAGTGCTGGACCTGGCAGCCTGAGAAACAAGCTGGGCATCTGTTCATATATGCCCAAAATCCAAAAGAGGGGAGAGATGGAAGAGAAGGGAGTTCTGCAAGACCATTCTCCATGGGGAGTTGGGGGGGGGGTGTGGAAGAGTGGATACTTTCTCCTCTCCCTTTCTCTCCATCTTTTTAACTCTCTTTGGCAAATGCATGCACCCTCTAAGCAAAAAAAATAATTATAGTAACAACAATAATCATTAAAAAGGTCATTCTTTTCTAAAAAAATGATTATATTTAAAACTTAAAAAGAAAAAAAGGCAAAAAAGAAACAAAAGATACACCCTGGGGCAGCCACATAGCTGGACTCAGATCCCACATAGTTGACCATGCTTCGAATTCCAGCCTGCTGGCTTAAGAAATATGCTGGGCACATGTCATGCAGGCCCAAGTCCCAAAAGGATGGAGAAATGAAGGGACTACAGTGTGTACAGTGTGACCGTGTCCTATTGAGGGCACTTTCTACCGTACCTCCCACTCTCAGTCTCTCTCTGGCAAGCACATATACTTTCTGGCAATTAAAAAAATAAATAAATAAAAGGCCAGCAGGTGGAGTGGTGGTTAAGGTGCTGGACTCCAACATGGCCGACCATGGTTCAAGCCCTAGACCTGGCAGCTTGCTTTCTCATGTTCTCTCTCTTTCTGTATGTCTCTAGTCAAATTAAAAGGTAGCAATAATAAAATAATAAATTAAAATAATAAATAATAATAAATTTAAAAAATGAATAAGTACATTGAAACAGAGCCATTAGATGGCATGGGTTGTTAAGGCACTGGATCCCTCAGGGCTGACTCCAAGGTTAAGACCCAGACCTGGTGGCCTGAAGAACACACTGGGTGCATGTGCATGCATGCACAAAATCCAGAGAGAAAAATGGAGAAGGGATTGTGGTGTGACCATCTGCCTCGTGCAGTAATTTCTTACTTTCCCTTTCCTTCTGGCAAGTGCACATGCCCTATGGCAAAACAAACAAACAAAATAAAGGGAAAAAAAGTTTAGAAAACAGGCAAAAGATCTAAACCAAGACTTTATCAAACAAGATACAAGTGTAATACAGAATAATAAGGTTGGAGGGCCAGCAGGTAGCATTGTGGACTTCCACATGGCCAACCACAGTTCAAGTCCTGGACCTGGTGAGTTGAAAATCACACTGGATGCATTTGCATCCAAAATCCCAGAAAGAGAATGGAGAAGGGATTGTGGCATGGCCATATTCCAGAGAGGTGATTTTTAACTTTACCTCTCTGTGTGTCTCTGCCTCTCTCTGGTGAGCACGCACACCCTATGGCAAAAACCTAAGGAAAAATAAAAAGTAGAATGGGCCATATTCAGTATCATCAATCATGAAGGATACTACTACACAGCTATTAGATTGGGGGGTAAACCAAAAACCCCCAGCGTTGATGACAGTGTGGGGCACCTGTAACTCTCATACATTGCTAGCATAAAAACAAAGTTGCTTAGCCACTTGGGAAAACAGTGTGGTAGCTTCTTACAAAGTTAATCATTCATCTGACATATGACCCAGCAATTCCACTGCTAGGTATTTACCTAAGAGAAAGAAAAACATATGTTAATACAGAAACCTGTAAATGAATGTTTATAGCAGCATTATGCTAATCACAAAAAAACTAGGAACATCACAAATAGCAAGTGTACTAAATAAAAGGGAACAGGTTTTCATAAATACAACGCAGACGAATTTCAAATGCATTTGCTAGCAAAAAAAAAAAAAAAAGCCAGACTCAAAGAGCTACACAAGGTGTCCCCCCAAAAGACCATGAAAAAATGCATATATGAAAAAACTATGTATGGATTTAAAAATGGTTTTGCATCAAAATAAACTCCTACTTTAATTCCATTTTTCCATGAACTTTGTGATGTATTTCATATTTATGATTCCCAAACCAACCTAAACAGTCCATTTGCAGTACACACCTTTAACCCTAGCTAACTAGGAGGCTGAGGCAGGAGGGCTGCAATGTCCAAAGCCTGTAAAGAATACTCCTCTTGAATTGACCTTGGAGCACCACCACAAAGCATTCTGCAGAAGAAGCCAGATCCCATATGGCTGACCAGGGTTCAACTGCTGGTCCCAGTGAAGCAATATGCTAGATACACATGCACATGCCCAGAATCCCAACAGAATGGAGAATTACAAAAAGAGAGATTAGGGCATGACCAGGCCCCATTGTGGAGTGTTTTCTCTCCCTTCCTTTCTCTCCCTCTCTTCCTCCAATTCCTCCCTCCTCTTACCATGCTCTGAGACTCTCATTTAAAAAAAAAAAAAATTAGTCAATACAAATAACAACAGGTAAGAGGGAAAGTAATTTCTCTAAAGCAAAATTAAGAAACTAAAACAGATAATAGGAAACACTTGAACATAAAAAACTAGGATGTGTTAATGGGAATAAATTGGGTCTTTTGTAAATGGTTACTTTCTTTGAAGAGGGGCACAAAGATATTCTTCTCTAAGACAGATTCTTATTTTGGGTTAACACTGAATATTAGTGTGATCATTTTGTAAAAATAAATATATTAAAACATTTATCAGGCGCTTGCTGTGTGTCAGCATTAAGTGCTATACATATTACTGTGTAATTTAGTATGCACGAGAACCAAAAAAAAGCACCAACTGTACTTTGGGAAGTTATTTTCTGAGATTCATATTCTTAAAAAGCTTCAGCAAGTTTTAATATATTATAGTAGAAGAAAAACATTTAAATCAGTCATGCTGAATTTGAAAGCATTCCTGAGGCGGCCCTAGGAGAATAATTTGTCTTCCAAACCTAAAATCTCTTCCCTGATCCTTATTCAAGAAATTCTTATTTTGGTTTAATAAGCACGGTTAACGAACTAAAATGTCTACTCGCTTTGCTATTAGAAAACACGGGTTTGCTGTCCAGGACCTTTAAAGTATTTATTTTCAGACACAAATCACAAACAAGACCCACAGAGCAGATGCAGGGGGCACTTTGGGGCCAACTGCTGTGTGTATACCCGTGTGCTTTGGGAAGTTATTGCTTGACCCCAGAGACGAGGAGTAAACATGCTTCAACCAGGACAAGAGATAGCCCTCACTGTGGGCCCCACGTCTGACACGGCCTTGCTTTTCTTTGTCCCCAGAAGACACAAATTCTGCAGAACCTTCTGGTAGCCTTCTCCAAGGCACCTAAGCATTGAGATTTCCTTCCCAAATGCCTCCAAAATAGCTTCTGGGTCCTTCCTGCTGAGACACCCTTGCTACTAGGATATACACCTCTAGGTACAAGAGATGGCCAGGGAGGCCGTCGGATGGCCAGGCGGGTACGGGGCTTGAACATGCAGGCCTTCCTGTTCACACACACGCACCCAGGCCCCCAACGCTGTGGAATGGAACCAGATGTCCAGAGCGTCGACTTTCTGGAGACGAATTCATGACTACGAGGTCATCATGGCAGATCCCATGAGAGTGGGGCAGAGACACACTACCAAGGCAGGCCCACATCGCCATGAGGAGACACAGGCCCAAGCTAGGTCGAAGGTAGCGGCAGATGCAAGAAGGCCTGACAGCGGGCAGCAAGGGCCACACCGAAAAAGGCCGGGGCCTCGCAGTGGGTCCCTGAAAATGTGCCTCGGGCCGGGCAGGCATTCCCAGCCCAGGGCCACCGAGTAGGGCTGCCTTCGAAGCAGGTTACCAAGGCCCCGGAGATGGCAGTGTGGTAACGAGCTGCTCTGGCGCAGTGTGAGGCACGACGTCAGCTGACCACCGTGAGCCACTCCCCGGCCTGGACCCGAGTGGGCGTGGCCTCGGCAGGTGGGCGGGGCCTCCGCTGACGTCATCCCCGCGGCCGACGTCACTGGCACTTGCCGCATCCGCAAGCTCTCTCCGAACCAGCTCGGGTGCAGGACCGCTGCCGGAGCCAGTCGAGATCTCTGCGGCTTCTCCTCGAACATGGCCGACTCGGACAACCAGGCGCCTGTGGAGCCGAGCCAGGCGGCCGCCGCGGCAGCAGCGGAGGCGGCAACGTCGGAGGAGGTAATGGCGGAAGGCGGCGCGCAGGGTGGAGACTCTGACAGCGCGGCCGGTGACTCTGACAGCGCGGCCACCCAGATGGTCGAGGAGCCCCAGACCCCTGCAGAGAACGCACCCAAGCCCAAAAACGACTTTATCGAGAGCCTGCCAAATTCGGTGAAATGCCGAGTCCTGGCCCTCAAAAAGCTACAGAAACGATGCGATAAGATAGAAGCCAAATTTGATAAGGAATTCCAAGCTTTGGAAAAAAAGTATAATGACATCTATAAGCCCCTACTCGCCAAGATCCAGGAGCTCACCGGCGAAATGGAGGGCTGTGCGTGGACCTTGGAGGGGGAGGAGGAGGAGGAAGAGTATGAGGAGGAGGAGGTCGAGGAGGAAGAGGAGGAGGAGGAGGCTGCCGTGGGGGCGGCCGCGGGGGCGAAGGATGATGATCCCCACGCTGAGGTGCCTGATGATGCCAAGAAATAGGGACAGAGACCGATGAGGGAAAAGCTAACGACGAAAACCACCTGCTTTATTTTTTTTTCTTAAATATTGATGGACTTCAAAAGGCTCAGGTTTTTGACCAAAATATAATGTGAAACCTATTCTGACATTCCTAAAGTAGATTAAAATCGAAGCAATTAGATCTTGGCCAGCCCGTTTCAAATTTGACTTTCATTTTTGAACACATTAAATAGATGAAAAGGTGTTGAAGAAGACCAAATTAAAACAATCTTTTCATGGATTCTTCTGTGAGGAGCGAAACTGAGGCTTAGCAAGGGTGGCAACAGATGTGAAGTAAAGAACGTCACTTTGAAACCCATTCATCACGCAGCCCTTACACTACACATGGACACCCAAGCCAAGACGGAACGCGCTCTGAATGTTTAATTCTTCAGTTTCTCTAGTCCTGACATTTCCCAGTGCAGAGAAAGCAGAACCCAAGAAGAACGTCATCGTTCAGATTTTTGCCTTTGTAACCAGACATCAGCTTTACACTTCAGAGGAGAGTGACGGCGTGGAGGAAGCCTGCTTCGGAGAGCACCACACTACTGCTAGTGACGCCAGGACAACTGCCATTTCGAGTTCTGAAAAAATGCTCTCAACACTGAATTTAGAGAAACCACCTGGTTCCAAGGAGGAGGGTGTATAATATTGTCAACATATGTATTCATTAGTTCCAACCTCATGTTTGTGTTTTCTTGGTAGTGTCTATTTACAAAGGTGTAAAAAGCACTCCAACATTTAAGTATTGAGTCACTTTACCTAGCATTTTAGAACTATTATTTTACTTGAAGAGATGTAGAATGTAGCAAATTCTATAAAGCATGTGTACCCAGTTTTATGTAGTTTGATCCCTGTGAAGTCTTTTTGTCATGTAGCTTTTAAGGTGTAGAGCTGTGAAAATCATCAGAACTCTTCACTGAAGCTAATGTTTGGAAAAAATATATACTTGAAGAACCAAATCCAAGTGTGTGCCCCCCGCCCCAGCTCAGACGTAGAAAGGGTTACGTTTGCTTGTATTAGCTGTGCCTTCATTATTTTGCTATGTAAATGTGACATATTAAATATGAAATGGTGCATAATCAAATTTTACTGCTTGAGGATCGACTGGCCAACAGTAAGGATTTTTAGGAAGAACACGTTTAATGTAAAGACTCTTAGCTTCTTTGTGGGTTTTGAATTATGTGTGAGCCAGTGATCTATAAAGAAACATAAGCATAAAGTTGTTTACCACTGTGGTGTTAATAAAACAGTATTTTCAAAAAAAAAAAAAAAGACTCAGTAATTTGACTGCCTATATTCAAATCCCAGCTCTGTTTCCTGTTTGTAATACACCTTGGGCAATTCAGCTAAGCTCTCTGTGCTCAAGTTTTCTTCCTCTACAAAAGGGGGTATAGTAGCAGTCCCTTCCTCACAGGTTATTATGAAGAACAAATGAGTTAATACACATAAAGCACATAGAACAATGTCTGACACACAGGAAGGGCTGAATAATTTTCAGTTATTATTACATGAAAGATAATGACACAGATTAGAAATTCAATCCTCTCCCATTACAAAAGGTGAGAAAATAGACACTATTATACCCCTATGTTTAGGATTCCTATTATCAGAGAAAAATATGTGGTCTTTGATTCAGAAACATGGGAAATTCAATAATCCATCTTGTTTTGGTTTTCACAGTATAAAATCAGGTTTTGATTTCTTCCCAGAAAGGATAAAAAGGCTTTAATGTGACAATATACCAAAAAAAAAAAAAAAAAGGCTATTTCAGCTTTACATTTGGGCATCTTGAATGAAGCAAAAACTTAACAAGACTCCAGAAAAAAAATCTTTAAAATCAGATGTCATTTTCTTCCACTTCCCTCAAAGGGTTAAAATCACGGAAATCAATTGAAGGGAATGGAAGGCAGCTCTGACCTGTTGCTAATGACAACAGTTGAATACAAAAATCCTTAAGGTAATACTCTTCCTATGGCCAGGCCAACTGAAAGAATATCCAAACAATATATAAGAAGCCATGATTATCTTAATCATGATTATCTTAATAAAGGGAAAAATAAAAATACTCTAATACAATTTAATATCCATTTCTTATTTCCAGGAATAAGAAAGACTGTCATTAAATGTTTTTCTAGAGCCAGTAAAAGGCAAAAATGACTAAAAACACAAATAAGAGGTATAATTATTGGGATTTTTTTTTTTTTTAATTTGCTGGTGGGCACATACACTCTCTGGGAAGACAGAGAGAGGGAGAGAAAGAAAGCGAGAAAGCACTCCCCATGGGGAATGATCATGCCTCAATCCCTTCTCCATCTCCTCTCAGGATTACAGGGGTGTACACACACACACACACACACACACACAGCGTGTTTCTCAAAACTGCACAGTCATGTGGTACCCACCCACCTTATCCCCCATGCTACTGGCTGGTTAAGGAAAATTCTTATATGCATATTATTTACCTATTAAAAAACTCAAGAGAATTGAAAAATAGATTTAGTAAATTTAATAAAAAGAGCAGTTATCAGATGAATAAACAAAACTGGGAACTATTTTGGGGTACTAATGATGATGAAAACACATTAGAAAGGCTCTCTTCTACAAAAGAAATAAAAATTCAAGTATGTTTTAAAATCGCTAATAAAAAATGTATATAACTTATGTGAAAAGAAAAGTAAGACTAAGCCAAAAAAAATGAACATGGGCCTTTTGATGGTGATATTTAATACCAACAAAGTGGCAATTCTTCTGAAATTAACTTTTGATTTATAACAAAATCCAAAGTGTGGTAGTTAAGGTGCTGGACTCCCACGTGACCGACCACAGTTCAAGTCTAGGGCCTGGTGGCTTGCTCTCTTTCTCTTTGTCTCTCTCTCCTTCTCTCATCAAATAATAATAACAAATGAAATTAAATATTCTTTTAAAAATCCAAAGTGGATCTGGAACTTAATGTAATTACCCTAATGGTCACCTGTAAGAATACCTAAGAAAATGTTTAGCAAATTAGAAATAATTTAGATTTTTACCTCAGACTGATTTTGAAAAAAAAAAAATTTCATTGAACAAAATACATTAAATATTTATCAATTACTAGGCAAGAAAAGGCTAATGTTATAGTGATATGAGGCCAAAAGAAAAAATGTACAGACATGATGGTACAAAAATTTTAAAACTGTAAAGACGTAAACACAACATTTTAAAAAGCAAACCACAAACTGGGAATAAAATCTACAGTAAATATCAATGGACAAGGGTTAATCGTCTTAATAAAGAGTCATACAAACTACATGAAAATCATTTAGAGAACTATATAAAGGACGGCAGTAGACTCTGAACCCTGTCTATGGCAGAAAGGCATGGTCCTGAAATCCACACTAGGCAGACCGGCTTCAGCAAGTCTAAGGTGCACATTCCCTGCGTGCTCAGGCCATCCTTTTATTTACAGTATGACTTAGCTGTACGGTTTTCTACCACTGTCAGGCCCTCCTTCAAGGATACAGGGATGTTTACGAAGCCCTTCCCAATATCAACAGTTTCGCAATGGGGCTCATCTCTACCCTTGGTTTCTTGAACTGCTTGTTTGCTAGTTTTGAGGCAGCTAAGAAACTTACAAGCTAACATCCAGCAGGATAGCCTTCCTGAATTCAAGGCAGGTCAGACATTGTCACTCCTAGAATATTTGTAATCCCTTGCCGGCCAAAATTAGTCAACAGGGCACAAAGTCCTGCAGAAAGCAAGGCAGCATGCATTATCCATTCAGCTCTCTAAGGGGATCATGCAGAGAAGTGCCGCAGGCTGATGCTTACTGTGGCACAAGCTCCCTGAGAGCTTGCACGGTGCTCACACAGACACACGTGCACATGCACACATGTATGCAAATACTTTTATTGAGGTGAAATTCACATAACAAAATTAACCATTTTAAAGGGAATGATTCAGTAACATATCATACATTCACAATGTTGACAACTATCACCTCTATTCATTCAACAAAATATTTTAGAGGTAAATAGCAGTCAAATGGATCAATACTGTGTAGAATATGTAAAGCAGCCTATGTGTGAAAAAGTGCAAAATTTAAAAAAGATACTGAATTTCTCATTAAATTTTATGCTCCTAAGAGAATCTACAGTATAAAGACAGAATGAAATGGGAACTCCAATACACTGATGATGTATACACTGATATATGCATATATATATATATATATATATATATATATATACACACACACACACATATATATATATATTCATTAGCAAAATCAACTTAGCAAAAACATTTATCAATAGATTCAAATGCTATATGCTTTAATTCAATTTCACCCTAGGGAACTTACTCATTAAAAAGCAATTTTAAAGCAAAATAAATCTTTATACACAAAAGATATTTGCATAATCTTATTGAAAATGGTAAGGATGAGAAAAGAAACAGAAAGAATTTAAAAAAAAAAAAAGAAACACGAATGAACAACTCAAAAACAAAATACGCCATCAAATAGCAGACAAAACAGCCATTATCAAACGGTATCAACCAGGGTTTTACAACTTTTTGTTTCTTAGATTTTTGCAATAGGACATGCACTCACCAGAGAGAGAGAAAAAAAGAGAGAAGAAATCACACCCTAGGGGGATGGCCTTGCTGCAATCCCTTTACCTCCATTCCACTCTGGGGATTTTGGACACACACACACACACACACACACACACACACACACACACATCCCTAGCATTTTTTTCAAGCCACCAGATCTGGGAGTTGAACCATGGAGTCAAGCATTATGGGATCCAGTGCCTTAACCACTACGACACCTGCCGGCCTCAGTTTTCCAACATTTTAAGCCTTCTCTAGGCAGCAGGTGCCATGGTAGTTAGGGCACTGAACTCTCAAGTGGCCAGCCATAATTCGAGTTCTAGACTTGGTGGCTTGCTTTCACTTTCCCTCTTTCTCCCTCTCTTTGTCTCTCTGGTCAAATTAAAAAATAATAAAAACAAATAAAATTAAATAAATGTTTAAAAAAGAGAGAGAGAAAGAATTGTTTTTTTTTAATTTAAGACTTGTCTTCACCTAAGTTAAAAAATTCAGACATTTGGAGCCAGAAAGTGGCATGATGGTCGAGGTACTGGACTCCCACATGGCCAACCATGGTTCAAGTCCCAGACCTGGTGGCTTGCATTCTCATTTTCTCTCTCTCTCTCTTTCTCACATGCCCTATAGCAACCTTAAAATAATAATAGTAATAAATATTTTTTTTTAAATTCAGACATTCAATTTTGTACAACTGTAGTATGTCTTTAACTATGTGGGGCCGGCAGGTGCCATGGTGGTTAAGGGCACTGGACTCCCACATGGCCTGACCATGGCTCCAGTCCCGAACCTGGCACCTTGCTTTCTCTCTCTCTCTCTCTCTCTCCTTCTCTGGTCAAATTAAAATAAATAAAGTTAAATAAAAGTAATTCTAACTATGCCAAGATATAAACACACACACACACATACATACATATATATATATATATATATATATATATATATATGTATGTGTGTATATATATATATATATATATATATATATTTTTTTTTTTTTTTTTTAATGACATAATCAGGGCCAGCAGGTGCTATGATGGTTAAGGTACTGGATTCACACATGACCTAATGTGGTTTGAGTCTCAAACCTGGTGGCTTACTTTCTCACTTTTCTCTCTCTCTCTCTTTCTCTCTCTCTCTCTCTGCCTCTCCTGGTAAATGCATGTGCCCTCTAGCAAAATAAAATAGTAATAATAATAAATAAATAAAATTTAAAACATTTTAAATGACATAATTGAGCCAGCAGGTGGGATAGTGGTTAAGGCACTTGATACCCACATGGTCAACTATGGTTCAAGTCCCAGACCTGGTGACTTGCTTTCTCACTTTCCCTCTCTCTCTCTCCAGTGAACTAAAATGATAATAATAATAAAATAAGCAAATATATATATTTTAATGACATACTCGACCTGAAAGGAAAAACAGCAGATTCCTCTAAGTCATATTTCCCCCTGAGGAGATGGGTGGGCTTTATGGGGCTGTACTCTGAATTTCTGCGAGGCAGCACACTGCTGCGTCTGGAGCTTAAAGGACCTTTCTTGGAATCCAGGACTTCAAGTGTATGGTCTTGAAGAAGTGCCTCATGCATCTCTGTGTCTCAGTCTCCTGACCTGTGAGGTAGGGAAGCTTCTATGTACAATACTTAGAACAGTGCCTGACACTCAATAAGCACTAAGCAGTACTACTAACATTTTAATCATCTGCTGTTCCTGTAATAGCCCAGTGCAGTATGACACAGATTGCCAAGACTGCGCCCCTCACAGACCATCCTGGGAGACCAACTGAGGTCCGTCAGCAGTTCTCACTTCAGTTGATCTTAAGGAGCTAGAACTCTTTATCATTCATGAGTTTTATTCTAGGGTTCTCTCTATGGAATCTAGGTCCCCTTACCTAAAGTCTGGTATTGACGTAATTATTTCTCTCTTCCACGAAAAAGAGAGATGGAAAGAAAGACAGGCATGCCCGACAAAGTCTTCATGCCACAACCCACCCCAGCCTCAGTCAGCCCAGGTCATGGTTACACGTGCACATGCTAGTGTGTGGAAGAGGTCCGTGGGGGCCAGTTGTGTCACCACTGTGCCACCCTCTGGTAAATACCAAGTCTGATATTTCTCACTGTGGAGACCTTTTATGATTCTCGTTCTCTTTATTTTAGAGAAAACAAGAAGACAACAACTGATTTGATTGCATCAAGCTGAGGTAAATTTGGGGACACCAGAACAATATCTGGGTTTTTCATTAAGGGTAACAACATCATGTTATAAAATGTGAGAAATCCCTGACCACGCGATAAAGCCTTAGTCATGCAATCAGCCTTCTACAGATACAATGACCAGCTGTGGCAAGACGAGGCTCTGATGCAGCCACCAGCAATCGGCTACAGGTATTCTTTCACCAGGCTGCCAGCAACTCATGTGACTATGTGGCTCTTCTTGCCCAAGGATAGAAAGAACTTTTTTAGGCCAAATGAACTGGAATAAATTATGAATATATTGGCGTGTCGGAAAAGTCATGTGCACTTTTCTACATTTTTCTAAGCAAAAATGTGTCATGATTTTCCTGACCAATAGATGGTATTCCTCTGGCAGCCATGACAGTAAATCTCACCACTGTTTTAACAAAAGCAATTTCAATGCCAGTACTATCTGTGTACCAGCAATAAACAGAATATCCCCCTCTGCCTGGCAATATTTAAAAGAGCACTCTTTATTATACAAAGACTTGGACATTTTTTGAAGCTATTGTTTAGAAAGCACAGTGGGCCAGCAAGTAGCATGGAGGTTAAGGCATGGCTGACTTTGCTGAATGAAGCCCAAACTAATGTTCAAAAGTCTCTATAATTTAATCTCACAGCTAAGCTGGTGTGGGTTGTTCACATAAAGTTTTCCCCCCAGCAATGCCCCTGTCCGGCACTCCTCTCCCATTCACTCACCCTTCTCTGCCTGAAATAACTACCCAGAAAGGGACATCGCTTCAGAAAGCACCCTTCATTTTTATGCCCCCTTCTGTACTTTTTAGGATCCAAATCCTTACAGCCTTCCAAACCTAGTTCTATCCCATATCTGTCCTCCCAGAGGCAGCTGTGCAAATTTATTTCTCTGAGCGCCTTCAGATACAAACACTTGATCTAGTCTTCATATTCCATTTATGGTTGCATATGAGAACAGCTTGTCACCCCAAACAAACTGTGTTATATTTCAGTATTCCTGCACAGTTT
This sequence comes from Tupaia tana, assembly GCA_026018925.1. Lineage (NCBI taxonomy): Eukaryota > Metazoa > Chordata > Mammalia > Scandentia > Tupaiidae > Tupaia > Tupaia tana. The sequence continues at coordinate 17,658,136 of JAKSZU010000017.1, forward strand.
GTCTTGCAACTGTTGAGTCATTTCAATTGTTGATTCAGAGAAATGTCTGTTGAATAAGGAGAAAAATGATGAGAGTGAAAGGGAGGGAGGAGGAGAGAGAGGAAAGACAGACAGACTGGAACTGAGAGGCCAGCAAAGAGCAAAGATGAGGGAGACAACATGTATGCTATGAGAAACAATGTGGCAGAGGTATGAGAGTGCTGAGTCTCAGCCACTGCCTTGACTGCAGACGACACCACAAACTGCCTGGTCACTCTTCCCCTCTCCCTGCAGTGTATCACACCCACGCAGAGCAGTACGATGACTCACTTGGAGGATGAAGACATCCTGAACGTCCCCTTGCCTGTCCAATTGTTAGCTTCTAATAAATGATGCCCACATTGTCTTGCCTGAGACCTGATGCAAAAGCTCACATTCTTTGAACAACTGAAGGCTACACATTTACATACGTCCATACATGTATGGTATAAACTGATCACCAAACTAGGGAGGAAGGGAAACAATTTAAGCTAATAACTCCGCTTTATAACCTGTCATAAATTTCTCAGTTCCAAAAACAGTATCGTGTTGTATGGGATAAACAACGTGTTTTGATTAAGAAGGAAGTCCTGAAATTATTTGCTGTTAACAGAAGTACCAATGCTAGATAGATGGTGGGGACAGCTTTTAGCTTTAAGAGAGTCTTATCAAGTAAGCCTTTTTGATTGCACCGTCCACTTGAGACAAGACTAGCCTTTATATTAGGTTTTCTAGAGCCCAGATAATTTTATCACTAAAGCTGTTTTTTTCTGATGTTCAGAGGCTTCTGCATCATTTCACTTAGCTCTGATACCACAGTTCATACTTTCCCCAAAGTTAGGCTTTCTGATAGTCTAGAAGGTTTACATCATATGAAGGGTTACTGCGGCCAGCTTCTACAGTACAGCTGAGAGCAAACTGAACTGCAGTGCTGGAAGTCACGTGGAGAGCGCTAGGTTCAAACCCCTATCCTGGTCAACGTAAAACACACTGGCATGCGTGCACATGCCCAAGATCCTGAACAAGCAGGAGGGCTCAGGAGGAGATCAGATGTGACCAGACCCGACTGAGGGCATCTCTCTGTCTCTCTCTCTGTCCCCCACCCACCTCATGTGCTCTATCATGAATTTTAAAATAAACAATGGTTACTAAATGTCACATTATATCATAGCAGTTTTTGAAACTGTCAGAGGATAGACTAAATCTGTCAGCTTTCTATCCTTCCTATTTTTAAAAGAGAAGATTTATGGAAGCAAACCAAGGCAGACCCCTTGGATGGAGTAAACTTCATAGGTCTCTGACTGCATCTCTGCAACTATTTAGATGAAGAAGCCGTCAACATCCCAGAGTGAGTGAGTCTGATCTAATTTCCCAGCATGTTTACAAACAGCACCCAGTTCCTCTACATCTTTAACTTTTTCTATAGCTTCAACGAAACCTTGCTCTCCTCCGAAAAGCTTCCCTCACCCCTAATCCTCCCAACTGGAGACTCGGTTCTCCACCCCACCTGCTTTTCCTTTAAGCCAAGCAGCTCTAGTCTAGCCTATGTGCTTCTGATGCTCAAATCCTCAAGAACCTGCATTATAGTCCAATTTCTATAACCCTTCTAAGAATGTGCGTTTTCTTTGTTCTTGTTTTTGTTTTTGTTTTTTTATTTGTTTTAGTCTACCACTTCTTTCTTTCTTGTTCTTGTAAGCGACCTCAGATTCACTGGTGATTGAGGTTGGCATAAGTAACTAAACAAAACATTAAGACTTCTTGAGACATATCAATTTCCTGCTCTAACATAGTCAGCTGGGTATCACACAGGTATGTCAAAATCAACATATTCAAAATGAAACTTTTCCTCCTCAAACCAGATTTATAGACTGATTTCTATTAGTTCAAATTGGCCATCTCAGCATTGTTATCAATACATCCTCTCTCATACCACCCCTATACAATCAGATACCAGCTCATGGCACTCATAGAACCTGTACCTGTGTATTCCCACGGCCTCCATTCTGGCCCTTACCATCATCCCTTACCTCAGCTATCTCAATAGCCTCCTCACGGCTCTCCCTGTCCATGGCCTATTCCATATAGTCAGAGATCGTTAAAACAGAGATCTGTCATGTCCCAATTCAAGTCCCATTCCATGCCTTGATAACGTCCACTCCCAAGCCATCTCCTTCACCATCTGTCCATGCACAAGTTCCCACCCCACAAGTGCTCAACCTTTTCTGTCAGGTCAAACTTGAGAGTTCTGACACACGCCTTGGGCCTCATTTTCATTCTCTGACGTCTGGTTTAATTAAGTGTTGTAGCCTCTAACCCCAATTCCACAGCCATGGCCAATAACTCCTATCACACAAACCACAATCAGTTGTCATTGTTCAAGTCTACAGACCTTCTCAACTAATCTTGAGCTTCTCAAGGACAGCAGTGATTCACCTCCTATACCTAGCAGTGTGTCCGGCACACAGTAGATGTGTAGTGCTTGCAAAGTGAATTAATTCACATACAGATTGCCACAATTTAATGCAAAAGTAAACAAAACTGCAAATCTTCTCTCCTCTAAAGAGATATTTCAGAGATTTTGAAATGTCCTAAAAAATTGATGTGCTTGATTTCATTTTCATGAGGCAGAGAAGATACCTTAAAACCTGTATGACAAATTCCTCAGCAGTACAACAGTAACAGCAAGATTCATTTATAAGATTAATTTATTCAACTCATGTTTTTAAAACATTTTCATGCTTAGAACTCTGCTATGTACTAGAAATCTTATGCTAGATGCTAGAAGTTCATTCATTCCAAAATACTTTCCTATAAACTATTTCACTTGAGTCTCACAGCCATGAGGAAAACAGGGCAGTTGTTATAATCTCCATTTCACAGATAAGAAAACTGAGATCAAACCCTTGCTGTGATTTGAGTCAAAACCAATCAGATGTAGATCTAGAAAAAAAAGTTATCTCCAGAATCCAGTCAGATCCAGTGTTTGTTCTGCTATCAAAAAGTTCATTGGTGGGAACCAGCAGTTAGCGTAATGGCTATGTCACTGGACTCCCACGTAGTCGACCGCGGTTCGCGTCCCGGACCCGGTGGCTTAAAACTCACGCCGGGCGTGTGTGCGTGCGTGCCCAAGATCCCGAGAGGAGAATGGAGGAGAAGGGATTGCGGCGTGGCCATCCCCCCTGGGGGGTGATTTCTTGCTTTCTCTCTCTCTGTCTGGCGAGCGCACGCGCCCTATAGCAAAAACCTCTCAAAAAAAAAAAAAAAAGTTCATTAAAATCTGCAAATTCTTGCTTTATCACCCTTATCTCTTCTGGAGGATTAAAATGTAATTTCAATCTTGGTATTAAAAGTCAAACTGAAAAAAGAAAAAAAGCAGACTAGCAACATCGGTAACTGTCCAAGATCAGGACTAACCTATTATCCTTGCACACGGTCACTTTGTCTCCCCCAGGGATCAGCTTCTTCTGTTCAATTACTCCATAGCTTTCTCGGCAGATCTGTATTTAATGCAGAAAAAGAAACATTTCAATTTTGTTTACCACTGATCTTTCTAGAGCCCAAATGACTGAAAGAGGCTTTAGGAACTAATGTAGCTTAATGACTGTTATTACAGAAAATGCTTGGGAGAAGACTAAAAACCTGAGGCAAAAAACATCAGCACCTTAAATAAATCTCTTTTGGGCCAGCTGGTGGCATGGAGGTTAAGGTGGCTGAAACCTGTATGGCTGACTGCATATGGGTTCAAGTCCCAGACCCCATGGCTTGAGAAACATGTCACACGCACATCACATGCCCAAAGTCCCTAGAGGAGAATGGAGGAGAGGGGAATGCAGTGTGGCCATTCCCCATGGGGATAATTTCTAATTTTCTCTCTCCAGTGGGCACACACACCCTATAGCAAAAACTAAAAACAAAATAACAACAACAATAAAAATACTCTTTTTTTGTTTTAAGTTTTGCTGTAGAGCATGTACACTCACTGGAGAGAGACAGAGAGTAGAAGAGAGAAAACACCCACTGAGGGGGATGGCCACAACAAAATCCCTTCTCCTCCAGTCTCCTCTCAGGTTTTGGGCATGCATGCACACCCACCCAGTATGCCTCTCAAGCCAGAGACTCCAGCCGCTCAGTCAGCCAGCCATTCAGCTGCCTTAACCAACATACTACCCGGCTGATCTCAAAAAAAATCTCTTTTATTTGAAGACATGGAGTTGCCAATAAATGCAATCATGGAGAAAGATATGAACTGTACAAAAAAATAGTGTGTATGTGTTAGGAACAAAGAAGATTAATGCTTCAGTAATTTTCCTAAGTGCATAGATTAATCATTCATTTATTCAGCACATTTACTGAACTCCTAGAACAGTCAAGATCATGACTAAAATAATTTGATTCAGAAATTATTTGATTTCGAGAAATACTGTTAACCATGACTTGTATGCATGATGAGACGGCCAGTCATAAGCAAACTGAAAATTCTTACCGTGAAATTTAGGCAAAAAGTTTCCTCAACATCTTCTCCAGGATAATCTAAAAGCTCCTGAAGACTCCTAATCATAGAATGACAGAAAAGGACAAGAGACAAATCAGACATTGCACTAATGTTTCTACTTCAGTTACCAGTCCAGATTATTTGTAAGAAAAGCTATAAAAGAAGATTCCAGGGGGCCAGCAGGTAATGTAGTGGTTAAGGCCCTAGACTCCCACATGGCTGACTACAGTTCGAATCTCGGACCTGGCAGTTGAAAATCACACCGAGAGTGTGTACATGTGTGTCCAAAATCCCAGGAGGAGAATGGAGGAGAAAAGACTGCAGTGTGGCCATCCCCCCTTGGGGGTGATTTCTCACTGTCTCTCTCCAGTGAGCACACACGCCCTATGGCAAAAACCTAAGGCGGGGGGGGGGGGGGGAGGTTCTAGAATGAACGTAAATATAGATGGACCAAAAACCATGCACATTTACCATGAAGAGAATTATGACAGTAAACTTGTAAGAAATTCATTAACTGCACCTAGTAACAAATATTACTGCATCTATGAAGAAATTCAGATGGATGTACACCTGACACATGTGCTCTCTTAATGCTGGTACTGCTTTATACAACTATAGTGGCCCTGCAGACTGGTTTCACCCATATGCATTAGTAAAATTCTTCCATCATTTAAGGAAAAAAAAAAAAAAGAAGAAGCCACAGGCCAGCAGATGACGTAGCAGTTACATCACTGGACCTCCACAGGGTCAACCGCAGTTCAAATCCCAAACCCAGTGGCTTGAAAATCACACTAGCACATATGCATATGTGCCCAAGATCCCAGGAGGAAATGGAGGAGAAGGGATTGCAGTGTGGCCATCCCCCACCCCCACCCGAGGGATGATTTCTCACTTTCCTTCTCACTGTCTCTGTCTCTCTCTCCAGCAAGCGCACATGCCCTAAGGCAAAAACCTCTAAGAAAAAAAAGCGCCACAAAATCACTTCATCTACTTAGGAATCTTAATGGCTTACTTCTTTTTAAAATTAGTATGTGATAATTATGCATATTTATGATGTACAATGTGATTTTTCAGCACAAAAATTACAGAAAGGACTGATTAAATCAGGGTAATTAAAACAGCTTTCATTTCTACAATTGGTCATTCTTTGTGTCGGGAGCATTCAAAATCTCTTTTAGTTACTCTGAGATAGACAGTGAATTGCTGGTAACGAGAGTCTCCCTGCTGTACTCTGTAACACTGAAAATTGTTTCTGTTATCCGATGATTTTGTTTCCATCGATCAACATCTTCCCATCCCTTTCTTCCCCTTATCGTTCTCTGCTTCTGGGAGTCATTCTTCTACTCTCTCCTTGTACTAGGTCATCCTTTTCAATTTCAACCTGAGTGAATACATGTGGTATGTCTTTTTCTGTGTCTGGTTTATTTCAGGCTTGCCCACACTATCTCAAATGACAGTTCATTCTTTTTAATGACTGAATAGTATTCCTTAATGGTTTACTTCTTAACGTAGAAGACTCTGCATGGTAGATACCTGTCACACTGAAGGGCATTGAAAAAAATAATAATAATAAAATAAATAAATAAACAAACAATCTTGGGAGAGGAGGCCAGAGGCTCGAGTCGGGATTTGATAAGACGGCTGGGCTACCCAGGGGGATCACCAAGGAAACCAGCGTTTGCTGGCAGGACGGGTTCTGCCATTAAAGCAGAACCAGATGAGAGCAACGCCCATTATTTTCATGGGGTCACTGCTGGCCTGCAGGATTCCCCCTTTGAGGAAGGGACTTTTAAACTTGAACTATTCCTTCTAGAAGAATACCCAATGGCAGCCCCTACAGTACATTTCGTGACCAAACTTTATCATCCTAATGCAGACAAGCGGGGAAGAATACGTTTAGATATTATGAAAGAAAAGTGGGCCCCAGCACTGCAGGTCCTCACAGTTCTGCTATCAATCCAGGCTTTGTGAAATGCTCCCAACCCAGATGATCCATTAACGAATGATGCAGCGGACAGTGGAAGACCCGCAAAGCCCAAGTCAGACACAGCTGGGGCATGGATCACGCTATATCCCATGAATAATAGTTCAACCGATCGGATCATCACGTGTGCACACTTCTCCCATTCGGCCAAGACTTCTTCTTTCGTTTGCATTTAATGGACACAGTCTTAGAAACATTACAGGATAAAAGCCTGGGCATCTTCAGACCCCTGATTACATGCACATCAGCAAATCTGTGTCTTGTCCTGACCTTCTGTGGTACAGCATGAGCAGAGGCTAGCAGTATCATCTGGATTGCTGTGAACTGTTTAAAAGCAGTGGCCTCTTGCTGCTTTTACTCATTTCCCCCATCACGGTTTAAGTATAAAGCACTGTGAATAAAGGTAGCTGTCACGGTTAGCTGCAGAGGTGTGGGTTATTTTTTTTTTTTTTTTTTTTTTGAGGGCGAAATAGCTTTATTTCAGTTTTATGGGCTCCTTTTCCCCTTTTTATGATGATCTAATCGCATTGGTTAAAACCAGTTCTTTAGAAAATGCTCTCTAGCCAAATCTAACTTTATTTAGATGCTGAAGATGGACAAGCTGGATTGTTTGAACCGAAGTGCGAACATTAAACAAACATCACAGCCCTCACTAATACCACCATGACTTTGCTGTCAGGTGTAGACTTCTTCAAAAGAAGCTTGTGACTATTTTGTATGGCTTGTCTGGAAACTTCTGTAAATCTTGTTTCAATAATTTTTTGTTATTCAAAATAAGTACAATCATAAAAAAGAAATGTTTTATGTCAACAATAATCATATCCTAGTTCTCAAGAGAAAACTTTCTGAGAGAGAGATTTTTGCTATAGGGCATGGGTGTGAGACAGAGAAACAAAGTGAGAATCATCCCACGGTGGGTATCCATGCTGCAATCCCTCTCTTCTCGTCTCCTCTTGGGATTTTGGGGACACACACACACACACACTCACAGGTGTGAGTTTCAAGATGCCAGGTCTGGGACTCAAACCGTGGTCAGTCATATGGGAGTCCAGCGCCATAACCACTATGCTACCTGCTGGCCCCAAAAAAACATTCTTATAGCTAGACCTCTTCTACACTTTCTTCTTTGATGAGTTCCAGGATTTAGTCCAGCAAGAGCTGACAAGAAAGAAAATTCATAGTGTGCAATTTAAATCTGCCACCAGTTAACCAGCCAAAATCATTACTTAAAATGCCAGCCAGGCTAGCCAAGGAAACAGCACACGCACACACCTGCCTGTTGCTCTTTAGTCTCTTTCAGTTGTAAATGTTAACACTGCCTGGGTCCCCTCTGTCATTTTTTATATTCCTTCTAAATGTTCTCCTCTCCTTGTGCCCTGACCGCTCGCTCGTATCTTTCATGGTTTCTCAGTATTGGTGTCCTGTACCGAGGGAGTCAGTCTCACTTCCAGAGGGCCCTTAGAGACTACACCCCTCAAGGTCCACCTTAAAATTGATATATTTTGGAGACCAGCAGGCGGTGGTACTTGAGGTGCCGGACTCCCATGTATCCAACCGTGGTTCAAGTCTTAGAGCAGGCACCTTGAAACTGATGTCAGGCGTGTGTGCATGTGTGCCCAAAATACCAGGAGGAGAATAGAGAAGAGATTGCACCTGGTCATCCACCCAGGTGGTGATTTCTCACTTTCTCTCTCTCTCTCTGTCTCTCTGAAGAGTGCACACACTCTATAGCAAAAATCTTTCAAATAAACAAAGAAATAAATAGGTCTGCTTTCTCCACGAAAAAGGGGGATCTGTTGAAGCTGTCTTTTTATATGCTTGGTCATATGCTTCAAAAAATCCATAGAGAACTTAAGAATAAAAGAGGCTTTAGAGCTGAAAGAAGTAACATAAAAATATGGCTCCACTATTGGAAAACAGTCTGGCAACTCCTCAAAAGAGTTAGAGTTACCTACAGAGTTACCATATCACCCAGCCACTCTACTCCTAGGTGGCGTCATTCGTAATAGCCTGAAAGTGGAAACAAACAAACACCCATCAACTAATGAACGGATGAACAAAATGTGATATATCCATAGAATGGAGTATTACCTAGCCATCAAAAATGAAATACTGATACATGCTACAACATGGGTGAACTCTGAGAGCACGCTGAGCAGAAGAAGCCAGGCACACAGAATGATTCCATTTATAGGAAGTCTCTAGAATAATCAAATATACAGGCAGAAAGTGAATTAGCGGCTGCCTAGGGCTGGCAGAGGAAAAGTCTGGGGATAAAGACAAAAAAGTGCCAGGTTTTATTTCAGAGTGATAAAACTATTCTAAAATCAACTGTGGTGTGGAACCAGCAGATGCCGTAATGGTTACATCTCTGGACTTCTATGTAGTTGACTGCAGTTCAAGTCCCAGACCCAGCAGCTTCAAACTCATGCCAGGTATGTGTGCATGCATGCCCCAAATCATGAGAATAGAATGGAGGAGAAGGGACTGTAGCACGGCCATCTCCCCTGGGGATGATTTCTCACTTTCTGTCTCTCTGTCTCTGTCTCTCCAGGGAACACATGTGCCCTAAAACAAAAAATCTCTCTTAAAAAAATTGATTATGGTGATAGTCACATAACCCTGTGAATACACTAAAAGTCACTGTATTGTATATATAAATGGGCGAATTGGATGTTACATCGACAAACTTTTTAAAACCTTTTCAGTACTCTCTCTCCCTATTATCTCTGGACCATGACAAGTCTTGGAGTCCTTATATTTTGTTTAGAATAAGGAAAGTGAGGATTATGTCATATTCCTGGGTAGCTGTGACCTCTCTTTGCCCTCTTTTCCTCTGTCCTTACGGTGACACAGGCAACATTTCGAGCAAGTAGCTGTGTAGCTGCATCTTCAGACAAAGCACACACAACAGACTCTGAACACAGGATCGATAAACTCTAACTTGTGTACATTGTCGTTTTAACTTTATATCCTTGTGCCAGGGGCAGCTGGTACCATTCCCCACCTCAGTCTGCCTAGTCTGAGCTTTGTACCTTCCTTCAGTGGGCGACAGCTCCTTTAAGTCTTCCAAGCTAGGCTTCACGTTCAGTAACTTCTTGTAGAGAGCCAATGGGAAGTGGAGATCAACCACGGTGGAGTTGTAGATAGCTAGTCCACAGGTTATGCCAATCAAGTGAAACCAGTTGTGCTCTACAAAACACTTTTCAGGACATACACAAATGTGTTAAAAAGAAATGGAGGGCTTGTGGCGATAGAAACATTACCATTTACCTCAAAATATTTTCAGCATAAACGAATAAAGATTTCATTCATGTTTACCTTCTGAAGCAGAGAAGCTCCCCTGAAGAAAGTCTGATTATCCCCCAAAGAGGAAATACCAAGACTCACACTCACCTAGTAGAACAGCTCATGGTTGTCTAGGGCACAGCTATCTGACAGAACTCTCTGACATGATGGAACATTCGCTTCTGTGCTGTCCCATCTGGAAGCCACTAGCTACCTGTGTCTACTAAGCACATGAAATGTGGCTATTATAATACAACTAGTAAATACAGCTTTAATATTATTTTAATTAAATAAAATTTAAACTTAAATAGCCACATGTATGGGGTTGTTGGAAAAGTCATGATGCGTGCAAAAAATATATCATGACTTTTCCAACAACCCAATAGCTATGAGCTCCCTTCTGAGACAGTGCAAACTAAGAAAAATTCTGAGAGAAAAAAATTAAATTATAGTCTGGTTGGAATTAACATGCCTTTTCAAACTTAGCTCTCCTACTAAATATTCAAAAATAAAGGACATGTGTGTGGGGAGCTGGCAAGAGGTGTGGTGGTTAAGGGCGCCAGACTCCCACACAGCTAATAGCGGTTAATTCCTGGACCTGGTGGCTTGCTTTCTCACTTTCTCTCTCTCTCTCTCTCTCTCTGGTCAAATTAAAAAATAATAACAAAAAGTAAAGTTAAATAAAATAAAATTTTTAAAAGTATATGTGGGGGCCAGCAGGTGGTGTGGTGGTTAAGGCGTGGAAACTCCCACATGCCCGACCACATTCAAATTCCAGACTTAGTGGCTTGCTTTCTCACTTTCCCACTCTCTCTGTCTGTGTCTCTCTCTGGTCAAATTAAAATAAATGAATGAGCAAATAAAATTAAATAATGCTTTTTAAAAAATAAATAAAGCTGGGAGAAGAACAAAATACCTATTAAAAAATGTGTGTGCGTGTGTGTGTGCACATTTATGTACATATCATAGTTATTAAAATAAGTCAGATATATTTGACTGATTTTTTTTGGAGAGGTTTTTTTTTTGCTATAGGGCACGTGCGCTCACCAGACAGACAGAGAGAGACATAGAGACAGAAAGCGAGAAATCATCTCCCAGGGGGGGATGGTCACGCCGCAATCCCTTCTCCATCCTCCTCTCGGGATCTTGGGCATGCACGCACACGCGCCCGGTGTGAGTTTTAAGCCACCGGGTCCGGGATGCAAACCGCATTCGACTACGTGGGAGTCCAGCGACATAGCCATTACGCTAACTGCTGGTTCCCATTTGACTGATATTTTAATGTCATAATTGGTCATAAAACAAATTTCTTCATCACACCGTTGTCCTTTTTCCCTTCACAGATAGCAAGACCTGGAGCTTACCTACTAGAAATAGAAATAGGCTCATTGCTGATAAAATGCACTCTGAGATCTCGGCAAGAGGTGACGAACGAAGACCGGATACAGTAGACATTTTAAATTACTGTGTATGCTCCCCTTTGCAAAGAAAAGTCAGGGGCTTGGTCTGATAACAAAAAGGAAATTTAATTCCACCTATTGGGGTGACGGAAAAGTCATGATGCATTTTTGTGTAGAAAAATATGTCCTGACTTTTCTGATGAGCCAGTATCGGGGGTTTTGTTTTAGACAAGTCTCGCTATGTCGGCATCCTCCTGTGGGACTACCGGTGTGCAGTGCCCACCCGGTTCTCTCAGACAGGATCTCACCATGCTGCCCACACTGGCCACGAGCTTGTGTCCACGCAGCAATATAACCAGGACACCACTAACTTACCGTGTCCGAAAACCACAAGAGATTTGAATCTTGATAGTAGGTAAACATTCCATAGATGGGATTCAACAGTTCTTTTAACAGCAAGAGAAAGAACTCCTTTGTAACACCACCAGCATCCACTGCTTCTTCACCATCAAAAATTACCTTCGAATAAAGAAAACAGCATTCATACTTTATGGAAATTTATGTCAACTTTGATCTTTTTTTTTTAGCAGGTTCTTTTCTAAGGTCAGGACAAAGGAAGAAAGGCAGAAACTATACCGATGCAATGAAAACTGAAGGTGTATCTGTTCATTATTGCTGGTAGTATACATTTTCAACAAGGTGCTCACGAACACACAGTATTTTTACTACATGCTTCAGGGGCTACAAAGGAAGTCAGATGTTTTCCATTTACCCACAGAAAGTCTCCCTTCTATGTAAGGGCAGTAATGCAAATATAAAAGAAGCGATTGGAGAATACATACTCAAAGAGTCAAATCTATAAGGAGATAGAGGTAAATATTCTGGCCCATAGAAAAAAAGCAGAGATTAACCCAAGGAAAGGGACACTTTTGGGAAGAAATCACACTCGGTGGGGTCCTTGAAGTCTCTGATGTATGGTGAGAATTAAAACCAGATGCAGACATGGGCTCTGTGAGAGGCTGTAAACTCATGCTGAGTCCCATAGTGATCATTAAGAATAACAATTGCTGGGACCAGCAGTTAAGAGTAATGGCTATGTTGCTGAACTCCCATGTAGTCGACCACGGTTCGAGTCCTGGACCCGGTGGCTTAAACTCACGCCGGGCGCGTGTGCGTGCATGCCCAAGATCTCGAGAGGAGAATGGAGGAGAAGGGATTGCGCCGTGGCCATCCCTCCTGGGGGGAGATTTCTCGCTTTCTGTCTCTATGTCTCTCTCTGTCTTCTTGGTGAGCACATGCGCCCTATAGCAAAAACTTCTCCAAAAAAATAAATAAATAAAAATAACGATCACAGCTAACAACTAGAACAAACTGGTATGTGACACTGAGTTTACTATATCCAACAACTCAACGCTATTTCTTCTACTCTTTCTTTCTTTCTTTCTTTCTTTCTTTCTTTCTTTCTTTCTTTCTTTTTCCTTTTTAAGTTTTTTTCTGGGCATATATACTCGCCAGAGAGACAGAGAGAGAAAGTGATAAAGCAACTCCTTGCCCAGGAGGAAATGGACATGCTTCAATCCCTTCTCCACTCTCCTCTTGGGAAGTGCACGCACACACTCCTGGCATGAGTCTCAAAACACTGGGTCCGGCCGCGGTTCGCATCTCAGACCCGGTGGCTTACAATTCACACCAGGCGCGTGTGCGTGCGTGCCCAAGATCCCGAGAGGAGAATGGAGGAGAAGGGATTGCGGCGTGACCATCCCCCCTGGGGGGTGATTTCTCGCTTTCTGTCTCTATGTCTCTCTCTGTCTGTCTGGCGAGCGCATGCGCCCTATAGCAAAAAACCTCTCCAAAAAAAAAAAAAAAAACACTGAGTCCAGGACTCAAACCTTGAAGCTCACCATGTGGGATCCAGCACCTTAACCTCCACACTACCTGCTGGCCCTCTGCTTCTTAATTGCCATATGGGATATGTGCTTGCTACAGAGACAAGGAAAAACTAAGAGGGAAAGAGAGACAGCACCCCCTAGTGGGGTGTGGTCACACCACAATCTCTCCTCCATTTTTCCATCCTTCTGTGTGTGCGTTTGTGTGTGTTTTTACAGTTTTTACTTCTTCTTTTCTTTTTTTTCTCCAAGTCACTTAGGCCAGGATTCAAACTACGGACGACCATGTGAGTGGGATACAGCTCCCTTAAGCACCAGGCCACAGTGCTGGCCTTAAATTGAATTCACCTAATTCTCAGAACAGCCTCATGCATAGGGACTACTACTATTGTTCTCATTTTACACGTAATGGCTCAGGTAGAGAGCTAAAGACAGTCTTCATGAAAGCTTGCGCTTGTGACTGTGCTCAAGGTTGCCTTGAGCAGGACAAGGGTAGTGGGAATAGATGCCAGGACTTCGCTTATCCAGATGCCAGGACTTCGCTTATCCAGATGCCAACCAACGACCTAACTCAGACATGCTCTGAAGGAAGAGCTGCCTCATCTGAGTTACTGATGGAGAACAGCAGGAAAAATTATAACCCAGGGGTCCAGCAGGTGGTGTGGTGGTTAAGGACTCTGGACTCCCACATGGCTGACCACAGTGTGAGTCCCCGACCTGGTGGCTTGCTTTCTCACTTTCCATCTCTCTCTCTCTCTCTCTTTCACTCTCTCTTGCTCTCACCCTCACCCTCACTCCATCCCTCTCTGGTCAAATAAGAGTAAATAAATAAGGCTATATAAAATAATTCTTAAAAAAATTTATAACTCAGAATTTCTAGGGAGAATAATTAAGCAGATCAATGGACTAATACGACTTATCAGAAATTTTGGAAAAATAACAATATTAGGAAGATAATTAGCTGTTTCTCGCCTACTACATTTCTGAAACCAAAGTGTCGGAAATGAAGATATGGAATCATCCAAAGGAAAAGAATGAGTTTAAACAACATCAAGTAATTCACCAAGTACTTGCAGGACAGCAGCCATACTGTGCGTTGGGCCAGCAGCTGTGAATACAGTAAGCATCACAGAACATGCGAGCTCTATGGGAGAGACACTGTCTTCATTTAGTAACTTCAGGGTGCTAAGCATGCCTACCATAGCAGACCTGTTCCAGGAGGTTTCGCAACCTTTCTCTTTTCCTGTTTCGCCTTCCTTCTCTTACATTTTGACATCCAAAATCTCTGTAAATGATAGCTTAGTCATTTTACCTAGTTGAAACTTTAGTTTTTGTTGTATTTGCATGCTTTTGGGAGTGGGTACACTAAAGACAGCAGACTGAGACAAAGAAAACTCTGCAATCCCTCACATAACCACCGGCATTTTTTTTTATCTGTTATGTTGAGATGTTCTGTTTGGTAATTTGAGAGAAGGAGGTGGTTAATCTGTGTCAAATGAATGAAAGAAATAAGGAACTGCCACCCTCTCTCAATCTTAATAAGATTTTTGCAGCATTATCAGCACTGCAAAGATGTTTTTTAAAAATGAACCTAAGAAAAGGCCAGCTCCACAGTACAGTGGTGGTGTGGCTTGGGAGAAGCTGTATCCCACATGGCAACTGTGGTTTGAATTCTCAGTCCAGTCAGCCTGGAACACTCCAGACACATGCTCAAGTGCCCAAGACTCCATGGGCAGGAGGACTGAGGAAGAGAGGTGCAGCGTGACTGGACCCAGTGGAGGATACTCATCTCTCTCTCTTGATCTCTTTAGCATATGCATGCACTCTTATAAATAAAGGGGGGGATGGACTACACAGGTAGTTAGAGGAGTATATTGAAAGAACTCACTTTGAGAGGCTTTTTTAAATCAATATCAGAATGAATGCTCAGCTCTCTTAGGGCATCTCCAACAAGGTTGTTCCTGCGAACGTGAAGGACCAGGAAGGGGCTTCTGGCCAGCAGAGGCTCCAGAGTGAGAAGCATGAAGACGTTCTGCAAGTTGGCTCCATTGACGGCTACCTGGAACAGCACACCCACGGCCATGATTACCCAGAGTGCACCTGTGAGTGGATGCCGCAGCCACCAGAGCCTCTGCACCTGGGGCAGACTGCACCCACCTAATCCTTCCCCCCTCGTGACTCTCAGACTTGCCAGGTTACACAGCATGGTCTTTCTAATCTGGACTCAAAGCGATTACCTGAATTAGTTTACGAACCACTTGCTCTATAACCAAATCCAGGAAAGTGATTTAAAGTAGCTGATTAAGACTAAAATAGGGGACCAGCAGGTGACGTGGTGGCTAAGGCACTGGACACTCCCATGTGGCCAACTGCAGTTTGAGTTCCAGACCTGGTGGCTTGCTTTCTCACTTTCTCTCTCATCAAATTAAAATAAATGAACAAATAAATAAAATTGAGTAAATTATAATTTTTTTAAAGAAAGACTAAAATAATAGTGTACTTGAAGAAGCATGACAGAGAGTGGGTAAAAACCATGACTTTGAAAAGTGACAGGAAGGAAAACTAATAACCATGTGTTAAAGGGGTTTTACTCTTTGAAAGATGTCCATGTCTCTGGAAAACCTTTACAATACAAATATCATAGACATGTCCCTGTGAAAACAGACATATCGCTAGATTGATACATCACTAGAGACAGACAGATGAAGGAAAGATGGAGAAAGAGATGAATGCAGTTATACACCCACCAATTGTAAGAACTGGTGGATTTGGATTGCTAATTCACAAATGTCTTTTTGTCAGAATCAATGATATTGGGACCAGCAGGTGGCATGGTGGTTAAGGCGCTAGACTCCCACATGGTCAACCAAGGTTCAAGTCTTGGACCAGACACCTTGCTTTCTCGCTTTCTCGCTTTCTCGCTTTCTCGCTTTCTCGCTTTCTCTCTCTCTCTCTCTCTCTCTCTCTCTCTCTCTCTCTCTCTCTCTCTCTCCAGTAAGCATGCATGCCCTGTAGCAAATTTTCTTAAAAAAATGATGATAAATACAATTAAATAAATAATTCTTTAAAATACAATCAATGATGCTTTATAGTAAAATGTGCTTAAAATAAATTATTAGGCCCAGCCATGTGACAGGTCCTGCTGTATGACACTGAGCCCCATGGGAAGGCTTGGGGTTCAGAACTTAGGAATATGATGGGCACACTGTGGCCCTGGTTGCCTGGAAAACATGGCAGGGGGATCTCAGCATGACAAGATCCTGACAGAAGTCTGTCTGTCTCTCTCTCTCTCTTAAATAAAATTTTAATAAATAAATAAACAAATCTCTGTAACTTAAGATTTATTCAGTAAAGAATTACCAAGCTCTATTTAATTCTCTTTTTCTCTATGGCAGCGGTCACTAGACTGCAGGCCCTCAGATCAAATCCACGCTGCTTGCCTTGCATAGCTTTCATGTTTTTCAGTTCCTAAGCCAACAATGGCTTTGACGTCTTAACATGATCAAAAAAAAAAAAAATCAAAGAAAGAATATGTCACATGTGAAAATGACATAAAATTCGATTCTCTAACACAAAGCTTTGTTGACATAGCACGTGATCATTCATGTATGTACTGTGTTGCTTTTGTGCTATTACAGCCAATTGGCTGTGACAGGGCTCACAGGGCCCACAGCCTGATGGACGTACCGTGTGGTCCTCTACGGAAAGTGTAGGCCTGCCCCACTCTGCATGAAAGTGCACTCACACATGTACAAGACACTTCACATAAACGTACTGAAAAGGTTGAGAACCGTTCTAAAAGTTATCATGAAATTCCACCCAACTCTATTTTCTATTAGGAAAAAATGACAAGTGAGCATCCGAGAGGAGGAAAAGACAGCGAAAAGATGGGATTGTTTTTAAAATACAATACCTGCATCTGTAGCTCAGCATCGGTCTGTAACATTTTGGTCTTGGCTTGGGCATCGAAGATGAAAGGGTAGGAGCACAGCGTTACCGTGTCCTAAGAGCAGACATATTATTGGCAGTATGATAATACTCCACAGAGGATTCTGATGGGGGATACGTGAGTAAATTTGAAACAGCTCATTTACCTGTATGATAGATGGTCTAGCCTTCTGTGGAAAGAAAAATGAAAAGTCTCTTACTTGGACTGTCAAACTTGAATTTTTTAAACCTCCCCCCCCAAAAAAAATTTAAAATATAAATAACAAAACATACAGTCTATCTGACTATTTGGCCATGGAACTAATACCATTTGAATTGCTAACTACATTTTGATGGACTAGATGTTTTGATGAACAAAGACTGAGAGGAAGAACAAAAACGATTTAAGAAAATGTTTGAAGGGCCTTTAAAGGGCATTTTGCTAACTTTCTATAATTCACAGCATTAAAAGAATTCTCTTTTTTAAGAACTGTAAGTCCAAAATAGGAGCTTTACAACCTTGACTTCATTTCATTTTGTTGGGTAGAGTGGACAGGGCAAGTAGCATTTCACTAGTTGGCATGTTGCATCATCCTACACACATAGATACATATACATATATACATACATACATACACACACACACACACACACACACAGTTACTCTGAGGAAAAAACAAATATGTAGAAGGAATTTCAAGTGCTTCTAAAAAGTACTTTATCTAGTAAGTGGCCCCAAACTCAGTAACTAGAACAGAAGATACTCCATCAATACAGGATACTCCTCTTCCGAGGAGGAAAGTAAATAAATGTAACCACATGAAGCTTATCAAAGCAGTATGGGGACCAGCAGTTGGCGTAATCGCTATGTCACTGGACTCCCATGTAGTCAACCGTGGTTCTAGTCCCAGACCTGGTGGCTTAAACTCATGCCGGGTGCGTGTGCGTGTGTGCCCAAGACCCCGAGAGGAGAATGGAGGAGAAGGGATTGTGGCATGGCCATCCCCTCTGGGGTGGGGTGGTTTATTTCTTGCTTTCTGTCTCTGTCTCTTTCTGGCGAGCGCGTGTGCCCTATAGCAAAAACCTCTCCAAAAAAAGCAGTATGCTAGTTTCATTTATCAGGAAGAAGAGTAAATCTCTTCTGAAAGTTTGTATTAGATTATGTAACCAACATTATTCAGAAACCCAAAAAAGAGAGCGAGACAGAGCCTGCTGAGCTGTAGGAATAGTTCTCAAACAGAAACATGTGGATTTATTCTCAGGTCTGAGAGTGCTTTTTTTGAATTTTTGAAAAATGACATCCTAAACAAAAGTAATAAAACACCTCCTAAACAACCTCCTTAGAATACTGCACGACTGCCACACAACTTACATTTATCTTAATAATTGCTTCGGTGCCACGTTAATGTGCAAATGTCCAACGGTAATGAGTGAGGGAAAAAAGGCAGTCTTGGCACAGACGCTGCATTTGCACCAAGAAAAAGGCCAGGGCGTCCTGGCTCTCAGCATGACTAAGGTTTAATAACAGTTGAAAGGAGAAAAGAGTGCTGAGTCATCCCAGGCAGGTGGGCAGCGGAACTCAGGAGCTGGGGCCTGACAGCAGGCGGGCCTGACCTGACACAAGCGGGGGTGGTTTCAATAAGTCTTACTCATCACATTAGATGGTGTAGCTAATCTACAATATATTGATCTGTTAGTATTTCATTTATTTTGGTTTCATAGTGGCTTAAATGCTATAGGAATAAGACAGGTTTAAGTCAGCCCTCCCACTCACTGGTTCTGCCTCCATCCTCTGACTCAACCAACTGTGAATGAAAAATATTCGGAGGCGGGGGAAGGAGGGGTGGAAGGGGAAAATGACACAGTAAAAACGTAAATGCCAATTAAAAACCAATCCAGTAGAACAACTATTTACACAGCATTTACGTTGTTTCAGGGATTCTAAGTACTCTCCGGATGACTCCAAGTACAGTGTGTTGTTCTGTGTAAATGCTGGGCCGGTCTCCAGGGATACTGAGGGCCACTGTACTTCCTTTCGTGTTTGTGCATATTTAAATAAAAACATCTAAAACCCATTTTAATTAAATTTCACCCTGTCAATCCATTAGCACTGGGTCCCTTTAGAGATCTGAGCACATTTTTCTAGACTGACAAACTCTAATCCAGGAGACAATTCCAGTCTGGTGAGACCAGGTATGGAATTGCTCATAAAATTCAGGCCAGTGCGCTCTCATTCTTACATACCTAACTACTTTCAAGTTAGGAATCAAAATTACTTCCAAAATGGGGGGAAAAAAAAAGCAGTGGCATAAAACAGTATTACGCAAATTTAAGTCACCTTCTATTAGGCTGTCGGGAAAGTCATGACACACTTTTGCGTAGATGAACGTTTCATGAATTTCCCAACAACCTAATAGTTGAGGTACCTACAAAAGATGTGAGCATCCTGGCAAGCTGGCTTAAAATTGGTGCCAGTATTCAGAATTTTCTAATCTTCCTTTCAGAAAAGATTAGTTTGAGCACTATTTGCTTACTCTCAAAAGAAAGATTTTGCATGTGGGTTGGTTTAGAAAGCAGGATAAGGTTTTGAACATGCTGAATGTTAAAGTGACTGTGCAAGAAGTGATAACGGTGACCATGAACAGCGTGGCAGTGGGGTCCTCGTATACCCGGTACTGCTGAAAACTGGCATTTTTGTGGTCCACGGTTACTGCAGGTGTCGATCAGCAGCTTTGTACTTCTCAGCTGTCTCCAATCCCACTCCTGTTCTATGACTCTCCCACCACCCTCCCTGCAACCTCCATCCTAAACCCTCTCTGCCTCCCCCCAAGACCCACCTTCGGCAGTTCCTAGTCCCTCCCATTGCTCCTCATCAGACTCCTCCCCACACCCAGAGGTGAAAGAAGCCAGTTTGGGAAGCAAGCTGACCTCTCTACTGGAGTAGAGGGGTTAAACTGAGGGCAGGGTCAACACTCTCAGTTAGGTCGGCTGACAGGGAAGAAATCCAAAACTGCCTCAGGTGGAGCCAGAGCCAAGGCCAGAGAGATACTGCCCCAAGTTGGTGGTCTCGAGACCATGCCACGGGGACCAGCGAGCCAGACAGGAAAACACGGGTGTCGTCTGGAGCCACGGTGCCAAAGGAAGGCAGAGGAGGGAAGCAGATTCGGTCAAAAGAAGCTGCAGATCTATATCAAGACCTGTTTATGTAGTTATACAATTCTCTGTATCTACTGAGTTTTTGTATTTGAGATAAAATCATTGAAATACACACATTTGTATTTTCTAAATGCTGAATAGTTTAGAAATTGCATTCATACTGACATTTCTGTAATATACAAAATAAATTTGAATAATTCTGTGCCACTACTGCGACCCCTAGACTCGGAGAAGGTACAAACAGAACAGATAAGATGTATGATGTCTCCTGGGAGGCCACCAGTCCCGGGATCTCCACTCCCCAGAAATGAGTCTCACAAGCTTGAAACAAGCCAAGTACCAGTACGCCATATTTCAAGTACTCCTGCCCGAAATGGGTTTACACTGTGACTTGAATCCATTTTTTACAGTATACGAGATAAAAGCGATGAATGGTAGACAACAGAAGAACTGGGCATAGCTTTTATTTTTATTATTATTTTTAATATCAAGTCGCATTTCCTAAATACGGCTGTGACTGGGGCAGGAGGCAGCGCCGGGACACCTGCAGTGCTGGACAGGAAATCTGGCCTCCTCTGCCTTCGGGTCGGCTTGTCTGCACGGACAACACTGCCCCCTAGCGCCGCGTCCACTGGCACAGACAGCAGATGCTATGCTTTCTCCGGCTTCTAGTTTTGAAGGATCTATCACTGTCACTGACTTCCTCACTCTTACTGCCCTCTATGGGAACCTTCGGAGTCACTCACTCTGCGAGCTGCTCAGCTTTCAATAGTAGATGAAAGAGGTTAAGGAGATAAAGAAAACCACCACCACTACTTCTTTAAAATGAACAAAACACAGGCCCGTCAGAATGTGTCTTCTGCATGTGCTTTCTAGCCCTTTGTATTGATCATTTCTTTTTCGTTGATCCCTCTGTACTGAACTAAACACTCAGCCACCGGGTCCAGGACTCGAACCGCGGTCGACTATGTGGGAGTTCAGCGACACAGCCATTACGCTAACTGCTGGTCCCAGCAATTTTTATCATTATTTTGTACACTTTATTTTATTTTATTTTATTTTGGTTAGGTTTTTGTCATAAGGCACATGTACTCACCAGAGAAAGACGGAGAGGGAAAGTGAAAAAGAACACCCTCGGGAATGACCACGCCAGTCCCTTCTCCTCCACTCTCCTCCTGGGAATCTGGGCATGCATACACATAAACAAGGCATGGTTTTTCAAACCTCTGGGTCCAGGACTCATACCATCGTCAGCCATGTGGGAATCCAGTGCCCTAATCACCATGCCACTTGGCGGTACCACTTTTCTACGTATTAACAAAAAAATCCTTGAACACAGTATGTCCCGTTATGCCAGCAGCATCCTGGCATCCTGCATGTTTACTGTGTCTCCTGACTGTATTTTCTCATGTGTTCAAATTAATCCCATGTTATTTTGCTCATTATGCCCCGTAAATGTACAAATATCCATGCTAATGTTGCAAGAGGCCAGGTAAAGTGACTGATATCAGTATACGCATACATACACACATACACACGCACAGACACACAGATACACAAAACCTCTACAATGTTTATACAACAGGGAAATCACCTAATGATGCAATTCTTAGAACATAGTCCCTCATTGAGCAATGCATGACTGTACGATATTGTATTAAGCACCAATCATCTACTAGTTGATAAAGAAACTATGCCTGCTTGCTTAGTTGAATAAACTAAGTTTATTCAGTAGAATAAACCTAGCTGAATTCCTTGCTTTGGGGGTTGGACCCACAGCACAGGAGTTCAGTGCTGTAAAGAGAAAGCTGGATTCCACGTGGACAACTGGGGTCCAAATCCTGGAGCCAGCACACTGAGCACTTACGTGCCCAGGATCCTGCCAGGATGGAGAATGAGAGGGAGAAGGACTGCAGCAGGACACAGGTCCCACTGGGTTTATAGGGGGAGCTTTCCCTCTCCTTGCACCTTGCACCTTGCACACACAAGCTCTATCATGAATACAAGGAAAACAGTTTTTAAATGTGCTGATCTTGGAGACGACTGTTCACCTCCTAAAACTCTATCTAGGGAAGATATCACCCTAACGTTGACGAATTTGCTAACTGGCAAGGATTCACCCCCAATGTATCTGCTGCCTGTGGCTTCTCTAAATATAGTACAAATTATCCTTCTGTTCTCTGACATACATCAGGTGTACATGTACTAACAAGATGGGGGACCCCAAAGAGCCTCACGTACACACCACGCCAGACGGCAATCACACCAGAGGGGCCAGGCAGGAATCCGCAGCCCCTCGTGTGGCATGTCTACTGTACAGTGAGAGCTGAGTCAGGGACGGGTGACACTGTCACACACGTAATCCTAAATCAGAGGTGGTCCACAGGGTGCAGGCAGCTGACACAAAATGACCGAAATAGGCTAGCTGTCAGAAGACAGTAATTAGCAAATGATCCTCAATGTCAGGGATAAATCAAGCCCAATAGGATTGTGGCACACATAAGCCTCATCTAGAGAACCAGTGTTGAACTCCAGCCAGCCGGGGCCATCTGGGAAGGCAGGTCATGTTGTCGCAAGTTTCAAGAAAAGCTGAAAATGTATTTTTGTGTCTCTTAATTTTTAAAAATTTCAGTAAGACAAAACTCACCATCTTCACCATTTTTAAGTATACAGTTCAACAGTATTAAGTACATTCACATCGTTGTACAATGAATCTCCAGAACTTTCTCATCTTGCAAAACTGAAAGTCTCTACCCAGTAACAACAGTCCATGTCCCCCTGCCATCAGTCCCTGATAACCATCACTCTACTTTCTGTTTCTATTCACTGGACTACTTTGGATACCTTGATATTTTGTTTTTATTTCTTCCATGAAAGAGGGAAAAAACAACAGAGAAAGACAGGCATCCCCAACAGGGTCCTGCCACAGTGATCCTACCCACAGACGCAGTCAGCCTGGATCGTGGGTACACGTATGTGCCTGCCATGCATGGGGAGACCTAGGGACATAGTATCACAAAGTAAGTGTTACCTCTATGCCACCACAGTGGGCCGCAGATACCTTGATATTTCAAATGCTGGCAACTGAAAAATTTATATTGGGTCATTGGAGAAGTCAGGACGTATTCTTCTGTTTTTCTATGCAAAAACGCGTCCTGACTTTTCTGACGACCCAGTATAATTCTGAGTCACTGCCCATTTATGACCCCTTGTAACATCTATGATTACTAAAAGTTGAAAGAACGCAGAAGCATGGCCCAGCTGCAGTGACGCAGTAGAGGCTGCTGCTACATGATGCAGGAGGCCATCTGGGACGGTCCTGGGTTTGCATTGTGTGTCTACCTGAGCACTTTGGGTCTGCCCGTGGGTGGACCTGCACCTGTGGGTGCACATGATCCTGCCAGGCTGTAGGGTTGGGGGGGGGGGATCGTAGCACAAAGACCTGTTGAGGGTGCATCTGTCTTTTTTTCACTTTCTCTTTCTCACGAAGGAAATAAGTAAACTTTTTAAAAGAATGCTGTATGTCAACTGTATGAAAAACAGGTGTGGTACCAACATCAAAAACTTGACGAATAAGTCAGTAGGACCCCAAATGACTGACCATATGGCTCAAGTCTCAGACATCACGGCTTACAAAACACACCAGGTATATGTGCATGGATGCCCAAAATCCTGAAAAAGGAGACACAGAGTAGGGATTGTGGAATAATCATGCCTCATGGGGGGTGGTTTCTCCTCTCCCTCTCTCTGGGGAGTGCACACAATCTCTAGCAAAAAAAAAAAAAAAAGTGAAAGATAACTTGTCTGGCTCAATGTGCTTTTAATGTCCAGACTTGTACTCTGAAAAATAGGCTAAAGCTTTAAGATATGCTTTGTATGAATTCTTACCATCCCTGCTTGATGCAAGAACCACATGAGGTAGTCTTCTTGAATGTCCACAAGATTGGAAATCTCCGGAATGTAAAATGTGTCATATTCCACATGTTTCACTTTCAGATTTACCTGATGAAGAACAAAATGAGGAGAACTAAACACTGGCTTCTCTGAGAGGACACCGCAGTAGCACAATTCACCTACCATCTACTGCCCCACTCCCCACTGGCTCCTCCGTACTCACCTTGTATAACTTCTCCAAGAGCCTGAGAGCTGCTGTAATGTAATTGTTAAACAGTACAGGGATTAAGAATGTCTTTCTCCCCCTCAGCAGGTAAAGGACTGCACCTTTATAGAGGTTGACCAGCTTCATGAAATATTTCGGGCATACCTGAGACCACCAGTTATCTTTAGAAAGAAAGAAAAGACATATTTCAACATGTAATCTTGAGCAAGTATTTGTGTCTTCTGCCTAACAGCTAAAAACTGCTCTGGCTAGAAGATAAAACATTAGTCTAAAACAGTTTCCCAAAACTGATGTTAAAAAGGATATATTAGAACAATGAGGAGAACAACAATTGTACAAAAAAATTCTTTGGAGCTTTATTTATTTATTTGGTAAAGCTTGATTTGTTGCTTGTTTGTTTTTGTTTTTGTTTTTGTTTTTCCCAAACACTCATTCTGAAGAATAATTTAAAAGTTCAATTCCAAGGCTACATGTGGACAAGATTCATTTATCTTGGGTAGGAGTGATGGCCATGGTATTCGTCCACAAGTCCTAGTCCTTGGAGCCCTGTTCTCAGCCACTTGAATCCTGCACTAGGAATTCAAAGGACGGCGTCCCCTAGAAACAGCTCCGATCAGGCAACCATTCCTTATAAGGCATAATTAGTGGAAAAACTACTATTTTTGTTTCCCACCAAACAATGCCTTCTCTCATAACCAGACAAGAAGATTATACCATTGGCTTCTACTTTGTCAGAAATAAACTCAGCTATTCTGAAATATTTAAAGAATGAAATCATATGATGTCTGAGATTTCCTTTAAAATATTTAAGCAAGAAAAAAAAAAAGAAAAGGTGGTGGTGGGTGGAAACAGATACGAAGGGCAATGTATTGACAACTGTCATATGTCTGATGGGTACCTGTAGTACTTGCTCTCCTTGGGGGTACTATTTTTAACTTCAATAATTATTAATTACAAAGAAATTGAGGATAAGACTAAACAACTCTGATCGTTTTGTGTTATTCGACCTGGAAAAATGAAAATGAAGAAAAACCTTAAAAGTCAGATAATATTTCTTCAGAGACTGCCATCTTTCTGTCTCGCATTATGAGACCACCTAAGAAAACGCTCCCCCAAAGGCTTTTTTGATCTTAAAAAAAGAAAAAAATGTAAGTACTCATGTATTACTAGTGCCTTCATCGCTATTTCTGTTTTTCTCTCTTCTGCCAAGGTGGAAGCAACATGGAAAAACCAGCATTCCACCCTCAGGAACACAGGTCTCTTTACTCATGGGGAGATTACACTCGAGTAACATCCCAGTCCATCTGGAAAGCAGAAGTTACTGAGTTGCAACAAACACCTAAAAAAAAATTACCAGGGGGAAAAAAGTAAAAAGCCAGGTGACAGACTTTCTGCACTTGATTAAGAAAAACACCTCAGGCGCTACTCCCATGAGAGACACTCTCCAATTCACTGAGGAACGGAAGGTTCTTATCTCAGCAAAGTGTCCGAAGCCTGCAAAAATCAGTGTGGACTCAACTGTCCTAAAAAAGAAAAACAAAACAAACATTTGGTAAGTCCCCACTAGGCCACTTCCTTCCTCTCCGTTTTTGGAGATCTCTGTTCATTTCACTCCCACCCCCTAAATTAGATATAGGAGAAAGACAAATGGACACTAATTTTTGAGACACTATTAACAACAAGCAAATACGAAAGAAAAACACAGTTTAAAGTTGGACAATAGAACTTTTACAGATTTTGCAAAATCAAGATCTGGCACAAATTATTTCATATACATTCAATAATGGTTGTTTGCTTGAACTCCAAATACAGTTAGCTTTAGAAATTAACAGCAAAGGGGGCCAGCCAGCAAGATGGTTAAGATGACTGGATCCCACATGATCAATTATGCGGTTGGAGTCCCAGACCAGTCGGTTTGAAAAACACACTGACTTTAAACAAGGAGATTCTATTTACCATTTGTGGGTGAGTGGGTAAGTGTGCACAAAATCACCAAAGAGAAACAGAGAAGGGATCGTGGCATGACCATATCCCCCATGGGGGGTGCTGTCTCACTTTCTTCTCTGTCTCTCTCTGGGTGATTACACACTCTATCTAGCAAACTAAAAAGAGAGCGAGAGAAATTAACAGCAAAGAAAAAAAAGTTCAATGTTAAGGATATTAAATGGCAACAAATAAATTACTGGATCTCAATTCACTGAGAGCCAGTGTCACACCAACAAAATAAGCACAAAGCCACGGATATGGAGTGCAGCAGATTCACCTAATACTTTGCTGGGGTTTGTATCCAGCCGCAGAATGGCCATAGCCAAAGGAATAGTCAATGTTATATAATACTTGGAATCCTGGAGCAGGGGAAACTCAGGTAGTATTAAATAGATTCTCATTGCTTCAACATCAGGTGGCGAGCTTGACAGTTGGGGAATCAGGCAACTTTCAAAACTGTTTAAGATCTGCACGAGAGAAAGGAATAATGAGAAGTTCAAGCATCCTTGAGATCTAGTTAACCCACCACTAAATTTGCCAGCCATTTGATAGAATCTCAACTCTCACTACTCAGCCTGCACAGAGGGCCTACTCTGACCCAGGCACTGGTCTGGGCACTCAATATACACCAGTGGGAACAGCAAAGATCCTGCCCGTGCAGACAGCAGACTCTAGAGGCACATTTCTTAGAAAGATTAAAGTAAAAAAGAAAGCAAAACGTGAATCAAATTCCCAAAGTGAATTTTTTTTTTCTTTCTTTCTTTTTTTTGGAGAGGTTTTTGCTACAGGGCGTGTGCACTCACCAGAAAGACAGAGACAGAGACAGAAAGTGAGAAATCACACACCCCCCTCCCCCCCCAGAGGGGATGGCCATGCCACAATCCCTTCTCCTCCATTCTCTTCTCAGGATCTTGGGCACATACGCACACGCACCGGCTTGAGTTTAAACTGCCAGGTCCGGGACTTGAACCACAGTCGACTACATGGGAGTCCAGCAACATAGCCATTATGCCAACTGCTGGTCCCCCCAAAGTGAATATTTAACCAAGAGTGAATATTTAACCAAAGTATGATTTGTATAAGACTTTTGTCTCTTTTTTTTAAGAGAGATTTTTTACTATAGAGCATGTGTACTTGCTGAAGGACAGATAGACAGAAAGGGAGAAATCACCCACTAGGGTGATGGCCATGCCACAATCCCTTCTCCTTCAGTCTCCTCTCAGAATTTTAGGCATGTACACACGTGCCTGGGGTGATTTTCAAGTTGCCGGGTCCGGGACTCAAACTGCAGTCAACTATGTGGGAGTCCAGCAATGTAACCATTATATCATCCACTGGTCTCAACTTTTGCCTTTTCATCTTACTTTTTTTTTCTTGAAAGTTTAACTATTCCACGCAAAAACATGTTTTGAAGACATGTTTTATAAGGCCAGCCCCATTGCCTAATGGCTACAGGAGTGGGATCCCACATGGTTAACCACATGGTTTGAATCCTGGCCTGTTGGCTTGAAAAGCACACCAGGTATATATGTGTGCATGCCCCAAATCCCAACAGGATGGAGAAATGAGGGGAAGGGAATGCAGTATGATCGCACCCCAACGGAGGGTGCTTTCTACCCCCTTCCCCTCTCACTGTCTGTTTCTCTCTGCTGAGTACACATAGCCTTTAGTAAAATTTAAAAAGAAAACAAAGGGGCCGGTAGGTGGTGTAGAGATTAGAGCAGCTGGATCCCACAGAGCCAACTCCACAGTTTGAGTCCTGGACCCTGAGGCTTGAAAATCATGCCAGGTGTGTTTAAGCGCATGGCCAGAATCCTAAGAGGAGAATGAAGAAGGGACTAAAGCATGGCCAGACCCTTGGCAAAGGTGGGGGTGGATTCCTCTTTCCCTCTCTTCGTCTCTCTCTCTCCAGCATGTGCATATACCCTACAGTAAAAATAGAAGAAAAGATAAGAATGTGTTTTATAAATGTAACATACCTGTTCTAGAATCATGGAGTGCTGAGAGTTCATTAACTTCTCAAATAACACCCTCGTTGAGTTCAGGTCAATTCCAGGGATTTTCGGACTTGTTTTAAAATGTTCATCAATCCTAAACAAAAGAAAACAAAAGTATGTAATAAGAAAAAAACAAAAAACAAAGTAAACATTCTGAGAGGAACTATAGACAGTTACACAGTGTCATATGATCATACTGATCAGATTTAAATTTAACAGACAGGAACCACAAAAATACTATGCTTTGTGGGAACCAGCAGTTAGCATAATGGCTATGTCACTGGACTCCCACGTAGTCGACCGCAGTTCACGTCCCGGACCCGGTGGCTTAAAACTCATGCCGGGCGCGTGTGCGTGCGTGCCCAAGATCCCGAGAGGAGAATGGAGGAGAAGGGACTGCGGCGTGACCATCCCCCCGGGGGGTGATTTCTCGCTTTCTGTCTCTATGTCTCTCTCTGACTGTCTGGCAAGCGCACACGCCCTATAGTGAAAATCTCTCCAAAAAAAAAATATATATATATATATGCTTTGTCAAAGCCCAGTAGGATGACCCTCACAGGAATACTTCGTTCACAGAACTTTAAATTTTCAAATCTTTTTTCCTTAGGTAAAAGTGCAAGGAGTATAATTTCACACTGAGGGTCTTAAAATTTATGAGCATGGTGTTATTTCTCTGATTTACTCTTCTTTTTTGCTTTCTTCCACAATTGTGGTCCACCGAACTAGATGGAGATGCTGTGGCTAGATGCAAAAACCATCCCCATGCAAACTGGCCCACTCATCAACAAACGGCAAATAGAATCTCCTTGTTTAAAGTCTCCTTAGCAAAGCACTTAAAATTAAAAGCAGATCTACAACAAATGCAAAGTTAATGCCTCTCTTAGGTAACACAAGTGATACAATCACATCTATCCAAGGACTAGACTAATTTCACCGTTACTGGTTTTTGGTTTTTTGTTTGTTTGTTTGTTTGTTTTTTAGTTTTGAGAGGTTTTTGCCTTAGGGTATGTGTGCTCACTGGAGAGAGACAGAGACAGGGTGTGGGAAAGTAAGAAATCAACCCTGCCCCCCCCCCCCCGGGGGATGGCCACACCACAATCCCTTTTTCTATTTTCCTCCTGGAATCTTGGGCATGCATGCAGATGTGCCTGGCATGAATTTGAAGCCCCCGGGTCTAGGACTCAAACTGCAGTCGGCCATGTGGGAGTACAACACCGTAACTGCTATGCCATCTGCTGGTCCCCACTGTTACTGGGTGTATTTTTTTTTTGAGAGTTTTTTTTTGCTATAGGGTGCGTACGCTCGCCAGACAGATAGAGAGAAACAGAGAGACAGAAAGCGAGAAATCACCCCCCAGGGGAGATGGTCACGCCGCAATCCCTTCTCCTCCATTCTCCTCTCGGGATCTTGGGCACGCACGCACACGTGCCTGGCATGAGTTTTAAGCCACCGGGTCCGGGATGTGAACCGCAGTCAAATACATGGGAGTCCAGCGACATAGCCATTACGCTAACTGCTGGTCCCAGCCCACTGTTACTGTTTTTAACTTCCTAGCAGCTAAATCATTTTTCTAACCTTAAAGTCTTAGCCCTTTAGAGACTTAAATTCCCATTCTTGAACATACCACATATAATATACAAAATAGCTATTTATTTGCAAAATAGCTTCTGTCTAGGAATAATGGACATATTTAGATAATTCTAAAAAAAAATTGCAATTATGTGTATTAGAACCCAAGTAGTCAAATCAAGAGGAATTGCTTGAATTTTCTTGTTGGGACTTACTTGTTGTCACCCAAGGGGCCAGCAGGTGGCATGGTGACTAAGGCACTGGAATCCCACATGGCCAACCACGGTTTGCATCCCAGACCTGGAGGCTTGAAAATCATGCTGGGTATGTATGTATGCCCAAAATCTCAGGAGGGAAATGGAGGAGAAAGGATTGTGGTGTGATAATCTCCTAGGGAGTAGGGGGTGATTTCTTTTGCTCTAGCAAGTGCATATACTCTATGGCAAAAACCTTAAAAAATATAAATAAAAAATCTAGCAGACCAGCAAACATTGCAATGGTTACGTCGCTGAACTCCCATGTAGTCGACCACTGTTCAAGTTTCGGATCTGGGGGCTTAAAACTTACACCAAGTGTATGTGCATGTGCCCAAAATCTCAAGAGGAGAATGGAGAATGAATTGCAATATGGCCATCCACCCGGGGGGGTGATTTCTAGCTTTCTGTCTCTCTGTCTCACTCTATCTCTCTGGTGAGTGTATGCACCCTATAGCAAAAATCTCTCTTCAATCAATCTGGTCTCCCATATGTAGCTTTCCATAGTCTTAGAGGTACTTTTTGCTATGCTATTTTTAAAAAATGCTTTATCTATATGTGTTTATTGCTGTGTAAAATTAGTCTTCACTTTGAATGATTTCCTGTGATACATTTTATATAAGCAGGAGGAGTGGGATTCTTGAAATAGCCTAAGTGTCAGTTTACAAAAAAAAAAAAAAAAAAAAACAGCTTTCCTCACAACTCCATGGAATCTATGGTACTGAGGCTGAATGGCCCAACAAGTCTGGCTAAGAGCCATTCTCAAACTTCGAAAAAGCTATCTTTCTAAAACAGGCTTCCCAATCTCAGTACTACTGACTTTTGGGGGGCAGGTAGTTCTTTGTTGTGGGGTTTGACTGTAGAATACTTAGCAACATCTCTGGCTTTGCCCACCAGATGCCAATAGCACATCCTCCCCCAAACACAGCAATCAAAAATGTCCTCAGACACTGCCAAATTCCCCTGAGGAGCAAAACACCCTGGGTGAGAACCTGCTCTAGCAGACCAACATCAGTATAATCCAGAATAGCTTTCCCGGAAGGAAACATAACTACCAAATATGAAATGCATCAAGAGAGCTCATGCCAGCTGTCCTAGTGATACAAGGGCAATCTCTATAACTGGAGAGAATTTTTGAAGTGACCTTTTCCAATCCAGATAGTGGCATCATTTTAGGGTATGATGGTTAATTTTAGGTGCCAACTTGACAGGATTAGGGATACCCAGATACTCGACAAAACATTATTTCTGGGAATGTCTGTATGGGTGTTTCTGGAAGAGACTCTCATTTGAATCAGCAGACTGAGTAAGGAAGATCTGCCTTCATCCAGTGTAGACAAGCACCTTCCAACCTGCGGGAACTTGGAGGAACAAAAAGGCAGAGGAGGGGCAAATCCATCCATCCACTCATTCATTCATATCCTGTGTGTCTCTCTCTCTTCTGGAGCTGGGATGCCTTTCCTCCCCTGTCCTTGGAGTCAGAACTACAGTTTCTCTGGCCCTTGGGCTCTAAGACTTACACCAGTGGCACTCCAAGTTCTCAGGCCTCCAGCCTTAGTCTGAGAGCTAGTCCACTGGCTTCCCTGATTCTCAGGCCTTCACACCTGGACTGGACCATCCTCTGGCTTTCCTAGTTCTTCAGTTTGCAGATGGCATTTTACAGGACCTTTCAGCCTCCATAACTGTATGAGTCAATTCCCACAGTAAATCTCTTCTCACTTTCTCTCCCTGTCTCTCTCTGTTTTGTCTGTCTGTCTCTTTCTCTCTCTCTCTCTCTCTCTCTCTATATATATATATATATACACATACACACACACACACATACACATACATATCATGTATATGTATATAAATATGTGTATATATATATATGTAGACACATACATACACACATAAATATACACATTTCTTGAAGAATCATAATTGACTAGTACGGGAGGGAGTCACACATGGAACAGAAGTCTAACTCATCTTGAGACCTCATTAGCCTAGTCACTGGACCAAAAAGACTAAGAGATAATTCAGTCTCAGAATCACCAAAGACCCAAACCCTCAGTAAGACCCAAACCCTTTTGTTGCATCAGATTCCAGAGGAGTTATCTGCAGAAAGGATAAGGCCAAGAAAAGAAAGGTTCTATTTACGACCTGGGAGTTCAGCCTCAAATATAATTTCTTGGTGAGTTGAGGTGGACCTGAATCCAAGCAGCCCTTGAAGCCTCCTTGGCACTTCACCCTACACTCTCTCCTTTTGAGAAAAACAAATTATGGAAAAGCAAATCAAAGAAACTAATAATATTTTAAAAATTAGGAATTTTAGGACAGATACTGCACACAATAAGGGTAACATTTAGACTACCCTGAAAATCTTGCTTTCCATTATACTAATTCTTCCTGGGTTTAGTCCCGCTCTTTGGTTATTTCTACTAGCCAGGCATGAATTGGCATGGCCTTCCTAGTGTCCCCACATCCATCATTATTAAGCATTCCGATCCTTGCAAGAAGCATCAGTTCATCAGCTGAATTAAAACCAACTACCATCAGAGAACAGAAGTCCTTCACAGCCTTTGCTGAGTATTTGCATCATATGTGTTTTGTTTTTGTTTTTGTTTTTTTTAAGTCACTTACTTTTTTTCAAGAAAACTTCCATTCCAACAGGCCGCAGAAGATAGTATCTGAACAACACCACTGCTCAAAAAAAGAAAAAAAAGGGGGGGGGGGGGTGGCGAAGAAAGCCTTTAGCAATGACAGATAAGTAGTTATTTAAGCATCAGCAATGAATTAGTCATTTACCCTAGAATCTCATTGATAGCAGCTCTTTCTCAGCCAGAGAAGTTTTAGAAATTTATGTTTGCTTTAAAGAAAGTACGTCGCATCTCAAAATGAACAAGAGCTAAAATCTTCCATGAGTCATGTTAAAAACAAAAAGAATATCAAAGCTCTTGAAAGGAAAAGAAAAAAAGTTGCCCCGATAATGATCTTGAACATTCTACCACCACCCACTTAAGACACTCCCTATCTCACCTCCGAACACAAACAGAATAAAAAATGAAAAAAGAGAAGCTGCGCTGTTACCTCCCAAATATGAAATGATCTTTGCAAATTAATAACTAAACAGCCACTTCCTTCTATTAGGTCATCAGGAAAGTCATGATGTATTTTTCTATGGTTTCCACGCAAAAATGTGTCATTACTTTCCTGACAACCCGATATTTTGTTACCTTTCTGAAAAACAAAAAGTGAACTGAGTGCTGTTCCTATTACCAAGGTTATGTGGGTTCTTGGGAAAATAACTAGCTTATAAGGACTCAGAGTGAAACTACTTATCAGGAACCCAAGACTCTCTTACTTAACATAAGGAAAAAGGAAGGAATAAAACAAATACCTGACTGGGAAGGAGATGGCAGTAACTTCAGTTAAGCATAGCATTTGGGCCAGGAAAGAGCTCTAGAGGTCATTAGGTCATTTCTTCTATTTTTTCATTTTATAAATTAAAAAGAAAACATATGTGGACAGAAGTCTGACTACTTTTCCTATTTTTCCAAAATCTTTTCAAAAGGGACCGGGGAAGTCATGCCACAAACATTAACAGACCATTTATTTTCTATTAACAGAATTCTTCCTACCTCCTGTCCTGGCATAGTATCTTTGAGATATATATTTTAACCGATTACAGTATATTCTTTTGCTTATCTCTTCCCAAGACACAGAACTTCTCTTTCCTTGAGATGTAAATTAAGCCTTTCTTTAACTAATCTCTTCCCAAGACACAGATCTTCCCTTCTAATCACCGACCTAAGAATTGTGGAACCCACCTATAACCTATAAGCCCCCGCTTCTACATGTCCCGCCTTTTTGGGCCAGACCAATGGAAAATCTTTTCACTAAATGTTGTCTGTCAATCTCAAAAACAAATAAAAGGAAACTCTGTATATGATCACCCCGAGAAAGGCATGTATGCCTCTTCTCAGGGCCTAGGTCACTCATATTTGGCTTAGAAATTAACCGCATTAATTATTACAGTTGGTTATTTTTTCCATCAACACATAGAACTAATGGTAAAGCAAAGTGTCTACAGTTCTTCCCACCCCTCTCCCCAGAATCCCAAGAGAAAAATGGAGGAGAAGAAACTGTAGCCTGGTCACCCCCTAGGGGGGACGATTTCTCACTTTGCCTCTCCTTTCTCTCTCCCTGGGGGGCATATTGGCCCTATGACAAAAATCAAAAATAAATAAATAAATAAAAAAGTATGATAAAAGGTCTTGATCCTATATACTGTTAAATGTTTTTCTTCATGACTGAACTACCATATCAAATAATCATGTGGATGGGAAAGTGCTAGAAAATATTCGGATGAAGTGAAATATCAGCTCTTGTCATTTGAGATGCTTTGGAACAGCATATGAAGAGACCCACTTGGGTTATACATAACACTAAGCTCTCTTAGCAGAAAGGTCGACTCAGACCTTCATCAGTCAGGATTTTTAAGACTAAGGCAGGCTGATAATTACACTGTGTGTGTGACTTGGGAAGCAATCTATTATGTTATTTGTGGTTAAAGGGACCAAAGACATTTCTAAATACTTGTCCAAAAAAAAAAAAAAGTTTCCTGAAATGTAAAACTCCATTTATTGGATCATCAGAAAAATCATGATGCATTTTTACATAGAAAACTATGTCACCATGATATGAATGAACCCTGAATTCATGAATAACTCAGGCCTGAAGTTTCTGCCCTCTGGCAAACTTACTGCCCCTCCCCAGAGCTACAGGATAACCTGAAAACTTTAAATGAATTAGTAGCTTGAATGGATTAGTGCCTTAAATAGATAAGACTTCCTGCTTCTCTGACTCCTCCCTTGGACGCTGCGTAGGGTGGGATCTGAGCCCAATCTCCACCCCGAGACCGCCCCTTCCCCAATTCCCCCATAAAAGACTGTGTCCAACTCCCGGTCAGGGCTGGAGATTCAGAATGTTAATTGCTCTGTGCCCGTCAGTGTAATAAACAGTTCTCCTAATCTCTCCGAGTGCTGCTTTCCATTCCTCGGCATCTGGTTTTCTGCAACAATTACTTTTCTGGTGACCCAATATATTCACAACAGCAATATGTAAGTAGGGAAAATCGCTAAGCTAATGAGTTCCAACATACTTCAGAAAAAACATCAAATGAAGACAAGCCTCTACATACTTGATTGTATTTGCATTGTTGTGTTCTGAAAGTTTTTGCCTCCAAACTGCTATGGTTTCATCATTTATTAAACTGGTATAATGTGCTTGGTTCATAATCCTGAAGTCAACAGCAGGAGAAGAATTCTGGAGAATTAAATACAACAGTAAGAAGGAGAAATCAGAGCATGGATCTTTTCCCCACACCAGCACCCTCCCCGCAACAACACTGTGCATCTTGGGTCTCGTTTCTGGACTGACTGCTGTAGTACTGCCTGGGCCTCTTCACCCATGCCCCAGGCTCCTCACAGCTGGGCTGCTCTCCAGGCTGTGCCCCTGGCCACTGCTTTACCCTGTCACCTCCAACGGCAGGTCAAGGTACAGTACAAAAGCCCA
The DNA here is from genome assembly GCA_026018925.1 of Tupaia tana. Classification (NCBI taxonomy): domain Eukaryota; kingdom Metazoa; phylum Chordata; class Mammalia; order Scandentia; family Tupaiidae; genus Tupaia; species Tupaia tana. The sequence goes on from JAKSZU010000017.1 coordinate 17,693,772, forward strand.
GCATCCTTGCCTCAACTCAGGACTAGCCAATGGGCCACTCCAACTTTCAAGCTTCCTGTGGGATTGGCTGAGTTCTCTGTTACACCTGAATTGCAGTCAGATTCTCCTTCTGGCCAATCCTACCTCCTTCGTCTGCAAGTACAAGTATACAGATGTTCTACAGAGCAGTAGAGCAGTCCCCCTGAAAGCCCTACATCTTTTTATTTTTTTAATTTTTTTTTTTTTTGGAGAGGTTTTTCGCTATAGGGCACGTGCGCTCGCCAGACAGACAGAGAGAGACATAGAGACAGAAAGCAAGAAATCACCCCCCAGGGGGGGTGGTCACGTCGCAATCCCTTCTCCTCCATTCTCCTCTCGGGATCTTGGGCACACACGCACACGTGCCCGGTGTGAGTTGTAAGCCACCGGGTTCGGGACGCGAACCGCGGTCGACTACATGGGAGTCCAGCGACATAGCCATTACGCTAACTGCTGGTTCCCGAAAGCCCTGCATCTTGAAGTATTTCCCAGAGAAAGCAACTCAAGCTGACTTTTTCCAGACTTCCCTCCCCTTTGCTTTGAATCCTCATAGCACCCAGGTTTTTAAGGGATTAGTTATTTGTCAAAATTGTTCACCAAACTCCAACAAAATGTATTATTAAAAAGTCAGAGTTTGTTTATAAGGAAGATTGCAAAAATCTGTGAAAACTTAATGTCTCTTCAGTTCTGATGTAGCTATACACTTCAAAGAAAGAGGCAAAAAGGACGCCCATAAATGGCCTCAGAAATACAAATCTTGCTGAGCACTGCACACCCTTTATGCAGTGAGATTTAAAACACAGCTCCAGCACATTTATTTTCTAAAAACTGCTTGTTGTCAACTCATTTTCCTCACCGTTCTTGATCTAGAATTAAGACAAACTTGATGGTGATTTAGATCTCCTGTATTTGCCACTAATAATAAGGAAAAAAAGTAATATTAAAGCATCTGTTTGTCAGTTTATAAAATGATCGTTTTTTTTCTTCCTTGTACCGACACATAAAAACACACCCTTCACAATAAATTCTCTGGCTACTTTCCCACAGTTGTGAGTTACGATATCATTATAGAGGGCAAGAGGCAGACATGTAACAAACCAGAGATGATGGACAGTTTTTGGTCATCTGGCTCTTGATAATTATCCTACTAAAATGGTCACAGAATAGAAAGGATCTTAAATTAAGCGGGAACTCCATAACCCAAGGAAACACTTGAGAACTCACAAAAATGTTAATAGTATTGTTGTTATGTAAATTTTAATGATTTCTCCCATTCAAAGGGGCAGCTGAGCATGAATTCTAACATCCACTTAGAATCAAATACAGACGTGGAATTAGTCTCTCTTTCTCCACTGCTGGTCAATAAGCCACAGACACCTTAGGTGAAGTATAATCTCAGAATCACTTAAAGAATTGAGAAAATTCATGATTTTTGCATGCCTTCTGCATACACGCAGGACAAACAGAAAAATATGCTCTAGGCCTGTGTTTCTCAGCGTTGGTTGGACTTTGGATCACCACGGGAGCTTTCGAAAATCCTATTGGCCAAGTCACACCCAAGGCCCGTTAAATCAGAACCTCTAAAGGAAGCGGTAGTCTTTTAAAGCTCCCAGGTGATTCAATGGGCAGCCACAGTTAGGAATCACTGGTCTAGGAAAAAGATGTCATCAAGCTAGCTTTGAGACAGACTGCCATGCACACACACAACCCCAACGTATTCCCCTTTCAGTTCTATCCAGGGAGCAAAATGAATGAAAAAGGAGAGTCTAGTTCTTCCATCCCCTGAATTTCCAAGGCCCAGGATTAAATGTAGCAAAGGAATATCTAAATAGAACTCTTCCCCATCAGTTCTTCCACTTCAAGGACTAAGGATGAATGAGAGTCAGCCTTTTATTAAAACGGAGGCTGCTGGGATCAGAGGATGACGTAATGGTTACTTCGCTGGGCTCCCACGTAGTTGACTGCGGTTCGAGTCCCAGACCCAGCAGCTTGAAACACACTGGGCATGTGTACGTGGGTATCCACAATCCTGAGAGGAGATTGGAGGAGAAGGGACTGCGGTGTGGCAATCCACTCTGTGGGGGTAATTTATCACTTTCTGTCTCTCTCTCTCTCTCCGGCGAGCACACAAGCCCTATAGCAAAAAAAAAAAAAAAAAGAAAGAAAGAAAAAAGAAAAGGAGGCTGCTACTGTACAGATGCTTTTCTCGGTTCTTTAAGGATAAGCACAGGATTTGATCACCCTTTATATCTAAACGAACACCTACGATTAACAGTTTAAGAAAATGTATATACGTCTCAGTTTTTAAAAGAAAAGGCTATACCTTCCTAAGTAATGCTCCATTTTTAGTTTCTTTTTTGTTTTTCTCTGACATTTTTACTGTATACTTCTCTTCTCGGGTGTCACACGGTTAACCTGCCCTGGCTCTACCACCACTTCCTTCTCACCAATGTGTTGTTTTCCAGGTCCTGCAGTGTTAACTACAATAAATTTAAAATTCAACATATATGAGATGCCATACTTATAAAAGGGATGAAATTAAGTTTTATGTTGAATGTCAATGAAAGCTGGATATTATTCAAGTCAGTTTCTCAGGAAAATGAATACTTCAAACTCTACCGCTTGTGGACAAAAAGTTATTATCCTGTAGAAATTTGGTGCTTCTCGTATTTTGCTTTATTGACATTTGAAGAATCAAAGGAGAACCTCGGTTTCCCTCAGAATTTCCCCGTGAAGCGCTGAAGCTGGGTCTGAAACAGTCTAAAACGGCACTTCCACATCACCCCACAGGGTAGCACTCGGCAGCCTTCTTCAGGCTCCTGACCTGGAAAATAGCTCAGGGCTGGTTTCAGCTGCTCGACCGGCAGCTCAGGCTGCACCAGGATTTCTACCCGAATCCTACAACTGCACTGTCTGGAAGACAAGAACTTTGTGTCTTTAAACATGGCAGTGGCAGACGAGTGGCCTGGATGGCCCTGGATGGGCCCCCATGGCTGCTCTTTTCTTCCCAAGCAGCCCTGATTCCCAGTTGGTCCCCTCAGCATGCTTGGTGAATAAATGAGGAAGGCGTGGGGGAGAAGAAGAGGAAGAAGAAAGATGGGCGTAGGGGAAGGGATGGAGGCTGAAAACATATCTTTGAACCTTTTTCAGACTGCCTTTCCCTGGCCAGGCAGAAGGGAGTAGATTAAAGTGTTGGCACAGACGCCCGACCCCACTCTGCCTGATACACAGAAGACATCGCGCCATCGTTCTCCTGGCTTACCCTCCACAGTGACATGGGCGACAACAGGAGGGAAATTCAGGAGTGGCATCGCGAGCGGATTATAAATAATACAAGATAAAGGGACCAGCAGTTAGCGTAATGGCTATGTTGCTGGACTCCAACATAGTCGACCGTGGTTCGAGTCCTGGACTCGGTGGCTTAAACTCACACCGGGCACGCACGTGTGTGTGTGTGTGTGTGTGTGTGTGCGCGCGCGCGCCCAAGATCCCAAGAGGAGACTGGAGCAGAAGGGACTGCAGCGTGGCCATCCCCCATGGGGGATGATTTCTCGCTTCTTGTCTCTCTGTCTCGGTCTTTCTGGCGAGCGCACGCGCCCTATAGCAAAAACCTCTCAAAAAAAAAAAAAGAAAAGAAAATAATACAAGATAACAAAAAAATGTCCCATCTTTTCATATCTGTTTATACTCAATCATATTGAACAAAGACACTCACTTGGTTCTCAAACACCTGGTATTTGTTGCTAGTTAAAGGGAAGGAGAGAAATGGAAAGCCAAATATTGCCAAAGAAAGCACACGCTCTCTAGGCCTCCTTAAATTTCTTTTGGAACAAACATATATACAAATACGTTAAACTATAAATTAGAACTCTATGATTACAATGCTAAGAAAATCATTGGCACAGCAAGGGAGCAAAATAAAGGTAATGTCTTCAAGAAGATAACATTAGTACAAACAAGGCATAAAATTGAGTTTGTATAATTATTTATTGAAATAAATACAATATAAATGACACCCAAAAGGAATAGTCAAAAGAAAATTTTACCTCATATTTCGAGCAAAGTACAAAAGTTTGGTCTCCTCCAGAGAAGATCTGCTTAACAATGTGATATTTAAAGCGATCTGTCAAAAAACAAATTTCCGACAGCATGGTTTTCAATAATTGAAGTTTATTTTGAATAATCAATCCCCTTTTCTAATAGTCCCAAACATGCTTCAGAGTGGTTTTCTGCCCACTTTAATTATGTCCGAGAAATAAGAAACCTTTTCTCTGGGCTCTCTGCCCAGGACTGTTTCTACGGCAATTAAAAATAAATATACAAAATGGTATCCTCTACTCTAACTGTGCCTCCACCTCCCTCCCCAATCACTAATCCTGACCTCATTTCTAGTTTTCATTCTAACTCTGTCATGCCACTGGCCTGAAATCTAAAATAAGTACTCCCATAAATGGTAACAGATGCCTACTGAATATCTCCATAGCTGAGTGTAGGTGGTCCCTAGTCCCTGTAGGGGGCAGCTTGCCAGAGAAGATGGTCCATTTCCTGCTCCCTGCTTCATCTTCCCTCCCGGGACTTGACCCACAGTCGGCCACGTGGGAGTCCAGCACCTTAACCACCACACCACCTGCTGGCCCCACATTACTCTTCTTTTTAATGACTCTCCAGTTTCATTTCAGTCTTTAGATTTATTATTTCAAAATGAGGCAGTCATTCAATATGAATGACTACCTTAATTTCCATACAAATGGACACTCTAACTACTTTTTAAAATAATTGATTAACTAATTAATCCATTCATGTATTTGTTTTTAGGTTTTTGCCATAGGACGCAAGAACTTGCCAGACCGACAGACAGTGAGAGGGAAAGTGAGAAATCACCCCCTAGGAGAGATGGCCACGCCACAATCCCTTCTCCTCTCGGGATCAGGACTTTGGGCATACATGCACACAATTCAGCATGATATATCAAGCCACCAGGTCCAAAACTGGAACCATGGTCAGCCATGTGGGAATCCAGCACCTTATATACCATTCTACCTACTGGCCTTTAACTACTTTATAAGGAAGGAAAAGAGTGGCATAAAAAAACAAATCAAATCATGTTATGATCAAAACATCAACAGCAAAATAAGAGATAACATACAGATGCAGTAAGAGCGCATGTGTTAGACTGAGGCAGCCCTGGGTTCAAATCCCACCTCTAGAATCTATGTGATCTTGGGCAAGTTACTTTGCCTCCATAAGACTCAGTTCCCTTATATCTAAGCCAGGGATAACAACCACTAGTTCTCAGGTTGTTCTTTGTGCTTAACTTAGTCACATAACTTGATCAAACATTCAATAAGTGTTCACTTTCATTATTAGCAATAGTAAATAAAATGCATATGTCACTACCAGAGCCCTTGGGGGAAAAATATACATATTCTGTTTTATTTATTCTCCAGGATCCCAACTACAGGACTTCATGCGTACCAAGTACTCCGTTATTTGTTAGTTGATAGTTAAAAACAAACTTAAAAAAAGTCTCATGTTCCTTCCTCCCAAAAGATGCCAAGGTAAATAATACATATTCTATTGACAATTATTTCCATCATTTACAATGTAATTAAATGCTGGTAGGAAAAAATCACTCTTACCGGCTCGGGCTGAAAGCTGGCCACTGTGGGCGGCCCAGTAACCCTTCACAGGAGATGGACACTTGACATTACAAGTGTGTCCAGTTCCTAGTTGGCCTCTTGCTCCACAACCAAATGCATAGATGAGTCCAGAAGAAGGCACGAAGGCGAGGGTGTGTTGTCTGTGGACAAATAATTTAGATTAACCCATCGGCATAACGTCTACTGAGAGGATGGACATCGGACTCTGATTTTAGCTTCCGTGTGTGGGCGCCACAGCAATTCCTAGGGTCCTCGGAGCCTCCCCCGTGTGAGTATCTGACTTGCAGTGGCTGCAAGTGGCTCCTTCTCTGGAGTCCTGGCAAGTGGGGAGGACAGCAAGTCGTGGAAAGAGCTGAATGGCTTGCTGCATTTGACCTTTGGGATGTGAGAGGTTGGAGCCATGTACGATTTCCCAAACGTTCTTCAGGGCTCTCTCACTTTCCCTTCATCTCTTTCCCAAACCCTGTCACTCTTTATCCCCAAATAAGCTTAACGTCCCCAGGTGGCTCTGCTTTTCTAAAACTCTTCCTCGTTACACCCTGGGAAAATCTGACTTTCTCTGAATTTCGCCACGGGTGTGTATCCAGCCAGGATTTCTTAAAAGTGATGGCTAGGTGTAATCACATTCTCTACCACAACAAAGACAAGCTTGGTTTCAGGATCGTGGTAGACATGGAGAGCTCTCAGGTGTACGCACCTGCCACAAGCAATCTGGGTCACTTCACTGCCCATGAGCTCAAGAACTCTTCTCGGATTAACCTCATCGTTCATAGAGTCATGTCCAAGTTGCCCACAGGAGCCAGCCCCAAAGGTGAACACACCTCCACTCTGATGAGGAAAAAACACTGTATTATTTCACTGTCTCTCTTTACCAGACATGCCTGTAGAATTTGCACACAAAATGCCTGTTCCGATAATCTGCACACTACCCTGACTTTATAGTTGGTCAAAGGCACATCGTTAGAACAGTCCACTCAATTAAAAAATAATTAAAAAGGGATTTAAGACTACATCTTTGCGGGAGAGAGAGATGGCACTGCTCAAGGAAACGTGCCACCTGAAATTTTTAAAAATTGTTTAAAAGTACAATAATGTGTTAGGAGGCAACGTTTTTTAAAATGGAAAAACAAGGAGTTAAACGACACAATTTTGCACGATCATTCACATGTAAGAAATTAAGAGCTCCACAAATTCCTTGATAAGCTTGTAACAGTTACGTCTGAATGAATAGTAAGGCACTTTATTAAAATGAAATCTGCAACAATATTTCCTCAATACGAATACACATTTCCATTCTCGTTAGATCATAACTGTATTTAAAGGTAAAGTAAACAGGTTGATGGTCCACGGGCAGCAGGGTGCCGCTACACGATGCCAGAGCCATCTGGATCCCACGTCAACCTGAAATGCCTGAACGCCCACAGGGGCCTGTGATTCTGGCTGGCTGGAAGGATGGGGGATGGCCGGAAGGAAGCACAGGGCATGGCGAGGCCCCCTCAAGGGTGCCTTTTTCTGTCTAGCTGGCTGCCCCTGCCTCTCTCTGTCTCATATGAAAGAAAGAAACTTGGGGGGGGGGAAAAGAAACGAAACCTGTTGATAATTTAAAAACCTTACATGGCTATTTCTTTTTCACATATTTAAGTGGCTTATTTTAAATGAATATACGATACTACTTTTATACATACTACATTTTGAAGTTATTTATATGGAACTATTTTTAAATGTTACTAAGAGAATCTACGAGACTTCCAAAGAGGAAAACAGACATATTGAAAAAAGCAGGCTTCTGCTACTCCTTTGGATCATAATCAAACCAAAGGTAAAGAGAGCATTCGAGTTCAAGCCACAGCGCTGTAATTATATACCAGCATGACTTTTAAGATCATCGAGCAGTAATAATCACTCATCTCATACCCAGCACCAAGGCAGAGTACTCAAAGGCCTTACCTTTGTGAGGACTGCTGTGTGCTCTTCTCCACAGCTGATGTAGACAACCTTTTGCGTTCGCAAGAGTTTCACATGGCATGGAGACTCCCGATCTAGAATAGGAGAAATTCTCAGAACGTCTCTACCATCTGCCTTTTTCTGGCCCCCAGAGTTTTGCTATATCCTGTTTCTCCTGCTTCAGCCTTCTGAGTAGCTGAGCTACAGGCACGTGCTATCGCATCCAGCATTTAGGGCAGGCCGAGAATCAAATCTGGGCTTCCCGCATGGCCTCAGCCTACCACGTCACAGCATCAACCAGTGCATGCCACAACGCTGGGCCGCCACCATTTGCCTTTGAGATGAAATATACAAAACTACCGTAACATGAATTTGGATCCCCCCCGACTCCTGACACATATTCAGCTTTCTGTCATAATCTGCACATAGATGTCCAACGCACATCTCAATTTTAATATATCTAAAATCTAACTCATGGCTTCCCCACACTCTTCACCTCTGCCCAGCCCCCAACTCACCCAGCCACATCCACAGAGTTTTCCCCATTTCTTCAGTGGTAACTTGACCCTCCCAGCTTTTCCTTTATTTCAAAGCACACCTCCTACAACGGGCCAAGCCAACTGGCCCTACCTTCAAAGTACACCCAAAATCTGACTTCACTGCTATTACTGCCAAACCAGTCTTCTCCCCTTGACCCACTACAGCCAGAGTCAAATCAGACCACATCTGTCCTCAAAACCCTCAGAATCTTCCACTCTCACTAGGAGAAGCAGCCAGGCATCCCCCTGCCTACTAGGCCCTCCACCATTGGGCCAGGCTGCCTCTCTGGGCTCCTGCGGCTCTTCCCACGCTATCTCCACACCATGCATCGTCCACATCAGAGCCTTCGCACGTCCTGTTCCCACTGACTGGAACACTCTTCCCCCAGAGAGCCTCATGTCTCGTTTCCTATCTGACTTCCTGCGGGGCTCTGCTCAAACATTTTCTCACCAGAGAGGCTCTTCCTGACCACATTATGTCAAACAGGAGGCTTGCTCTGAAACCTCCTAGCGTACTCTGTGTTTTGGTCTGTGGTTTCACCTCCACCCATCAGAATACAGTCACCGCTCAGCGAAGCATGCGACCTGCTCCACTGACTGCTGCTCCTCTCAGTACTAACACAGGGCCACATCTGGGGCACCTTCAGAAGCATGCACAGAATGATGACTGTCCTTTAGAACAGGAGAGGAACACAGGCAGTGCTCACCTACCTTTCTCGTCACTGAGCCCGAGCTGCCCGGCATTATTCATCCCCCAGCCAAACACAGCTCCTGAGAGAGACAGGGCAAAGCTGTGAGCGCCTCCTGCAGCCACCTGGGCCAGCGGGATGCCCTCCAGGGACCTCACCCTCTGCGGGCTGGCTTGGGAAGGGAACTCCTTCCCCAGTCCCAGCTGCCCATGGCTGTTCTTGCCCCACGTGAAGAACTGGCCATCTGAAAGAAGAACAGGATAAATGGCCTTTAAAAAGTGAAACAAGTTCCACATGAAAAATTATCTAGTTATCAGGATATTTGTTAGTTTCCTGTTTATGCACGCATGCATGCTCTCTCTCTCTCTCTCTCTCTCTCTCTCTCTCTCTCTCTCTCACACACACACACACACACACACACACACAACCAAACCCACCCAAAAGAAAGTTGAGACACTTCAAAACCAAAACTCTCACGTCACATGACAATGGAAAGATGAGATGACGCTCATTGCCTTTCAAAGGCTATTAACACTTGTGTAAAAAAAAAATTTTGTTGTTCAATTGTTTTTTTTAGGTTCAATTTAGTACAGGCCAAATTACCAGACTTAGGTCCACTGAACTAGTTCTGATGACCCTAAGATCATGAGGCCAGGACTTGGGGAGATCCAGCCATGACCACCTGGGCTACTCTGCAGGCGATCAAGCAGGTCAGGTAGGAGCAGATTTGTTCTAACGCGGAGAACAGCATCTTGCGCTGTTTCCTGTGCCAGGCTTCTGACCCCTGCGTTTTCGTTTATCTGGGAGCCAGACAGTGGAACGTGGCCTGAGAGCAGGCGAAGGAAACCAGTCTTCTCCATGCTCCAGACCACCACCGCAGTCTGGTCCTGGTCCCACCCGCTTGCTCGGTGAGAGCTGGAGCAGCAATGCTGACGACCTACTTCCTCAGCCACACCCAAGAAAAGGATGAGCCAGGCGAAGGCCATCTGAGGACCATCGCTGCCCAGCAGTGCGCAGACCCCAACTGTAATAGCTCCCTCAAGGTCTGGACTTAGATCGCATCACACAAAAACGCAGAGAAATGTTTTCAAAACCCACAAAACATTAGCTTATATTTAACGTTACGGTACCAGCCGCAAGAGCCAAACAGTGCCAGTTGCCACAGGAAACTTGTAATATCGTCTGCTGGTTCAGCTTCTGTATTAACCTAGGACAGAAAAAGCTTTCTTAAAGGGCGCATTCACCTATGAACACAATGATCAGAGACAGTATGTAAAATAAATAAAGCATGTAAAGTAAGTACCACCTTTTTGCCTAAAAGACTTTTAAAAAATCAAATATATCATCTTACATGACATAATTCTGTTAGGTCTTTCGTTACCCTCCTGCCTCTTAGGTGGTTACTGCTTTAAACAAACAAAAAAAAATAAAAACAAAAACAAAAAAACTCGGCACTTACAGCCATTACCACAATCCTCTATTATTCCCTACCTTGTCACCTCTAATCTGGGGACAGATGGAATAAGCTATGGAAGAGGATCCCGAAGGATATGGGCAGTGTTTAAATGGCTTTTTTTTTTTCTTTCAATAGCCAGAAGGTGTGTGTGCTTGCCAGAGGGAGACAGAGAGACAGATAAAGAAATGGACAAGGAGAAAACACCCCCTAATGGGACATGGTTGCACCACAATCCCAGGCCAGGATTCAAACTGTGGTCAGGTCATGTGTGATCCGGGTTCCTTAAGCACTAGACTACAGGCTGGTCCTGAAAGGCTTTCAAAATAAGAGTAAGGCCATGATCCAGCGATTTTACTTCTAGCTATCTATCCAAAAGAACTGAAACAGAGGCCCAAAGAGCTATCTGTACAGCCACATTCTCAGCAACATTACTCACAACGCCAAAAAGGAAGAAACAACTTAACTGACCATGGATGGATGAATGGCCAAGCAAAATGTAGTGAACACAGATAGTGGCATATTGCTGAGTCTTTAAAAAGCAGGAAATGGGCCAGCTGCTAGCCTGCACGTTAAGGCAGCTAGATTCCACATGCTGACTGTACTGTTCAAATCCCAGACCCTGTGGCTTAAAAAAACATGCCAAGCATACATGTGTGCATGCCCAAAACCCAGAAGGAGATAAAGATGGAGAAGCGATTGCCGTGACCATTCCCCATGAGGGGTGCTTTCTCTCTCTCTCCCCCAAGTGAGCACATGGCAAATTTAAATTTAAAAAATCTGTACTCTCTCGGGTCCAGAAGGAGAACTGTGCTGATGGCCACATGGGACCCAGCCACCTTAACCATCATGCCATGGGTTATTCCAAGTTCTGAACTAAACTATCTACAAATAAATGCCTTAGAAGTCATCCAGTTTAGATACAACTAATGAAAATTAAATTGTTACCATAATAAAGATTACTTCACTTTTAGAAATGAAACGCAGTTGAAAATCTTGATTACTTGGTCATCAACAAATTAAATACTTTTGTCATTAATGCTTTAAATCTTTTCCCTTGTCCGATTTAACTAAAATAGCGCTTTTCTCACTGCCACTCTTTCTCTGCCCCCAAACTTAATTTTTGGAAAAAATGAATCTAAGAAATTACCTGTTCTTTTTTTTTTTCTTTCTTTTTTTTTTTTTCTTTTTTGGAGAGGTTTTTGCTACAGGGCATGTGCACTTGCCAGACAGAAAGAGACAGAGAGACAGAAAGCGAGAAATCACCCCCCAGGGGCAATGGCCACGCCGCAATCCCTTCTCCTCCATTCTCCTCTCGGGATCTTGGGCATGCACTCACACGCGCCCGGCATGAGTTTAAGCCGCCGGGTTCGGGACTCGAACCACGGTCGACTACGTGGGAGTCCAGCGACATAGCCATTACACTAACTGCTGGTCCCAGAAATTACCTGTTCTAAATCAAGAAGTGAATCAAATCACTCTTACCTGCATGTTCCTCTTTTCCTTAAAACAGCTTTTAATTAAAGAGACAAAAATCTAAGAAGAGCAAAAAGGAAGAGGAAGAAGACTATACCTGTCCCGATCAGAGGGTACAATAACAGGGAGAGGAGGAGGTCCTGTCTATTAAACTTGTACTGAGCAGTGTATGTACCGGGCACCATTAGCAGTGGTGACGCTGAGATGAATAACCCAGTTCTGCCATCCAGAGCTCACAGCTTTGCACTAAATACAGACATTAAATAAACAATCACAGAGTGTGACAAGGACACTAAGAGGCCTATGCAACACATTCTGTAGTATAAAGGAACAGGAATTAAATAAAGGAAATAAGCGGTTGTTTCTTTGATCCATCCTGCTGAACTCTCAGGAAAGTACTAGACACTATCCTCAAAAAGTCCATCTGAAACTCACTTCCATTTTTTGTATGTTTTCTTAATGAAAAAGAATCTGTTACATACTGAGCTAACTCATCTAGGATTTAGAATTAAGTTAATATGTGAGAGACTCAAAAACACTATATTGATTTTTGGGGGAGGGTTAAAAACTCTGCATATTTGTAATGTGTAAGGTAATTTGGCCTATTATTCGCGTATGGGGTCAGCCCTGTGGTTCTATTTTAAAGATTTAATTGGATAATTGACTGAGATGTATGATTTTAAGTTGAAGGTTAATAGGTCTAGGGTGTAAAAAAGATATCTTTTTTATTCAAACATTTAAAGAGTTCTAGGCACTGGGCCAGCAGCCAGACCACTAGAACACATATGGTTCCCAACTAACTCCCATCTTTTGACTGGAGAGAAACACTTTCATAAATAATTACAATTTGTATGACAAGGGCTACAACAGTACAAGGCACAGCAGAGGCACAATGAAAACAGCAATTAAATGGAGCAAACGGAACAAAAACAAGGGTCTAGCAAAAAGGTTTCAACAGGAGGTAATACTGAACACAACTGCCATTTGAAACCAGATTCCTTTCTGACATTCTTACCTGGGCACTGCTACGGAATCCTCAGTTGTCATGAGTCCTAGCTGACCATCACTCCCTGCACCCCAAGAGAACAACTGGCCCTGGTCACTGAGGGCTAGGCTATGGGACTCGCCACAGGCCACGTGAATGATGTGCTGATCTGCCAACGCGCCGATTTGTTCTGAAAGAGACCAGACCAAGGAGGGAAAGCATGGCTTACTTAGCATGGCTTCCTTAGCACAGGTAGTGTTCCCTCCACACCACGCCACCCTTCGGAGCAGGTGTTTCCCAAACAGGACCCTACTCAGAACAACTATCGTGATTCTTCATCTCGCTTATTTCTAAATGCGCTCCATTTAGATGCCCACATGCTCAGGGAGAGCCACATGCAAACGGGAATGAGGCATATTTCTAAAAGCGGGATTGAATCAAATCCGGCCTGAACAATGAAACCAACACCCTCCCCCGCCTCAAACCACACTCAGCCACAATTCAAAACCCCGGTCTCTCCTCAGTTCCAGGACACAGTATCTAGTCAAGAAATAAGAGAATGTCTCTCTGAGAAAACTGCCTAAAGGAAACGATATTTATGGGGCTCTCAGAGAAACAGTCAATGTCCCACCACTCAATGACAACCGTCTTCACACACACACAGCTCCACTCACATTTAAGTATATAAGAGGCTGGACAAGGAGCACGCTTAAGGATGATGAAAACTTGAACATGAAAGCCCAAAAGCTGGATTGGCGTGCCGTAGCCTGGTGGCAAAGGCAGCCAAATCCTGCATGGCTAACCATGTGGTTTGAATCCCAGCACTGGTGGCTTGAAAAACACACACATATACGTGTAAGTGCCCCAAATCCTGACAGCATGGGGAAGGGGGAAGAGGCTGTGGCATGACCACGCCCCATTGAAGGGTGCTTTCTTCTTCTCCTTCTCTCTTTGTCTGTGTCTCTGGCAAGCATATCCACCCTCTGGCAATAAAAAATAGAAGACAAAAAGCAACTTAGGAACCAGCAGTTAGCGTAATGGCTATGTCACTGGACTCCCACGTAGTCGACCGCGGTTCGCGTCCCGGACCCGGTGGCTTAAAACTCACGCCGGGCGCGTGTGCGTGTGTGCCCAAGATCCCGAGAGGAGAATGGAGGAGAAGGGATTGCGGCATGATCGTCCCCTCTGGGGGGTGATTTCTCGCTTTCTGTCTCTATGTCTCTCTCTGTCTGTCTGGCGAGTGCACGCGCCCTATAGCGAAAACCTCTCCAAGAAAAAAAAAAAAAAGACAAAGAGCAACTTAAACAGAGGAAGATGAACTCTGAGGAAACTGATCAGGCAGGGAGCATAAAGTTAAAAAAAAAAAATGAGAACCTTAGCGAATGGGCCAGATTATGTGGAGCTTAAGTCATCTGGGTTCCATGTGGCCAACTGCACGGATACTCCCAGACCTCGTGTCTTGAAATTCATGCCCACAGGTGGGTGAGTGCCCTATCCTCCAGAGAATAGAGGAGGAAGGATACCGTATGGCCATCCCACTGGGTAGTAATTTCCTACTCTTCACCCACTCTGGCAAGCAAACCCTATAGCAAAACAAAAACAAAAACAAAACTAAACAAAAACACTTAGAGAGATAGATACTTCAATCCATGAACAAGGAAGACAATGCTATAGAAAACTATCATTCAAACATTCAAAAAATGAAAAAAATATCGTAGAAATTTAAAATGTAGCAGCATAAGTTTAAAAGAAAAATCTTTGGCAGTGGGTCTGAAAGTAGAATGGAAGGCCATTTCTAGGAAATAGAACAAAAATCAAAGAGCAATGAGGGGGAAAGATAAGAAATTAGGGAGTTAGTCTAAAAGGTCAAACATCTGAAAGATAAGAACTCCAGACAGAGAGTGAAAGAAACACAAGATAGAAAATTTGAAAGAAGAAATATAAGAAAATTTCTCATAACTGATGAACATGAGTTTCATGAGGAAAGAACCTGGCACATGTCCAGAATAATTACTGATAAAATACCTATTTCTGAGGAAGGTGTCTTGAAATTGCAGAATATCAAAAAAGATTCTAAAAGTTTCTAGAAAAGAAAATAGTTTATATACAATAGAACAGGGGCCAGAATGGCATCAGATTTCTCAAAAAGCAACATTAAAAACTATGAGATGATGAAACAATGCCTTTACGGTTTCAAGGAAAATGATTTGCAACCAAGAATTCTGTATCCAGCCAACTCGGAATCTGATGAGGATGGCAGGGGTGGGGAGGTGGTAATGTTCAGGCATGTACTGCTTTCTCAGAAGGCTACTGGAAGATGTGCTTCCTAACAAAGGACTGAGGAGCCAGGAGACGGGAATCTTGTACAGAAAGGTAGTGAGGAACATTTCCAAGAAGGCTTTGCAGCAGGCCTATTAAGGAAGTTGGAGAAATGGCTCCAAGGTGAAAACAATTCTGCCAGAATCAAGGGGTTACTATGGAGGCTACGAATAAATGTTTTACGACGGAAAAGAAAAGCAATCACGGTGTATGAAGTCATAGTAAGTGCTACGGTGTGAATATACCCCCCAACAGTTCATGTGCTGGAAACTTGACCCCTCTGCCTTCATGAATTAAGGTCAGCTCTGCCCTCATGAATGTATTAATGTCGCCATCATGGGAGTGGGTTCATTAGCAGGGGAGTGGCTTTGTTAGAAAGACAAGCTTTCTCTGGCTCTCCAGCTCCTGCCCTCTGCCTGTGTGGTGACCTTCACCATGTTATAATGCAGGAGCAAGACCCCCACTAGATGCCAGTGCCATGCTCTTGGGCTTCCCATGCCCTAGAACATGAGCCGCATAGGTTTCTTTTTGTTATAAATTACCCAGTCTGTAGTATCCTGTTATAGCCACAGAAAATGGACCAAGACAGTAACCAAATAAAAGTAATTTACATGGTTAATAATTTTGTCAAAATTGATTTAAATGATTAATTCTTTAGAGGTCCAGCTTCAGTGGTACATGCTGCTAAGTTGCTGTGTTCTACAGGCTGGACCCATATGGAAGGCCTGGGTTTGACTCCTGGTCCAACCTCAGGCTGGGCACAGTGCTGTGTGCCTGTAATCCCAGCAATGTGGGAGGCTGAAGCAGGAGGATTATGAGTTTGAGGCTGGCCTGAGCAACACAGCAAGACCCTGCCTGTAGGGAACCAGCAGTTAGCGTAATGGCTATGTCGCTGGACTCCCACGTAGTCGACCGCGGTTCGCGTCCCGGACCTGGTGGCTTAAAACTCACACCGGGTGCGTGTGCGTGCGTGCCCAAGATCCCAAGAGGAGACTGGAGGAGAAGGGATTGCGGAGTGACCATCCCCCCTGGGGGGGGTGATTTCTCACTTTCTGTCTCTATGTCTCTCTCTGTCTATCTAGCAAGCACACGCGTCCTATAGCGAAAAAACCTCTCCAAAAAAAAAAAAGACCCTGCCTGTAAAAACGAGGCTTGACGGCCTGAACCTGTAGTTCCCAGCTGCGAGGCTGAAGCAGGAAGACTGCAACACGGCAATCCCTGTCTTTTTTTTTTTTTTTGTTAAAAGATGAACTATTTGGAAAAGGAGAATGCCTGAGGATAAAGAGGAAAAAAGGGTGGGTACAGAAATATTAAAGAATCCTTATCTTCTCCAGTGTGACTTCTCCAGACAAAACCCCATAATGAATAGCACTGTGGGATGTCGTTTAGAAACACGAAAGTAAATACCAAAAGAAAAAGCTAAGTAGTTGAAGTGATGGCTCCTTGGAGACTCAAGACCAGGAACAGGTAAGCCAGAGAACTGCTATTTGACCGAAATACAGTTTGTACAAATAACGTTACTTGAAAACAGTAATTTTTTTAAATTATGCAACTGAAAACATGCTCACGTCAGAGAAATCAGCAAATGGAGTAAATGAAAAGATACTGTCACTCCTGTTGTGGCCATGATCCATCTCCTTATAACTGACATGACAGTTGTACATATTTCTGGGATACAGTGTGCTTTTTCATTGCGTGAATACAATGAGAAATGATCGAACAGGGTAATAGACACCGGGCTTAACCTCTACTCACTACCTACAGCCCAACTCACCTTGCCCTGGGCATGAAGAATGGTCCTGTCATTACCTTACAAAACCGTACGGAACCCCTACCAAAGTAGCTCAGGAGACTCAGACTCTACTCCTCAGACCAAATTTCCACCTTATAACAGAGTCCCAGGACTTGGGCAGCCTTTCTGCCCTCCAAGGCTGCGACCTCACCTGATAACCTCACGCACGACTGAGGCCTTCTTCTCAAGACCTGCCCTTCTTGCTGCCAACCAGTAACCTCCCCTGCTTAGATACTGGCATTGAGCCCACCCTGGTACTAATGGGTTTCTCCACTGTCCCAACAAGACACAGCCCATCTGATCTCTCAGCTGTTTTCTTACCCCCAACAGTATGCCTCTCGATCTAGTCCTTTTACCACAGCTGAGCAGCCACAGGAGGGCACGTCTAGCTTCCGTTTACCATTTGCTCCCAGCCTGGTCAGGGAGATCAATTCCTCTCCCACTACACATCAGCCACCAAAAGAGACTTCAAACCACCCTTATCACCACAGTGAGATATGCACCTCCAGAGGCAGCAGCATTGTTCAGTCAGCCAAAGGAACAATCTGATCACTCCTTACACAAGTCCAGCTTACTCTGTTTCTTCTCGCCAGAAAACTGCATTCTTCTGGGGGTCGGCAGATGGCATAGTGGTTAAGGCACTGGACTCCTACATGGCTGACCATGGTTTGAGTCCCAGACTTGGTGGCTTAAAACTCACACCAGGCGCACATGTGTGTGTGTGCCCAAAATCCCAGGAGGAGAGGGGACTGTGGCATGACCATGCCCCCTAGGACATGATTTCTCACTTCCCCTCTCACTGTCTCTGTCTTGCTCCAGTGAGTGCACATGCCCTATGGCAGAAAACAAAAAAATTACATTCTTTTGATTCAGGCTAAAGATGTGTCACCACAAATTAACTCCTCCTAAAGAACCTAAGAGGTCAGGCCAGTGCCCCAGTAAGTACCACATTCACTCCTCTCCCTGAAGACACCCCTGTCCTAGTTGGGAACAGGCTGTGGTGCCCATTTTCCTGAGCAATCTTTTCTGATTCATTCTGTCAAGACTACACGCTGTATTTTGCAGATCACGACAGACCGTCAACCCACATGCTAAACTAATTAAACACACTGAGGAAACACTGGGCATTTTTGAGGATAAAAGTATATTTTCTCTCTGATCTGCTTATGCCCACACTTTCAAGTCTTTAGAAGTCTTTAGTAACACGACCGACTCCGATCGAGTCATAGAACTGCAGTGGCAGTGCCCAATGTGGAATGGCACTTCGGCACGTCGGCAGTGCAGCTGGCCTCGCATGACTAGGGTTACTTCTACTAGGCTTCCGAGCTCATCCTAATGTTCCAATGTTTTTTGAGTGAGTGGTCGATTTGACATTAAAACATAAAAGAATGGCTATAGAGAAGGATGATAAGAAGCTAGAGGGTTAGGAGAATGACGCTGATCCTTAATCCTTGCAACCACCCTGCAAGGCAAGAGTACTATAATTAGCCTCAGCTCAGAAGGAGTACATAGCTGAGCTGAGGTTCACAACCAGCGAGTGGTGGGGCTGGGCCGGATACCAGGTCTGTCTGACGGCAAAGCCCGTCACATCCACTGTCCTCCCTCGTGGAAAATAACTAGACGGATTTTAAATAGGTAAAAATAACCTATAAAGTGAATGGTTTACTTGTGGGCGATGGGAAATTAATTCTTTTTTTTCCCATCATCTGTTCAGATGAGAAATACACCCCAATGGCTTGTAGTTAATGATACAAGTAGTTGGGTGGCGAGCATAAGGAATATACAAGATTTGTGATCATCATTTGACGCTAATTTTTAGCTAGTAAAATATTCTAAATTGAGGCCAGCAGGTGGTATAGTGGTTAAGGTGCTGGATTCTCACATAGCCAATCACCGGATGAGTTCCGAACCCGGTGGCTTGTGCATGTCCCAAATCCTAGGAGGATAATGGAGGAGAAGGGACTGCATGGTGGCCATTCCCCCTGCAAAGGATTTTCACTTTCCCTTCCACTATCTGTCTCTCCAGCAAGCCCATGCACCCTATAGCAAAAACCTAAAACAAACTATGTACACTCACACACACACACACACACGCACTAAATGTCAGATATTTCAGGATTTGGGGCTTGCACACACATACCATACCACTGGATGGTTCTCTGTTTATTCTCCCCCCAACCCCCGCAATCTTTCGTATCTCTGTTATAAAGCATAATTTCTGTTGAGCAATCTTCAGCTTCAGCAATCCTTTCCTCTGTCATCTCCATTCTGCTATTGAGGCCATTCACTGAGTACTTCGTTTTAGTTACGGTATTTGACTCTTCTTTCTGTCCCCTGTTTCATTGTTGAGAATTTTGTCTATTTGTCTCATGAACGTTTGGGCCAGCTTACTGAAATATTTGCATAATAGCTGCCTTCAAGTCTTTCTCAGATAATTCCAGCATCTGTCACATTGTATCCATTGTCTCTTCCCATGTGAGTTGAGATTTTCCTGGTTTTTCATATGCTGAGTAATTTGGGGTTGTACCATGAACATTTTAAATGTTACGTTACAAGACTCTGTATCTTATTTAAATCTTCAGGAAAATGTTAGCCTCAACAGTTCTATTTGGATGTGTGCTGTGTGTGCACCGTGGGTGACCAATGGTGGCCTATGCAGTAGTTCAGCTGTCAGTGTAGTTAATATGCTAAGCAGGGTAAACAGCTCATGGGTGAGACAAGTTCACAGATAATTACATGGAGTTGCTTTCGGAGCTCCTCCCTCTCTGGAGTCTCCCTAGTACTTTCGGACTTCCTAGGGCTCCTTCTCGTTCCTTTAGTCTAAATACTTCTGCAGTTGCACCTGCGTCTAGGGGCAACTGGCAGGAGGGTGAGAAGGGGAAAAATGGCAAACTCACTGCCAGTTTAGTGGTGCTTCCGATTCCGGTCTTCTTTCTTAATGCACCTGCCCTGTTTCCTTCTCAGAGTCTTCAAATAGCTGATCCGTGCTTTCCGTTCAGGTTTTATAGTTCCATTCAGGAGAGACAGAAAGGAATGTACTCGCCTATCCTTCCCGGAACTCGAAACTCAGAGCCAGATTTTTTAAATAACACTTTTTTTACTTCCTGCTTAATGTTTTTTTTTAAAAAAAATATCAGAGAATGTCCACAAACTGTCTTTGTTCAATTTGGCTAAATTAAAAAAAAAAAAAAAAAAAAAAAAAAAAAAAAAAAAAAAGGCATGAATGCTTCAAGAACGAGAAGTGTGTTTAACCCTCCTACACAGTGAAGGGCAGGATTCCTGGAGGTGGGCATTACTTCTGAGCCCCGGGTGCTCTATTTAACTTTTCTGGCCAAATCAAAAATATAGTAGCTTCATTTCCAGTATGACTCCCCAACTGCTAACAATGATTAGCCAAATCTTCTCAAATAAAAAATCAGGGAGAAAGATTAGTTATAGTAGAGTTCAGAAGAGTATTGCTCAGTTTAAGTACAGAAAACTTCAGCGTTATACCTTAATGGTCACACACGAAACCCCAAAACACATCTATATTATGAAAGAGTATTTTCTTCTTAAAGCCTTAAATCTAAGTTTACCATAAATACAGCCAGATGCAATAAGCCAGACACACTACTCAATTACAACAGGCAGAGCCCTGTGGCAGGGAAGGCGCAGGCTTTGTTGTTACAAGGCACTGGCACTCCTCTGGCCATAATAGGATCAGCTGCGGTGACTCAGTTATTTTCAGCAACTCAAGTTGCCTATGGCATTATCCAGTACTTTAAAGGGATTTTAATAGAGAAAGACTATAAATTAGAGAGTTACCTGTGGGCTCTGGTAGAGGGAATCTTAAAATCACTATGGTGATGACACAGTGGTCAACAGTTGGTCCTCCATACCTGAGGGTTCTCTTGGGTCATCAGAAAAGTCATGACATCTTTTTCTATGCATTTCTAAGCAAAAATGAGTCATGACTTTTCTGACGACCCAGTATATGCATGGATTCAACCAAACCCAGATAGAAAAAACAAACACACACCAACAACAGAAACAGTTCTGAAATCAAAACTTGAATTTGCCGCTCGCTGAGAACAAGGTTGAATTGATGGGAAGGAGGTGATGTGTAGGCAGTGTATTGCATATTGTAAGTAATTCAGAAACGATTTAGAGTATATGGGAGGATGTGTGGGTTATATGCAAATACGATGCCGTTTTATGTTAGGGACTTAAGCAACCACAGATTTTTATATCAGGGCAGAAGGGTGGGGGTGTCCTAGAACCAAACTCCCATAAATACTAAGAAGTGACATTATATAACTTAGTACAGTTTCATGTATAAATTCTCCAGGGGATCCTTTAAACCCCTCCAAGGACTGACATCAAGCTCAAAATTATAACAGTCCCTTGAAGGCCAGTTCACAGGTTTTCTGTACAGGTTTTATACAACACCTTTCCTTCTGAACAACTACAGCCTGCTTGAGCATCTACAGGAGCTGGAACATGAGCACCAGGAAGACTGCTCCCCCAGCTTTATGTACAACTACAGCATTAAAGAAATGCTTGCACACATCTGTTGACTGAAGAACATCAAAATACAAAGTTCAGGATTTAAGATGTCTTTTTTTTTTTTTTTTTTGAGAGGTTTATCACTATAGGGCGCGTGCGCTTGCCAGACAGACAGAGAGAGACATAGAGACAGAAAGCGAGAAATCACCCCCCAGGGGGGATGGTCACACTGCAATCCCTTCTCCTCCATTTTCCTCTCGGGATCTTGGGCACACACGCACACGCGCCCGGCATGAGTTTTAAGCCACCGGGTCCAGGACCAAACCGCTGGTGGGAGTCCAGCAACATAGCCATTACGCTAACCGCTGGTTCCCCCAGGATTTAAGATGTCTTGAATGACTACCAAAGACGTCACAGACAAATGACAGAGCTATAATTCATACCGAAGGAGGGGGAAGACAAAAACTAGTCATTTCAAACTCAATGGAAGAGCTCACAGGCATTTCAAAACACCAGTGTTCCTTATGGGAAAAATGAAGTGTAAAGGAAAAGCGAAAACATTTTCAAAAGATACTGAAGTCAGAGAACGACAGAATCAAGACAGGTCTGTTTTGAAAATAAATTAATCGGTGCCAGATCCACTAACATAAATAGAACATTTATTCTCATCCAGAATAAAAAGCTACCCCTCCCAACTTTTACCACCTGCTATTCTTAGCCACTCGTACTATTCTGCTTCCTTGGAGCTCAAACATGTTAACTTTGGCCTCCTTGGAAAGCAGCCAATACCCACAGAGTGACCCAAAAGAAAATAAAAAACCCTCTATACTGAGTGACAAAATACACACCGAGGAGCTGACATATTTTAACTGTACAATCACAGCATACTCCAATTCTATTCAAAGAGACTGTGTAAAAAGTCTCTGTTTTTGACTTAGCATTTAAACTACCTGGAGTAAATGTAAAAATCATCTTTGATTAAATCGAAAGACAGAGATATGTTGTTTGACTTTGAGGGAAAAATAAAAAACTAACAAATGGAAGTTAGGATAAAAACCCAATATATACCTCTCTAAAAAGTTCATAAGCAAGTACCTAATACTAGTATGCTATCTATCAGTACAAACAAACATTAAGGTAGGTATTGTAACAATGTACCATAAGGCTTAGAATTCAGCCTGTCCTTTGATCTAACAAGTGCATTTCTATGAATGTGACCTAAAGAAATAATGTACACTGCATTGCTATTAACGAGAAAAAGAATTCAAAATACGTTGGGATCATATACTATAAAATAAAATATGTAATCATTTTTAAAAGGCCAATATAGATCTATAGGAACACAATCATTACAGAAAACTAATCCTAAGATATTAAGTGGAAAAACAGGTTACAAAGCACTATGTAAGGTATGACCTCATTTGGGTGTAGAAGTTAAGGCGGTGAACGTCACATGGTGAACGTCATGTCAGGCACATGCGCACATGCACTCAAAGTCTCAAGAAGAGAATGGAAGAGAAGGGTCATGCCACAATCACCCTGGGAGCGCGATTCTCTGTGATTCTCTCTCTCTCATTCTCTTTTATTCTTGCTCTCATTTTCTCTCACTCCAGTGAGTGCACACACCCCAAAGCAAAAACAAACAAACAAAAAGACCTCATTTAAAAGGTGCATATTAGGGACCAGCAGTTGGCATAATGGCTATGTTGCTGGACTCCCATGTAGTCGACCACAGTTCAAGTCTGACATGGCCATCCCCACTAGGGGGTGATTTCTCGTTTTCTGTCTCTCTCTTTCTGGCAAGCGCACACGTCCTATAGCAAATACCTATAAGAAAATTTTTTAAAAATGTAAAAAATGCATATTAAAACCAGTGAGATTCCATTTTACACCAATATGAATGACTAAATTAAAAAGACGTAAGATACTGGGACCAGCAGATGGCCTAATGGTTACGTTGCTAGACTTCCATGTAGTTGACCATGGTTCGAGTCCTGGGCCTGGTGGCTTAAAACTCATGTCAGGCATATGTGTGTGCATGTCCAAAATTCCGAGAGGAGAATGGAGAAGGGATTGCAGCATGGCCATCCCCACTGGGGGATGATTTCTTACTTTCATTTCTTACTTTCTGTCTTTGTCTCTCCAGCAAGCGCACCCGCCCGATAGCAAAAATCTCTCTTAAAAAGAAAAAAAGACCTACAATGCCAAGTAAAGGCAAAGATGAGGAGAAATGAGAACTCTTAAACTGCTGGTAGGGTACAGTTGCTCTGGAAATCTGATGGTTTCTTACAAAGTTAAACATATATCCAATAGTTACATATGAACCAGCAATTGCAATCCTAGGAATTTACCAAGAAAAATGTAAATATTCCTATACAAAGCCTTGTATTAGAATATTCATTGTACTTTTACTCAAAACAGCCCAAATCTGAGGAAAAACCCAAATGTCCGTCAACTAGAAAATAGACAAATAGGATGTAGATCCATAAACTGGAAATACTACTCAACAAACACTATAAACTACATGCAAGAATGCAAATCAGCCTCTAGAACATTATTCTAAGGAGCCAGGCACAAAAAAGATTATACAAAAATGGAAAAAAATAGTAGAATTTTATATAAACCCATTGATACAAAATTCTAGGGTAAAACTTATAGTGACATAACCAGATGGGGTGACAAAACAGTTGGCGGAGAATTGAACTCAAGTAGCACAGTAGAATTTTCTAGGTGATGAAAATGTTCACTATCACAATTGTGTGGTTATCTGACTCTCAGCAACTGTCAAAACCCATTAAATTGTGCACTCAAAACAAGAAAGCCCCCATACACAAAAAAATATGAGTTTATCATACACAAGACTCTCTGTAGATTTTAGGGGTGAGAAGGCAAATGAATAGTTCTGCACTTGAATTCTCTCTGACCGAAGAGGCAAAGAGGTCTATGAACCGATGTCACAAGTGTAATGAGAGACACGTGCAGGCCGTTCACGGTAGCCAATGTGAGGGGCAGCAAACCCAGCCTTCGAGTGGGAGACAGAGGAGTTAGGGAAGGCTTCTTGGAAGAGGTAACATCCAAAATGTGCCTTGAGTGAAAATGAGTTGTCCATTCATCATCTATCCATCCATCCATCCATCCATCCAAAGCGACTCACAGTCTTTTACAGGAGATTTAAACATTAAGTTGCAATACCTAAATCTAATGACAATTGTACACAGCACACCATGAGAGGTCAGAGGAGTAACCAAACCAGTCTAAGTGGGCTTAAAGACAACTTCCTAGAGAAACCGACGCCCATCGAGAAGCCGACGCCCAGTACAGAGGCTTTAAAGCAGTGATTCACAAACCAAAATGCGCGTCAGAATTCCTTGGGAAGCTACAATGCTTGAACAAGCGATCCTGTGTCCATTCAATCATTTGAATCAGAAAACTTAGAGAGGAAGACCAGAAACTTGGATCATGAAAAAGTTGCCCAGATGATTCAGATGTTAAAAACATGGAACTTTACCATTACATAAGAAACCAATTATTCATGTGGAACACCCATGATCAATGACAATAATAATGTTAAGAGCAGTTAGCACTTAGTGATTGCTTTCTATGTGGCAGGCCCTGTTTAGAAAGCTAGCTATGCTCCATCTCACTTGATTCCTACAACACCCCTATGAGACAGACCCTCTTAAGAACATGTCTGCATTTTTTAAAGATCCTTCAGGCCCTCATACACTGCTAGTGAGAATTTAAAATGATGCAACCACTTTGGAAAACAACCTGGACATTTCTCAAAAGACTGGACCGAGTTACCATACAGCCCATCAGTTCCACTCCTAGACATAGATACCTAAGAGAAATTAAAACAAAATCCACACAGTTGAGCACAAATGTTCCCAGCAGCATTATTCATTAAAGCCAAATAGCAGAAACCACCCAAATGTCTATCAGCTGATAAAAGTAGAAACAGGGGGACCAGCAGTTAGTGTAATGACTATGTCGCTGAACTCCCATGTAGCAAACAGCGGTTCGAGTCCTGGAGTTGGTGGCTTAAACTCATACCGGGCACGTGTGCATGTGTGCCTAAGAGGAAAATGGAGGAGAAGGGATTGCAGCGTGGCCATCCCCCCTGGGGTTGATTTTGATTTCTGGCTTTCTGTCTCTCTGTCTCTCTCTGTCTTTCTGGCAATCACACGTGCCCTATAGCAAAAACCTCTCCAAAAAAAAAAAAAGTAGAAACAGGGCCAGCCTATGGCCTTGTGGTTAAGGCAGCTAGATTCTACATGTCTGACCAGACGGGTCGAGTCTCAGATCTGGTGGCTTGAAAAACATGCTGGGAGTGTGTGAGTGCATACATGTGTGCTTAAGACCCCAAAAGAGTGAGAGAGGGACGAGAAGGGATCGTGGCATGACCATGACCCATGGGTGGGTGATTTCTTGCTTTCCCTCTCTGTCTTTCCTTCCCTCTCTCTGGTGAGGGTATATACCCTCTGGCCAAAGAGAGAGAGAGAGAGAGAGAGAGAGAGAGAGAGAGAGAGAGAGAGAAAAAGTATTGGGTCATCAGGAAAGTCAATGACACATTTTTGCATAGAAAAATACATCGTGATTTTTCAGATGACCCAACATAAACAAAATGTGGTATATCTACATAATGGAATAATACTCAAAAATAAAAAAGGAATTAAGTAGTGGATAGATCTTGAAAATATCATGTTAAATAAATGACTCCAGGGCCAGTCCCATAGCCTAGTCACCACACCCTCTTAGGAGTGCTTGCTTTCTCTCTTTTTCTCTCTGGCAAACATATGCACCTTCCAGCCAACTGAAAAAAAAAAACAAAAAAAGAAAAGCAGCAGCAGCCAAATATTGTGTCACTCCATTTATATAAAATGTCCAGAACAGGCAAATCTACAGGGACAGAAATTAGACCCGTGGTCGGCCCGGGCTCAGGGGAAAAGGTGAGTAATTGCATGAGGTTCTCTATCGGGTGATGAAAATGTTCTAAACTTGTGATGACGACTGTACATGTCTGTGACTATACCATTGAACGGTTTGCGTTAAGTGGGTAGATCGCATGGGATGCAAATTATACCTCAATAAAGCTGTTATGAACAACAAAGTTATCTCGAAGCAGAGGACTGGTCCAAATGTAAGTCGGCGGGTGCCATGTTAATGCAAGGGCAGTTAACCGCTGTGGACACAATCACGTTGCTTCTGATTTTGAAATTCTGGTTTTAGAACCACAAAAGAACCTTCAAGTCTGTTTGGGTAAGAGAACAAACACCCTGTAGGATGTTGATACTCACTCTATTTGTGTCCCTGGCACCACTGGTATATTTCCAACTGATTTCACAAATGCTCAGACCAGAAAGAAAAGCAGGCAGACCTACTGCAGTAACGCAGGCAGGATTTCTAGGGGTGACCTTTCTTTCCCATCAGCCTCACGCATGTAAGACACGTAGACCGTAACAGGCCACCGGGCAGACGCCTGACAGCAGAAATGGTATGAGCCTGTCTAGAAATTAATTCCACATAACAGACACGGGAAGGGAAAATCAAAGGACATCATTTTTGAAAAACAGAGTTTCTGCTTCATTCTATTTGTACAAAAAAGGAATTCTAAACTCCTTAATCAGTAAGGGCTTTTTTGTTTGTTTTGTCTCTTCCATAATTTAGTCATGCATTTATTTAAAAAAAAAAAAAAAAAAAAAAAACTTACTGAGGGCCAGCTGGTGGCATGGTGGTAAAGGCAGCTGTGTCCCATATGACCGACTGCATGGTTTCAGTCCCAGACTGAATCCCACACCTGGTGGCTTGAAAAACATGCCAGGTTTATGTCCGTGTGTGCCCAAAACCCTGAGAAGAAAGGGGACTGCAGCATGACTATCCCCTCTGGGGGTGCTTTCTCACTTTCCCTCTCTCCTCGGTCTCTGTTTCTCTTTGGCGAGCACAGATGCCCTATACCAATTTTTTTTTAAACTTACTAGAAGCTGCATATACCACATGCCATACAGTCTTCTACGTGCTGGGGATACCAATCAGTGCTCTAATTCTCATGGCACTTGAGCAAATGCAAGAGAGGAAAGAGAGAGATTGAGATTGACTGTATGATATCACTGGGAATAAATCCTGTGGAAAAAACTCAAGGCAGGTGGGTCTGGTGCAGGGAAGAGTAGGAAATAGAGAGTAGGCCCAGCCTCTGTGGTGCAGCTTGTGGAGCTGGAAGCCACATGCCAACCATGGTTTGAGTCCCCAGCTTAAATGGCTGAAAACACATCAATCATGTGCATGTGTCCTCAGGACCCAAGGAGGCTGGAGGACAGGAGGCAACAGGCTGCAGTGTGACCAAGCCTTGTGGAGGGTGCATCTCCTTCTCTTGCACAAGCTCTATTATCATACATTAAAAAATAAAACAAAAGAAATACACAGAGTAGTAAAGACAAGAAACAAAGAAAGATGGTTCCAGGTTACCAAATGGCAAGTGCAAAGGCTCTCTGGGGCCACTAATAGGGCCAGCAGAACAGAGTGTGGGGAGGAGTGGCAAGAGGTGAGCTGGGAAGCCACCAAGGAGAGCAATAATGTGGACTACACTGGAGGAGAGGGAGTTGAGGGAAGGCAGAACAGCTAAAAACTGCCGTGATCCAGATGAGGCAGGAGAGGGCAGACGAGGAATCGGAGTTTGAATTTATGTTCTTACAACAGACCCAACATAGATCGGAGCTGGGCTTCATGGATTGACTAGACGTGAAATATGAAGAGAGGGAGAGGAAAGAAGGGGATGGAACCAGGGATGATTTCAAGGTTTCTGACCCGAAGAATGGAACTGCCACTTACAGAGATGGAGGAAATAGGGTGGGAAATAGGCTTACGGGAGAAAACCAGCTGGGCCTGGGATATGCTACGTTTCAGATTTCAATTAGGAGGGCCAGACAGTGGCACAGCAGTAAAACGAGACAGCCTGTGAGGCTGATGCTCATGCGAGTTCCAGGTTCACATCTGGAGACCTCCCCACGTCCGCGGGCATCTGTGTGCCATGACCCAGGGTGGGCTGGGCTGGGGGTGGATCATGGCATCAGGACCGTGATGGAGATGTCTATCTCTCTGTCTCTCTGACTCATGGAAGCGATAAATAAATTATAAATGAATAAATTTTTTAAAAAAATTTAAAGATGTTAGTTACACATCCCAGTGGAGATTTTAAGTTGACGTCAAGTCTGAAATTTGGTGAAGTTGAGGCTGGAAATAATTTGTGAGCCAAATATAAGGATGGTACTTAAAGCTTTATCTTATGCTGTCTACTATACTCACTCAATTTATTCCCTAGAAGATGAGTAGGCTTTTCCTGTTATTTCCCCATTAATAACATTGCTACAATAAGCATACTTAGAAATAGCTCCTTACAATATATTTTTTCCATATTCACATAAAAACATTTTATTTACATACAGAACATTCCCTAAAAACAGAACTGCTCATTCAAATGGCATGAATGTTTCAAATTTTACTAAATGCAGTCAGTTGACTTACAGAAAGATCGTAGCAGCTCACACTTCCTCAATCAGCACATGACACTGCCCATTTTGCTACATGAGTGAGCACCAGGTACTACTCAAATTTTTTTGCCAATCAAACAGATGATGAAAAATTTTCATTTGCATTTTCCTGAATATATTTGCATAAATGTACTGGCCACCTGCAAGCACTCCTTAATGAAATGTCCACTTTGTTATAGGCTTGCTTATCTTTTTCTTATCAACTTAGAGTTGCTCGTGTATATTAAAAATATGAACACTTTATGTGTGCTGATTATTTTTCCCAGTCTACTGCTCTTTCTGTGGCTTTGCTTACTGATGCTTTCTGCCAAAGATAATTTGTCATTTTTATGCAAATCTGCCACTCATTTCCTGTATGGCTTCTGGACCCCTTAACTCCCATTAGAACTCTCAAGGTTCTAAACAAATACCTCTAACTTTTCTATTATTTTTATAGCTTTATTTTTTTTAACCTTATGTCTTCCATACAGCTGAATGTATTGTACTTTAGACTATGAAGTGAGTGAGGCAGTCTAGTTCTGCATACCAGGTTAACAGCCAATCACAGCGACACCATTTGGAAGGTAAACCGCCCCTTCCCACGGAAATATGCCATTAGCAGGTGCCCGCCTGACCTGTGCAGCCATGCAATCCCGACCAGAAAAAACCCTGCATAAAAGCCTGAGTAAGGAAAGCCGAAGCACCCTACTACTTTATATAAATGTGCAAATTACACAGAGCAGAGGCATACAAATTCAGAGTCAAGAGTGCATGAAAGGAAGGGAACAACAGTAAAAGAGAGAGAAAATGGAAGCATGGCTTCTTCTTCGCTTGTGCTTCACCCTAGCCGTGAGGACCCACCCAAAGCACTCAAATTAAAACCAGAAAAGGAAGGGCCAGCAGATGGCTTAGCAGTTACCTCACTGCACTCCCACAAGGCCAACAGGGATTCAAATTTCGGAGCCGGTGGCTTTAAAAAATCACTCCAGGCACATGAGTCCATGCCCAGGATCCTGGGAGGAGAATGAAGGAGAAGGAAGGGATTGTGGCATGGCCATCTCCTGGGAGGTGATTTCTCACTTTCCCTCTCACTATCTCTGTCTCTCCCTTCCCCCAACAGTGAACGTGTAAGCCCTAAGGCAAAAACCTCTTAAAAAAAAAAAAAAAAGATGGGGCCAGCAGGTGGAGTGGTTGTTAAGGGCGCTGGACTCCCACATGGCCGACCACAGTTCTAGTACTGGACCTGGAGGCTTGCTTTCTCTCTCTCTCTCTCTCTCTCTCTCTCTCTCTCTCTCTCTCTGTCCCTCTTTGGTCAAATTAAAATAAATAAAGTTAAATAAAATAATTCTTTCAAAAATAGAGAGAGAGAGACAGAAAAAAGGGCTCACATATTCTGAGGTATGGCACCCTCGTCTTTCTGTCACAAAGCTTTGCCTAGGTGGTCCCATCCACCTGCACTGCACTCCCCTAACTGGACCTCAGGGGTCAGTCATAGAGGGTCTCCAAATATCACTATCTGGCTGGAACAGATGTGTCTTATCTTACTTGCCAAAGTTGACAGTTCATTTAACTGTCAACCAACTTGGAAATACTGGTAGTTGTTTTCTCACCCAAAATATCTAAACCAAGGTAGTTAAGTGCTAATTCATAAAGTGACTTAACAAAGGGACAGTAGAAATGAGATGGAATAAAAGTTTGTGTTTTTCTTGGACTCATAAAATGCTCACAGAAACACTGCAGGTCCAGTGGCCCTGCTGGTCTCCCTCACTAAACCCAAGTCTGGTGATGTGAGTGCATGTGCGCATGTGCGAGTGTGTGCAAATGGAAACCCTCCTGAAAAGCACATCCTTCGATCCTGCGTATGAAGGGAAGGAGAGTTTAACTTGTGCCTCCCGGGGGGCTCAGCACGACTGCTGTCCCCTTTTTTCCTATATTCCCTTTGTCTCCATCTTGCTCTGGATATTCTTGAGCCCAGCTGGGCTGGAGGACACCCAGCATTCTCTGCCCACCTGCTTGAGGAAAAGCAGGGACTTGCTGCCTCGGGGCAGAATGGTCCCCACTCCCACACTCCCTCTTTGGACTTCGTGCCCGTCAGCATCTGTGTGCAGGCAGGAAGGAGAAGCTGCCGTCTCCATCAGAACCATCGACTAAGCGCACCATAATCAGCACAGAGCACCAGGCCAACTCCCATCCAAGAAACGAAAGCGCTCTTTCACATGAAAAAGTACACTACCTACTACAAATTTATGTGAAGTGGAAAACAGGATTTTTAGCTGTTAGGACTCTCTGTAAGTTCTCACTAGTAGGACTTTGAAGAAAAGGAGACAGAGCGTTATAGCTCTCTTGCTTGGCAGTTACAACTCCCCAAAAGGGTCAACAGACTGAGAGGCTATTGCGACTAGACCCCGGGAGACATTCTCAGACACTACCAAACGTTACTGAGGTAAGCCGTATTCCTCTTGAGAGACTGTGAGTCCATGGAAAGTGTTCCCACTTCAATAGCTAACAGGGCTTCAAAAGAGCAAAAAGTATCACACGGGAGAAAATAATAAAACTTCCAACGCTGCAGGCTGGTTCTGGGACCTGAAAAGACACAGCATATTGGCAGGAGTGACCCTCGCTGGTAAAGGACTTGCAGAAATAAATGCAGGCTTTACTTGAGGCCCAGGACATCTCACAACCACACCAGTGGGCTAGAGAACTGGCAGGAGGAACAATCTCTGCATCACCATAAAATCCTCCCCAGACAGCAAGATGGAAAACACCCGGGCGCCTGGAAGTATCATTGTGCCCCTGCTATAACCAGTCCTAGAAATACTTCTTCTTGCAACCAGCAGATGGCATAATGGTTACAGCACTGGACTCCCATGTAGTCAACCAGCAGTTTGAATCCCCGATCCGGAGCCTTAAACATCTCACCGGGTGCATGTGCATGCATATCCAAGATCCCGAATGGAGGAGAAGGGATTGCAGCACGGGCAATCCCCCTGGGGGTGATTTCTCACTTTCTGTCTCTCTGGCGAGCACACGTGCCCTATAGCAAAAAATATCTCTAAAAACAAACAAACAAACAAAAACTCTTCTTACATGAGATAATAAATTTTATATGTCATTCATGACACAGCTTAGTATTCCTTTTTTAAATTCTTTAAATTCATATATGTGTGTGTGTGTGTGTGTGTGTGTGTGTGTGTGTGCCCAAAATCCCGAAAGGAGAATGGAGGAGAAGGGATAACAGCATGGCCACCCCCACTCTTGGGGGATGGTGATTTTTCACTTTCTGTCTCTTTGTCTCTCTGTCTCTCTGGTGAGCACATGTGCCTTATAGCAAAATACATCACACATCATTTGCCAGAAGGTAACTACACTCACCAAAGAGACAAAGAGAGAGAGTGAGAAAGCACTCCCACGGGGGATGGTCATACAACAATCCCTTCTCTTCTACTTCTCCCCCCTTTCAGGATTTTGGGCACACACATAGACCTGGCAGATTTCTCAAGCTGCCAGGTCTGCAACTCACTCTGCTATTGGCCATGCAGGACCCAGCTACCTCAACCACCACACCACTGGCTGACCCAGCTTGGTATTATCTTTTTTTTTTTTTTCAGCGAGAAATTTTTGCTATGAAGCACATGCACTCACCAGAGAGACAGAGAGAGACAAAGAGATAGAAAGCAAGAAACAGCCACCCCTCAAAAGTGGAAGTGGTCACTCTGCAATCCCTTCTCCTCCATTCTCCTTTTGGGATTTTGGGCACGCACACACATGTACCTGGTGTGAGTTTTAAGCCGCCAGGTCTGGGACTCAAACTGTGGTTGACCACGTGGGAGTCCAGCAACAGAACTATTACACCATCTGCTGGTTCTTCTTGGTATTCTTGAAGCCAAAATCATCCTTACTGATACATACCCATTTCAAAAAAAAAACAGATCAGACAGGTTCAGATTCCAGAACTCTCCTTTGCCAATTGCAGAGTGCACAGAGGACAATCACTTCCGTTCTTTCAGGTCATGTATCTCTGTCCACAGATTCACCCATCAGAGCTGACTGAAGCCCAGAGTAACTGCCCACAGAACTCAGGGAGCTCTGAGTCAATGGACTACACTCTTATTTCCTGAGCCCCGCGATCACTCTACCTGGCTATCTGTTGACAGATCACTTCAGGACTTCTAGTAGCACCACGAAGCAGCCCTCAGTGCGCAGTAAGTTCCCCAGTGGCCTAACGTGGTCCCCATCTTTATCATCTTGGCTGGGAAGATGATGCAGCCCATGTCAACCACAGCACAGAAGATCTATGTATGCATGTCCACATGCGCATAACCAGTTTTTACAAAGCACCCAACATATGCAAGGTACTTTTTTGGGAACAATAAAGTAAAAAAAAGAAAAAAAAAAAAGTTGGAAATAAAGAAAAAAGACTGCCCCTAAAATTCAAAACATAAAATGTAAAATTTTCTTCGACAACCCTAGTTTATGAAGTCTCTGTCCCATGAATAGCCATACTATGCATTAGATTCTACAGTGTTAAGAGAACCTATAAAAATAATCAATGTGATTATGTAAATATGCATATGTGTGTGTATATAAATATAAAATGAATTTGCTCATTTGTTAATATGCTTGACTAGTAGGAAAAATGTAATAAAGGTATTAACGCAAATTATTACTCCTTTAAGAATTATTTATTTTATTTATTATTATTTTTAAATTTACTATAGGGCATATGTGCTTGCCAGAAAGATAGAGAGAGGAAAGTGAGAAAACAGGCTGTCAGGTCTGGGATCTGAACTGCTGTCAGTCATATGTGAGTCCAGTGCCTTAACCACCATGCCACCTGCTGGCCCCAATTATTACTACCGTTACTACTAGTGCTGCAAATAGTAATAGTAATGGCCAGCACTAATACTCCCAATAATAATAGGGAGATATTAATTATTATTCACATTTTACAATAAGAAAACTGAAGCACAGAGAGTTATAGTAACTTTCCCATGGTCAAACAGCCAGGGGGTGGCAGAGCCAGGATTCCAACACAGAATCCAAGTTCTCATTCATCGTACTGTCTCCACAGTTAGCTAATATTCTTGATTAAAATGATTCATGATAATGATTTCAGTCACTGGAAGTCATTTAATAATTATAACAGAAATGTCAGCACACATTTTAGTAAGGAGTGAAAAAATTATTCAAAGTCTGCAAGGATATTAGACAGCTCATCTGTTAGAAAGTTATCAAAGATTTCAGGCAATCAGAGGACATTTACTGACAAAAGCTTACAAAGAATTCCAATAGCTCTTAAAAAAAAAACACAAAATATCAACTGACCACATGTTCCCATCCAGACGGATAAGTTAGAAACACCCTATCTATCCTGAACTTATCAGGATGAAAGATCATCAATCTAGACAAGAGATCATTAAAATTACCAAATGACAAAAATCCTATGCGACACAAAAATTCAAAATGAAAGGATAAGTTTTACTCCCTAAAATCATAAAACAGCTCTAGAATCCTGAAACCATCCCCAAAGCTGCCCCTTTTTGGAATTGCTAGAGTTTGTCCCGCCACAAGCTCTCCAACCCAAGATAAACATGAACTTCATTTGGGTGTGGGTATAAAAGATAACATTCGTTAGAAATGGCAATTCAACACTGTTGGCAAGCTCGAAGAGCCCTAACTCTGCACTGCAGGACCACTGATTCTGACACACAGGACAGCTAGCACTTTCTGGGCACACAGTGAACCGCATTATACAACCTTCCCGCTGGCCTATGCACCCAGAGGGACCTGCACTACGTGGGTCCTGTTCTATCAATATCTAGAACCAATGACCTTGAAAGTCTAGTCGCCCAGTACACGTCTGCTGAATTCATGACTAAATAAGAAGCAAATAATTCAAGGAAATATAAAAGAAAGGAAAAAAAATTTTGCAAGGCAAAACACATCAGCCTGAAATAGGAATTATCATGTTTACGTTTCTCTCATTATTATCTGGGACTCAAAAGAGCATGCTGACAAACAGTCGTGTAATGATTTTAAAGATGAAACGAAGTGTTTCTCAGTAACTTTTAGCCAAGTATCGTGATCGTATCTGGTATTTAATCAATAAATAAAAGAAAACAACCTCCTTGATGGTCAAGCTTGTGTCCTTTTTGCTTCTTCCATATCGACTAAGTGCAAATTAAGTGTAAACGAGAAAAACAATTCAAGAACAAAATCCTACCAGGCCTTCCCGATCAGCTTGAGGTCAAAAGATGTCTATGTGGGTTAGTTGATTATTAAAGCCCAGTAAGATTCTAACTCAATTTATTTTTTCTTCTTCTTAGTATAGACCTTAGATAATAATATTGACCTACTTTACAGGGCTATCATGAGAATGAATCAGCTTAAAAATGCGAAACACATCAGAGATGAAGAGCCTTATAATTTGTATCGTTAATCACTTTTACAATTAACAAATGAACTGAGACTCTCCATTTGAACCACTGTGTTAATTAATTAAAATACAGCAAATTTCTTAAAGTCACAATAATACTTCCCATGAATGAGTATGCTTATTAATAAGTATATATTTTCTAAAACATTCAAATATTTTTAAAGAAAGTAGACTGAGTATTACAGACAGGGAAAAAAATAGCTTTCAATGAACCACTCCAGGAAATAAAATTATTAGTGACAATTATTCCAGATCCTTGGATCTGTGAACCAGAAAGCCAACCTTCAAGCTATCAAAGAAGCCAGACAACCCACTGGGTTTGATTACTACTGTTACCACCATCATCAGAAAGGGTTGTACGGCCTCCTCGACCACCCGCCATCCCTAATACGAAAGGGCCAGGGCCCTAACAAGTGCAGTGTCGAGATCTGGATGTTTCCTATAACACCTTCTGTCTTTTAGATCAGAGTTACGCCGTGGAAACATGCACTTCGCTAACAGGAAGTCATTACAGGATTTCATCTATTTCCTTCCAACTCAGCTAGCTTGCAAAAGCTGATGAACACGACAGAATGACTGCTTTCCTCAGACGCCCGAGAGCAACCTGATAAGCTAGTTTGAAACAGGACTTGCAGCAACCTCGGTTATTGGGGATTGAAGCTTTTGGATGTTCTGTTTTATACACCTCATTTATCCAGCAGCAGGAGAGCTGTTACATAGGGTGAGGGGCACTGTGGAAAGGCTTAGACTCACTACAAAATGTGAATGTGCGTTGAATTCAGTTACCTGCGAGACAAAGAGAAGCCAACTCAGGAGGAAGGAAAAGGAGCCAATCATAGATATGAATCAAACAAGGCTGCACAGAAATATTAGAGCTTGTTCATGAATTGTTATCCTCGAGATTTGCTGTGAAAAGGCTTCCTGCAATGTTTTTGCAAAATGTTTAAAATTTAGCAGAGTCAGTTTGAACTAAATAATTACACCTATCCCAGTTCTTGCCTATGCAAGATAGGAGGAAAATGTAAAGGACTTTAGGTTCAGACATCTCTAATAATAATAATCCAGGATTGGATTATGCTATACTCCTGACACTGGAAGTCAGAGTATGTATGGGGACAGGAGAGCTGTCCAGTAGCTGAACAGTAGTGATGACAAAGTAGCTGGGTGGGAATAACAGGCATGAGAAACGGAGGTCAAAATTTCTCATTTTTCCTATGGGCAACCAGTCTCTATTTTAGTTTTAATGAAAGAGTTTAAGATCTAATGTTCAGCTATACATTAATCATGTTGCTTACGAAAAACAACATTTAGGGGAAAAGTCATGTTTTGTTTGCTTGCTTTATTTAAAAAGTGAGTGCACACAAATTTTTCTAAAATGGCAGCTCTGTACTCATGTCTGATGAAATTATGAAATGAATGCATGGACCAAAATATAAAGACATCAGTAATAATCCTAAAATGCCCCCCAAGTATTGGAACACTCTTTGATATGGGGGAGATGGGAAGGAGACCGATACCAGAATGTGAGAGTGAGATGGGGGAGAAAAAAGTCTTATGGAAGAGGAAACAGCAGAAGAGCTAGAATCCAAGACTTTTTAAAAAGTTGGACACTGAGTTTAGAGAGGGCTTTAAAATTCCGCATACGAGAAGTGCTTCTGGGAACCACGAGCCCCTGTGTCCTTGGACAGAGCACAGATAACTGAGTCATGGACACACCTAAGCTGGAGCTCTAGGCTCCTGCCACACTGGGGCCGGCATAACCAAGGGTTTCGGTGTGTGACGCATCCTCGAAATGCCCTCTCCCCAGCACAGAGGGAAACACACAGGAAGTTGGCCACAGGCAGGCAGGACTACGAAGGCAAGCGGAGAAATGAGAGCACAGGGAAAACATGGAAGCCTCGGGGGCAGCAACGGGTAAGTTAGATATTCTCAAGGAGAAAGAAAAGGATTTCCATGACCCTTAAATGCACTGTGGGGGCCAGCTGGTGGCATGGTGGTTAAGGTGCTGGATTCCCACATGAGGATCATGGTTCAAGTCCCTTACCCAGCAGCTCGAAAATTACGCCAGATACATGTGGATGTGTGCCCAGAACCCCAAGAGGAGAATGGAGATGAAGGGACTGCGGCATGACTAGCTCCTCTGGGGGATGATTTCTCACTTTCCCTCTCTCTGTCTCTCCAGAAAACACACACACCCTATGGCAAAAAAAGAACCACTGCGAGGTGCTTTATAAACTGCTCTACTGCATCTACTAACTGTCCCCAAAACCACATTCATGTGCCTTGCAGCTCTACCAGTTTGAGAGAAAGCACATAAACCACTACTTGATGGCCAGCAGGACAGATTCAAGACACGGGGTTCAACAGAAGACTTTCACCCTGGTGCGTCTCCTACGCCTCCACCTTCTTCCAACTTTCTTTCCCTTCAGCAAGGTCAGGTGAGCTCCCAGGGTCATCCGCAAACGTTTAGGGCAAAGAAATAAACCTTCCGGATTTGTGCTAGATAACCACACTCGTGCTGCCAGAAGCCCTGCCGGGAATCCTGCGTCCAGCTGGTAGAGTGGGCGTTGGCAGACGCATTATTCCATTCACAGCCAGTACTGCAGAGGAAGGAAAGGAATCGCATTCTCCACGGTGCTCAGAACCGGCTAAGCCCCTGCGAAGGCAGGCCACCACCGGCTTCTCTCTTCAAATTCACTTTTCTTCACACTCTCCACCCCTTGGAAGAAAGTCATACACTCATTTTGTTTCAATCGTTCCCATTTCAAAGTCTTTTGCTCTGGGCACTGATGTCCAGCTGAAATCGCAAGCTTGCCCACTATATCCGGAAACCTCCTTTCTTGAGGCTGGCAGGTGAGGCTGGCAGGTGGTATGGTGGTTAAGGGCGCTGGACTTCCACGTAGCCGACCGCAGTTAGAGTCCCAGACCTGGCGGCTTGTTTCCTCATTCCCCCTGCCCCCTTGCTCTGTCCCTCTCTCATCAAATTAAAATAAACAAATAAAATTTCAAAAAAAAAAAAAGGGAAAAAAAAAAGAAACCTCCTCTCTTGAGGAAGGGCCCCTCCAACACGCTCCTTCGCTAAGTACCACAGAGACTTCGGGCGACAGCGCTCCTGTCGGCCAGAGCCAGCAGGTCTGGGGATCAACTGCACAGCCCCGTCTAGCAGCTCTCTGGGTCATGGTTCTCAATAAGCAAACTCAGAAAACAAGCTCATTCTCCTTTTCCCACTCATTAAAAATAAACCCACAGGGTACCCAGATTTAGAACACACCTACCAAAGAAAACGTTAAATGGAGAGAGGGAGGTACCCACCCACATAATCTTTCCATTCAGAGAGGCACTATTCCACAGCTGCTATGGAGTTTATAATTAACAGACATGCTTAACCAACAAGAGAAATTTCTGGAATCTCTTGTAATTTACACAAGAGTCTGGCTTACTCCAAATTTAGACCACAGGCATGGGCTGGCTTCCATGTCTAAACCTGAAGGCCACACTAGCACACCTCTAGCTGGGCATCTTGAGATCACTCAGCCCTGCGTGCAGGCACCCTGGCCTGGCCCAGCAGCCCGATGGATGTGGAGCAGCTACTCCGACGCAGCGTGCTCCCACCCAGAGGCCCACCAACCGCCCACCACTTGCTTCACAGAGCTGGAGAAATGGCAGATTGCACTCCATGGTATTCACCATGGTGCCTTCTGTAGATGGTTGCTATCGTTGTACTACAAGGTTTTCATTGTCTTTGCCACTGGCCACCCCGGGTAAACCCTCAGTCCAGGTCAAAGACAAAGGTGTGCAGTGAGAGCCCGAGGCTGCCTGACAGAGGTTGAGCCCCAGGAAGACGGATGAGCAGGGTGGGAGGAGCGCGCCTGCTTAGGCTGCAGGTGGCTCTGCGGAGTCGTCTTTACCACGTGAATCAGCTCTGTCAAAAACTGCTGTATTAGAACAGGAAGTCTCCTCCTCTTATAGGAAAGGAAATTGAGGCTCAGAAAGAAGAAGAAAATTGTCCAAGGTCACATTATTTCCTGATGGATAAAGGACCAGACCCCAGTTTTCAAACTCCCAACCCAGGCATGATTCCCTGGGATTCCAGAGACAAATACAGGCTTTTTCCACCGAGTGGAGAAAAGCGCACAGCAGCGTGACTGGTGAGGCATGAGGTGGAACTGCCAGACGCTACATCAGACATGGACACAAATTAACTCTGCCTACCGGAGTAGGTCCTTAATCCCCACTTAGGTCCTCTTACCCAACCCCAGAGTTCACCCTAAGCTCCTGTTGGAGAAGTACTGGAAAGATCGTCTAGTTCCCACGACACCCCCTCCAAAGGCTGGCCGGGTGGGATATTAAGTCCTTTAAGAGCACTGGAACGAAGTGGGCCTCCAGAATCTCTGAGTCCTGGCTGAGTGCAGACATCCCCACAGGAAGAGCACACTGCTGGTTGTGACCTGCTATCAGCCCCTCTGCAGGCTTTAGGTATAAACACTGGCTCTCATCAAGAGGAACAGAGCAGTCAGGAGTTCAATGTGAGAAAAAGTGATGTTTGTTATTTATTATTTATTTGTTTATTTTTGGAGAGGTTTTTGCAATAGGGTGTGTGCACTCACCAGAAAGACAGAGACAGACAGACAGAAAGCAAGAAATCACCCCCCAGGGATCCTGAAGTTTTATTTTGTTAAGTTAAATTTATTTATTGTTATTTTTTAATTTGCTATAGGGCAGGGGACCAGCAGTTGGAGTATTGGCTGTGTCACTGGACTCCCAAGTAGTTGTCCACGGTTCAAGTCCTGGACCCGGAGGCTTAAACTCACGCAGGGTGCATGTGAGTGCGTGCCCAAGATCCCGAGAGGAGAATGGAGGAGAAGGGATTGTGGTGTGGCCACCCCCCAGGGGGGTGATTTCTCGCTTTCTGTCTCTCTGTCTGTCTGGAGAGCGCATGCGCCCCATAGCAAAAATCTCTCCAAAAAAAAAAGAAAAAAGAAAAAAAAATTGCTATAGGGCATATGTGCTCACCAGAGAGAAAATGAGAAAGCAAGTTGCCAGGTCTGGGACTTGAACTGTAGTTAACCATGTGGGAGTCCCACACCTTAACCACCACACCACCTGCAAGTGAGTTTTAACAGGAAGAGTAGAGAGTCGACCTTGGCTTTTAATCTTTTCCAACATGGCGACCATTTGTAGAGGTAAGAACCCTTCCTGCCCCCTCCATGCTTGCTGTACTTTATGGTGAAGAGAAAGAAAGGTAAGTCAGCCCAAGAAATGTGAGGCCTGTTAAAACTGACCAGGCCAGCGGGCACGGGTAGTGGGGCCCCATCATACCTGATAGCTGAAAGCTTTAAGTTGTTTGCATTTCTCAGCACTGACAACCATTGACATAAGTCAGACTTGCTATCCCCACATTTCCTTTAGAATTAAGCATACTGACCCCAAATAATCAGAAAATCACCCTGCTCTCCTGACAGTATTTAACCAATCACTATGACACAAGGCCTCTGACTATAATACCTTTTCAAACAATGTAAAGTTTTGGTGAACAAGTGATGCAATCTTCCTCTCCATTCACAATTTTTGCCTTTAAAATTATCTTGAAACCTGCCAGCTCTCAGTGCATACATTCAATGCCACTTGAACGTAATATCCAACCTGCAGTCCTCAGTTTGGATCCAAACAAACTCTTGCTTTATATACTCTGCCTCGGGTCCTCCTCTTGGGCCAGTGCTCTTGGATTACATTCATTGATAAAGCCTGTAATGGGCAGGATTTACTAATTGTTGAATCAGTGGCACTTTTAGCTGAATTTTTTAAACATCAGGATCATTTGAAAACCTGTAGTATCAGGTGCATTATATACACCACATATCGCTCTAGACGGTTCTACGAACCCCTCTCTTGAAATCCCAAGAGCCCATCTGTCAAGAAACCGCTGCTAGAACATTGGAAATTGCTCCCAGGTGAGCAGACCAGGTGGGCTGTCTCAGGGAGGGCTCCACTGAGGGAATCTGGGGACAAAGAATTGGGGAGTAAGAGCCCACAAAGCACACTGCACACACTTCTTAATTTTGCTTAAGACCAGCCCCACAGCCCCCTTTTTCCACAATGGTCAACATAAAAATTAGTGATTATAGGTTACCACTGACATATGGGCAAGGGAGGTATGGCTCAAAGGTGCTTAGGAGTAGGATAGAAGAGGGAAACACTGTCCCAGAACAAATTCAGCTTATCCTGATGCCAACTTTACTTGCCCAAAGAAATACAAAAGCCTAAAAATCAGCTAGAAAAAAACAGCAAGGCCATTCTTCAATGAAGCTTCCGGGTCTGGATTTGATCTCAGATGAAAAGGACATCAGGGAACAACATGGTACTCGCCCATGCTAGACCGACAGCTACACAATCACAACTTCAGACCCTGCCCTATCAATTTCTCACCAATAGGACATTCATTTAAATGTCGCCTCTAAGAGTACCTTTGGGCTCCCTGTTACACATATTCTGAAAGTCAATCTTACATTCTTTTTTAAAATAATTATTTAATTTTATTATTATTATTTTTTAATTTTACCAGAGAGAGAGAGAAAGAGAAAGAGAGAATGAATGAGAAAGCAAGCCACCAAGTCTGGGATTTGAACCATCATCGCCATATGGGTATCCAGCGCCCTAACCACCATGCAACCTAGTGGCCCCAACCTTATATTATTTAAAAGCAAAAGAAGAAAAATATTCAAGCCTACAGACTTAAATACACACATCACCTGTTACAGGAAGATGAAAAGCACTAAAATGCCAGGAAGCGGATGCGCCCCGTGCCTTCCCAGGTTGCCCTCTCCCACGCCCCTGTATGGCGAGTCTTGCCGCACTATTTGATGCCTTGAACATGTACTGAACCCTTAGATCAAACCACTGGGGACACTCAGGTGTGCAAAAAGCTTGGGGTCCTGCCACATCCATTCACACACATACCCTTGCCAAAGTCCTACTCTTCCTTCCTACTCCAACCCCCAAAAGCACAATGAATCTCCCCCCTTGACTACCTCACACATACTTCCATGACTTGCCACGGGGGATCTCCAGAGCTACATCACTGTGTCCGCCCCACCTTTCTCCCCACAACACCAAGCCCAGTGCTTAGCACAAAATGCCTCATGAAAGCACACTGCAGAAACAACGGGATGAATAGGTAGTTAGGGAGAAAAGCTTCTGATATCGATGTGTGAGGAGTAACTATTCACAAAGCTGTCATAATGTCTTAGCATTCAATTACTGGGGAAAACACGCTTATCCAGCCAAGCTAACTTGTCACATCCCTCCCCTGGTGATGAATATCACCTATATACCATATGAATAAGGAGAAGTCTGTTTTTCTATCAAAAGGCTTGAGTCAGACTCAAAGGTCCCAACAGGAAGGAATGCCTGCGGCATTGAAAAGAGCCCCCCTGGTGAGGAGCTCTCCGGCCAGGCCACCCTCAGCCTTCCCATCCTCACTGCTCACCGCTGCAAATGGGTGCACTCACCTGGCTTGTTTCCTTCGCGCTCATGGCCCAGCTGCCCCTTGGTGTTCAAGCCACACGTGTAAACTTCCCCATCCTCCAGCAGGAACACGGAGTGGTTCCCTCCACAGGCCACTTCCTTGACACTTCTGTCAGATATAAATCCACACACCTGTGGCTCGGCCACAATTCCTTGCAGGTTGGTGCTGATACCAGGTTGGCCCAGAGACCAATATCCCCAACATAACATTGTTCTTATCCTTCAAGGAGTCATGTAGCCTAGAAGAAAGTTAAAAAAAAAAAAAAAAAAAAAAGTTAAAAAAATAGGTTATAGAAAATCAATTTAAGTAATAAAAGTAAACCAATTTAAAAAGTAACCCTTCCCCTCAATATTTTTCAACTACCTTGCATCTCAAAACACATTAATATTGTTGAAAGTAGTTATCGGTTATAAAGATACTGGCTTGTGTTTTAGTAAGAGTTGAGAAACCATTTCTAAACAAGTATTATTTAAATCAGTGAGTGAGCACAGACAAAATGTGGATTTCAGGTTGAAGTGGGCCCGTTTGAGGTTTATCAGGACTATAGCCATTCTGAAATTAAGAAAGTCCTGGGGCCAGTAGGTGGTGTGGTGGTTGAGGCTATGGACTCTCACACGGTCAGCTGTGGTTCAAGTCTTGGACCTGGCAGCTTGAAACTCATGCCGGGTGCATGTACATTTGTTCCCAAGATCCCAAGAGGAGAATGAAGAAGGGATTGCAGCGTGTGGCTTTCCCCCCAGGGAGTGGTTTCTCACTTTCTCTCCCTCTGTCTCTCTCTGTGTCTCTGGTGAGAGCACACATCCT
Organism: Tupaia tana; assembly: GCA_026018925.1. NCBI lineage: Eukaryota > Metazoa > Chordata > Mammalia > Scandentia > Tupaiidae > Tupaia > Tupaia tana. The sequence continues at coordinate 17,737,420 of JAKSZU010000017.1, forward strand.
GTAGCAAAAATCTGTCTCTCTAAAAAGAAAGTCCCGTAAGAGAACAATCTGACCAATCACTAAGTCAGTCATAAAGAGATCTGTTTGAGGAGTGGTCAGATGGGAAGCCAAGAATGTGTATTTGAAGGAATTAAGATAATTACTCAGGGAAAAGCAACTTACCCTGATGGACTGCAGTGAGGAATGATTTGCACGTGCTTGTTTCTTGTACCTATAAACACGAAGAACACATTGGACTTTCCCAGTTTGAGGGTATCTGCTGACTATCTTCCTCTAACCAGTGACAGAAATAAACACCCTTCTCCAGCCTCTGCCCCTCACTTCATGGGACCCTGAGACTTAACCGGAAGGTAACAACGTCACTAAGAGGAGCCCTCAGTACAGGAGACTGGCTGAAACCGTCTTTGCAAACCATGAAGGTGAACAAAGCTCTGAAACTACTGGTATGACTGGCCTTATCCATTCTTGGTGCAACTTTCTTTTTGAGTTTTCTGCTTATTTAATTCCTTCTAAGATGTCGGACCAATTAACTCCTGCAGGTAACCTTTCGTTAACTTGCTTAGCAGTATTTTACCACTTGAAATAAAAATGAGAAATGGGAGGGGAAAGAAGCTTTCTTCCCTATAGTTTCAGTCAAACTTCACTTCCTACCTGAGAGGCTCACATCAGCCCGGGCCCCTCTGCCATTACTGTCATAACTGATAGGCCTCTCATCGTATCCTTGTAACTTAACTCCCCAGCCAAATTTTAATCTCCTTGGACACAGAACACGGTCTGACAGACCTCTTCTATTTAGCAGGTACTCAATCAGTTTCTTTGGCTAATTACTGCTGACATTGGCCTAAGGTTTAGTCACCTTTTAGAAACGCTTGCTTTCCTTTCATACAAACAAACAAACACTCTAGTCTCTTCACTGGTCCACATGCGCGAAGATGGCCAGATAATAATGAGTGTTGGTGACGATGCGGAGAAACCGGAGCCCCCCCCCCCCCCCACATTGCTGATGGGAATGTAAGATGGTGCAGCTGCTTTGGAAAAATCTGGCAGGTCCTCAAAAGGCTAAACATAGTTAACATATGATCCAGCAATTTCACTCTTAGGTACATACCCTAGAGAACTGTAAAAATACATCCACACAAAAACTTGTCCCTGAATGTTCATAGCAGCATTGTTTATATCAAAAGGCATATGTCGGGACCAGCAGTTAGCATAATGGCTGTCATTGGACTCCCATGTAGTTGACCGCGGTTTGAGTCCCGGAACGGGTGGCTTAAACTCATGCCGGGCGCATGTGCGTGCGTGCCCAAGATCCCGAGAGGAGAATGGAGGAGAAGGGATTGCGGCATGACCATCCCCCCTGGGGGGTGATTTCTCGCTTTCTGTCTCTCTGTCTCTCTCTGTCTGTCTGGTGAGCGCACGCGCCCTATAGCCAAAACCTCTCCAAAAAAAAGAAAAAAGAAAAAAAAAAAAGGCATATGTCCATAAACGGATGAATGACTAAAAAGATGTGGGGTATCCACACTGTGGAATTTTATTTGGCCACAGCATGGATGAGCTCTGAAAATATACTGAGTGGAAGAAGCCAGTAACAAAAAAAAATAAATTATTACATGACTCCACTTACGTAAAATCTCCACATCAGGCAAATCCACAGAGACAAAGTACACTCATGGCCACCTAGGACTGGAGGGACAGACAGGAATGGACAGAGGCTTCCCCTGTGTCTTTAGGAGGTGGCGAGCGTATTCCACATTTAGACTGTGATGATGGCTACACAACTTGGTGAACATATTAAAACCTCCTGAATTTTACAGCTTAGAAGGGTGAATTTTATAATTCATGAACTGTATTTCAGTAAAGTTTTTTGTTTTTTTAACGTTGCTACAGAGTTGGGGGGGTGCAGCAGATGGCATAGCATTCACACTGCTGGACTCCCACATAGCCAACCGCTGTTCGAGTCCAGACCTGGTGATTTGGAACTCACTCATGATGGGTGAGTGTGTATGTCCAAGATTCTGGGAGAAGAATAGAGGAGAGGGGATTGTGGCATATCCATTCCCCCAGGGGGGTGATTTCTCACTTTCCCTCTCACTGTCTCTGTCTGTCTCTCTCTCCAGCGAGTGCATATGCCCTAAGGCAAAAACTTAAAAAAAAAAAACCTGCTATAGGGCATGTTCAATCACCAGTGGGGGAGGGGAGAGAAGGGTGGAGAGAGAGTCCGTGAGAAAGCACTCCTAAAGTGGGTGAGAATGGCTACATTGCAATCCCTTCTCCTCCACTTCCTCTTGGGATTTTGAGCACACATGCACTCAGCATGTTTTTCTAGCCACCAAGTCCAGGACTCAAACCACAGAGGCATCCATGTGGAATTCTGCCACCTTAATCACCACTCAACTGGCTAGCCCTCTCAATAAAGTTTTTTATAATTATGTTTAAATCTTTTTTTCTTCTCTATGTCGACTGCTTCTGTGAGTCCACATCCGCTAATAAGGCTTTGCTGACTTTAATTACTGAAGTTGTCATTACAAACGTAATAGACAAAATGACCACAGTTCAAAACCCAGTCCTGGTGACTGGAAAAACAGGCCAGGTACATGTGTGTGCCCAATCTCCTAACAGAGGGATAGCAGAAGAAAAAGAATTGTGGCATGACCATGGCCAAAAGGGATATTCTTTCTGTCTGTCTGTCTCTCTCTGATGAGAGCACATACCTTCTGAAAATTTTTAAAAAGGCAAAAATAATAGGGACAAAATGTTTAGTGAAAGCTTTATGCATTCCCTCCAAAAGGAGGGAAGGGACTGTACTACTAGAATTCACTTTGGGAAACTATGGGAATAGTAATGTTCCATTGCCCTTTTCTGCTTACGAAGCTCTAGAGGAGGGGAACCCAGGGCCAGGTGGTGGGGCAGACGTGACACCACTGGACCCACCTGGAAAAGGCCCCATTGTCATGTCGTAGGACCTCTCTGACTGCAGGGTGTGTGCACTCACACCAGAGAGCCAGGCCAGCTGAGATGGAGGCTAGATCTTAGCATGAGGCCCCTGCTGGGACTCTCTCTCTATCCTTTCTTTAAAGAAGGGAGAAATTCCAATTATGTCTTTGTGTGTGTGTGTGTGTGTGTGTGTGTGTGCGCGCGCGCGCCAGAGGGTGTGAGTGCTCCCCATAAACAGAAAGAGGAGAGAGAGAAAGCATCCCCCCCAAAATGGAGTGTGGTCACACCACAATCCCTTCTCTTCCATTTCTCCATCCTATCAGGATTTGGGACATACATGTGCCCAGTGTGTTTTTCAAGCTGCCAGGGCTGGGATTCCAACTGTGTGGTCAGCCATGTAGAACCCAGCTCCCTTAAGGTCCAGGCCAAAGGGCTAGCCCCTCAAGTATGTCTTACAAAAAAGAAGCAGTTCCTACTTCCAACACCAAATTAAGAGGGAGTGACTGAAGCTATAATTGGGCTGCAAGTTTGGAACATGGCCATAGGGATTCTCTGTGACATAGCCAATGAGTTTTGAGAACACTGATGTCTAACACTCAGTTTGAAGTTGGTGCCTATTCTGAAATCACTGTTTGGAACCCCAGGCCTTCCATCAAAGTTAAGACACAACACCCTTACAATAATTGTACTTTGCTGAGTGTAGGTAAATCAAAAGAACCTTGGGAAAATCCTGCAGAGCCCTTCTTGAAGACAGAAGATTAAGTGGAGAGCAAGAATTTTGGGGAGCCATGATGGAACTGACACAGTCCTTGTCCCCTCTGGAATGCTTAGAATTTGGGGAGGACACTAAACCTCCCACTCCCATGATCTTGGGCTTGAATCACCTTATTTGAATGGTCCAGGAAACAGTGCAGAAGATGGTGTTAAGGACATTCATGTTCCATTTTAGATCCCAAATACATATTTTAATTATAATATTGAACATCTTGTTCTAATCACACTTCTAAAAGCTGCCATGCTCCCCACATTGAGAATCACCATTCTAAGTTCTGCAGTTCAAAGCATCAGGATTTCAACATCAAAGTGGTCCCACCTAATCTTTGGTAATCTTTTACGTCCCAATGAAAAGAGGATGGATTTAATGGAAATTGCACAGTGCTACTTTAAATTATACTGCTAGGCAGAAGACATCAAAGTTTAATTTATCAGCCAATCTACCAGAGAGAATTTTCACTAATCTCTGAATCTAAAGGTATAAAGAAGACAGCTAATCGGCTATTCTGTGCAAACCGCGCTTTCAAAATGACAAACTGTTCTCCCAAAGTAAAAACATGCCTACACGACTACCAACCAAAGAGTACAACACAGATGAAATTCATTCTCTCAACCCTTCATGGCAACAATGACAGTACAGTACTTTGTCCTTAACGTGATGGCATTGATTTGTACATACGGCCTAGCTGTACAACTGCCTTACGGTAATCCTGCATTTTTCAGACTTTCAGGAAAGACATGAGAAGACCCGCCCTCCTCAAAAAAAATAATAATGGAAAAACCGAATCTCAATTTGCTGTGCTAATTGGAAAGTTCTGCTTCCCAAGATGTGTATGCCTTCTCCAGACTACACTAAAAGAGTATTAAGTTTAAACGTTATTATTTAATTGCTGATTGGGAGTAAGAAGGGAAAAATTAAAATGTATTAGGTCTTTGGGAAAGTCAAGATGCATTCTTGCATAGAAAAACACGTCATGACTTTCCTGATAACCTAATCAAGCCGGCAGGGGGGTGGTGATGGTGGTGGAGGTGGAGGTGGTATGCAGATAAACATTCAAACCGAGCAGCCAGATCACAGAGCTGACTCTGACTGCTCCCAGCGTGCTCAGTTGCTGTTATGCTCACTCAATTCTTGCTTCGTGATCACTGTTTCATGAGTTTGTCTTTCTCTCTCCTACCTATGACTATATATAAGCCATACCACCACTTCCTGTATCTTGGCCACTATGCTAATACGCATGTTAGATCATTATCTCATTTCATCTTCACAGCAACCTAATGCCATAAGTGCTATTTTTAGCATCATTTTCAGATAAAGCAAGGCTCATGAAGATGAAGAAGTATGCCCAAGGTCACACAGCTGGAAAGAGCAGAACCAGGCTAGGAATCTAGACCTGACACCAAAGTCCACATGCATATCCACAAGGCTACACCGTCACCAAGAAGATTTTTGTGTCACCTACAAAACGGCAACGCAATGCAGGAGATCCTGAAAATGTGAAAATAAAGTTGCTCTTTGAGAGTGAGGCTTCACAGAACTGGGAGCTCATGGATGTAATTAGACAGCTGTCACATCAAGCCAAATATAGTGTCTGTAAAAACAGACATCAAGGTCATGGTTGTACGTGTACACAACAATCAGTAAACAATACTCACGGTGGCTTTATGAACACTAAACAAAAATGGCAACAACCAAACATTATCAAAGGTGCACAGATAGACAGACTGAAGTATACAATGGAAAATTACTCATCGATAAAAAGTGGAGAGGTGGGGCCAGCAGGTGGTAAAGTGGCTAAGGCGTTGGACTTCCACATGACTAACTACGATTCGAGTCCCAGATCTGGAGGCTTGAAACTCACACTAGGTGCATGTGTGTGCATGCCCAAAAGTCCCAGAGGAGAAAGGGTTTCAGTGTGGTCATCCCCCCGGGAGGATGGTATCTTACTTCCATGTCTGTCTCTCTGGTGAGTGCACATATCCTATGGCAAAAAACCTTAAAAAAAAAAAAAAAAAAAAAAAAAAGTGGAGGGGTAGAAGAAGTGTATGACTGAAATGTATTTTATAAAATTGTTTACAAGTAATAACTATATATTTGTGGACTCCAATGTAATATTCTGATATATGTGTTCATTGTGAAATGATCTAATTCACACATCCATCAACTCACAAACTTACTTTTTTTTTTGAGAGGTTTTTGCTATAGGGTGTGTGTGCTCACCAGAAAGACAGAGAGAAAAAGAGAGACAGAAAGTGAGAAATTACCCCCCAGGGGGGATGGCCACGCCGCAATCCCTTCTCCTCTGTTCTCCTCTCGGGATCTTGGGCACGCACGCACACGCACCCAGTGTGAGTTTTAAGCCACGGGGTCCGGGATGCAAACCGTGGTTGACTACAAGGGAGTCCAGCAACATAGCCATTATGCTAACTGCTGGTCCCACAAACTTACATTTTTTAAATTGCCAGCAGGCACTGTCCTCGCTGGAGAGAGACAGAGAGAGAGAAAAGAGGGGGAGAAAGCACCACCCAAAAAAGCAATTCCTTCTCCACCCCACTGGGATGCACAGGCACCCAGTGTGTCCCCTAAGCTGCCAAAGGCCAGGATTTGAAATGCAGTCAGCAATGTGAGATCCAGTTCCCTAACCACTAGGCTACAGGAGTGGCCCAACAAACTTACCATTTTTTTGTGGTGAGAACACCTGAATTTCAGTTTCTTAGCAATTTGGAAATACACATTAAGTCACCATGTTGTACAATAGGTCAGAAACCTATTTCTCTTGTTTAACTGAAATTCTGCATCCTGAAATGCACTTAAAGTAAAAGAAAGCAGCAACCTAATGTGGTTCTCTTTCTAAACAAAGTTATTTTAAAATTCCTCAAGTGTATTACCTACTGTTTTTCTGCTACTATCTCTTTACTTGGTAAAAAATGTATATATACCTCTTTGTGGTTTTTAAAGTTTCTTTCTTTCTTTCAAGAGTGAGAGAGACAGCGAGACAGGCACTCGGCACCAGGGCTCCTATACCACAAACCACTCCAGCTCAAGCTGCCCTGGATTGTGGGCAAGTACACACCTGGCATATTCGTGGAGGTCTCCACACACAGATCCAGAATCTTCCTCCGTGGGCCAGCCTCCAAGCCCTGCATTACTAGTGTGCCAATGTCTGGACCCTCCACTCCCCTCTGAACAGCAATGAGCATGACACTGAGCAAGCTAATCAGAAAACACCACCCCTAAGCCAGAGCTCATGACCCAAACCAATCAGAGAAAGCCACCTCTAAGCCATAGTGACAGGTGCAGAGACAGGTCCACACACTCAACATGGCCACCGTCCTTCCCCATTAAAACGCTTCCCCATGAAGCGCTGATGCGAGAATGCCTTGTGCTTCTGAAGGGTCACTGAGGCTGCTGGAAGCTACCTTCCTGCCACAGGGAGACACCTGTAAGTTATGATGTAGCTACCATCCACAGTTTCAGACAAGAGACAGAACAAGTCCCAGTGATGTGGGTTGAGGCTCTGATCCCCTTTTCTGGTGTCAGCACCGCCCCTTTATTCTTATGAAACAGAGTTGATCTTCAACATTTGGGGATTCCATACTTGTGAACTTTGCCTACTCACTGAAATTTATGTGCAACCCCAAAATCTATACCTGGAGCACTTTTTCAATGATTTCAAAGCATATGCTGAGTGACAAGACACTGGAGTCACACTATACATGTTCCTGGCTAATGTTGAACAAGCAGTGCCCTGCCGCCTCGTCTCAGATCTCACTGCACACAAGCGTCCTATTATTCCACAGCTCACATTTCCTGTGCTTTCTATGGGTGAGATTGCTGTTTAATGTGGCCCCTAAATGCCATTTGCTGTTAGGAGAGAGCAGCTCAAGGTGAGGATCGTGCACACTGATTTCTTGTTCTCAACATGAAGACAGCTGTACTGCTAAGACGCTCAGTGTACCTAAAACTCGAACGACTTTCTATAAGAAACCTGGCAAGCATCTCATAAAGTGACCCAGTATAAGAAGGGCAAGAGTTCCCTGTGTGCCCAGGGAAAGAGGCGCTATGACCGGAAGCAGAGTGGCTATGGTGGGCAGACAAAGCCAATTTTCTGGAAGAGGGCTAAAACCACCAAGAAGATTGTCCTAAGGCTTGAGTGTGTTGAACCGAACTCCAGATCCAGGAGGATGCTGGCCATTAAAAGTTGCAAACATTTTGAACTAGGGGGAGATAAGAAGAGAAAGGGCCAGATGATTCAGTTCTAAACTTTGAGATTGTTTTGTTCTTTTAATTTTTAGCAGAAAATGTTGAAGATACAGAAAATTTACCTGTAGAAAAATAAATAGTGATATTCTTAATAAAAATAATAATAATAATAAAATGGCCCCTAAGCATCCAATTGAAGTGGTATCTAGTGTCGCAGAAGGCTGTGGTGTGCCTTACAAAGAAAACGTAAGATCAGTATTGGCCTTGAGTTCAAAGTTAATGAAAAAACACTACGGTACATCCAAAAACAGGAAAGGAAATCCATTGATCCGTATATTAGGTCACCCTAGAAAGTGTTACTATGTGTAATGAAGCTATAGAAAAGATGACAAAGCAGCCCGATCTGTGGATTCATAAGATGACAAGCAATAAAAAAAGCAAGCACAGGGACCAGCAGTTAGCATGGCTATGTCACTGAACTCACATGTAGCCGACTGTGGTTCAAGTCCCGGACCCAGTGGCTTAAACTCACGCCGGGTGCATATGCGTGTGTGCCCAAGATCCTGAGAGGAGAATGGAGGAGAAGGGATTGCAGCATGCCCATCCCCCCAGGGGGTGATTTCTCGCTTTCTGTCTCTCTGTCTCTCTCTGTCCTTCTGGCAAGCGCATGCGCCCTATAGCAAAAACCTCTCCCTCCCCCAAAAAATAAATAAATAAAGCAAGCACAGTGGGCAGCATTGATGTGAGGCTGAAAACCAACAAAAATGTTGGTTTCATATTCCTAGGACCAAGAAAACGTTAAGCCTTTCTTGGCTAGTGTTCTTTCATAAAGATATACTATCTATAGTTATTGGTTAGAAAAGTATACTAAATAAGTTATCTAGACACAAACACACATAACGCAAGATTACGTGTTGACCGGCTGGCAAAAATGTTGTGGTAAGAGAAATGCAGGAACCTAACCCTGTATTTCCCCACAAGCAATAGCTCTGTATTCACTAATCTGGTGATTACAGCCGCTTTCTAGGACACGATTACTGCAAATAATGAGAATCAATTATATCTAAAGTCTAATGAGTCCTTTTTTGTTTATTCATTTGTTTAAGCTTGTTCAAACTAATTTTTTTCCCTTAACGATAAGAAACTCCTGATTGATAACATAAACAATTATAGTATTAATAATAGCAAGGAAAACTTATTTTGATCTTACTCTGGGTCTGGTACTTTTCGCAGTTTCACAGATATTAACTTATTTGATCTTCTGTGAGAAAGGTACTGTTATTATCCTCTATAATTTACAGATGAGAAAAGTAAAACTAAAAAAATAAATAAAAAAGGACAATGATGAAAAAAGAAAAAGAAATTGAGACAGAGTGTTTTAGGGAGTTCACTCGATCACACTACCAAAGCTAGAATTTAAACCCAGTCTCTGCTCTTAACAACTACAGTCTACAGTGAGGAGCCTAGAAAATACACAGCCAAAGGGTAAGACTCTCTAACGTGTCTCCAACATTGTCCAGAGAACAAGGACCGAGGTTAGTCACTCTGGCTATATGAGCTCAGTAATTGTTTCCCAAAAGTGGAGGTGGGTGGGTTAGACTCTAAGACATCAGCCATTAAATTTACCCAGGCACTTGCTTGTTTCGAGTCCATAATTAACAAACAACCATCAAGAACTCCAGAGCAGATGACCTCAGGGAGAGAAAGCCATGACCAGCTGACAGAAGCATCCCAATCTCCTTGGCATACTTCTCGTTAGTAGTTTGGAACCCAACTCCTTGGCATTTCTTTTTTTTTTTTTTTTTTTTTTTTTTCCTGAGAAAGAGATTTTTTTCTATGGGGCACTTGTGCTCACTGGAGACACGGAGAGACAGAAAGTGAAAAATCACCCCCCCGGGGGGATGACCACAATGCAACCCTTTCTCCTCCATTTTCCTCTTGGGATTTTGAGCACATGTGCCAGGTGTGAGTTTTAGCCACCCGACCCGGAACTTGAACTGTGGTCAACTACATGGGAGTTCAGTGACATAACCATAACGCCATCTGCTGGTTCCCTCCTTGGTATTTCTACACCTCATTAGTAATTCGGTTCCCTTGGTCAATCAGCTTTTTAAAAGTTTATTTAGCATGAGTCAGTCCTTGAGGGTCACCTAACCTCAGTGCTCTGGCCAAGTACACTCCTGAGTAAGCAGCCTAAAAGACAGCCTCATCCCTGATGGACTAGTAGAAAACATTATTTAAAAAGATAATTAAAAAGTCTGTAGTTTGGGGCCAGCAGGTGGCATGGTGGTTAAGGCACTAGATTCCCACATGGCGAATGGCAATTTGAGTCCCAGACCCAGCTGCTTGAAAATCAAGTCAGGCACATGAACATGTGTGCCCAAAATCCTGAGAGGAATATGAAAGAGAAAGGATTGTGGCATGTCCATCCCCCTGGGGGGTGATTTCTCACCTTCCCTCTGTCTTTCTCTGGCAAATGCACAAGCCCTATGGCAAAAACAAACAAATGAACAAAAACTGTCATCCAAGAAAACTTCACAAATCCTTCCCATCTGAGTTCTTGTAAGGTAATCTTCAAGTAGTCAAATAAAAAGTAGAAAGTAGTCACCAAGAAAATTAAACAGCAACCACAAACGAGATGCATCCCTACAAATGGATTCTCAGTCCTGACGGGAAACATGGTCTAGGTCGTGATGACACTTTGTCAAAACTACAGCAAAAGACACTAAAAGGATGTAGTGTCCAGGAGAGACGTTCAGTGCATCGAAGAGAAGCCAGCCGTTAATACAGCTTTCACTTAGAAGTACACGCTAGCTGAACCCCCAAATCCAGTAGCTGCTGGTGTCCACGAACTCAGAGGCCCAGCTTCAGCAAGGGTCTGCACCACTGGATCCTCCCAGCCATCTTCCCTCATTCTCTGTCTTTCCTTTGCCCCTAGAGAGAAAGAATTTTTTATTTCCCTTCAAAACCTCAATTAGAGGGCTCTTTCCCACTATACACGATGGCAGGCGATAAAGCTGCAAAGCAGGAGACTAAGGAGAAGAAACCTGAAGCCAAGAAGGCTGATGCCAGTGGCAAGGTTAAAAAGGGTGACCCCAAGGCTAAAAAGCCCAAGAAGGGGAAGCCCCATTGCAGCTGAAACCCCGTCCTAGTCCGGGGCATCGGCAGATACTCCCGGTCTGCCATGTATTCCAGGAAGGCCGTGTACAAGAGGAAATACTCGGCCACTAAATCCAGGATCGAAAAGAAAAAGAAGGAGAAGGTTCTTGCGACTGTCACAAAACCGGTTGGTGGAGACAAGCATGGTGGTACCCGGGTGGTTAAACTGCGCAAAATGCCTGGGTATTATCCTACTGAAGATGTGCCTCGAAAGCTGTTGAGCCACGGCAAAAACCCTTCAGTGAGCCTGTGAGAGAGCTGTGAGCCAGCATCACTCCTGGGACCATCTGATCATCCTCACTGGGCGCCACAGAGGCAGGAGAATGGTTTTCCTGAAGCAGCGGAGCAGTGGCTTGCTACTTGGAACTGGATCACTGGTTCTCAATCGAGTTCCACTGCGTAGAACACACCAGAAATTTGTCATTGCCACCTCCACGAAAATTGATATTAGCAAAGTAAAAATCCCAAAGCACCTTACTGATGCTTACTTCAAGAAAAAGAAACTGTGGAAGCCCGGACACCAGGAAGGTGAGATCTTTGACACAGAGAAGGAGAAATACGAGATCTCAGAGCAGCGCAAGGTTGATCAGAAAGCTGTGGATTCGCAAATTTTACCAAAAATCAAAGCTGTTCCTCAGCTCCAGGGCTACCTGCGATCCGTGTTTGCCCTTACAAATGGAGTTTATCCTCACAAATTGGTGTTCTAAATTTTTTTTGCCAAGAACCTAGTTAAATAACTGATCATATATATATATATATATATATATATATATATATATATATATATATATATAAAGAAAAAAAACCTCAATTAGAGGGACCGCAGTTGGTGTAATGGCTATGTCACTGGACTCCCATGTAGTCAACCGCAGTTCGAGTCCCGGACCTGGTGGCTTAAACTCACGTCCGGCGCATATGCGTGCATGCCCAAGACCCCTAGAGGAGAATGAAAGAGAAGGGATTGTGGCGTGGCCATCCTCCCTGGGGAGTGATTTCTCACTTTCTGTCTCTCTGTCTCTGCCTTTCTGGTGAGCGCACACGTCCTATAGCAAAAAAAAAAAAAAAAAAAAAAAAAAAAAACTCTCAAGAAACAAAAAAACCTCAATTAGAAAATTTGCTGCAGAATATAGGACTACACTCTCTTGGGCACCTACACCAGCCTCCTGGACTGCCCCTATGCTCAGCCCCAGCCTCTCCATTTCGCCACCACAAAACAGGAAGAAGGACGACTTTCTCTCGACCTCACGCCTGGGCCTCTCCTCAGTCCTTCTCGTCTATTCTTGGTAAAAGATTTAGGATAATCTTTGCAGGGCTTAAGGGTTAAAAGGACTAAGGTTCAGCCCTGAATTAACCACATGCTCGCTATGCAAACCGTGGAAGGTGTTTCACTGCTCGAAGCCTGTTTCTCATCTCCAAAGGGGCAGAAGAGTTGAGAGGGCGCCCTGAAGAGGAATGAGAAAAGGCACATAAAAAGTGCTTAGCACGGTGCCCACATGTCACTGTAAGTGACCAACGGCCCTCACCAGGGCTCCCACTTGCTTTTCACTGAGACCTCTGCAGGCAGGGTAGTTCCTGAAAGAAGCGGAGGGTGTGTCTCTTCTCTTCCTCATTGCAGTCAGCATGACATAAGTTCATGTAATATGCACCACGACAAAGCACGTCACCACCATCTGCCAGAGCTTCCATGCAGGAGATCTGAGGTTGCTAGGAGAAAGTTTGCTTTGTGTATTTTCTTTTAAATTCTAGAGAGGGTATGAGGGAGGGTGGTTTCATCTCTCTTTACCAGTCCCAGTGAGTTGAATGCTAAAATACAACCTTTAATTCCTAAACTGTGTTTTATAATCAGACTGTGCACATAGCAGCCTCATTCCTTTGTTTGAAAGTCACTGAAACCTAAATAACACTCGGGCAAGACTTCTAATCTCATCTAAAATAGGGATGAGCTTCCTTTCAAATAGGCTTACAAGCAATTACCTGAACAGTGCGGATGTGTGCAGGGGGCTTCTCTAACAAGAAAAGGCAATGTCTAAGGCTTCAGTGTTTTGCAGCTTTAAATGCATTTGGAGTCAAAATTGAAATGCAAAATTAACAGTATCAAAGAAGATTCATTCTCATGACATGCTTTCTTATTAAAAATGTTACTACCACAGGCAGAAATGGCACAGAAGGCAATAAGTTTTCAACAATGTGAATGTACTCTTTGCTGTTTTCTAAAGAACTTAATTTTATTATTATTATTATTATTATTATTCTTTAATTCACCAGAGAGAGAGAGACACACACACACAGAGGTGGGGGGGGGGGGGGTAGTGAGAAAGCAAGCCAGCAGGTCTGGGACTCAAACCACGGTCAGCCATGTGGGATTCCAGAGCCCTAACAGTATGCTACCTGATGGCCCCTCCTTCCTGTTTTCTTCCTTCCTCCATTTTAGCTGAACTTCAGTCTTCAAACCCTTTCAGCCAACATGGGAGCGTGCCTAATTCTCTCTCTTGACCATCCTCCCAGGAGAGGCCTTCTTCACTACCTGGTGCTGGGCTTTGCAAGACTAGAAGAATGTTCTTTCCATTGTCTGCACAAGCTGCCTTCCCAAGACACCTGAGTGGACTGGCAAGAACTGAAAAGCCGAACAATCCCAAATCAAGGATATAGATTATGCACGGCTGGTGGGAACACGAACTGGCATAATCACTTTGAAAACAAGATGGTAGTATTATGTGGTAAAGACGTGGGTGTGACTACCCCACTGTGTTGTAATTTCACCCCCGGGCATAGGAGCAGCACTGCACAACGGATAGAGGCTCTACGGTACTCAGGCACTACTCAGGACTGGAGAGAAGGGTGATCAACACCTGGACATTCAGAACTCTGCAACAATGGAATACCTTCACTGTTCACCATGGTGGCTATACAGCACTTGAAATGTGGCTAATTCAACTGAAATTCTATTACTATTTAGTTTTGATTTTAATGAGAGTTAACATATGGCTTCTGGCTATCCTGCAAGCCAGTACAAAGAGAAACTTGTGGACACATGCATCAAGATTCAGTATAAGGGGCCATATGGACTCCCATATGGCCAACTAAGGTTAAAGTCCTGGACTCAGTGGCTTGAAAATTTCACCGGGCACATATGCTTGCATACCCAAAATCCAGAAGAGGATAGAGGCAAAGGGACTAAGGTATGGCCATCCCCCAGGGATGGAGGGTGGTCTTTCACTTCCACTCTCTCTGTCTCTCTCAAGTGAGCACATACACTCTATTGCAAAAACCTAAAAACAAAAGAAAACAAAACAAAACCTAAAACATGAATGAAAATGTTCATTTCAGCACTGTTTGAAGTGTGTGTGTGGGGGGGAGAGACCCAAATGCACATCAGTAAGAAAATGGATAAACTATGGCACATCATAAAATAGAATACCATACACAGTGAAAAATACATGAGTTCCATCTACAAGCATTATAGTAACTAAATCTTAAAAGTGTTGAGTCAGTGAAGAATTGAGAGTATGATCCATTTTTTATAAAACTCAAATACAAACATTACAAATATATTATTTGAAGATAAAACCATTAGTGGCTATAAAACTACGAAGAAAAACAAAAAATACACACACACACACACACACACACACACACACCACAAAGTGATAGTTATGGAGGCAGTGGGGGTGGAGAGAACAATCCAGAACATGAAGCAGGTGCTTCCGTAGTACGGCTCATGCTCTGCTCTATCCCTCTGTTTGTAACTTTTTCCTTTTCTTATTCATGATACAGCGTGCGCACCTGCTAGTGACAAGAACAGACACAGGCAGGGACACAGAGAGAGGCACACCCTCCAGAGAATCTGAGAACGCCACAGTCCCCTTCCTCCAGGCAGTGAATCCAGCATACTTCAAGATGAGCAGACCAGAGATTTGAACTGCAGATGCCACCTGAGATCATGCGTCTCTTGAGTGGTGCATTACTACTCTCCATGAACTGGCCCATCCCCCGTCCTTTTATGTTATGTTTCTTAAACGTATTTGTTACATACCTTACTATATGCTTACAAACAGCTCACAACAAAAAAACAGTGAGGATATGTCGAGGCAGTCTCACTGCCTCCTGTATCTCCTCCACCAACATCCTGCCCTGCACAGGCTGGGAGCCTGTGTGTGGAGAAGCCAGATTTGATTCCTCTCTGTGTCTCTGGTCCTCATTAGAGTACAGCAGCCCAGTACAGGTTTGACAAGTGCCTAGTGAACTGAACCCAACCTGAGGAAACCCACAATCTCAATTGTTAACGGTGTTGTTTTCCAGATGTTAAAATTTTCCTATGGGGGTGGTGTGGTGTTTAAGGGTGCTGGACTCCCATGTGGCCAACTGCAGTTTGACTGCTGGACCTGGTGGCTTGCTTTCTCACTTTCTCTCTCTCTGTTCTTCTCTGGTCAAATTTAAAAATAAATAAATAAATAAAGTTAAATTAAAATAATAATAATAATTCTTTTTTAAAAACTTTCCTATGCAAGGCCAACAGGTGGTGTGGTCATTAAGGTGCTAGACTCCTATGTGGCCAAGCACAGTTCAAGCCCCAGACCCAGCAGCTTGAAAATCATGTCAGGTGCCTATGCGTGCATACCCCAAATCCCAAGAGGTAAACAGAAGAGAAAGAACTGCGGTGTGGCCGTCAACCTGGGAAGTGATTTCTCACCTTCCCTGTCTCTGTCTCTCTCCAGCAAATGCACAAACCCTGTGGCAAAACCTTAAAAAAAAAAAAAAGGAAAAGAAAAAGAAAAAAAGAAGAAACCTGTGCAGTAATAATAATAACAATGTATTTCCTTCATTTGAGAATGCACTCCCCCTCAGTATATTCTAGCACAGCTGAAAGTAAAATGAATGCCTTTTACAATCTAAGCTGTCATTAGGAAGCACACCTCAGTATCAGCAGCATGTTAGAATTGAGTGGAAACTCCACGAAGGAAGGACTGAGCCTCTTTGTCCATTTCTCTATCCCTAGAGGCTGACGCAGTGTCTGGCATGTTGCAGAGCCTCCAGGATCCCTTGCTATACAAAGAAAAAGTCACCGCTCCTATTACTACAATGGCTATGGAGGCAGAGGGGACGGAGGGAAGAATCTGGAACACAAAGGCAGGCACTTCGACAGTGTGCTGATGCCATACTGTGTGTCTGGCTGTGCGCTAGAAACTTCACACCGAGCACTGGATGTACCCTTTGCGATAGCAGAGAGCCTGAGCGTGAGCAAGGAGAAGTCACTTGTCCAGGAACACGAAACAAGCAGCGGAAATGGAAACTTACTGAAGCAGCTGAGGCAGGATGCAAACCTCCTCTACGAGACTGTAAAGTCCATACTCTTACACATGACACTATTCCTCCAATTTTGAAAATAGACATTTAAAAAAGATGCTGCATACAGTAGGTGAGCTCATATGAGCTCAATCACATTGATGTGTAAAGGCGACGTGAGCTATAACCGTAAGTCTCTCACTAGAATTCCCCCGGCTTTCCTCCACATCTACCTGCATGGCAATTACACGTCCCTGCCACCAACAGGTGAGCCTTGAAAGTCCATTGGATCCCATCTCTAACCAAGTGCCGCACATTCCCAACCCCATTTGAATGGCAGCTTAGGCCTTCAGAGACTAGTTAAGTTCTAACAAGGAAGGGTTGGAAGCAGAGACCAAAAATCAGGGCTCCTATCCCCTGGGCTTTTTTTTTTTTTTTTTTCCTTTCTTTTTTGGAGAGGTTTTTGCAATAGGGCACGTGCGCTCGCCAGACAGACAGAGAGAGACAGAGAGACAGAAAGCAAGAAATCACCCCCCCCGGGGGGATGGCCACGCTGCAATCCCTTCTCCTCCATTCTCCTCTCGGGATCTTGGGCACGCACGCACACGCACCTGGAGTGAGTTTAAGCCACCAGGTCCAGGACGCGAACCTCGGTTGACTACATGGGAGTCCAGCGACATAGCCATTATGCTAACTGCTGGTCCCCTCCCCTGGGCTTTTTGTTTTCTTCAATACCTTGCCACAGAAGGAAGGCATTAAGATCTGCTAAGGTCCCTCTTCAGGAAGCCACACTAGGCTGAGTCCTCCATTATCCTGTCCATCCTAGTATCAATACCTCCACATACAAGATGAGAAGACTAAGGGCCAGAGGAATTAAGTCACTCACCACAGGTCAAACCCTTGGCATTTGGACTAGAAGCCAGAAGTGTTCCACCTCACCTTGCAGACCTGCAAGTTAAAGAAGTAACGGCATTAGAACAGAACTCTGCAAAGTGCTTTCCTGTTACTGAAAACAAAAGGGCAGGAATAAACTTCTGAAAATAAGAATGTTGTTACATTACTCAAGCTTGAGTGTTCTCCCAATAAGCATCTCAAGACTGGAGTTTGGGTAAATACCAGCAAGATAACCTCTAACCAAATATGAAGATGTCAGTCACTTTTAAAAGTCAACTCAAGACACAGCACCTCGTGAAATCCCTGGCTTTTGAGAAGTAAAACAGAATTACTTTTAAAATCTCCCATTTAGGTTAGAAAGAGAAATAGTGAGACACAATTCAATTTTGCCCGTTTTGTTTCTTTTTCCATGTCTCAAGCACATTGTAGCTTATTTTGCCACAAGTGGGATGAAGACTCCCCATCCTTCCTCATTACCACATCCTCTATCATGTAAAACAAGAAGTGACCATCTGAGAATCACTGTCTCTCAGAAGAAAAAATTCTGCATGACTTTAAGATATTATAACTATATTTATACCTTCTTAGTAGAAAATACTATTCAACTTGGAGACTATTACTTTTAAGAATATTCTTTTTTTAAAGATTTATTTCATTTTGTCATTATTATTTCTTTTAATTTGATCAGAGAGAAAGAGAAAGTGAAACAAGTAAACCACCAAGTCCAGGTTTCGAACTGCGGTCCACCATTTGGAAGTCCAATGCCTTAACCATCAAGCCACTTAGATTACTTTTATTTCTAAAGCTTAAGCAAAACTCTTGTGTTTCCAGGGGGAGTGGTACTTTCATTATGTATAAAAACTATCTTTACTTGGTCAAACAAACCTTAAGAAATTTAAATTTGTTTCTGAAAATAAAATGCTATGACCAATGACTTCAACCAGCTCATTTGGAACATTTTGGAAACCTTGTTTCTTTTTCTAAAAATGAACCGCCAACTACTTCACTAAAATAAAAAGTAGAGCAGGATGCTGGTCAACCACGTAGCCTTTTTTTCCTGCCTAGGGAGTTTTATCTTCCTAATCTGCCTCTTGGATTCCTACATTATACCCAGCATGTGCCTACCTTCCGTGGGAGTCAGATAAGGATGGGGAATAGGTCATTCATCTATTTTGCTTTAAAATATGAAACTCATCCCTTTGGCTTTTCTGATTTCTGATGCCCCTGCCTCCTCCCCCAGAGTAAAGTAAGGAAAGAGCTTCTCGGTGATCTGCCCGCTAAAACGGGGTGTCACTTTTACTAGTCCCCGCAATTAAGAGGGCCGCGGATCCTTGTTGTATTTCACTTTCTTCCCAGAGTTAAACATCAGCTCCCTTGATGTTATCAAACCAGCAAACGAAAGGTTCTAGAAATAGCTTCCTATTTTGGAAAGAGCCAGAAGACGCACAAAAATGGAAGAGAGCTCTGGAGTCGTCTTTCCCAAAGCATTCCCCGTGTGACTAATGCAAGCAAAATCCTGGAAGGCGTAGCTATGACTCTAAGGTGCAGGATTTCCTCCTGGGGCTGATTTTAATGGTAAAGTAAAATAGGATCAGTACGCTGCCAGGGACGGCGATGGGCCGACAGCAAAGTTCACACACTCCCGGAGCCCAGGCAGCCTGCACGCTGCACCGCGCACCTGCACTAGGAGCGTCTCCGCCCGCTCCGCAGTGGGAGGGGACTCCTCTCCTCGCGGCCCAGCTGGCCCGTGTGCCCACTCCACACCTTGGCGAATGACTCAAAGTGCCACCTGCCCCCGGCCGTCCCAGCTCGTGACACTCCCGCGCCCGTCCGCGCACTTACGCGTCCGCACACACGCGCGCGCGCACACGTGTCCGCACACACCCTCGCTCCGGCCCCGCCCAGGAGGCGAGGCGCGCCGGGCACAGCCTCCGCCGAGTGGGTGGTGCCCGCGCCGCGGCCCCGCCAGTGCTGTCATCGCGGACGCCGAGCTCCGCGTCCTCCGCGCAAACTCCCCGCCGCCGCCGCGGTTCCCCCAAAAGCCGAGGCCTCGCAGGCTCCCGTTGGGCGTGGAAGCGTCCGCGCCCCTGGCCGCAAGCATGTCCCCGGAGCCCCAGGATTTAAACGGGGGCAGGGGAGGAGGAACACGGAGGGTCCTCCTTTTGACTTTCTGCGTCGCAATTCCTCCCGGGCTGCGGGCAGCCAAGAAGGGGCGGGGGCGCTCCCATTTCTAAGGTCTTTCTAGCTGTTCCCGTCGCCGGGCTCTTCGGCCAGAGGACGAGCCCCGAGGCCGCCAGGGAGGCGCCAGCAACGCCCGCGGGGTGCCGCCAGCGCCCGACCTCCCCGCGCCCCGGCCTCGGGTGGCCGCGGGAGGTGCCCTGCAGCCGCCGCCGCCCCTCCGGGAGCCCCGCGCTGACAGCGTGCCCGGCCGAACGTGGCGGCTGCAGCCCCGCCTGCCCTCCTCCCCGGAACTCCGGCCCCCGCCCCGCGCACCTGGGCAGCCGCCGAAGCGCGGCTCGGGATTCCGGCTGTCACGGCCCCTCTGGCCGGCTCGGGGTTTCTCCGTCTTCGGCGTCACAATAATAAGGAAGTTTCCCCGCAAGCCTGCGGGCGGCGGAATGCGCCGGGTGAATGACTGTGCACCCGGCCAATGGGCGCCCTTCTGGGGCGGGCCCTCGCCAATGGCGGCCGCGGCGGCCGGGCCGGGGGCGGGGCGGCGAGCTCCGCGGGCGGGAGGCGGGGACAGGCCCAGGCTGGAGAGGGAGGCGCGGGCGGCCGAGGTGACAGGACCTGCGGGCCGGCCGAGGGGACAGCTGGATGGGACTGCGGGAACAGAGCGTTCTCGCCGGAGTGAGATCGCTTTCACTGGCAGGGAGGCGAGCGGCACGGATCCGCTGTCGCTGTTTCAGAGGCTGGGCTCTGGTTCTTAGCATTTGCTGCAGAGGTGACCGAAAGCGTTGGGCACCGAGGGGACAGCTAGAGGTTGACACTGGAGGGTGAGTGCAGGAGTGCTCTGTTTTACTCGCCCTCCGCCGACCGCAGAAGGCGCAGAGGCGGAACGCCGGGCTGCACGGAGAGGCGGGAGGAGGCGCCCGCAGCGGCCCGCGCTGCCAGCGCCCTTCTGGAGAGTTGGGGACCGCGGGGAAGAGCGGCGCTGCAGGAGGGCTCGCGGGGACTGGAGCGTGGAGGCTGGGGCGCCCGAAAGAGACTCACTGAGCACGAGATCTCAGCTCGCGTCATCTGAAAGACATCCGTGGCCTAAAACCCAGTAAGGGAATAAACATTTTAAAAGTTTGTCCTCTTACACTTGACCTGGTACTGAATCGCACCGCTCCTTTCAACTCCCCAAGGTCATAAGTACTTTCAGTCTTGCCCTGGTCCTTATCTGATCCACAGATAATCTTCGGAAGAAAATGTTCTCAAAGGTGACTTCATGTGTCCGCCCTCCCCCCCAGTTTGAAACGCAGAATACTGGAAATGTACTGCTGTGACCCAAAGGCATGGCTCTCCTAGTGGGAGAATCTGACCTGGCATTCAAACCAGGAAGGCGCTTTGAGGTCAGATTCTCCCCAAGGACATTTCAGATCACCTCAGGTCTGCAGTCACCTGCTCTGAGCACCTAGCAGACTGACCAGGCAGAAAGAAGTTGGGAGGAGTGGTTTATCTTCCTGGGGATGAGACGCTGCTGGCTGGCCTGTGAGCCCTCGGTGACATCAGGCAAATTGGCAAATCCCACTGAGACAAAAAGATATGAAAGCAGACTTCTGGTTATCCGGTAGCTTGGGCCAGCTAAGAAAATGACACCAGCCTTTGACATGTGAATCACACCGGACACCCTTAGACACTCTGGGGACAGGATCAACACACAATTCACTCCTGCTGTGGAGGTGTGCAGCTTCATACAAGTTCAGTCTATCACGAAGTCATAACCCAGTGTAGAGGTGGGGGGGGGGGGGGGGGGGTCATAAATCCAACTTGGGAAATGGCCCAAATAGAGTCGAGGAAGGAAGGGCACTTCTTGAGAAGAGAGATCCTATTTTCATATGTCAATCATGAGGTTTGAAATCAGGATTTGGGTTTAAATATCTGGCTGGTGGTTTTTCACATGAAGTTTCATCTCCAGAAAAAGTTTGGTTATGAAAGACTCAAGCCTGGAGGAGGGGTGGGAGTGATGTCTAAAGACCAAACTAAGGTACCTTAAGCTTACTTTACCAAATAAATAGCCAAGCTCCTAAGAACTCACTCTCAGCAAAACAGTGATGACACCTCAATACTTCATTTTATTTTCTGATTGGACCACTGTAAAATGCAGTTTCCTCAATGAATAGGTCCTGCTCTCTTTACCAAAATGACTATAAATGGCCCCAACACCAATAATCCTATAGCAGGTATTGAAATTGGAATGAAGAGGCCACGGTTTACTTTCTCTTTGTATTCCTGTAGTGCTGTCTTCCATCCATTTCTTTCTTTCTAAATGTTCTCTAACAAACGTACTTTACATTGAACATCTTTTGTAACCCCAGGCCTTGCAGATACATTTTCAATAAGCAAAATAGCACCGTTTTTGTTGCCATGAAGGAGAAGCAAACATTAACCAAATAATCGTACCAAGGAATGCATAGTTCCTATCCATGATGGATTTTATGAGAGGAAACATTCATGTTTAAAAAACTAAAATAAAAGGCTTCCTTTTAGCCAGAACTGCCATCTTTCAGTAATTCCCCAAAATGACTAACTCAAAGGGAAAGAAGAGAGGCCCTCGAGTCATGTTCCTAGAACATTTAGGACACAGGGAGTGGTTCCTTTGGCAACATATATGCAAGTCTACAAGAAAGGTGCTACTGTAGACATCAAGGGAATGGGTACTGTTCAAAAGGAGATGCACTGCAAATGTTACCAGGCAAAACTGGAAGCGTCTACAATGTTACCCAGCATGCTGTTGGCATTGAAGAGGGCATTGTGAAAACCTATTAAAAGAACCTGATCTTCTGAAACCCATTCCCTAAGAATTCATGGCATGATGGGTTTTAAAAATAAACAAACTATGAGGGACCAGCAGTTAGCATAATGGCTATGTTGCTGGACTCCCATGTAGTCGACCGCAGTTCGCATCCCGGACCCAGTGGCTTAAACTCACGCCGGGTGCGTGTGTGTGCGTGCCCAAGATCCAAGAGGAGAATGGAGGAGAAGGGATTGCGGCGTGGCCATCCCCCCTGGGGGGTGATTTCTTGCTTTCTATCTCTCTGTCTCTGTCTGGCGAGGACACGCGCCCTATAGCAAAAACCTCTCAATAAATAAATAAATAAATAAATAAACAAACAAACTATGGTCTATAAATTTCTTAAAATAGTAACAGTAAATAATTTTAAAATAACTAAATTTTTAAATAATAAATAAATAATTCTTTAAAAATAATTAAAATAAAAGGCTCGATAAAGTTTAATCATAACTTTTGGCGGGAGAAGGGACCACATGGTACAGCCCCATCCCTAGCAGATGAGGAATCTCCAGGGTCCCTCCACCTGAACCCCCAATTGCTCCATTCTTCACAGCTCCCATCTTACGATGCATATCCTTACTTTGAATTGATCCAAAATAATTAGCATGATTGTTTTTCTGTCTTTTCTTTATCTAACTCACTTGTCCTGCAGACCAACACTTGGTAAATTTAGAGACCGACTTCTGATCTCCTGGGTGAAACCTGTAGGAAAAAAACATATTGGCCTGGACATTCCATCTCTCAGTGACACTTTTGAAGAATGTGTTTCTTCACCTGTAGGAGGGGAAAGTGCCAGCTGATTATTTGACAGGTAAAGTATGTGTCCCCTGGATGGTATATGACAAAGGTGTTTCTTAGCCACCTACTCCAAAAGAAGTACTCATTTTCTCCATCTAGGAAACAGTAAGTTGTAAAACTCTGTTCACTGTTTTGGGTTATTGAATACAAACTATGAAAAAGACCTATCTATACGCAGGCTAGCCTTACTGAAAATTGTCCTAAAACACATCAATTTATTCATGTGAAAAATAGAAGCTGTCATAGTAAATCAATATTTCTATTAATCAGATAATCACTACATATTATTGAACATGTGGTATTGATGAGAGGCATCATTCTTGACTTATAAAGAGCTCATAGTCATAGGACCAAAGGATGGCATAATGGTTACATCACTAGACTCTGACATGGCCAACTGTGGTTCAAGTCCCAGACCCAAAGGCTTGAAACTCATGCCAGGTGCGTGTGCATGCATGACCAAAATCCCAAAAGGAGAATGGCATGGCCAGTCCCTCGGGGGGGGGGGGGGGGGTAATTTCTTTCGTTTTGTCTCTCTGTCTCTCCAGCAAGTGCACGAGCCCTGTAGCAAAAATCTCTCTAAATAAATAAAAGAGCTTACAGCCATTATGACTATTCCTTTATTTTTATTTTTTGAGAGGTTTTTGCTATAGGGCGCGTGCGCTCGCCAGACAGACAGAGAGAGACAGAGAGACAGAAAGCGAGAAATCACCCCCCAGGGGGGATGGTCACGCTACAATCCCTTCTCCTCCATTCTCCTCTTGGGATCTTGGGCACGCACGCACACGCGCCCGGCGTGAGTTTTAAGCCACCGGGTCCGGGACGTGAACCGCAGTCGACTACGTGGGAGTCCAGCGACATAGCCATTACGCTAACTGCTGGTTCCCACTATTCCTTTATTTTTGTTAGAATTATTCAAAGGTTAAGTTTGCATTTTTTCCTTATCAAAACATCGTTGTGACGCACAAGAACCTGACCTTAAGTATAAGAAACTAATCTTATCATTTAAGTTAAAATTTATTAATGTGGGAAGAGTAGAGGGAAGGAAATCACAGAGAAAAAATAGAGAGGCAAGACATCTGTGGAACACAGAAATGGTTTATTACCTGTTGATGATAACATGTCTCCACTGGTCTGGCCTGAGGTGTATTTCATGTTGGGTAAATTCTCTTTACAAGCCAAATGATGTATAGCAATTGAATGTTTATAATAACAATAATAAAATGGAATAAAAACATTTATTAATGTAAACAGGTTTGATTGGTTGAACATTTTCCAAGAAAGCCTTGAGTTGAGCATTGGCTTGTCTCTGAAGTTTGAAGGCAACCTTTAGGAAGTAAACTGGTTTGTGATGCTTTCTGTTTTCAAAAGACCTACACACTGCACACTTGGGAAGAACATCCATTAAGACTCCACTGACAAAATGAGTACATGAGGGATACAGAGAAGATCATTTTGTCACCATCATGTGCACATCTATTTTAGAGTTTTGCCATAGGGGATGTGGGTTCCCCAGAGAGAGAGGAAGTGAGAAATCACCCCCAGGGGGATAGCCATCCCTCAATCCTTTCTCTTCCTCCATTCTCTTGAAATTTTGGGCATGCACACACATGCACCCAGTGTGATTTTTCAAGCCACTGGGTCCAAGACTCAAACTGCAGTCAGCCGTGTGGGAATACAACACCTTAACCACCACACCACTGTTGGCCTCTGTGTGCACAGATTTTTGTTTTTAGAGAGTTTTGTTGTAGGGCTTGTAAACTCACCAGAGAGAGAGAAAGTAAGAAATCACTCGCTGGGGGAATGACCATGCCACAATCCCTTCTTCTATGTTCTCTCAGAATTTGGGGCGTGCATGCACACGCACTTGGTGTGAGTTTCAAGCCACCGGGTCTGGGACTCAAACCACAGCTAATCACGTAGGATTCCAGGGCCTTAACTGCCACACCACCTGCTGGCCCCCTAATGTACACACATTTTAATGGCCCAAATCAGATTTTACCCTTCTAGAGGCCAAGAAGCATAGTCTTTAAAAATTCACTTGTAGGGACCAGCAGTTAGCGTAATGGCTATGTCGCTGGACTCCCATGTAGTTGACCGTGGTTCGAGTCCTGGACCGGGCAGCTTAAACTCACGCCGGGCGTGTGTGTGTGTGTGTGTGTGCCCAAGATCCCGAGAGGAGAATGGAGAAAAAGAGACTGTGGTGTGGCCAGCCCCCTGGGGGATGATTTCTCGCTTTCTGTCTTTCTCTCTCTCTCTGTCTTTCTGGTGAGTACATGCACCCTATAGCAAAAACCTCTCCAAAAAAAAAGTTCGTCATCCAAAACATAGTAGAGGCACAGCTGTTGGGGACATCTCCAAAGCAAGTATCTTCGATGCCTATGTGCTCCCCAAGCTGTATGTGAAACTACATTCCTGTGTGAGTTACACCATTCATAGCAAGGTAGTCAGGAACTGATCTCGTGAAGCTCAGAAGGACCAAGCGCTCCTACCCCGATTTAGACTTGTGGGGGCTGCCCCTCACCCTCCACCAAAGATCATGTAAGGAGTTCAGTCTTTAAAAACTGAAGAACTGTCTATGTTCTGGGAAAAAAATAATATGCCACTTATACATTAAAAAAAACTACAATAGTTTCTAACTTTCTGTTGGTCTTCAGCATTTTATTTGCAGTCTATATGTAGGTAAAATTTGCTCAATGAAATCTGCCATTATGTTTACTTTTTAAAAAGAACTATTCATTTTATTTATCTTTTTTTTTTTTTCATGCACTCAACAGAGAGACACAGAGAAAGAGAAGGCAAGAAAGCTAGCTGCTAGGTCTGGGACTTGAACTGCAGTTGGCCATGTGGGAGTCTAAGGCTTTAACCACCATGCCACCAGCTGGTCGCTTTTAAGTTGTTGATTAGCATATTTTTCTTACATTACAGACAATATATATGTTATAGTATATTCTGTTTCCTTTTCCATGGGCTCTTGAAAGCCTGAAGTAAAACATGGGAACCATGTATACAGAATCTCATTGCTTGCATGTTGAGAAGTAGCCTTGAGGTTCATTGTAACTTTCCTGTATCATTTTCTCATTGTATTCCTTTCCCTACCTACTTAAAAAAAAGACTTTTTTATTAGCAAATGTAATATATATTTACAATACAAAATGTGTTAAACACATACAGCAAAAAAAAAAAAAAAGGAAAATAAAAATGACCTCTGTCCTTTCAGCAACAACATTTGGTTCTTAATTTAGTCTGGCATTTCCCAATGCATATATATGCATTTTTTTAAACTTGCCAGAGGGCATATACATTTGCCAGAAAGAGAGAAAGTGAGAACTACCTGCCCACCCCCAGGGGACACGGTCACACTACAATCCCATCTCCTCCATTTCTCCCCTTTTCAGGATTTTGGGCAGGCATGCACATACACTCAGAGTGTTTTTCAAGTCACCAGGTCCAAGACTTGAACTGTGCTGTTGACCATGTGAGATCCAGCCACCTTAACCTCTAGGCTATGGGCTGGCCCTCTTCGTGTATATTTAAAAGTAGATATTCTACACATAATATTTTACTCTACTTTCCGAATTTTACAATATATATATTGAACATCATCAATAAAATTGAATGCTATTCTACAACATCATGTTAAACAATTGTATGGTATCCACAAGTGACAATATTGTCATTTATTTAACCAATTTCTCCCTGTTTCATGTTTGTATTGTTTTCCATTCTTGGTTATTACAAAAAAAAAAAAAATTGTACAGCATGGGACTGGCCGTTGGCATGGTGGTTGAGGGTGCTAGACTCTCACATGGCTATCCGGGGTTCAAGTCCTGGACCTTGCTTACTCACTTTCCCTCTCTCTCTCATTCTGTCCCTCCCTGGACAAAATTTAAAAATAAGTAAATAAATAAAGTTAAATAAAATAATTCTTTTAAAAAATTGTCCAGCATAACAAATTGTAGTGAATATAGCTAATTTTTTAAAGAATTATTTATTTGTATTTACTATTTTTTTTTTAATTTGCTATAGGGCACATGTGCTCTCTCACTGTGAGAGAGACAGAGAAAGAAGGAAAGTGAGAAAACAAGCTGCTAGGTCCAAGACTCAAACTATGATCAGCCATTGGGAGTCCAGTGCCTCAACCATCACACCACCTGTTGGCCCCTATAGCTAAATTTTTGGCTTGACCTTATTTTCCTTAAGATAAATTCCTAAAAGTGAAATTACTAGGCAGAATGCAGACCTTTAAGGTTTGTAGTTTGCCAATTTTCCTTTAAAAGGTGGCACTGACCCAGACGTGCATAAGACCGTAATAGCTTAAGCCTAGCCCCCATCCAGTAATTTTTAAAAAATCTTTATTTATTTTTTAGATAATCTCCCAGCTGGGACAAGTGGGTGCTACCACATTCAATCTTTTCAAAAAGGGTCTCCTTATGTTGCCCCATTCAGTCTCATGCTCACGATCCTCCTGCCTCATCCCCTCTGAGTCTCTAACACTACAGGTGCACTGGAGGAGTCCGACCAGGTAGGGCCCCAGGATCTGTTTTGAGCTTTTGACCTTTAAATACCACTTAGGTTGGGTCAGCACGTTGGCAAGGCCACTGCTGTGTGCCTCCCAACCTAGGAATAAAACTTAGGTCGAATTAGCATGTCGGCAAGGCCGCTTGCTATTTGCTCCGGAAACTGGTAGCCTTGCTAGGAAGCGACCCCCCTCTGACTCCCTGATATACTACTATAAAAAAAATTACATAGCTCTCTTGAGTATGTGATAAGATTTTCCCAAAAGTCCCCCGACCACTCCCCTCGGCCCTGATCACCTACTGTCAATTACAATGCTTTATCTCTGTGGTCACAATAGAGGGTGTTCTGAAGTTCTATCTAGGCAGAAATAATCTTGACCTTTGGAAGGCCCTTCAAGATACATTTTTTTTTGGGGGGGGAGAGGTTTTCGCTATAGGGTGCGTGCACTCGCCAGACAGAGAGATAGAGACATAGAGACAGAAAGCGAGAAATCACCCCCCAGGGGGGATGGTCACGCTGCAATCCCTTCTCCTCCATTCTCCTCTCAGGATCTTGGGCACGCACGCACACACGCCTGGAGTGAGTTTTAAGCCACCGGGTCCGGGACGCGAACTGCAGTTGACTACATGGGAGTCCAGCGACATAACCATTACGTTAACTGCTGGTTCCCAAGATACATTTAACATAAGCTTAAAGATAATCTTTTCTTTACATAAAATAAGATTAGGCCAAAACTGGCCCAGGACACCCCCGCCCTCACCAAGTGAAATAGATAAATATATTAGGATTCCTTAAATTAAGTTTTAGATCCCTATAAAACTATATAAGTATCATTCTTTATTAAGATCCATAAGAACCAATATCTATACTTGAGATTTTCTTTTCTCAGCATCGTGTTCAGTAATCACAAGATGGCTGCCGCTGCATCAGCTGATAATTATCTCTGCTTGCTGGAGCTGCTTTCCCGAAACTGCATTCCATGAAGACCCACCTACCACAAAAGACCCACCCTTAATCCAACCCTGAATGAAACCTATGATCCCTATTGAACTGATAATTAGAACACGTAGCCCCTCACCCATTTACTTACATGTATCACATTTTCAATAAAAAGGCACGATAATTCCTGGCAGGGGTCACTCTTCAGAGAGCGATCTCTGGGGGTTTCCGACTGAGGACGTGCACGAAGAGGCCTTAGTCTTCCTTTTCTGCACTGCCTCCCACGAGTCAATCCACCCCTGCCAAGGTTGGACCCCGGCAGTGCACACCACAAGCTTGGCCTTTCCGTTGTGCCAGGGATCAACCCCTGGCCTCCCACATGGTCCTCGCCTGCAGACCACAGCATCTTAGCACCATGAGCCACTGTAGTTGGGACTAAAGTTTTTTTTTTTTGTAGTATTGATTTTATAACCAACCTTCTATCTTTTTTTTTTTTTTTTTTGAGAGGTTTTTGCTATAGGGCACGTGCGCTTGCCAGAAAGACAGAGAGAGACAGAGAGACAGAAAGTGAGAAATCACCCCCCCAGAGGGGATGACCACGCCGCAGTCCCTTCTCTTCCATTCTCCTCTCGGGATCTTGGGCATGCACAAATACACGCCAGTCGTGAGTTTAAGCAACCAGGTCCGGGACTCAAACCGCAGTCGTCTACATGGGAGTCCAGCGACATAGCCATTATGCCAACTGCTGGTCCCACTTACCTTCTATCTTTACTGAAATGTATGAACAATAAAAATACCATTAAAAACAAAAAAACAAAAAAACACTTCTGAGCCAGCAGGTGGCATGGTGGTTAAGGCTCTGGATTCCCATGTGGCTGACTACCATCCAAGCCCCGGGCCCAGTGACTTGAAAATCACACTAGGCGCATGTGTGCTCATGTCCAAAATCCCAGGAGGAGAATGAATTACGGGGGTAATCACCCCTAGTGAGTGACTTCTCACTTTCCCTCTCTCTGTCCCCCTCTCATTCTCTCTTTCTCTACAGTGAACACATAGGCCCTATGCCAAAAAAAATAAATAAATTTAAAATAACGTACACACATCTAAACACTAGCATAGGTAAGCTATTTCTAAATATTCAAATAAAAAATTACCTAAATACCTAAAAAGTTATGATTGGAATTGTTGGGCCTTTGCCGAAATTCTGTTTGATGTTCATAACTCCCAATCCTCCCACATACCTGCCAAAAATAAAGGTTCCAGAAAGGAAGTTCTGTACCAACTCAAACTGCTGTTAACCATTTTCATCTTCAGTACAAACACACAGCCAATTACAATGAACTGATGGTTCACCAAGTTCCATAGCAAAACAAAAATTAGACCAAGTGTCAGATTTTGTGTCATCAGCCACAGAATGACAGCCAGAGAAGGGGTTTTATTATCCATTTCACAAAATGCACTTAATGTCATGACCTACACATCCTTTGCGGTCCAGTCACCTCTTTCATGAACACTTTGAGGTGTGTGCCCACATGTCCCACGTTCTATACGGGAAAACAACCTTTTTTAAAAAAAAAACTTTTTCTTTTTTTTTCTTGGAGAGGTTTTTGCTATATATAAAGCATGTGCACTTGCCAGAAAGACAGACAGAGACAGAGAGACAGAAAGCGAGAAATCACCCCCCAGGGGGGATGGCCATGCCGCAATCCCTTCTCCTCCATTCTCCTCTCGGGATCCTGGGCATGCATGCACACGCGCCCGGCCTTGAACCTCGGTCGACTACATGGGAGTCCAGCGACATAGCCATTACGCTAACTGCTGGTCCCAGGAAAACAACCTTCTTGACCAGTCATATGATGGATGCATACTTTGAGTTGTCTTGTGGCCTGCCATGGTCTGAATATTTATGCGCTTCCATGATTCATATGTTGAAATACTGTCCCCTAGGGTGATAATAGAAAATGAAGCCTGGGGCCAGCAGGTGGTGTAGTGGTTAAGCTGTGGTCAGACGTGGTTCAAGTCCCAGACCTGGCAGCCTAAAACTTATGTTGGGTGTGTGTGCACATGCACCCAAAATCCCAAGAGGAGAATTGAGGAGAAGGAATTATGACATGGCCAACCCCCTGGGGGAGAGGGTAATTTCTCTCACTTTCTCTGTCTCTCTGGTAGTGCATGTATCCTATAGCAAAAATCTCTAAGAACAATTAAAAAGAAGGTGGGGCCTTCAGGAGGTAATGGATCATAAAGAAAGCATCTATTACAGGCTTTAATGTAGGATAGTTGTGGCATCTGTCACCAGGTTCACTGCCAGAAATGACGGGCTGCTCTGGCATCCTATTCCAGAGTTCCCTTCCTCTGAGAGCGCCATGTGTGTTTCTTCCCAGAGTGTCAGCTTCATCAAGAAGCATAAAGTTTACAAACTGACAAAGTCTATTCTTAGTCAAGGTATATGGGGAGCTGTGCTCCTTGGGTAAAGGTTTCCAATGAGCATGGACATCCCATTGCACGCAATGTGGTTAGCCAGATCTATTTTACAAAAGGTCTCTCTCCACCTGGTATTTTGTTGCACTATTAGTCAAACCAGAGCACCACATGGGCTTCACTCAGAAAGCGTACAAATTTGTAAGACTAGACTTACATAAGCCTTGACCTTTATGAAATTCTAGGCATTTCAAAGACAAGTCATTAGATTTCCCTTGATATTATAGCAGAGCAGACACCCTTTATGATTTAACTACAAAAGTAGAAGCTGAAAAATATTTACACTTATTTTACTTTCTTATTAAAATATAATTTATCCCATAAAGAAAGACTTTCTTCCCATGCTTCCATTTCCCTGTCTAGAAAATCAATGAGAGGCCAATAGATGGCACAGGGTCACATCACTAAACTCCCACATGGACGACCGCGGTTCGAATCTGGGAGCTGGTAGCTTAAAACTCATACTGGGCCAGTGTTCATGTGTGAGTGCCCCAGATCCCAGGAGGTGAATGGGGGAGAAGGGACTGTGGTGTGGTCATCCCACTAGGGGATGAGTTCTCACTTTCTGTCTCTCTGTCTCTCCAGCAAATGCATGCACCCTATGGCAAAAAAAAGAAAAGAAAAGAAAAGAAAAGAGTTAAATGATATCCATGCCCTAATCATAGTGATATTGTGAAGGTTCAAAGACATAACAAGGCACTTAAGATACTTAGCATGGAGCTCTCAGCAAGTGGCATTCTTCCTCCTTTTCCTTCTTATTTATCTTCCTCGGTATATGACATATATCCTTTGCTATACTTGAGGACTTTGAAAAGTTCATGGGAAAGTGGAATTAAGGTACAAGTTATTTCAGTGCAAAAAAAGTTTGAAATCCATGCATAGTTTTTTCATAATACACATTTTCCATGAACCTTCTTTTTTTACATTTGAGAAAGCACACAGGCACTCACCAGAGAAAGAGAGAGAGAAAGAGGAATAAAGCACCCCTGATGAGGCATGGTCATGCCACACTCTCTTCTCCAGCTCTTCACTCTGTTGGGACTTGGGGCATGCACATACAAACACCTGGCATTCTTCTCAGACCATGCAGGGTTTGGGGTCTGGCTCCCTTAACCACCAGGCCACTGGTTGACCAGTTCAGGGAGATTTTGAGGACCCTCTCATATTGACAATTCCTTGAGGGCTCAGGCTATCTGAAAGTAAAAATGTACATTATGTCATATACATTGCAACCTTAATAAATGCATCGTTTATCACTATTGTTGTCTTGATGGTCATTTTTATTATATAAAAGGACACAGTGTTGTTTTCACAACACTAATATGGTCCTTGACATTTTCTTATTTACACCTTTATCATGAGAATCTACTCTGAGAAAGCATGGCCCAATGAGTGTCCTTTACTTTTACCAACCCACACTAGCTCCTCCTTACAGAAGATAAATTGCTATGGCCACCAATTTTGGGAGGTGGGGGAGACTAATTCCTTCCTTGCAAAATAAATTCCAGATAACTTTAAGAAATAACAATGAAAGTTTCAGAAAAAAATTGATTACTTACAACATTTTGTGGAGGGGAAGGACTCTCTAAGTATGGTACCATAAAACGACATGGAAAAGATCAATGAAAACTAAAGCAGAAAATCAAACTTTAAAAAGGTTGATTTGGGACCAGCAGATGGAATGGTTATGTCACTGAACTCCCACGTAGTCAACTGCAGTTCGAGTCCCGGACCCAGGAGCTTAAAACTCACACCAGGTGCATGTGCACATATGGAAAAGGGACTGCAGCGTGGCCAACCCCCTGGAGGGGGACGTGACTTCTCACTTTTGCCTCTCTGTCTGTCTAGCGAGTGTATGCACCCTATAGCAAAAATATCTCTCTCTAAAAAAAGGTTGACATTTTTTTTCTTAAGAAGTGGGCATGGGCATGTGGGTTCACTGGATATAGACCATTAAAAGCACTGCAGCCTCGTGCCACTGGCTTTTCCGAGGCAGCGGAGCAAACAAGAGCAAGTGACAGCATCTTGGCTTCAACTGCTGATGCTTGTCAGATTTGACAGACTGAAGCTGAGCACTAGAGTGACACGGAGACCAATCAGTATTCAGCTTTTAGACTCAGAGGGTAGCACAGTTTTTAGCATAATCACATTAACATGCTATTTGCATGTCTCATCTCTACTAGATGATGGATTATTCCTTGTGTGAAAACGAAAAGCCCTATACAGAAGAATACAAAAGTGTGTCTTCACTGGTGTTCTGCCACAGGTATCGGAGTTCAATGCTTTTCAACAGGTAATTGACATCTAATGCCATTACTTTCCAATAAAGACTTTTCAAAAATTGGCACTGGGCTAGTCCATGGCCTGATGGTTACATAGGCTGGATCCTATTTAGATGACTGTGTGGTTCAAGTCCTGAACCTGGTAGCTTGAAAAATATGCTGTGGGGGCTGGGGGCAGTGTGCAGCATGGTAGTGAAGGCACTGGACTCCCACATGGATGACTGTGGTTTGAATCTCAGATCTAGCAGCTTGCTTTTCACTTTCCCTCTCTCTTGCTCTGTCTCTCTCTGGTTAGTGCATGTGCCCTATGGCAAATTAAAATAATAATAATTAATAAAATTAAATAATTCTTTTAAAAATAAAATGAAAAGCTGTAATTCGTGGGCTGGCCTCATAGCCTAGCAATTAAGGGAGCTGGATCCCACATGGCCTGCCATGGTTCAAATCCTGGCCCCTGGGCTGTGTGTGAATGCAATCCCTTCTCCACCATTCTCTTCTCTGGATTTTGGGCACTCGTGCACATGTGCCCAGCCTGATTCTCAAGCCGCCAGGTCCGGGACCAGAACTACAAAGCTAGCCAGTACCCTAACCTCCATGCCACCCGCCGTCTTCCTAATAGGACAGAGAAACAGGAAAGGGATTTTAAATGTGACCACACACCATTGTGGGGTGCTTTCTCTCTCTCTGTTTCTGGCAAGTGCATTCACCCTCTGGCAATTAAAAAGCAAATGGATAACTGGTTTCTTTAGAGCTGGGACAATAGAAATAAGAGCAAAAATTGGAAGCTACCCTGCAGCACAGGTTTTGGATCCGCAGAAGGAAGAACTTTCTGACAATTTCCATAGCCTTGGGTCAGTACCCCTCTCGCAGACTTTGCACTTTATATCGTTAATTTAAGTTACTTCCAGAAAGTTCCTCAATAGCCACAGACACCTGGTGCTGCACGTATGAGGCTCTGAAATACTTGTTGGATTAATTAAAAAGTGCAAGAATGATTAAACAAATAGCTGTCCAAAGTGGGCAAAGATGAAACTGAACTGTCATGTGAGGCAGGTGTTCGAACACAGGCTAGTTAACTAGCTGGTGGGGATGGCATGCAGGAGATCCAAACTTTGTGTACTTGGGTGGATTCGGTGATTTTTTTTTTTTAATTTTTTTGGAGAGGTTTTTGCTATAGGGAGCATGCGTTCGCCAGAAAAACAGAGAGAGACAGAAAGCAAGAAATCACCCCCCAGGGGGAAGGGAAGGCCACAACGTGATCCCTTCTCCTCCATTCTCCTCTTGGGATCTTGGGTACGCATGCAGACGCACCTGGCGTGAATTTAAGCTGCCGGATCTGGGACTTGAACCACGACTGATTTCATGGGAGTCCAGCGACATAGCCATTACACCAACTGCTGGTCCCTCAGTGACTTTTAAAGACCTTTCAAGCCTTGACAATCTATGGTTCCTATACCTGAGTTTTCGAAACTTGGCTTTGCCCAGCCACTTAGTATTTTTACTGCATTTGGTAAAGTCACTGACCTTCTTTATGCACACAGGATTATAATATATACTCTGCCTGCTACATACATTCTTTGGAGGATAAAAATAATATTTTAAAATAAATAAACAAATATGAGACAGCTCTGTGGCTCAATAGTAATGGACTGTTCAAGAGAAGCCAGATCCCACATGATGACTGCAGTTTGAATCCCCAGTCGGTCAACCTGAAACACACCAGGCATGAGTCCAAGTGCCAGGATCTGACCGGCTGCAGGACGGGAGGGAGGGCATCTTGGCATAACCAGCCCCTGTGGAAGGTGCTCCTCTCTCTCTCACATGTGTGCAGCATGCACTCATCATGAATAAGAAGGGGGAAAAATCAAATAAACAAAGCAAATAGCAAAACCAAAATGAACGAATCATGTCCTGATCTTGACTGACAAGCAGTCATGTGTGAATTTAGTGACAGCCCTGGGACTAGTGGGACTGGAGGGGGCCAGAACCAGAGGAACAGATTGTCCCTGAGGGTTAAGGTAGCATTAAAATCCCAGGCCCTGTGTGCCAAGGGCCACAACAATGTCAGGCTTGATAAGGGTCTGAGTCCTATCCGTGAGGCTCAGTTACCTAAGTCCCACAAAGCTCTTACATATTGCTCGAGGCAGGCAACTGGCAAGGACTGGATAGAGAACACACAAAGAAGAAAGTCAGGCAGAGGCCAAGGATCCGGGCCAGTGGAGAGGGAGGTAGAGGAAGACAATGGCTCAATTTAGGTATTTCAGATTCTCAACTTAGAGCATTATAATTAGGCCTGGCTTGGTGGCATAGTGGTGGTGTGCTGCTCAAGAGATGCTGCTCAGACAGAAGATGACAGGTTTAGTTCCCAAGTCAACCTGTACACGCTGGGTGTGCAGGTGTGCATGCCCACACTTCTGGCTAGCTAGGAAAACTGGGAGTGGGGGTGTCATGGCATAAAACCCACTGAGGGTCTTCTGTGTGTGTCTGTGTGTGTGTGTGTGTGTGTGTGTCGCTCACTCTCATGAAAGAAAGCAATTTGGGCCAGCCCATAGCCTGTTTGTTAAAGAGCCCTCATGGCCAAACACGCTTTTTGAGTCCCAGCCCTGTGGCTTGCAAAACACCTGGGTGCATGTGTATGTGTGCCCAAAATCCCAACAGGATAGCGAAACGGAGGAGAAATGGGATCACCCCTTTGGGGGTGCTTTCTCTCTCTCTCCCTCTCTTTCTGTCTCTCTACTAGTACACATGTCTTCTGGAGGGGAAATACTGAAAAGAAAAAATTAAAATTGATACCAGGCCTTGGGACCAGTGTATTTTCCTTCCCTCACTTTCCAGAGTCCCAATATCCCAAAAAGGTGGCGTGCACACAAAAGCACTCCCACGAGGCCTCCTTCTATCTTTGTCCCCACCTGTTGCTGTGCTCTGGAGTCAGAGGTGTGGTGGGATTTTCACATCTAGGATAGAGTAGGCTGCTTTGATTCCCTCTAGATCCTGCCCAGCTGTTTTCAAGGAGCTGCCATTCTCAAATGGCTGTTGGTTAATGTGAGGTGTTGGGAGTCGGGTGCAGGGGAGAGGGAAGCCTACAGTCGGGCCGCCTCA
This sequence comes from Tupaia tana, assembly GCA_026018925.1. NCBI lineage: Eukaryota > Metazoa > Chordata > Mammalia > Scandentia > Tupaiidae > Tupaia > Tupaia tana. Next base: position 17,773,787 of record JAKSZU010000017.1, read on the forward strand.
GAGAGTAGCACCTGCACATCTGAGGCATGAAAGGGAGAGAGAGAAAGGGTCTTCAGATCTACTTTTAATTAGAAACAATCATTCTTTTCTGGAAACATAATATGGATGGTCTGCCAATTGTGTTCATTTTTCAGTTGTGTTTTGTTGCTCCACGGATGATGGGGTTGCTTTCTAGATCCTGGCCTCAGACTGGGAAATCCTCTTTGGGAGGGGGAACTTGAGGTTTTCATCTCTTCGGGACCGCTCAGGTCTTTTCACTGACACTTCAGAAAGGCTGTGAGGGCTAGGGGCCAGGTGCCATTTAAAATCATCACTGTTCTTCACACCTTCTGCTGGTTTGCACTGGGCAGGGCAGATTAAGCCATGGGAACTCCTTTGGGACCATCGGTGAGTCTGTAGTGAGAATCTGCCTTTTCTTTCTTTCTTTCTTTTTTTTTTTGGAGAGGTTTTCGCCATAGGGCGCGTGCACTCGCCAGACAGACAGAGACAGACAGAGAGACAGAAGGCGAGAAATCACCCCCCAGGGTGCAATCCCTTCTCCTTCATTCTTCTCTCGGGATCTTGGGCACGCACACACACGCTCCTGGTGTGAGTTTTAAGCCACCAGGTCCGGGGCGCCAACCGCGGTCGACTATGTGGGAGTCCAGCGACATAGCCATTATTCTAACTGCTGGTTCCCGGATCTGCCTTTTCTTTGAGAACAAATCTTTTCTAGCAGATTCATTCTCGGCGAAGTTTGTAATTAGATTTCAAACCAAAGCAGAGATGAGGTGGTGAAAGGAAGCTCTGAAGTCACTGGGTCACCACCGTACTACCCTATGCCAGAATTCCGGAAGTCAGAGAAGGCAAACAGCCCATTCACAGGGCCCTACTGAAGCCTCCTGGTAGCAGCATGCATAAATGGTGATACTGTGCACACTGCTAACTTCAGAGTTAAAATAGTCAGCTAGAACAGCATCTAATCAAGCAATTAAGCCTTAGAATGACTGGAATAGTGGCTGTATTCAAACTTGATGAGCTTTATGTTCCATGGCACATAAAGAATGTTTTTAATGACTGATGAGCAAGCTAAATTTTCATCTTCTCCAAATGCTTATGGATTTTCTTTCTCAATGAACACTGATCTTGAATACACTCAGATGTTAAAACCCAGCTGTTTTTTTCTTTGATAGCAAAAAGCAGTCTTAATTAGTTTTTATAACATATACATGTCTTTCACTGTGGAAAAGTGTGACACTCAACAAAGAGCATTTTAATTAAAATCCAGTGAATACATTTTCCTGTTCTTTTTCTCCCTGTATTGTCACACTCCATAGTTTCTGCATAAGATACACAAGGGAGAAGTATCACCAAAATACCAATTTTCAGAGAGCAGAGCCAGATGACCAACTTTATTGTGAATGTATTAGTTTTGAGTTTATGATTAGAATTTCCCCCACTTACATAACATTAATCGTAACCTTCATGAAAGAAAAGGCTGCAGTCATATCCATTTTATATACTAATAAACTGATATTTGGTTACGCAGTGGCCAAAGGCAACAACATTTCATTAACTGCGACCAAGAGAACAAGAGCCAGAGCCCTGCATTTCTGGGCACGTATGCCTTGGACGAATATGACTGATAGTATCAGGGACACTACGGTGTCAAAATCAACAATTTCAGAGGATTTCTTCTTTGGTGCTGCATTATATTGGGTCATCGGAAAGGTCACGATGTATTTTTTCATGTTTTCCTAGGTAAATACCTACTAGATAGCCGTGGGTACAGTTGTCCAGTTAGCTGAAAAGTCAGCGCACAGTCAGAAGCCAACTGTTTGCTAGAGCTGCCATGACCAACTCAGTGACCTAAACAACAGACATTTATTCTCCTATGGTTCTGGAGGCTAGAAATCTGAGATGATGGTGCTGGGAGGATTGGTTTCTCCCCCGCTGCTCTCCTTGGCCTGTTGATGATCATTTTCTCCCTGTGTCCTCACGCAGTCTTCCCTCTGGAGGTGTCTGTGTGCTAATTTCCTCTTCTTTAAAAGACCAGTCAAATTGGATTAGGGCCCAGCCTGATTATTTTAACCTCCTTGAAGGCCCTACCTCCAAATACAGTCACATTTTGAGACACTGGGACATAGGATCTCCACATAGGAATTTTAGGGGGACCCAATTGAGTCCGTAACACCAACTCACAGACTGTGTGTTCAGACTTCATTTGGTTTAGATGAAATAAGGCAATCCCAGATGATAAGTGTTTTTAACCCAGACAAAATACATATATACATATAAACTACATTCAAACCGGACTCAGATTATGGCACAAATATAGGTTGTTTGGAGACTCCTAAATGCTAATTGATAAGTACAGCAGATTTTTGGCTTGACAAATCTCATAAGCCTGAGGATATCAAAGGCAGATCAGGAATAATGGGGTCCCAGGTGTAATGGAAATTAAACAAGTACACATATAAGACTGTGACTGGGAAGCCAGCAGGTGGTGTGGACATTAAGGCTCCACATGGCCAACTGCATGGGTTTGAGCCCAGATTGACGGCTTGAAAATCATGCCAGGTGCTTGTGTGCACCTGCCCAAAACCCTAAGAGGAGAATGAAGGAGAAGGGATGTGGCATGGCCATACCTCCAGGGGGATTTCTTACTTCCCCTCTGAGTCTCTCTGGAGAGTGCAGCACACACCATATAACAAAACTTACAACGAAAAAATAAAAAGACGATGATTCATTTTTCCCTGAGACTTTGTAGCTGGGTACTGCAGTTTGCCTACCAAGTCCATCCTCTGGGACCTGGGAAAAAAAACAAAAGCATGAACAGGAGTTCAGGAGAAATCTTCAGAAACATTTTCAAACCAAAACTAGCTGCTTCTTTTGCTACTTGAGCTTAAAACCACAGACATTCAAAGTCCACAAAGGCTACCACTGCTCTGACACATAGGGGGATGGCCACGCCGCAATCCCTTCTCCTCCAATCTCCTCTCTGGATCTTGGGCACGCATGCACCCTATGTGAGTTTAAGCCACTGGGTCCGGGACTCGAACTACAGTCAACTATGTGGGAGTCCAGCAACATAGCCATTGCGCCAACTGCTGGTCCCTATTATCAGTGAATTTTTAAAGCATTTTTATTCGTTAATAGCCCTCTGACTCTGAGATCATTTCTTTACTGAGAAAATTATTTTTTCTTTCCTCTGCTCATGAAACCCTTCCCTCAAATCTGTACTTATTTGGACTGTTTCTCAGAATTGGCATTTTTTTGTTTCTGAAAAGCAAAAATACCTCTGTATACTGCCCCACTTTAAATGACCTGAAACAAGGCTACATTCACTCCTCACCCTGCGTGCCAGTGAAATACTGGAGGAAGGCCAAAGGCGTAGAGAAAGCAGAAAGAAGGCGCCTGCCTGGTCCTTGTCTTGGCATCCTTTCTCCCGCTATCTACAAACCTTAGCTGGAGTAAGCCTGGAGATGAACACCTAGCTCAGGGTGGTCTCCCAAAACCAACAAAAGCAGCAGCCCCTCGGAGTACATGTGCTGTGATAACAGGAAGTGGGGCAGGACATGGCAGTAAGCCCCACATCTCAATCACCTGATTCCGACTCTCCCAGTGGAGCTAGGCCAGATGTTTCTTCTCAACAAAACGCCAGCAGATCCCATGTCCTTGTTCACATGCTCCTCTAGCATGTCAGAAACTGCCCCAGTCTTAATTACATACGACGTTTTCCATCATTAGCTCTTCCTATCTTCCATTAGCAAAGCCCTTAATGTAATTTGGCAGCTCAGAAAGACTTCTTCAAATTCAGCTGGGGAAAATTATAGCCTATACCTCAATTGTTCACAAAGACTAAACGGCAGTCATTATTGTTTAAAGCACAATTCTAATTAATTCTGGTCATTTTATTTACCTTGTCCTCACAGTTGTTTTGCTCTTTTCTGCAAATCGTGCGCGTGCTGCTGAGACACAGCCTCTTGCTGGCTACACAGCCTCTGGTTGGTATTTCGCTACTTTAAATCCTTAGAGGATGTTTGCCCTTAACAAGGTTCTTCCCAAATGCCTATTCTCAAGAATTTATCAAGCCCACTATTGTCATTTTAACAATGTCATCATCAGCAGTATACCAAATTTTTTCCTAACTAGGAATCATTTAGTCAATAATAATCTTTTTTTTTTTTTTTACATTTTTGCTGTAGGGTGTGTGTGCTCACCAGAGAGAGAGAGCAACAGAGACAGATAGAGAGGGAAAGTGAGAAATCATCCACCCAAGGGAGATGGCCACACCGCAATTCCTTCTCTTCCATTCTCCTTTGGATATTCTGGACATGTAAGCACATGTGCCCAAGGTACTTTTCAAGTCCCACTGGGTCTGGGACTTGAACCATGCAGTTAGCCATGTGAGATCCAGCTACCTTGATCACATGCCATGTGCTGGTCCCAATAATTACATTTCTAACGCAGTAGGTTCCTTAAAAGCTAAAAACCCTAAGGTTCTCCTACTTTCCTTCATTATTTTTATGAATTTTGTCCTTTCCTATGCCCTACATAATTTTTATTCTCTTTTCCCCTGCTTCCTCTTCAGAGCTGGGGACACTTGAGAAAAAAAAATTGTTGCCAAGTATGCCAAGTTCATGATCAGTGTTTTTAGTTTTTCATTCATGAAAAACTATAAGCAAGAGAGATCCTTTCAAGTTACCTCACACGGAGAAATAAGACTTCATGGAAATTCAAGAACTGGGCTGGAGATTGGTTCAGGATTCAAGCTCATTCTAGAAACTTCTGATTTAACAATCTTTCCTCCAGTACTCTGCCATTAGTGTTACTCGGCTCTCTCCTATGCATTACCCTGTTCTAGTAAGCTGCTTCTTGTTCTTTATAGGCTTTACTTCCCTGTCATTTCATCTTACACAAGGTCCATTACAGCCTCCCTAGCCTTGACTCTGTCTCATAACATTTTCAGCTAAAGCTTTCACCATGTACTGAATCTGTTGTTGTTGTTGTTTGGAGAGATTTTTTTTGCTATAGGGCATGTGCACTTGCCAGACAGACAGAGAGAAACAGAGAGATAGAAAGCGAGAAACTACCCCCCAGAGGAAATGGCCACGCTGCAATCTCTTCTCCTTCATTCTCCTCCCGTGATCTTGGGCACGCACGCACACATGCCCGGCGTGAGTTTCAAGCCACCGGGTCTGGGACTCGAACCGTGGTCGACTACGTGGGAGTCCAGCGACATAGTCATTACACTAACTGCTGGTCCCCCCTGCTGTTGTTGTTTTTTATTCATAGGAAATGGAATGCTTTGGTCAAAATAACTTTTTTAAAAAAAAAATCTAGTTTTACAGGCAAGGTTTACTGCTTTACCTGAGGATTAGTTTTTCCTAGTCTAATAGCTAACATATGGGATCTGATGTTGGGGAGAGAGGGAACATATCACTATGCTATCAATGTATGACCCCTGAGGCAACCCGGTCCATTGATAGGTCAGTTTCTCCCAGTGGAGGTTACAAACAGGACAAACACAAAGATGAAGGTGACATTTAGTTACAGATGAGATAAGAAGGAACCCTATTCCTTGTTTAATATTTATCTCAATTTCAGGAAATTCTACTATGCTATTGTATGTAGGTAATAAAACTAACAGGGGAAGGTAACAAGCATAAATTCTTTAAAAAGATTATTTACCGCATCTATGAAAAACCCATAGCTAACCTCATACTTCACAGAAAAAGACTAAATGTTATCCTCCTAAGATCAGGAATAAGACAAGGATTTTGGTTCCTGTAGTTTCTAGTTAACATTTTGTTACAGGGTCTAGAAAGGACAATTGAGTAAGAATATAGAATAAAAGGCATCTAGACTAGACTGGAGATGAAGATGTAGAACTATCTCTGTTGGCAGATGACATGATTCTGTATAAAGAAAATCCTAAGGAACCCAATTTAAAAAATAAACTAGAATTAATAAGCAGGTTATACAAGGTTTCAGGACACAAAATTCATATACAAAAATCAACCATATTTCTATATAGTACCAATGAATAACCCAAAATAAAAATTTTAAATTCCCTTTGTGATTCCAGCAGGTAGCATAGTGAATAAGGTGCTGGATTCCATGTGGTCCACTGCAGTTCGGATTCTAGACCTAGTGGCTTGAAAATCACACAAGGCATGTGTGCTTGCGTGATCCCAGAAAGAGACTGGAGGGGGACTGTAGCATGGCCATCCTATGGGTGTGTGTGTGTGTGTGTGTGTGTGTGTGTGTGCAATTTCTCATTTTCTTTCTTACTGTCTTTCTCCAGCAAAAGCACAAACTGTATGGCAAAAACCTTTTTAAAAATCCCCTTGTAATAGCATCAAAAAGAATAAGATATTAGGACTAGCAAATGGTATAATGGTTACGTTGGCAGCTAAATAAATGGAAAGACATAAATAAATGGAAAGATATCCTAGGTTACGTTGGCAGCTAAATAAATGGAAAGATCTAAATAAATGGAAAGAGATCCTAGGTCCATAGATCAAAAGACTTTATATTCTAAAGCTGGCAATACTCTTTACCCAAAATCCAGCTGACTGCAGAAATTAGCAAGCTGATCCTAAAATTTATATAAAATTTTCAGGGACTCATAGTAGCCAAGACAATGTCTTGGAAAAGAAGAACAGTCAGGGCACACACTTTCAATTTCAAAATCTGTGAAAAAGCTACAGTGGTGAATATAGTGTATTACTGGAGATAGATAAATAGATAGATGATTGATAGATAGATAGATAGATAGATAGATAGATAGATAGATAGATAGATAGAGATACATGGCTAGATAGATAGATAGAGTTAGATAGATAGATGATAGAGAGAGAGAGAGAGAGAGAGAGAGAGAGAGAGACAGAAAGAGATAGACCAACCAATGGAATAGAACTGAGAATCAAGAATAACAGTAATCCCACTCCTTTGTATTTCCCAAAGGATAGGAAAACACTCAGTCAGAAAGACACTTGCACATCCATTGTTCATTATTCACAATGGCTAAAACATGGAACCAACCTAAGTGTCCAAAAACTGACAACCGGGTTGAAAAACTGTGACACATATATATTAAGGAATATTACTCAGCTGTAAAAAACAATGAGACCCTATCATTTGATTCAAAGTAGATGAATATAGAAGACTTAATGTTGAGCTAAGTGAGCCAGACTTTGAAAGATACACACTGTACATTCTCACTCAATTTGTACCAAATATCTGCACTCTATGGGAGAAACTGAAAGACCTTCAGGACCAGCAGATGGCATAATGGTTATGTCGCTGGACTCCAATGTAGTCGACCACAGTTTGAGTCCCAGGTCTTGCAGCACGTGTGCATGTGTGTCCAAAATCCTGAGAGAAGAATGGAGAAGAGATTGCAGCATGGGGCAGGGGTGATTTCTCACTTTCTGTCTCTCTGTCTCTGTCTTTCCAGCAAGCATACACACCCTGTAGCAAAAATCTCTCTCAAAAAGAAGAAAGATCTGGGGACCAGCAGTTAGCGTAATGGCTATGTTGCTGGACCCCCATGTAGTTGACCGCAGTTCGAGTTCCAGACCCGGCGGCTTAAACTCACACCGGGCGCATGTGTGTGCGTGCCCAAGATCCTGAAAGGAGAATGGAGGAGAAGGGATTGCGGCGTGGCCATCCCCCGGGGGGGTGATTTCTCGCTTTCTATCTCTCTGTCTCTCTCTGTCTTTCTGGCGAAGGCACGCGCCCTATAGCAAAAAACTCTCAAAAAAAAAAAAAAAAGAGAGAAAGATCTGAAGACACAGTACTAGAGAGGATAAGTATAGATACTAGAGCCTATAAGGGAGGAGAGTGAATGGTAGAGTGGGTGGTAGAGGGTGGGTGTGAGGTGCAAAGGGAAGAAACATTTAACAGACAAAAAATTTGAAGTTATATATGTTGATATATATTTATTGTACACATAGTGGGGATTTTATGTAAAATGAGAAATTAATCTAAAAAATTAGTTAAAAATTTTTTTCCAGTGAAAATGGTTCCAAGATCTAAATGTAAAAGCTGAAACTATGAAACTCTTGCAAGAAAACAGGCATAAATCTCTGTGAGCTAGATCAAGCATATTTTTTTAGAACACCAGAAGCAATGCTACTGAAGAGATGATAGAAAGACTTTGTGCTTCAAATAACATCATCAAGAAAGTGAAAAGACAACCCAGGGAATGAGAGAAAATATTTGCAAATCATATACCTAATAGGGAACTTGCATCCAAAGCCTCTATATAGAACTCTTACAACTCAATAATAAAGACAATCAATTAGATAATGTCCAAAAGATTTTAATAGATATTTGTTCAAAAAAGATAAACAAATGGTCATAGACACATGGCATTAACAAAAGAAGAAATATAAGGAATGAGATATGAAGAGTACTTGAATGATCACATCTTTTTTTTTTTTTTTTTTTGAGAGGTTTTCGCTATAGGGCGTGTGCGCTCACCAGACAGACAGAGAGCGACAGAGAGACAGAAAGCAAGAAATCACCCCGCAGGGGGGATGGTCACACCGCAATCCTTCTCCTCCATTCTCCTCTCAGGATCTTGGGCACGCACACACACGCGCCAAGCGTGAGTTTTAAGCCACCGGATCCAGGACGTGAACCGCGGTCGACTATGTGGGAGTCCAGCGACATAGCCGTTACACCAACTGCTGGTTCCCAATGATCACATCTTTACATTAGGAAAAATTTACATTTTTAGAAGAATTATTTTATTTAATTTATTATTATCATTATTATTATTATTATTATTTAAGTTTGCTATAGGAGATGTGCACTCACCAGAGAGAGATGGGAGTGGCATGGGGGGGAGTGAGAAGGCAAACCTCCAAGTCCAGGACTTGAACCATGGTTGACCATGTGGGAGTCTAGCACCCCAACCACCACAACACCTGCTGGCCCCTATATTGCGTTTTAATTTAGAATTGTTCCTTAAGAAATTTTTTTTTTAAGTTCAGAGTTTAAGAGCTTTATATAGAAGCCAGAAGATGGTATGGTGGTTAAGATGCTGGACTCCGACATGGCTGATTGTAGTACAAGTCCCAGAATCAGAGGCTTGAAATTTGTCCCAAGCACATGTGTATGTGGCACAAATCCCAAGAGCAGACTGCAGAAGAAGGGATTACAGCATAGTCACTCCCCTGTGAGATGATTTCTTACTTTCCCTTTCCCTCTCTCTGTCTTTGTCTAGTAAGAGCACATGCCCTATAGTAAAACCCTAAAAAAATTATATAATCAAGTTACCTTTAAGCACAGGATAAGAGAAAACAGATCTTTCCCTTGGGATCACCGTTGCTTTTAAAATGAATGTTTCTCCTACATGTTCCTAATCATTAAAAATTCTCCAAATCAGGAACAGCAGGTTGCATAATGGTTACATCATTGGACTCCCACATAGTCGACCACAGTTCAAGTCCTGGACCCAGTGGCTTCAAACTCATGCCAGGCGCCATGTGTGTATGTGCCCAAAATCCCAAGAGGAGAGTAGAGGAGAAGGGATTGCAGTGTGACCATCTTTCCAGGGCAGGGGGGAGTGATTTCTTGCTTTCTGTCTCTTTGGTGAGTGTATATACCCTATAGCAAAAAATAATACTACTAACTCTCAAAAAACTTATCCAAACGAAGTCTGGCTTTGTGGCCTGGTGGTGAAAGGAGCGGAATCTCACATAGCAGAGTGTGTGGTCTGAGTCCCAACCCCAGCAGCTTGAGAAACATGTTGGGTGCATCTATGTGCATGCCCAAAATCCTGGAAAAAGAGAAAAATAGAGAAGTTGTGGCATGATCATTCCCCATGAGAAGTGCTCTTTCCTCTCCCTGTTTCTCGGTCTGTCTCTCTGGCAAGCACATGCACCCTCTAGCACAACAATGACAAAAAAGTATTACATTTTTAAAATATTCATTATTTTCATAAGCAAAAAATGGAAACTTCTTTGAGGTTTGAAATTTATATCACTCTACTATTGAGGATGACTGCTTTTTATGTGTATTGATGAACTGCATTTTCTCTTCTGTGAATTTATCTTTTAAGTTTTTTCCTTGTCAGGCCAGCAGATGGCATGGAAGCTAAGGCAGCTGGACTCTACTGGATGTCCAACTTTGTGTTTTGAGACCTGAACCCAGCAGTTTGAAAAACATGCCAGGCGTGGGACCAGCAGTTAGCGTAATGGCTATGTCGCTGGACTCCCACGTAGTCGACCGCGGTTCGAGTCCCGGACCCGGCGGCTTAAACTCACACCGGGCGCATGTGTGTGCATGCCCAAGATCCCGAGAGGAGAATGGAGGAGAAGGGATTGTTGTGTGGCCATCCCCCCTGGGGGGTGATTTCTCGCTTTCTGTCTTTCTGTCTCTGTCTGTCTGCTGAACGCACGTGCCCTATAGCAAAAACCTCTCCAAAAAAAAGAAAAAAAAAAAAACGTGTGTTCATGCATTCCCAAAATCCCAAGAGGAGAATGGAAGAGAATGGATTGCAGTATGGCCATTCCCCCCCTCTGGGGGTGATTTCTCACTTCCCTTCTCTCTCTCCTCTGTCTGTCTCTGGCAAGTGCACACACCCTATAGCAAAAACAAATTTTTTCCTTGTCCATTCATCAACTGAAAACTTGATTTTAATAGACTCACTATCATTGCAATATATTAATACAATTTTTATTCCTAAGATAAATGTCATTAAATTTAGAAAACAATCATGCTATGTAAGTAAATGTTTGTAAACACAAAAAAGAACAAATAGAATAAATGGTAGTTCAAATATTGAATAATGTCATCTAGTGGAAAATTGATTCTGACTGAGCTCTCTGGATTAAAGGCTTCCAAATTTCAATGCCCCAATATTTGGTAGGTATGGGATTTTGTTAAAATACATAGTCCAACCTCTCTTTTTGCCTGGAGAGTTCTCTCTCTCTTTTGTGTGTCATAGTTCAAGAACTCTGTTTGGATAGTATCCATACTAGAAATTATAAAAATTCCATTTCAGTTAAAACAAGATTCCCAGAGGTACACTGTATTTTTCCTGTTTCCACAGAGTTTTCACCAACTTCACTACAATAAGTAATGTTGCTGATAATTTTCTGCCTGTGGCAGCCCTGGTGGTACTTTGGTATTGTTTTATTTAATCTGCTCTAAAACTTTAAGACAGATACTAACACTATCCTAATTTACAGGTGAGAAGATGGAGGCAGAAAGATTAATAAGTTCTCCAAGGTCATACAGCTAGTTCTCTAACCAAGTCCAGAACCCATCGAGTTATTACATGTGCCCAAGCCTATGTGACAGGAAAGGTCAGAGTCATACAAATAGGAAAAAGAGACTAACTTCTGAAAGACCATCTCCAGTCCCATGATCCTATACTGTCACCTGCGTTCAGTTTAGGACACTACGTCTGTAGTCTGTTGGAATAAGTAAGCTGTATTCCTTCATTACCAAGGACCATTTAGGAACACTTTCCTTTGCATTTTCTAACTTACTATATACCAGGTTTGGACTAATACAATCATATGTTCAGATGCTCCTTAAATACTGGTTGTTGATTTTTGGTGTTATCAGTTCAAGGATGTCATCAGTACTTTGCGGTTAATCTCCATTCTTCCCCCAAAGGAGCAGAAATTAAAGTAGACTGATCTGCCTCCACCCTTCTATGGTGGAGGCAAACTGAGACTAATTTATTTATAAGTGGTTAGAAAACCCAGTTGATAGGGAACTGCCAGCTAAGCTCGCTGAGGCTGACACAGTTGCCCAGAAACACGAGTGCCTGTCCCCACCGCATAGGGGCCAAGGGCTGGCCGACCCAGTGCTGGTAGATTCTAGTCTGCTTCCCCACTCCTGCTGAAACAAATCTCTCCTACAGCTCACCCCCTCCCTGGGCCCTAGAGAATCAAGTAACATCAACTGAAAAATTAATTCCTGCCACTGCCACTGCCCTAGTAAATAGTGTGAAAGTAACAGGGACTTTACCATAGTCCCTCTTGAGGGGACATCCCTGCCAGCTGCCCAAGTCCCTAGTCCATTAGTGCTTCTGCTAACAGGAAGTTCTGACTGTGAAAGATTTCTTGGTGGGGGACGGAGGGCTTGGTCACCACAGACCTTTATTATCTCTTCAATATTTTCTTATTTTTTTATTTTATTTTTTATTTTTTATTTGACCAGAGAGAGAGGGAAAGTGAGAAAGCAAGCCATTAGATCTGGGACTTGAGCCACAGTTAGTAATGTGGGAGTCGGAGCCCCAATCACCATGCCACCTGCCGCCCCCATCTCTTAAATATTTTCTACCTAGAGAAGAATTTCCTTTTCAGTACTCGGTAAACTATCTTAGCCTTTAGAAATCTTCTGAACATTAGTGAACAAAGAACATCAAATAATGTAGTGGGGTTTTTAAATAGAATAAACAAACTAGTATATGTCTTGATTTATTTTTTCATTGCTGAGTTGAAGAAAAATTTGGAACTATAAACTGTATCTAGATACCCCTCACGCCCACCCCTCACTATCCCACCAGGAACTCCAAGCATGAAATAATAAAGCCCAATGATGTAAAGACAGTTTCAAGTCAATATTCGGATGAATCAAGGGAAAGAAAAACAATCAGACCCCATGCTGACATACTGATAAAACACTGTGCTCTAAGAAGTTTCTGGGTTCAGGTGTAGAGAACTCACTGAGAATCCTAGGCGTGTGTGTGCCAGTGACCCAGGGCTGGCTTACACGGGGAGAGGACTGCAGAGTCAAGACCCTGTTGGGGTGTGTCTCTCAGTATCTCTCAGTATCTCTCACTTGTGGAAGAAATAAGTACACGTAGAAAAATAAAGGTAAATATGTATGACTAGTAAGGAATCTTGAGTATACTGAATTGGGAAGAAGAGATGAAATTAAAATAACACTAAATAACATTAACTGAGCGATTATTTGCGCCAGGCAATTTTCTAAGTGCTCTTTGCCTGCACTGTCACACTGAATCCCCTACCTTGAGGAGTTTCCATGAAGCAGGTAGTTATTAATCATCTTCTACAGGTAAGGAAACTGAGCAGTTAATTCACGTGCTCGAATCATCCACTTGTAAACTGGAGGCATGGAATCACGCAGTCGGGCCCTCGAGTCCAAGTTCTGGTCTGCTGTAGTATATAAGAGGTCAACACACAGCACTTTCTTCACCAGTGGCAAACATGGGACCAAAAATCCACGGAATGAATTGCCCATTTAACCAATGAACCAATGCGTGATATCACAGGTATTTGGACTTCTTGCTGCCTCCAAGTTCATTTAAATTCGTCGCTGCTTTTTCATGCACAAGAGTCCTAATGACTGGCTTCCATAGCTAAGGTATGGACGCTGTGGAAGGTAAGGTCTAGGCCGTCCAGCTCAGTCTGTCTGAGACCAGGTCTGGCTAGGTTGCCCGGTCAGCCTCAATCTCGTTCTCTCCAGAGCCTCCCTCTAGCTGGGACTACAGGCACCGACCACTGAGGCCGGAGGTTACAGTTTTTTAATGAGAGGGGGGAGAAAAAGTCAGACAATGCTACAGACACGGTGGTAAAGGTGTACATGAAGCAAGTTAGCACTCTGCACACCCCCGACAGGAGTGTTTGAAGCCTCATTAGAGACAAACCCTGTCGGTCCAAGCCTAACGCTGGTGACGGAGGTCGGGTCACTGGCTTCCTGGCATCCGTGCTGAAAACCGGGCCGCCCCGGCTGCTGCGCTGGTTTGGTCTGTGGTTCCATAAAGGCGGTGGAGCTGCCATTGGACACTCTGGCTCCAAACCCAGCTCGCGACTACCCAGCGGAGCGGGAGGGAAAAGCAGTCAGGTGCGAAGCGCCCTCGGAACCAAAGCGCCAGCCTCGCGCGGGGACAGAGTTTCCCCGAACACCGGGGCGGGGCCTGGCCGGACGGGTGGGAGGAGCTGCGAGCCGGGAGCTGCGAGCGGGGAGCGCGGCGGCTCCGGCGGAGGGCGCGGACAGGTTCGGTGTGCGGCTGCCGGACCATGCTGAGCAGAGCCTGCGGCCGGCTCGCCTCGCTGCGGGGGACACGCGCGCCGCAGCCCACCGTAGTCCGCAGGGGCCTGCACGCGGCGGGGACCAGGCGCTCGGCCGACCGGAGCGAGAGGGCGGAGAAGTCGCCCCGCACCTTCGACCCGGCGCTGCTGGAGTTCCTGGTGTGCCCGCTCTCCAAGAAGCCGCTCCGGTGAGGCTCGCGGCCTCGGGCGGCGGGAAGCGGACGCGGGGCCACTCTCAGGCCTGGGGCGGCCCTCTCAGGCCATCCCTCGCTGTTGTTCGCGGCCATTTTTGGACGCGGGCACTGCTGCGGGCGCGGGCGGCGCGGCCCTGGCAAGCCAAGCCCCTCCACCCTCCGGGTTGGGTCAGGCTCCGGCGGAGGTGGGCGGAAGGGTTTTCGGGATCTCCCTGGACTGCGCCGTACAATCTTCGGGAGACCTGAAGTGCAGCTTCCCGGTCACTGACTCCCTCAGCCCTGCGGACCAGAGCGTAAAGCCTGGGACCGGTCCTGACGCTTGTATTTTCTTTTTTCTGGGGGGGGTGAGGTTTTTTTCTTTTTGCTATAGGGTGCGTGCGCTCGCCAGAAAGAGACAAAAAGTGAGACATCACCCCCCAGGGGGCACGGCCACTCCGCAATCCCTTCTCCATTCTCGGGATCTTGGGCACGCACGCGCCCGGGGCACGCGCCCGGCGTGAGTTTAAGCCACCAGGTCCGGGACTCGAACTGCGGTTGGCTACATGGGAGTTCAGCAACATAGCCATTACGCCAACTGCTGGTTCCCAGACACTCGTATTTTCTTAAAAGATCCTCCAAATGATTGTAATGTACTGCCAGATTTTTGGACCGTTGGGGTTCAGGACCAGTTTGAAGCATTAAAATAATAAAAAATACAGTAGCCTCCAGATTCTTGTGAAAGTACCGAGTACAACTGACGCTGGACAGTCTTGGGTTTAAGCGATGTGAGTTCCCGTTGACTCCTGGTTTTTATAAAAAGCCTCTTTAACTGAGGTCTTGATAAAACAGCTCTAGAGTTTTAGGTTACTCAAACTGGATATAGACGACCCTAGTATTAGAAATTGCACAAGGGCCGGCAGGTGGCCAGCAGCTTCCAGTCCCCAACCTGGGCTTGAAAATCAGGCCAGTCACGGGCGTGTGCGTGCCCCAAATCTGAGGAGAATGTAGGGGAAGGGACTGCACCCCCACCCAGTGATTTTTCTCTCCTTCCCTCCCTCCCTCCCTCCCTCCCTCCCTCTCTCTCTCTGGCGAGGGCATGTGCCCTATAGCAAAAACCTTACAACAACAACAACAAAAAAAAAAAAAAAAAAAAAAAGGAAGAAAGAAAAATTGTAGGACCAGCAGGTGGCATGGTGGTTAAGAAGCTGGACACACTCCCACTTGGTCCACCAAGGTTTGGAGTCCTGGACCTGGTGGCTTGCCTTTCTCACTTTCCCTCTCTCTCTGGTCAAATTAAAAAATGAATGAATGAATAAATTTTAAAAAAGAAATTGCATAAACTAAAAGCAGAAGTGTTAGTTATTTTGGGGTGGTAGACAGGTAACAACTTTTATATTCATTCTATATCCTAGTTTCTGGAGTTTTAATGAACATATTTCTAAGTTTTCTTAAACACTTGAAATTATCATTTGATTTACCTTTTAGCTAACTGTATAACTAGCACACTTACTGCTTTCCAGAGTTTGATTTTTATCCTTTCATCTTCGTGAAACTTTTATTTTGTGTATTTTGACTTTTCAGTGGTTTCCTCCTAATGGATCAAGTTTTTTTTAAATTTATCATCTATTTTTAAAATGAAAAAGTTGAGTTTTTCTCTCTAGTTCTGTTCCAGTAGTAAATTAACTGGAATAGTTTTGAGGTTGATCAAAGGAAGGAAGGAGTATTCGGATAAAAAGAATTCTCTGTTATGACCAAAAAACAAACAAACAAAAAGAATTGGAAAGAAACTGACTAAAATGAGGACTATTTTAGTTACTAAGAGGATTTCTAAGAGAAATGGTCAAACTGATCATTGCTGCATTTAGAATTAAAGACGACGTCTGGATTAACTCTTTGTCAAGAACTGGAACATGAAGCTCTCCCAAGCATTTTGTTTTCCACAGTTCATTTTGTTTTTCTTTCCTCTCCTCAGATACGAAGCAACAACAAATGAATTGATTAACGAAGAGTTGGGAATAGCCTATCCAATCATTGACGGGATTCCTAATATGATACCACAGGCAGCCAGGACAACACATCAAAATAAGAAGCAAGAAGAAACAGAGCAGCACTAGCTCATAATTACACAAACAGCAGCAGCTCAATTTCCTGAAAATCGAGTACCTTTCAGTACAGGGTGGCGGGTAATAAGTGGAGGAGAAGGATGTTTCTGTCTCTCCCTACGCTGACTGTTCTTATTCCACTGGTCTCTTTAGCGGGGCTGTTCTACTCGGCCTCTGTGGAGGAAAACTTCCCGCAGGGCTGCACGAGCACAGCCAGCCTCTGCTTCTACAGTCTGCTCCTGCCAGTCACCATCCCTGTGTATGTGTTCTTCCACCTTTGGACTTGGATGGGTATTAAACTCTTCCGGCATAATTAATTAAGCCAGAGCCAGGATGGTGTATATGTCAGTGATAGGTTTGGGGCATCTAACTTTGACAGCTCAAATAGAGGGGAATACTGGAGACCCATTTATTTTGCAGGAAAGACATTTTGCCATGCATCTGTCAGGTTTAAGACTGGGAGGCTTAAGCTACAGAAGCTTCTTTCTCTGCCCCCTTTTTTTTTTGAAGGCTCTGATTTATAACTGTTACATCAAAGAAACATTTCAATGAAGTGTCTTGTTGGAGATTAATACTCCTAATTGTTACATGATGACTATTACCATCTCAAAGTTAGTCATTTGTTTAGCTCCCAAGTCTTTGATAAAGTCACGTTAGGGATGGCTGAAGTAATTCCCAAGGAGCTGTGTTGGAGGAATTGTAGAAAAATGAATCTTACCAAGCTTGATAGAAAACTATACGATGAAATGGAAATTAATGTACTTAACGATTCTAAGTTTATAAAACTTCATTTCTTTGGCATCAAATGCTTATATTAATAATAAAATATTAACACATTTTAAAAATCAGTTTTCAATTTTGTGTGTCTTTTTGTTGATAGAGTGCGGTTCTAAGTGAAGGAAAGTACGAAAATAATGTAAATTAAAAAATGTACACTCTGTTTAGAGAGGTACTTAGTACCTAACATGGAATCATTTCCCAGGAAAGTTTAGTTCTGTTCATGGGGGTGGGAAGACTTGCAAATGGCCGATTGTGTTGTTTGAACTTAGAGTTGTATTTTGAGCCACTTTTCATATTATTCCACTTAGTCAGGAAACCTCCTTAGCATTACTGTGCTCATGAGCTTTTGACCCTTACTAGCTCTCAAGCTTATTTGCTTAGTTTACTTATTAATTCCTGAGCAAGAGAGCATCCCCACAGGGTCCTGATGCTGCATCCACCCCAGCCAGTGCCAGATCATGGGCCTGTACCTGCCCACTGTACTCAGGAAGGTCTCCAGCTGGAAACCTGGGACCTTCTGTGCGGGTCAGCCCAGTGTTTGGTTTATGGCTGTGCAAGGGAACTGACAGCATGATACCGTAACTTTCAAAAGTAGGGAATAAACGTTTCAATAATTGACCTAAAGAAACAACTGAATATAAACTTAATTGGTTCTTATTAGAATCTTAGAGTTTAACAGAAACGTTGGTGATTCTCCATCAAGAAAAGATTAAAATGGGGACCAGCAGTTAGCGTAATGGCTATGTCGCTGGACTCCCACGTAGTTGACCGCGGTTCATGTCCCGGACCCAGTGGCTTAAAACTCAAGACGGGCGTGTGTGCATACATGCCCAAGATCCCGAGAGGGGAATGGAGGAGAAGGGATTGCGGCGTGGCCATCCCCCCTGGGGGGTGATTTCTCGCTTTCTATCTCTCTCTGTTTCTGTCTGGCGAGTGCACGCGCCCTATAGCAAAAATCTCCAAAAAAAAAAAAAAGATTAAAATGTAATTTTAGATGTGTTTTCTACTGCACATTAATTCAATGTATACTGTAGAATAAATCACATTTTAAAATGACTCGGTGGCAAGCCAGTTCTGTGACCTAGTGGTTAAGGCAGCTGGATCCCACATGGTTCCACTAGAGACCCAGCCACTTAAGAAACATACTGGGCACACATGCAGCCATGCCCAAGGTCCTGAAAGGAGGGAGAGAGAAGGGATTGCAGCATAACTATTCCTCGAGGTGGGAAGGGGGTCTCCTGTGAGTGCATGTGCTCTCTGACAAAATCAGCAGCTACCCTATAATCCAGAAGGCTATTACAGAGGTCCCCTGTTCCTGAAGATGAGTCATTTTTAATTAACCCTAAATCTCACATTTAACCAACTGGGGACTAGTCAGTGTCAATGAAACAATTGTACTGAAAAGTACTGTGTCCTGAGAGGGGGACTTCACTTTTGGTAGTTAAGCATTTTAACATTTTGGAGAAAATGAGTAAGCATGTGTCTGGGGAGTTCTTGCACTAATAAAATTTATAGAGCACTCACTTGTGTAATATAGTCTACCCCAGTATACACAGTCTAGTCTTAGCCCTAAGGGCTAAGTCATGTTAGCGTCACTTACTGATGAGGAACTGAAGCACAGAGAGACTGACTGACCCAAGGTAAGACGACTGATGGTTGGACTAAAATGCTAATCATCTATCTGGATTCAGTCTGTTTTCTTACTGTGTAACCTGTATATTTATATTAAGCAAATGCATTCTTTATAAGAAAAACCATTAGGAATCAAAATGCTTAGGTTCTAATTCTTATTCAAGACTGGACTAGGTACCCTTTGTTTTATTCCAGTGTTTAACCTTGCACTGTAATTGTCTGTTTTGCCTCCTGTGTAGACAGTAAGCTCTTGTTCCTGTTATCAGATGCTTTGCACCAGAGCACTGAATAAGTACCTCCTATGTAAACAGCCTTATAACTTCAGCCAAATTACTTAATATCTTTGGACCTCATTTTCAGGGCTCAAATTCTTCTGTTTCATAAAGTTGCAAGGATCAAATTAAATTTTATATATGAAAGTACTCCGTGAAGAACTAAAGGATAATGACTGCAGTCAGACTTGTTGCATAGCAAAGGGCTTGTAGAACTGGCAGATGGCAATGTGAGTTCTATGGCCTGTTCCCTGGTAAGCCAAGCCTGACATTAAAATTGTAAAACCACCATGTAAGGTCTGGGAATGGCCCCAAGGGCATACAGCAAATGGAACGTTTAAGAAAATCTACTAAAACCTGGTAAGAACAAGGAATTGGTGGCATTTGCTCCATCAACTACTTCATTCCTCCCCTCTCCCACCCCAGAGTGGCGGCTACCCTGGAAAGCCCTCCTCAGCCCCCAGTTCCTCCTCAGAGGTTATGGTGTCTCCTGGGAGGTGCAGGCCACCAGCACTGTAAAGGTACTGATGTAATTATACGAAGTCTAATGCACATTTCTCCTTTCTTAACTAATTTGCAGAGCAACTGTAGAATCATATGTACATAGCGGTACCTGGGGGCCTGTAGAATCATTATGTACATAGCGGTACCTGGGGGCCTGTAACAGCATATTTGCTACTGACAGCAATATGAAATGGGTGTGAGCAAAGCTGTATGTGGAGTAAGAAACCGATACTAGACAGTAACTTGAATACACAGGAACACGTGAGGACAACCAGAAAAGGAAAGTAAGAAAGCTCATATAACAATGCTGTACATATTTACTACTCCACTTTTTTTTTTTGTTTCCTTAAGACACATCAAATTAAATGGTCACTTTAACAAGTGTTGTTGGGTTTACCTCACACAGATGTGATATGCCTAAGAATATCACAGAAACAGAAAAAGGAATAGAGCTATAGAAAAGTAATGTTCCTGTATCTTACCGGCACTCTAGGAACAGATGTGAGGTTTTAAAATATCTTGTAGCCCTCGCATACTGCTGGTTAGTTATATATAAAGTGCTACAACGTCTTTGGAAAACAGCAGGGTCCAGCCTTTTCATTCCTGGGTACATTCTCGAGAGAAGTGAAAAATTCATGTCTGCACAATAACTTGCATGACTACTAACAGCATCATTTTTTTTGTTAGAGGTTTTTGCCTTAGGGTACGTGTACTCGCAGGAGAGAGACAGAAACAGTGAGAGGGAAAGTGAGAAATCATCGACTAGGGGGTGATGGCCATGTCGCAGTCCCTTCTTTGTTCTACTGGGATCTTGGACACACATGTACACATGCCCGGAATGATTTTTACCTCACCAGTTCCAAGACTCAAACCACGGTTGGCCATGTGGGAGTCCAGCAACATAACCACTACGCCATCTGCTGGCCCCACAGCATCTTTTTATTTTTTAAGAATTATTTTATTTTAACTTTATTTATTTTAATTTGACCAGAGAGAGACAGAGAGAGAAAGAGAAGGAAAGTGAGAAAGCAAGCCACCAGGTCTGGGACTCAAACCACGGTTGGCCATGTGGGAGTCCAGTGCCCTTCACCACCACGCCACCTGCTGGCCCCATAGCATCATCCTTAACAGCCAAAAAGTAGAAGCAACCCAAATATCCATCAAAAGATGGACAGCTAAAATGAGGTAGGAATACAATGAACTATTTGGCAATAAAAAGAAACAAAGTATGTGTGGATATATGCAATAACATAGATAGACCTTGGCATATTGTTTGTATTTTACATCAAACAGCCAATATGGCACATCTATAGAAACAGACCCTGGATTACAAAGGGGGAGATTGTGGAGTTATGGCTGAAGGTACAATATCAGGTCTCTGAGGTGATGAAAGTGTTCTAAAATGTAATAGTTCCACAATTCTGTGAATATACTATAAACACCATCAAACTGTACACTTTATAAGGCTGAATTGAAGGCTGTGTGGATTTTATCTCAATAAAGCTATTACGGTGGGGGGCATGCCTAAATGCCCAGCCTGAGGCTCAGTGGTTCCAAGTCACTTTGGGGTTGGAGGTGTGGCCCAAAGTGGAATGCAGGCCTCACTTAAGCTTTCTAAATTTTGTCTACCACATGTGCTGCTTTCAGCGACCCTTTCAGATGCTACACTATTTCCTGGGGATTCTTTAACAGGTCCTTCACTAGCAAATCATTGCAGCTTCCTATCTTAACCGATTGGCAGAGCAACTATTGAAACTGTACACCGCTGTATTTGGGCGATAATGGACAGCATATTAGCTACTGACAGCTCCTAGGGAGCAGGTGTGGGCAAAGCTGTGTGTAGAGCAAGCAAAGCATCTTAGATTGTAACCTGAATTCACAGAACACATCCTCTCATCTCTACGAGCTTCCCATGACAGCTCGTGCCACACACCATGACACTGGCCCCACTACCTCCCACCTCCGCACTGGAAGTCCTCCATGAGGAAGTCTGTCTTATCCTTCACTAACTGGAACTCTTCCCCACTTTCTTCCTCAGTAGTGGGCTGACTTCATGATGGCAGGGTACCCTTAGAGTCCTTTAAGAGATCATCTTCTGGGACCAGCAGGTGGCAGAGTGATTAAGGCACTGGGCTCCCACATGGCCAACCTGGAGGTTCAAGTCCTGGACCTGGAGGCTTAAAAATCACATGGGGTGCATGTGAGTGCATGCTTAACATCCCAGGAGAAGGGATTGCAACAAGGCCATCACCCTGGGGAGTGATTTCTCACTTTCACTCTCTCTCTCCAGCAAGCACATACACCCTATGACAAAATACTTAAAAAAAAAAAAAAAAAAAAAAAAAAAAAAAAAAAAAAAGACCATCTTCCTACATGTCCTCAACTGCATCATTGACAGAGGTCATCTTCAACCACCTCATGAATAAGATCCTTCCCACCACTCTTAAGTGATAAATGAGAACTTCTTACCGAGGGAAGAGGATCAGTCATGACCTCCCCCTTTATTTGCTTCCAATCCTGCAAAGGGGCTTTCAAGGAGGTCCCTTGAACTTCAGGTTGCATCTGCAAGATGGAAATGATACCTATTCCAGACCAGGTGAGAGTTTCAAGGGAAGCAGAAGACCATGACCTTACCTGGCACTGCCCACAGCCATAGTTGATCCTCACAACTAAGCTTAGTGCTGGGGAGAAAGGCCCATCGTCTTTTCCAAGTTGTGTCCCTTACTGAAACGCCCCACGTGGAGGTGTTTGCTGTGTCCTGCATGTGCCACTAGGTGGCACTTGTAACTCAGGGAACAATTGCAACGAAGCACTCGGAAAAGTGGACGGCACTTGGTGAAATGCTGTGCTCGGCAGCCATGCCCTACGGACATCTATTTGACGTCTCCTGGAATGCCATGACAGCTGATGTGAACCCTAAAACGTAAGTGGGAATAACTTACTGAAGGAGAGAAAGAACCGAAAGAGGCAATAAAAGGGTGGAAACGGAATGGGAAGGGTTCCCAGCAGAAGTAAAAGGTGTGAAAACAGGAGACGCGCGCATTCAGGAAACAGAAATAGTAAACTCGAAGTCCACGGCAGACACCGGGTCCTGGGGGCGAGGCGGGGTAACTGCTCACCTTTCCTCTCCCTGTTTCTGTCTCTCCCCAATGTGCACACGCACCCTATGGCAAGAACCTAGAGAGAGAGAGAAATAAAGCCTTGTCTGTATCATTACTGATACAGCTTACATGCAGTCATTTTAAAAGAGCAGGCAAACACACTGAACAGTGAAGACGTTTTATGTTCATTTTTGAGTTACTAAATTTGCTCCTGAAAAGTACTTTCAAACAGAGGCTGAGAACGTGACGAGACTCAGCCAAACCCTCTGTTGTTGTTGATGGCAGCTTGAAGTGCTTCTTCCACCCTTTCCATCGTGGAGTACTTGGGAAGGTAGAGGATACTAAAACATGTCTGTGCTCTTATGGGATCTCTCTCATTCAAGTGTGCAGGACAGCAAAATGTTATTTTCATGTCCTTTACATCTTTTATTTGTATTCTGTCAGTTCCTGTAAGAAATACTAAAAAAGAAGAAGAAAATTGGGTTATCTATTTCACACTGAAACCAAAGTCACTTTAGAGAAAGAAAATCTATAGATTCAAAACACTCTGAGAGCCCACATGCAGTCCTGCACTGGGGACCATACGAGGACAGTCTGACACACAGTCACCACCCTCCAACAGCTTAACATCTGACTGGGAGTATCAGAGTCTTGTGCAGAAGAGGACACACAGCAAGAAAAAGAAAATGTCTAAGATGACAGGTGCACATGTGCATGCATGCCCAAAATCCTGATGGGAAAGCGGGATAGAGGAAAAAGGACTGCAGTACGACTAAGACCCCACTGGGGGGGTTCTCTTTCTCATGAGCACACACTCCCCCAGCAATAAAAAAGATTTTTTAAAAAGAAGGAAAAAAAGAAAAATTGTTTATGGAATAAGATAGTAAGGAAAGATACCATGGAGTTAGAGTACCTCCAAGCAGAGGAAGCGAGTCAGACTGGCATGGCAGGAAAGGATCAAGAATTAAGAATTAACGCCGCATCTTCAAGGAGAGGAAGGTTTCAGAGGCTGCAGGAGGTGGGTGACATTAGAGGCAGAGGAAGAAGCCCGAGAAAGCCTGGAGTGGGAAGGTACGCAGTAAGCCCTGGCACGCACAGACGATGGGACCGTTTGGCACGAGGGTTCCCGCTACGAGTGAAGACTGGAAAGGTAGGATGGGCTTCTGTGTACGTCCTAATACCGGGTCATCGGAAAAGTCATGACCATTTCTTGCATAGAAAAACAGAAAAAGTATATCATGACTTTTCCGACAACCCAGTGTCTTCTAACACACAGGTTAGAAAAACAGGGCAAATGTGTATGTAAGAAAGTGGAGCAGGCTGGCCCCATGGTGCAGTGGTTAGGTGCTGCACAGAAGAGGCCAGATCGCACAAGTTCACAGGGGCTAGAGTCCTGGCCCCGGCAACCTGAAAAACATGCTGGGTTCAAGTCTGCCAAAAATCCTGATGGGATGGAGAGCCGAGGGGCGAGGGGAGAACCAAGGTAGACCGGCCTCACTGGGGGGCATGGGTGCTCTTTCATATGTGCCCTCTGGCATCAAAGAAAAAAATAGAAAATGAGAGAAAAAAATCATTAAGCCAGTCTCAGGAAAACCACCAGGTTAAGTATTTAATAGAGATCGAAATGTGGAAAGAGGTAAAACAGACCTGAAGACACAAGTACAACAGCACGTACGGTAACAGCAGACCTGCTAGGTCATAGAAGTCATGATGTCAAATAGGCGTTGACTTTTCTGACGACCCAACAGTAATAAGAATCTAGCAACAGTGAAAATCAGCCAAATAAAATACCTTGACTAATCCCACAAGGCCTGGATAACTGAATTACGACAGGGAACACAGAAAGAAGTGTGTATTTAGCGTGGATAAAGAAAGGAAGAAAAAGAAAAACTTAAAAGCAATACACAGGGATGAAACTGCAAAGAAAAAGGTCACCGATGACCATGTGGCTATTTTTGGAATTTTCTTTTCCCAAG
The DNA here is from genome assembly GCA_026018925.1 of Tupaia tana. Taxonomy (NCBI): domain Eukaryota; kingdom Metazoa; phylum Chordata; class Mammalia; order Scandentia; family Tupaiidae; genus Tupaia; species Tupaia tana. Next base: position 17,798,336 of record JAKSZU010000017.1, read on the forward strand.
TGCCAGAAGGCATGAGCGCCTGTGAGGAGGAGAACAAGACCATGACAGAAAGCACTCTGCTAGAGGTCTGGTCATGCTGCCAGCCTCTGTCCACTTCTCCAGCCCCCTAAGATCTGGTGCACAAACACACACCAAGCCTGGAGTTTTTCAAGATGCTGGGGCCAGGAGGTGAACTGCGGTTGGCGGTGAAGTGTCTGGCTGCATATGCACAGAGCTTTACTGCTGCCCTATTGCTTTTTTATTTTTGAAGAGGTTTTTGCTATAGGGCACATGTGCTCACCAGACAGAGACAGACAGAGAGACAGAAAGCGAGAAATCTCCTCCCAAGGGGGATGGCCACGCTGCAATCCCTTCTCCTCCATTCTCCTCTTGGGATCTTGGGCACGCACGCACACGCGTTCGGCCTGAGTTTTAAGCCACCAGGTCCGGGACGCGAACCGCGGTTGACTACATGGGAGTCCAGCGACATAGCCATTATGCTAACTGCTGGTCCCCTCTATTCCTTTTTGATACAGGGGTACAGAGGGCATTTAGCTGGACTAGGAGAGGCTCTGAGACTGTGTATGATCTGCTGTGAATGGCACCTGTCACAAACAAGATTTTTATCTTACTGAAAAGATGGTTTTGGTGGTGCAGTGGTACACGCTACTCGATGGTTGCTGGGTCCACATGGAAGACTCTGACTTTGGTTCCTACTTGCTTTTTTTTTTTTTTTTTTAAGAACTCTTTATTTTAATTTTTGACCAGAGAGAGAGGGGAGAGGGGTAGTGAGAAAGCAAGCTGCCAGATCTGGTACTCTACATGGTCAGCCATGTGGGAGTTCAGTACCTCAACCACCATGCCACCTGCCAAGGCCCCTCATTGGCTCTTATGTGCCAGGCACGCATCCCCATGATCCTGGTCGGTTGGGAACGAGGTGTGAGACCCTGTTCAGGGAACTTCTCTATCACTCTCTGTCATGAAATACACACACACACACACACACACACAAAAACACTTTTTAAAAAAATAAAGGGCATATGACTAGAGACCTAGGGCCAGTTAGCAGCATGGTGGTTAAGGCAGCTGGATCTCACATAACCTAATACCTGGTGTGAGTCCTGGTCCTAGCAGCTTGAAAAACACAAGGTGCAAGTATACAGTTGACAAGAATCCTGAGAGGAGAATGGAGGAGAAGGGATTGTGGGATGGCCATTCCTTCTGGAGAGTGGTTTCTCACTTTTCTTCTCTCTCTGTCTCTTTCTGGTGAGTGCACATGCCCTATAGCAGATTTTTTAAAAGATTATAGATCAATTACTTGACGTAATACTTACCAAGGAACTTTTTCTTTTCCTCCAGAGTCAATTTGTGTAAAGCTTCCCAAAACATCACTATGGTGGGATGGGAACTATTGTATCCTTGTTCATAGCATGCATTCTAGAAGAATACAAACAAAAATTACTTAAGAAATACGAAGGAAAATTGTATTCAGTCAACTTATTTTTTTTTAACAGAGATTTTTGCAATTGGGCACATGCACTCACTAGACGCAAAGAGACAGAGAACATGAGAACTACCTCCTGGGAGATGAATAGCCATGCCACAATCCGTTCTCCATTCTCCTCTCAGAATTTTGGGCACACACACCCACGTGTCCAGCTTGAGTTTTGAGCCACCAGATCCAGGACTCGAACTGTGGTTGGCTATGTGGGAGTCCAGTGCCACAACCACTACGCCACCTGCTAGCCCCTCAATCAACTTATTCTTTATGACGTACCTTTTCAAATGTTTCCCAGTCATAATCTGTATTGCCAACAATCACGTCCTTCAGTTCTTCGGGATAGAAAAATTTGATAATCTCCTTATCACACACTTTATAAAATCCTCTCTGAAATTCTTCGTAAACCCCCTTGACAGAGATGTTGAAGATGTAATCGACATACTTCGAAACATAGTCTCTCCTGTAATAAAACAAAAAATAATTTCCACTGACTACAATACCCTGAACAAAATGCTTGGGAGATGAAATGCAAAGCTAGCACACCAATAGTTACTGAGTACATACCGTGTGCCACAGTGTTATGGTTACTCTATATATAACAACTAATTTAACTGACATAGCCAGATTCTTACAGTATAAACATTGTCATTAAGAAACAGATACTGTAAAGAAAGTCAACTTTTACAAACAGTAAAAGTTTGGAATAATCAAACCTGAATTGCTAACAGTGATTCATTTGTGGGGAACAGGCCCCAGAGATGGCATAAAGTTCATGTTTAGTACTTGTGTGAATTATCAGAACTTGTCACAGCAGGGCCAGCAAGTGGCATGGTGGTTAGGGTGCTGGACTCCCACATGGCTGACTATGGTTCGAGTCCCAGACCTGGAGGCTTGTCTTCTCACTTTCCCTCTTGCTCTTGCCCTCTCACTCTTTCCCACTCTGGTCACATTAAATAAAATAAATAAATAAATAAATAAATGTTAATTAAAATCATTCCTTTTTAAAAAGCGAACTTGTCACATTAAGCAACTGCTATTACTGGTAGTTCAACCCCAATGAAGAGCAGATTTCCATTTCTATCTAGGAAGCAGCAGCTTATGGCAGACGAGCGCTCCTACTGAGAGTCAGAAAGGCCAGATTCAATGTTGGAAACACTATGGCTCAAGAAATCTCCAGATCTCGGGGCAGACTGAAGAGATGACTAACACGTAGAAAGGGAAGCTTCCTGAGGCGAGCACATTTCTCTCGCAGTTTTTCCTCTGAGGCGTTTGCCAATGTACCTGCCCTGTGATGCAGCAGGTGAGCTTGTGCAGAGGAAGTGAAATCTCACATGGCCAACCAGGACTTCAGTCCTAGTCATATCAACTTGAAAAACACACCTGCACACACATGCCCAGGGTCCTGGTGGGATGGAGAACGGAAGGAAAGAGGTCTGTGGTGTGTCCAGCCCCACCAGGTAATGCTCATTCTTGCATGTGCATGCTTTCCTGCATGCGTGTGCATGCACATGCCCTGGCGTTTAAAAAATATCAATTACAGGGGACCAGCAGTTAGCATAATGGTTATGTCGCTGGACTTCCACGTAGTCGACTGTGGTTCGCGTCCCAGACCCGGTGGCTTAAACTCACGCCGGGCGCGTGTGCGTGCGCGTGCCTCAAGATCCCGAGAGGAGAATGGAGGAGAAGGGATTGCGGCGTGGCCATCCCCCCTGGGGGGTGATTTCTCGCTTTCTGTCTCTCTGTCTCTCTCTGTCTGTCTGGCGAGCGCACGCACCCTATAGCAAAAACCTCTCAAAAAAAAAAAAAAAACAATTACAGTGCTCTGATGGTCTACAGGTGAGAAATAAACCATCTACATGTGAGAAATAAAACAATGAAGTAGAAAATACAGAGGAATATATTTATGGTTTGGGGATAGGAAGGATTTTTTTAATGGAACATAATAGGAGCCAGGAGGTATGGTGGTTAAGGCGCTAGATTTCCACCTGGGCCAACTGCCGTTTAAGTCCTGGACCTGGTGACTTGAAAATCATGCCAAGTATGTGTACATGAGTGCCCAAAATCCCGAGAAGAGGGTCAGCAGGTGGCACAGTGGTTAAGGCACTGGATTCCCACGTGGGTGACTGCAGTTCAAGTCCCAGACCTGATGGCTTGCTTTCTCACTTTTCCTCTCTCCCTCTCTCCTTCTTTCTCTGAGTGTACATGCCCTATAGGAAATTTTTAAAATAATAATAAAGTTAAATAAATAAGTCTTTACAAAAATATCTTGAGAGGAGAATGGAGGAGAAAAAAAACTGGCGCATACCCATACCCGCTAGGGGGTGATTTCTCACTTTCTTTCTCTCTCTTTCCAGTAAGCATACGTGCCCTATACCAAACACACACACACACACACACACACACACACACACACACACAGATGCAAGCCACAGTACAGGAGAAGATCTTGGCAGTACATACATCCAACAAAGGACGTGTGTCTAGAATTCCTATAAACCAAGAAGAAAAAGAGCCTAATAGAAAAAGAGACTGAAAATGAATAGAATCTAAGACTTTTGACTAAAACATTACTGATTTTCTACTATGCTTTGTCGTCCAGATTTAAGGACTTTTGTTTTGAGTTGTTGATAGGTTCAGCAATTTGTTAAATTCTTTGCTTTTAAACTGAAGCATAAACTTTTCTTCCTTCCTGACCGCTCTGCAATTAGAAAATACTTGTGAATATTCTTATTTTGTGGCAGAATGATCATTTACATAAGTTTGATACAATAGTATCTGCTGCTTTGCAAAAAAAAAAAAAAAAAAAAAAAAAAAAAGAAAAGAAAAGAAAAAGAAAGAAAGAAAAAAGAAAAAGAAACTAAAGATGAGAATTTCTCCAAAGAGTGTGTCTACAGGCCAGTAGTGTAAATGATGCCTCACCTTAAGTCATCAGAAAAATGCAGACTGAAACCACAATGAAGAACTGCTATGCGCCCAGTAGAATGGTTAGATTTAAGAAGGTGAGCAATAGCAGGGTGAGAGGGGATGAGAAGCGTTCAGAACCCTCCTGCTGATGGAATTCCACTCCCACTTCTGACGCCTGCTTCCTGACAGCCCTCAGGTCTAATCTCCCTGCTCCCCCAAGTCTGTGTAACTGAATAAAAAGCCCACATGCTCTCTCCCTTGGCACCAGAGGGGAAGTTTAAACCAAGCAAGTTCTGCACTGCATGCAAGCCCTCATCCTGGCCTCACGCTTAAGCCACCATAAAAACCAAGGCCACCCGCCTCTTCCTTCGCTTAACCCAGAGAGGTGTGTGTGCCTGCCCAGCTCTCCCCAGATCGGCTCCCTGTTGAGTTATAAAGATTGGCTTATTTCGGTGTGTGTGTGACATCATCACATCAACATCCAGACCAACGTGGGGTGGAAGGACTGACCCTGCCTGGCCCGGGTCAATCACAGGACTCCCAGCAATTCTTCTCCCAGTTAGAGACCAACAGATAAAACATGTACGAGAATGTTCACAAGAACATTATTCATAACAGCCCGAAGTAAAAACGTGTGTGTGCCAATAATGCTACAGAAACGTGAGCTGTGTTCTCTTCCTACAATACACAACCTCACAACTGGATGTGTTTTATTTCTTGATCTGGTTCGTAATAACAGAGGTGTATCCACTTTGTGAGATTCATGGAGAGGGATCTCTGTCACTTTCCCCAACTACTGAGGACTAGTTGGGATATCACCTATCCCAAGATCCTATGGCTTTAGAAGGTGCTGGGCAGCAGGTAGAGTGGTGGTTGGACTTCCACGTGGCCGATCATGGTTCAAATCCTGGACCTGGTGGCTTGAAAATCACGCTGAGCACATGTGCATGCTCAAAATGTTGAGAGGAGGATGGAGGAGAGACTGCAGCGTGGCCAACCCACCTGAAGGGCAACTTCTCACTTCCCCTCTCTCTTTCTCTCTCCGGTGAGCACATGCACCCTATGCAAAAAACTAAAAAATAAGTAAATAACTAAATAATAATAAATTTTTTAAAAAGGTACTGGAAGTCAAGCTACACAGATAGTAACTTCTTCAACAAATGTGTGCCTGCTTCATACCGGGGGCGGTGCAGAACGACTGAAGGCTCTGGGTACACAGTGGTGCGGAGTACAGACCAAGTCCCTGCCACTGTGCAGCTCTCCTTACGGCGGAGGAGACCTTAAAAAGAAATACGCGCATAACCCCACAGGGAGATGGTGTGTGAGGGGAGAAGAAAAAGTAAAGCAGAGTAAGAGGTAAAAAGGGATACAGAAGGAAAGGGAAGGTCTCTCTGAGAAAGCCATGTCCATGCTTACCATGATACACACCCCATATGTGTTATGTCCACACGTGTAAAACTCACATCTCTGCCTTATGGAAAAAATGAGTAATGGGAATGAAAAACTGTAAGAACTAAAAGGAATTTTAGAGCCCAGTGAAAACAATACTGTGTAGACACAAACCAAAGAGTTCATTTCTTTGTACCTACTTGTTAGTCTGGTCAACAATAATGCATCTTCCGTCAGGAATCAAGTCTACATCATTTCTGTCCCAACGCACCTGCAGCCACAAATAAATTCATTATCATCGAAATAATTCTGAACAATAAGCAACAAAAACATTTTGGAATGTACCTCTTTTCCTAAAGAATTTGAAAAGATAAATATTTTCCTCATAAAAACTAGCAAAAAATGTACCAACCAAACATTATCACCCTATCATGCAGAATGAAAAACAGATTTTTATTTTTATAATTTTAAACTGATATTAAACAAACTAACTGGAAAATCGCCACATCTTGTTATTCATTTTAGAGTACAGACTCAGCATGACAGATCTGCAAAAAAGAACTATGAACTCCTCCTGAGTTTTTACTCCCTACTCCCTTTGCAATGTGACATCTCGCGTGGTGGATAAGGTGCTAGACTCCCATGTGGCCAACTGCAGTTCAAGTCCCAGAAGTAGTGGCTTTGTCTCTGTCTCTGGTGAGCACACATGGTCCTATAGCAAATTAAATAATAACAATAAATAAAACTGAATAAATAATTCTTTGTAAAAAGGAAGAGGGGAGTCTACCTAGAAGCTTCAGCCCATGATCTGGACATGGTCATGTGGAGTGCTTCAGCCAATGGGATCTGATTAAAGCAGATGCATAAAGAAGCTTGTGTCTTGGGCCCTGTCATCTCATCCTACTCTCTGTAATCTGTAACCCTAAAACCACCACATGTGGAACAGATACAAGCTGCTCCACTGACAGCGCATGAACCCACCAGCCTGCCAAAAACCAGGTATGTGAGCGAGCCACTGGAGACCAGCCCAGCTGAGTCAGCCCAGTTCCAAAAGCCACAGAATCATGTGTGTTGTTTTAGAGAGATATTCACTATAGGGTTCATGTGCTTCACCAGAGATACAGAGAGACAAAAAGCAAGAAATCACTACCCAGGGGCAATGGCCATGCCGCAATCCCTTTCTTCTATTCTCCTCTTGGGATTTTGGGCACACACACACACATGCCCGGCGTGAGTTTTAAGCCACCAGGTACAGGACTTAAATTGCAGTGGACTATGTGGGAATCCAGAGACGTAACCACTGGGCCATCTACTGGTCACCATGTGTGTTGTTTTAAGCAATTATGTTTTGGGACTAGTTGTTACACAGTAAAATCTAACTGACGCACCCAGTTTATGATGAGGAAAAAAAAAAAAAAAAAAAAGAAAAACCTTTTCCATTAGCTTAATTTAGAAGTTTTCTGTTTGTTCATTTGTGCTGGAAAAATGGACATGTTTAGGTAAGTATGTAGACTTATCAGATTAAAGTTGATCTGCTATCTGGTTTTTATTGTTACTCACATTAAAATGGATATAAAAGACTTCTGCAAAGTCATCACTCTCATCATCCAGAAGTGTTTGCAAACTCCTAAAAAAGACAATTAATTCCATTTTTAAGAGGGAAATAATCACAACCACTAAAATAATTATATACTATCTAAAATAAATGGTGGTCTAGCCCCATGGCCAGTGGTTAAGGAGCCAGATCCCGTATGACCAGTTGTGCAGTTTAAATCCTGGACCAGGCAGCTTGAAAAACATGCCAAGCACATGTGTATGCACACATGCATATGTACACATGCCCAAAATCCTGAAGGAGGGAAAAATAGAAAAGGAGCTGCAGCATGACCACATCCCACTGGGATTGTTTCCTCCTTCCTCCTTCTCTCACTCTCCCCCTCTAATAAACTAAAAACAAATAAAATAAAACAAATGTCATGTATGCAAGCATGCCCAAAGTCCCAAGAGGAAAATGGAAGAGATTGTGGCATGGCCATCTCCCCCGAGGGGTGATTCTTCATTTTCTGTCTCCCTGGTGAGTACACATGCCCTACCTATAACAAAAATCTTTCTTTAAAAAATTACATTTTTAAATCATTTTCTTGAATTTTATCATAAGCTGTGAAGAGAAGTCATGCTGCCTCTTCAACACTAGAGATTTCTTTTTCTAAATTCAATGTTAAGTTCTACCTTCCTCAAAACACTGGAGCACAAACAAAATTCAGCCAACTTCTCTGCCACTTTATATATGATCTGGGGTATGTGTGCACACATGCCCAGTACGTTTTTCAAGCCATTATGGCCAGGACTCGAACTGCGGTCAACCATGTGGGGTCAGCTGCCTGTGTACAGAGCTTAACAAGTCCACTAAGGGCTGGCCAAGAGGATCTTTTTACTTTTGAGCCATTGCTACTGCTATTTTTGTGAGTTCTCTTTTTGGATACTTTGTCACATGTATGTGCACATCCATGCTGTATCGTACAGCACGAATGTGAACTTTTTCCACTGTGTATGTTTCCAATATTTTGCAAGGTGTAGCATGCCTTTTAGAAAATAGCTTCCACTTTAAAGACATAAACCAACATTTAATGTAAGTATCGCTGGCAGATTTTATACCACACTGTAACCTATACTCTGTTCATGACAGTCTCTATGCAGGGAAAGTTCAAAGATTTAATGCAAACATTGTCTCAAACATTGAGACAGCCATGGGAACAGTCACCTCCTCTTAATTTTAGAAAATGAAACTATAATTATTCAGTAATTCTTGCCAAAGTTAAAATTGGTTTATGATATCTAAAATGCTACTGTTGAACATGAAGCTATCAGTGAGGTATGTGTATTTATTTTTTTAAAAAAATTATTTTAATGGGACCAGCAGTTAGCGTAATGGCTATGTAGCTGGACTCCCACATAGTTGACCGCGGTTCGAGTCCCGGACCCGGCGGCTTAAACTCACGCCGGGCGCGTGTGCGTGCGTGCCCAAGATCCCGAGAGGAGAATGGAGGAGAAGGGATTGCGGCGTGGCCATCCCCCCCTGGGGGGTGATTTCTCGCTTTCTGTCTCTCTGTCTCTCTCTCTCTGTCTGGCGAGCGTACGCGCCCTATAGCAAAAACCTCTCCAAAAAAAGAAAAAAAATTATTTTATTTCATTTATTATCATTATTATTTGTTTAACTTGACCAAATTTCTCTGTTGAAAGAGGAAAAGAGAAAGTAGGAAAGCAAGCCTCCGGGTCTGGGACTCAAACCGTGGTCAGCCATGTGGGAGTCCAGCGCCTTAACCACCACACTACCTGCTGGCCCCAAGGTATGTGTAATTAAATATTCATCTAAATATATTAGGTTGTTGGGAAAGTCATGACGTACTTTTCTGTTTTTGTTTTGTTTTGTTTTTTTTTACGCAAAAAAGTATCATGACTTTCCCGATGACTCAATATGTTAGACAGGGTCCTGAGAAAAAAATTACATTTACTTACTTTCCCAAAACAGGGCTAAGTTCTTTTAAGTCTTCCAATGACGGTATCTGGTCCAAAAGTTTCTTAAACAGTGCCAGTGGGAAAGGGATGTTGGCAACATTGCAATTAAACAGAGAAAGTCCACAAAGAATCCCAAAGAAGAAGTACCTTTTCTCCTCAAATTTAGGCTGAAGGCAGAAAAAGTAAATCTTAACGTATTACACATTCTTATCGATACGATAGACTATTTATATTAAGTAAACCTGTCTTCTCCTTTCATAAGATGAAATCACAAATTAAAACCACAAAAAAAGCTTAAATAATAATATTTAAGGTTTATTTTCCATCATGAAGTCAATTTAAATATTTGCCATGGTTTTTGTTACCAAAAGTCTAACAGGAATAAAAACATATTAAGTTCAGTAGGCCTTATACACTAGTTTTCACCTAGCTTTCTTCCCATAGTTTTTATCTTCAAATTCATTGAGAAAAACAAAACAGAAACAAAGAATGAGTGCCTGAGAAAAGAAGGGTTCACTTTTATCCAGGTAGTCCAGAAATGGTCAATAAATTGTTCACATCCTCTCGTATGGATAGACAAGAACCAGAGAAAGCAGACTCCATTTTAATGGAAATGACCACCTTAGTGGAAGTGAAGATTATGTCCACAATTACATCAGTAATAACTCCTTTCCTAACACAGAACAGTACACATGACCTAATTTTCTATGGTGTATGATGTACTTCTGTGACGAAACATTATAAAGAAAGAAAAGAGGACTTACCTTGGCAGGAAACCACATGTAGGAAGCCTCTTCAGGATATGTGAACATCCCGTATTCTGGCCGGGTCATCTCTCCAAACAGACAATAGAAGAACTCTGTTCTGACTCCTCCGAAGTCATAGCCAATTTCTCCACTAAATGAAACCTGAGGAAACAGAGCAAATACCGCACTGCTTCCAGGGCTCTCCATTGCTATCTATAAAGTCTCATTTAATAATGAAATAGCTCACATTACTCATGCACCCGAACATCTGGTAGACGCTGTGGTAAGCAACTTACTCATATTATCATATTTATTCTCACCATTAATTCTATGAAGGTACATAAGGCCTCGAGAATTTAAATAACTCCCCTAAATTTATACAATTGGTAGGCAATACAGCCTTGATTTAATCCTGTCCAACTCCAGAGCCTTTACACTACACTGACCTCAACTGGCATCGCTATTATGGTTATCGGGTCCATGAAGTATGATGAAAATAAATAGAAAGAAGTTGTGACTACTGGCAATTTCGAAAAGCTGGGCCTAGCTGCTCTGGTGCAGTTGGTAACCAAGTGCCCAGCGAGGCTGGAGGCCGTATGGCCAACCGCAGGTTCCGAGCAGCCGAGCTGGCTTGAGAAAATGTCAGCCGTGTTACTCAAAGGTGACCAGAGAACTAGGGAAAGCTCAAAACAGACAACTTCTGTGACAAAGGAAGCTCTCCTCTCTATGAGACCCTTTGTGATATCCTTTTATTTTCTTTTCCCAAAAACACTATCGTTCAAATGTATCCTCCAAAAATTCACATGAGGAAATGTGGTGGTGCTGGTATTAATCGCATTGTGGGATGAAGGGGTAGAGCCTTTGGGAGTGATTAGGACTAAGGCCATCAGGGTAGGCCAACATGATTCTACGCTGTGAGTTTACGAGGAGACAGATACATGCACAGACTGTTGCCCCTCTCGTTCCTACGTGATGCTTTGTGGCACTTGGGCCTTCAAAACTGTGAGCTAAATAAACCTCTGTTTTTATAAATTACCCAGACTCAGGTATTAACATTTCTCTCATGAATAACATAACGGACTGGAACGCATCAGCAAAAATATTAAGGGAAAGGTCAGCAGGTGGTAGGGAGGTTAAGGTGGCTGGATCCTACATGGTCGATTATGCAATGCGAGTCCCAGACCTGGCAGCTTGAAAGTCATGCCACACGTGTTCACGTGTGCCCAAAATCCTAAGAGGAAAATGGAGAAGGGACTGTGGCATGGCTCCTGGGGGGTTATTTCTCACTTTTCCTTTCTCTTTCTTTCTCCCCATGTCTCCCTCTGGCAAGTGCATGTTCCCTGTAGCAAATTAAAAAAGAAAAAAAGAAAAGAAAAGAAAAGAAAAGAAAATTAAACTTTACCCATAACTCTCTCCGCAGGTCTTCCTTCTCAAATTGACTTAGTTGATCCAAAACATCCTCAATCAAGTGGTTCCGTCTGACTCTTAGATTAAAGGTGGGCAACAAATCTAATTCAGACTCTCCATGTTCCAAAAGTCCAGCCAACCTCAAATAAGCTTGAGCTTTTTTGTCCTAGGAAAACAGAAATGTTTCACCTCGTTTTGCCATTCGTCTTAATAGAAATTTATAGAATGGAATAAACCGGTACCATCTGTAAGTACATATCACATTTTATAAAAAGAGCCACTGGAGATAGCAATGTATCCAGTATTCACTCACGGTGAGTGGAAGAAACACAGGATCTGAGGAACGGAACACCGCATGCAGCTGACCTGGATAAACAGGTGCATGACCAACTTAGGCCTCACTGAACATCTTACCCTCTGAACAGCTCCTAATGCTGACATCACCAAAGCTCAGTAGCACTGACAGCCTACAGGACCCGCCAGTACCCACTGAGACCGTGCACTATAACTTAACATTCTCACTCAAAAGATGCATTCACAGGTTTAGCAAAGCAGCAGTCCACAGGAAATCCAGGTAAGAGAGACCTCTCCAAAGGTACCCCATTCTAGAAGGGAAACCTAGACAGGACATTTAAGGGCTAGTTAATCTCTAAGAAGTTATTATAAGATGGGCAGAAAAGGAGAAGGGGAGACAGACAGAATGTCCACCCTGAAACCAAATGGCAATCTGGGGTCATTCAAGTCTGTGGGTCTCGGCACAACAAAGAATAGTCCACTACCACTTCTATAAAATTGGCACTGGAAGCCGTTTAAAATCGAGAGAGAACAAGTTATACACGCGGAAGCAAAACAAAGTTCTTGTGTCTCTAAATTTTCCTTGTTAAATTTTACATTAATGGTTTTACTTAGAACTCATACATGCATTTTCTATTTTCTTTTATAATGGTAAATTCATTATGTGAGAGGATCTTTAAGGACATGTATCAATATTACATGCTTTATGTTAATAAAGACAAAGAAATAGGCATACATACCTGTATTTTTAAAAGGGAGTCTGCATACAGTAGTTTAATTTTTGACAGAATATTAAAGACAAATGGAAAGTGACTGAATATGACACAATACTCTATGTCCGCTGAAGTGTCCTGAAAATGGAAATGACAACTCCGATGAATTAAAGGACAGAGAATCTTACACTCTCCCTCACAGCTTCAAATCCCTGATGGCTTAAGGCCTCAGTACTTCCAACAAGAGCAATCTGAATCGCTGGCTGGGAGTACCAGCTGTAGAGACGACCTTACATGTAGCCAGGAAGGTGTATAAACCTAATGTTTTCAATGTCTACATAAGTGAACAATTAATTATAAACTCTGGACACTTTGCCAAAGAGTCTGTTCTGCTGTGATCTGAGTTTCTGCAACGTGAAACGAGCTCAGATGAATTTGGGAGCTGGGGGAATGACGTAACGTGGATTGCTGGCTAGCTCGGACATGATTTTTGCCAAACAAGGGCCGCTGGACTACAAGGAGTAAAATGATAGTCAACAGAGGAAGGAAAAGCCACCTCGGCTCAGCTGCTGCACCGGCAGCAGGAGCCCTCTAACTGCATTTTATGAACGTGAGAAACGGGCACCTGCCTACACACAGACGCTTCCCCAAAGCCACAGCCCTCTGCTGCCAGCTCCTGGCCCATGCTGGGTCACATGTTTGCCTCTCTGGGCACCTACAAGGCATCGGCATTGCACAGCCACCTGTGATGTCCAAGTACCACCAGTCCTCCTCTAATTAAAACGTGGTAGACTTCTATCCTGTGTCTTTCTATGCATTTTCCATATTCTCCTAGCACCCGCTGTGAGCTGCTTGCCTGGGTGACTCAATTTATCCCCCCATGGATCAGTCACTTTTCTGCTAGTGCTCTGGCTGCAAAACTGCAGAGGTTTTGAGGAAATCTTACTTTTCCCTTAAGTCCTGCTATTTCTACTGTGCAATTTTGCAGAGTACAAGGCGTGTCTGAAATTCATGGAGAAAGAGCAGAAATGCCTCTCCCTACTATCATTTCCCAAACCCTTTAAACATGCCACACTTACCAGTGTCACTTTCCAAGAGGCTCTCCTATATGCTTCCCCATAAAAATTGAGCCAGTTCGAGAGTTCACTCACTGCAAAAACACTTGGAGGCAGCAGACACTTAGTCTGGTTTATCTAAGTAAAACAGTGGACACTTAGTCTGGTTTACTTTAAATAAAGCATGACCGGTGAGAAACTTTTCCACTGAAAGACAGTTTTGCTTAATGACTGTTAACTAGATCAATGAAATGCTTTTATTTTTACTTTTTTTTATAAATAACCATAATGTTTTATTACCATTAACACTAAGCTTGTATTGAAAAGATTTTATATAATAAGACAAGAAAAACAATAGCAAATTTAACTATCAACTAGATTATGCATAGTGAGTAACTGTTTCTCTTACCCAGAGAAGAGCATGGACCCTTGTTGTTTTGTTTTGTTTTTCTTTTAAATGTATAACCGTACAAAGCACAAGCATGTTCAATGACCAGTGCGCTGGATGTGGGAGAGTGCTCCCCCTGTCGTTCTGTCCCCTTAGCTCTGTTTTGTTTTCCCCAATCTGAATTACACTAAAATAAAGACCCAGCTGTTTCTATTTTTCTACTGTGCAGTAAGAAAAAATATTCACAAGGAACATGACAATATGTTCTATGCAAGTTACCTTGATACTTCTTTAACTGTCACTTAAATACCACAGGAAAACATTTTAAGACATATACAAACAAAACTAGCCAAGTGTTACAACTTATAATAAATTAACCCAAAGGAAAAAAAAATAACTTTATATACATATATATATATTTATATTATATATAAACATACACACACAACAGAATGACACAATAATATGTTTCTTCCCATAGTTTAAGTAAACAAATAAGTAGTCCAGCCAATCTAGCTATATTTGATCTTGGCCAGAGGCATCATCACATCGGCAATTAAATAATTAAGTGTTTCAAGCAACATAAACAGTGTGAAACACTCTTTCAAGATCAGAATAAAATTTGAGACCAGCAGCTGGCGTAATGGCTATGTCCCTGGACTCCCATGTAGTTGACCGCGGTTTGAGTCCCGGACCCGGTGGCTTAAACTCAAGCCGGGCATGTGTGTGTGCGTGCATGCCCAAGATCCCGAGAGGAGAATGGAGGAGAAGGGACTGCGGCATGGCCACCCCCACTGGGGGGTGATTTCTTGCTTTCTGTCTCTATCTGTCTTTCTGGTGATCTCATGTGCCCTACAGCATAAACCTCTCCAAAAAGAAAAAAAAAAAAAAAAAAAAAAAAAGACCATAATAAAATTCTACCCAATTCTTCCATTGCCAAAGCCCCAAATTTTCATGGACATAAAGAACAGCTAAGTTTCGGTACAGAATGGTGATGTGATGATAGACTCCTAGTTACTTCATAGGAACGTGCTGAAGTCCAAAGGGGAAAACAGTGCAATACGAATCCATAATATGCTAGGGCCCAGCTGTTCATGTCTTGTTCTTCAGAGCTTAGAGATGTACCACTTTTTGGTGTTCTAAGGCATATGTGGAACACTCACCAACTGTGGGGGAATTTTCCAGCCCTCCTTCTCATGAAATGATTAGAATTATTATTGGGACCAGCAAATGGCATAACGGTTATACCGTCGACTCATAGTCGACATAGTCGACTATGGTTCGAGTTCCAGACATGTGTGTGTGCATGTCCAACATCACGAGAGGAGAAATAAGAAGGAAGTGCAGCATGGCCATCCCTCCCCGGGTGGTGATTTCTCACTTTCTGCCTCTCTGTCTCTGTCTCTCCAGCGAGAGCATACGCCCTATGGCAAAAATCTCTCTAGAATTTCTCTCTCTCTCTCTCTTACACACACGCGCACGCGCGTTTGCGAACATGTATGGACTCCTTGGCCTCAGTCAGTGAAGATGCTGAGTAATACTACTCACGGGCCAGCTGGTGGTGTGGTTGTTAAGAACAGACACAGATGTTCTAAATAAACTCTTACCCTGTGCAGTCTTTTCAACATTTCTAGGAGAGCTTTAATGCGACAGTTATTCTCAACATTTTCAGTCCAATAATGCAACTGAGAGATGACGGCTCTTTTAAACATCTGGACTAGTTGGCTGAAAGCAGATTCTTGTAGAGTTGCCCAGTATGCCTCTGAAGAATGCAAAGGAAGGTAAATATAATTATTAGCATGTATTTCTCTTAGATGCTTAAAATGTGGGCGATATTTCTCCAAACATATAAGACAGTATTTTAATATGCATCACAATTACAAAAACACATTTGTAAAGAACTTTTCAGTGAATAAATACAACCGCAATGAGAAGTTTAGATTTTGGGCTAATAGGTAGTGTGGTGGTTAGGGCAATTGGATCCCACATGGACCAAGTGGGTGGTACAAGTCCTGGACCTGGTGGATTAAAAATCACACCAGGCACATGTGCATATGTGCCCAAAATCCCATGAGAATGGAGAAGGGAGTGCATTATGGCCACCCTGTCCTGGGGGGTGATTTCTCTTTCTTTCTCCCCTCCATCTTCTTTCAACTCTCTGTGAAATTTTTCCTAAGGAAAAGTTGGGGACAAAGGATTTCCTGACCAAGTCATGCATATACTATCCCCAAAACTCTAAAAAGTACTTGAACAATTTATTTTAGATGACCACAGTTACAGCATCTTTAGAGTATGCTGAGATCATGCACGAAACAACTTGAACCCATTTCTAATTATCTAAGTTTTGCCATAATTTTACTGCGCTCGTCTTTCCACTACGACATGGTACATTTAAGTAAATCATGAATCCTACCCAGAATCCCTGAAGACTGGTCACTCATTTTACAAACAGTTTCTGCAAACGGAACCACCAGGCTCTCCCAGTTGTTAGAATCATGCATCATGGGACATTCCGGGAGAAGGAAGAACACTTCTAAAGCTTCTTGGTGTGAAGAGTGAAATGGAAGGTTTTTGAGCAGATTATCCCTGAGACAGGTGGTTATCTATGGCCAGAAAGGATCAAGAAAAAGACGTTCAAAACTCAGCAGGAACTTACTGTAACTCAGGCCGCAGCTTACTATAATAAAACAAGGTGAAAGCCCTGGAGTGTCGCTCCGGGTGAAATCAGCACAATCACTCAGCTTCTCTAAAGCCCATGTTTATATTCCATCTCTCCTAGCCTCCCAAACACAGGAGTGTATCTTGAATTTGTGACTAGTAATTCTCGCCGTTGGATTTTTGGGAAAAATTGCATGTGCGCATGTGTGGAAGTCACACCAGCTAAGCAACGGCCTCAGAACTAACAGCAGCCCTCCCCGATTATTATGCGTGACATTCTGTCCTCCAACTCACACCATCACCTCTTTTTTTGTTGCTGTTGTTGATCAAGGAGGATGTTTCAAAATCCCCAAAGGGGAAACAAAATTTAAAAACAAAAGTCAAAAAGCAACAATCTCAATCACAAAACCCAACATGGTTCCCTATGACCTTCTCCGAAGATCACCTCTCTCCATCGCAAACACAAGCTCCTACCCCTTGCAAGTTCTATGTAGTTTCCCCTATTCCAAATGCCACTGTTCCGGAAAATTCTGAGCATCACGTGCTTAGACATTAGTAATAATCTGTGTGAAATCTACTATGAAGCTGGTATTTACGGAGTACTTATTACTTGGAGAGGTTGTACCAAGTGACTTAAATTTATTAACTAGGTTACTTTTAGTTTTTGGGTTTTTTTTGCTATAAGGTGCATGTGCTTGCTGCAGAGACAGAGAGAGAGAGGGAGAGAGAAAACTAAGAAATCACACTCTGGGGGGATGGCCATGCTATAACTCCTTCTCCTTCACTCTCCTCTCAGGATTTTGGGCACATATGCATACATGCCTGGTGTGACTTTCAACCGAGGTGGGCCATGTGGAAGTCCAGCACCTTAACTACTACGCCACCTGCTGGCCCCAACTAGGTTTTTTAATCTTGTAGCTTCTCCATAATACACGACAGTAATCCCATTTTATAGACAAGAAATCTGTACTTCAGAGAAGTCAAATAACTCACTCTATGTCAGACATAGATCTGGATCTGACTCCAAAGCCCAAACTCTTAATCGTTAAACTGTAAAATATGGGCTGAATGATCTCTCTCAATGCACATATTTTTGCACTTATTCATTTGTTTAGATAGGATGTCACTATGTCATGATCCTCTTGCCTCAGCCTTCTCTGTAGCGGGGACCTCAGGTGCACACTGCCACGCCTGGCCCTGTCAGACAGGGGCTGACCATGTAGCCCACACTGACCATGACCTTGTGATCATCCTACCTCAGGTTGAGAGGTGAGAGCAAGATTGAGAGAGAAAGAAAATGAGAGATACAGAAACAGGGAGACAGACAGAGAGGGAGTTGGGGACAAGGAGAAGGAAGGGGAAGTAGAAGGGGAAAAAAGAGGAACCACAGAAAGAGAGCAAAAAGACTAAGACCACAGAAGTCCTAGCTACTGTTTTATCATTAGATCTACCTACTATAGTCAAACAGGGACAGAATGAATGTTCATCGAGAAAGGTTAAATTAATTGAAGCATGTTTGGGGCACCTCCAAGTGGAAAACCTAAGGACAGTAGTAATGGTGCTAAAACAGGAAGCAATAGTCCAGAAAGAACAAGAACATTCTAGAATCTACAGAAAAGTACAATGGAACAAAACATGGGGGTGGGGGGGGCGGGGAGAATCCAGGCAGTCTTGCTGAGGGGAATAATCACATCAAAAAAGTGTTCTTAGTTCTGCATTTATGCTTAAGAGAAATGCCTATAAAATACGGTCCTGGGAGCCAGCTGGTGGTGTAGTGGTTAGGGCACTGGACTCCCACATGGCCAACGATGATGGCTCAAGTCCCACACCTGGCGGCTTGCTTTCTCACTTTCTCTCTCTGTCTCTGTCTGTCTCTGGTGAGTGCACATGCCCTGTAGCAAACTGAAAAATAATAATAATGATAAATAAAATTAAATTTTTAAAAATGCTGTCCTTATTCTAGCGCACTAACTTCAACAAATCTTAATCACTTTCCTGAAGCCCAAGTTAGTAACTCCACTCTGGGAATATATGCATGAATGTGAACGTATGTTTGTGTGTAGACACTGTTAGGTCCATCTATAGCCTATGTAACTACTAAACCAACTACTTCACCATTAAGGGGCAAACTTCTGAATATTTTCTGAGTTTAACTTAATCTGGTTATGCTACAGGGTCTCACAGAAGCTCTTAAAATATTTCTAAAATTCTGAATTCTTGTAAGAAGTGTTCTAGTGTATTTTCTTTCTTCAAATGACAATCTGAAGAATATCACCGTGTTAGTAATCCAGTCCTTTTGGGTTAACTCTATCAAGATGTTTCTTGCTTTATTTAAATCCAAATGAATAGACATCGTCTCTGTAGCTATTCTGTAGAAGATAAACAAATATGTGGGTAAGCAAATGAAAAAGCACTCTTCAAAACCAGGTATTTTACTAGACTGCCTATCTAGATGCAAAATTTCTTCTAGAGCTTGCTCCATTTCAATAAAATTACCCTGTTTTCAACTTTAAAATAACATAATAATTGGGTGAATACAAGTAGAATTGAAAATGTAGTAGATGACATGATTAAAGCTAAAATGCCCAAAAATATCAAGGTTGCAGTAACTTTACAATAGACACTCATATATTATCTAAAATGGATCATCAATAAATATTACGATTTATTTTTCAAAACAACAAAAAAGGAACAGAAGTTTTTCCTGTTTCTGAAAAAAATCTGATCATTTCTTCCAGTTATATAAACTAAAAGTGGAGAACAAAAGTGGGGGCTTCAGAGAAGTAAATTCTTAGTATTCCAATGAAATTAATAAAACGTGTAAATATATACTGACCCATGAATTACCCTTACACTGAACTAAAAGACTCACTCTCTAAACACATTCTTTGGAAAAATAACACATACATATAATGATTAAATATGGAATTCTTTTATTAAAGAAATATAATACTATATAAGTATTTAGCAAAACAAGTACAAAGTCAGTCTTAACATTTAAAAATCCCAAACCCTTACTATCCAGAAATAAAGGAACGATTAAATTAAGGTATGGCCTCTCCATGAAATACCATGCAGCCATTAAAATGATGGTACAGAATGGAGGACCAGGAGATGGCATAACGGTTATATCGCTGGACTCCCACGTAATCACCTTGGTTCAAGTCCCAGACCCAGCAGCTTGAAACTCATGCTGGGTGCATGCCCAAAATCCCAAGAGGAGAATGGAGGAGAAGGGACTGCAGCGTGGTCATCCCCTTAGGAGTGATTTCTTGCTTTCTGCCTCTGTGGTGAGCACACATACCCTATAGCAAAAAAAAAAAAAACTCTCCCCTCCCCCCCAAAAAATGATGGTACAGAAAAATACTGAATATGGAAATTGGGTAAAATGAAAGATAGACAAAGTGTAAAGCAATGTATAAACCAATAAAATCCCCTTTTAAATAAAAGAATACGTGTACACAGAAAAAAATAAATACCTAAATGTTAGCTCTCACTTGTAAGTGGTAGATTATAGGTGATTTTCGTTTTATTTTTGTTGTTCCATCTGTATTTTTAACATTTTCTACATCAAATTCATATTTGCTTCTGTTAGAAAAAGCAATTTGGGGGCCAGCTGGTGGTGCAAAGGTAACGCAATGCCACGCCCACATGAAAGGTCCTGGGTCTGGTTCCAGGATTTTGCTAATTCAGGCTGCTGGGGGCGGACTGCACCACAGGGACCCGACAGGAGGTGTGACTCCTGCCTGCACACTCACTCACTCTCTCAGAAGAAATAAATAAATAAGTGTAAAAAAGATTTTTTTAAAGTAAATTTTAAAGAGATGGAAATAAATAAGCCTATATAATGTTTTTTCCTTAAAGAATTATTTATTTAATTTTATTTATTATTATTTTTTAAAATTTGACTACAGAGAGACAGAGAAAGAGAGAGAGGAAAAGTGAGAAAGCAAACCACTAGGTCTGGGACTTGAACCATGGTTGACCATTTGGGAGTCTAGTGCCTCAAGCACCGTACCACAAACTAGTCCTCCACAAAGAGAGATAAAAGTATATCTAACTGCTTTACCCTCGAATCATTTTTTATACTTTTTTATGGTACTCTTAATAGAATTTTAATTTATTGCGTGTATTACCTTTTCCCTAAAAAACTTCCAGTCAGACAAGCAGGAGATGAAAATATCTCTCGGATATCCCTGCATTTGGAATAAGACAATGGTGAAAACAAATCATTCAGTTTGCTTCTTCATAGCATGAGACATGATAAATAAAATATTTTATAACTGTCCTTCAAACTTTTCCATCTACTTGTATATTATCTTGGTTAGTCTACTCATTTGCTAAATCTCCAAATTCCAGTGGCAAATATGGAAAATAAAAAGACTTCTACCCAGAGAAGCCTCAGGGAGAGAAGAAAAGCTCCATTTAGGGTCAGTACTGTCTTGGACAAATAAATACTCCCAATCCCACCCAACTTTGCAAGCCCTATTTATTCCCATTCCACTGGAAAAAAACATTAATTACCATAAATTTAATTTGGGGGAAAGGTATGTTCAGTTCCATCTTTGAAATAATTGTACAATGAGACCAGCAGTTGGTGTAATGGCTATGTTGCTGGACCCCATGTAGCTGACCACGGCTCAAGTCCTGGACCTGGTGGCTTAAAGTCCACACCAGGTGCATGTATGTGCGTGGCCAAGATCCCGAGAGGAGAATGGAGGAAAAGGGATTGCGGTGTGGCTATCCCCGCCCCCGGCAGATGATTTCTTGCTTTTGTCTCTCCGTCTTTCCCTCTCTTTCTGGTATGTGCATGCACCCTATAGCACACACACACACACACACACACACACACACACACAAACAAAACCAACCAAACAAAAAAACTCTCCAAAAAAAATTGTACAAATAGTTCTCAATCATTTATGCTTTGCAAATTACTGGGTCGTTGGAAAACCATGAGACATTTTTGCACAGAAAAACAGAGAAATACGTCATGGCTTTCCTGCTGACCTAATCTAACTATTCTGTGTAACTACTTTTAAGAATTAGAAAAACATCCCTGAAATATCTCTGAAAGAAGGTATTTGTTAGAATGAGGATGCTCTTTCTAGATGAAAGTGCTATTGCTTAGAGTAGAAATGCCCAAACTTCAACTACGCATAGGAGGATCACAAACAAGTGGTTCCAGAGTCACATGACATTGGGAAATGCTGCAGACACATGGGGGTCTTCAAAATTTTCACGGGAAATTAGTATTAAAAAGACACTATTTATGGATTTTGAAAAAAATTTGTGCCAAAGTAAACTTGTACTTTAATCCCATTTTCCATGAACTTTCTGAACTTCCTGTGTATCTCCTGCTCAGAGGGTCACCATGTGCATAACTGTAGCAACGGCCCAGAGACCTACAACAAAGGACAGTCCTGCACCCTGCATGGGAGTAGTGCTGGCCACCTGCATGTGTCAACTCAGCTAGGCCACAGCACCCAGATGTCTGACCAAGCGTTATTCTAGATGGTTTTTTGTGAAGGGATTTTTGAGATAAGATTAACATTTAAAACATTAGACTATGAATAATCTGATTGGTTAAAGGTCTTAAGAGAAAAGACAGGTCAGCCCAGGAAGAGAAACCCTGCTTTCCGACTGCCTTCCCTCTCGGACGGCAACATCAACTCTTGCCTGGGTCTCCAGGGACGGCCTGCCCTACAGATTTTGGACTTGCCAGTCCTTATAATCACAGGAGTTGATCTCTTATAATAAACGTTTTTCCTCTTTCTATAGACAGGCACATATGTGTGTGCGTACGTATGTACATGAGCCGACTGGTTGTTTCTCTGGAAAACCCTGACTCGTACGCCAGTGGGCCCCAAGTCTCACGTCTCCAGAGTGCAGAACCGGTTCGGAAAATGCTGCTCTGGAGGGATGCAGATGCAGACGGGCAGACACACGGGGGCGGGTTACCTCTTTGTATTTTGCCACTGCTTGGTCCCCACATCAGCAATCCATCTCTTTACAGTTGCTTCATTCAATGTGGGAATTCTCCTCCTCAAATTAACATAAGAATTCTGTAAACAAACAAAAAAAGTCCAATACAGTCACCTAGACACATCAGAAATAGGTATCCAACTTTTAGGTAGCTTCCAAGAACAGAGGGTAAACTGATTTTTTTTCTTTTCTTTTCCTTTTTCCTGTTGCTATAAGGCATATGTGTGCACCAGGGACACAGAGAGGGAGACACAATCCCTTCTCCTCCATTCTCCTCTTGAGATTCTGGGCACACATGTGTATGTCCCTGGTGTGATTTCAAGCCATCAGGTCTGGGATACAAACCGCAAAGCTAGCCATGTGGACTCCAGCACTTTAACTTCCACACCACCTGCTAGCTCCAAAACTGGTTTTTAAATATGAATAAAACAGCTCCAGGACCATCACAAACTGAGGCTCTACCAAGGAATGGTTAATCGTGTGTCTGGTTGCCACTTTGTTGTCCAAGGGGGTCTTAGACTCGTGGTAAATTTCTCTGAGCGCCCCAACACTCAGCACTTGATACAATATAATCAGATTAAACTGAACATCGGATAGCCTTGAGGGAAAGACAGAAAGGGATTGTGTGTAGAGGTGGGTGGAACCCAATTTCCCTTAGAGAGAGAAGACAGCAAAGTTCTGTACCAACTATTCTTACATCTGTGAACCTTGGGTCTTTTTTAGTAGGGGCTTGCAAAGACATTTTTGGAATCTGTCACTAAGACACTGACCAAACACACATCAAGTCCCCCAAGAGGTAGGTAGATCTAAGGAAATCACAATGATTCAACATTTAGCAGGAACAAATTTGCTGGGTTTTGTTGGTAAATATTTATATAGACAATAAAGGATCAATTATCCCAAAAAGTTAGCCTTAAAGTAACCTGATGATTTTGGAATTCAACAAACCTGGATTCTAGAATCCTTCATTTTGCTTAAAATACCAAGCTCTAAAATGTTTATGGATCTGTTTTTACCTCTTTTCCTATCCAGAACAGAATGCTTTGGTTCCCTCCAGCAATCATTATTAACTCCTTTCCTGAGGTACGGCTTTCTGAAAGGGATGCACAAACAGTGGTACAGAAAGTCAGTTGGCACAAACACACACAAACGCGCACGCGCAATTCAGATGATTTCAGATTCTTTTTCCTTTTTTTTAGGTTTTTGCCCTAAAACACAGGATCGCGGGAGAGAGACAGTGAGAGGGAAAGTTAGAAATCATCCCTCCAAGGGGGAAGGATGGCCATGCCAAAATCCCTTCTCATCCATTCTCTTCCCAGGGTTTTGGGCACATACAAACGCACACCCAGCGTGATTTTCAGAATACCACATCAGGGACTTGAACCATGGTCCACCATGTGGGAGTCCAGTACCTTAACCACCACACCACCTGCTGGCCCCAGTGTCAGATTCTTAAACATAAGTCATTTTATCTTTTGACTCAGTAAGTGTATCAGCTACGTGATCATGGGTCTACTTAACTAGTAGGAAGACCAACCGCCAAGGAATTAATAAGTCCCCTGCAAACTGGAATCAGAACTGCATATGCTTCCAGATCTATATGGTTTATTTTGTTGTCACTTAAATTCACAGTAATCCTAATCTGAAGGAGTAATAAGAAAATCTGGTTATTCTGATTTAACGAATTAGTTTGAGTCTTTTAAACTTTACGAATAAATAAAAGAAACCAATGTTTACAGAAATTCCCTTCATATTCACACATGGCTTTCCTTGACACACTGTACACCTAGAAAATCACTTTAAAAAAAAAAAAAAAAGGAATTATGCTAAATCCTGTGCTTCTATAGAGTTTACCAAATTTGAGTTCTTCATTTGGCGATAACTTCATGGGACACGGTACCGGCTGATTATGGGTTCCACAGTTTCCTAGTTGTCCATTTTTTCCAGAACCAAAGGCAAAGACCTTTCCCAGCTCGGAAACATAAGCAAGGGTGTGCCACCTAGTCGATAAAAGCACACGTGACAATCCTCAGCCATGCAGGACGATGAGACTGTTTAGCAACACAGTAAACGGCCGAAATTAGGTTACCTGCTAAGTAGGAAACTAGTTAACCGACTCAGGATGAAAACCATCTGGAAACCAAGAAATCAACGTGCAGCTGAGGAGGCACTGGAAGCCCTATGTCCACTGGGGACCAGGATGTCACTCCCTGGCAAATGGTGTTCCCTTCATTGAGGACAAGGAGCTTCACTTGCTTTCTACTCCTTTTTCAAGCCTTAGCTTGAATCACCACCTCTTGGGAGTCATTCCTGAGTCTCTGCTCTTCCCTCCCTAGAACACTAAATTAGTGAGCTGCTCTAAGCTTCCACTCTACTTCCCAAAGATCTTTATCACACTATTTTTTTTACTGCTTTGCTTGGGTATACTAAGGAATCTGGCCTTGCCCAAAAAGTGACCCGGCTTTTGACCTAGTTCCTGGAAGGCAGCCTCTAAGCCCATAAGACTATCCCAAGTGACAGAGATGTATCTTATCAGTCATGGTGGGGCCTTGGACCATATCTGACAGGTGTTTCATAGAGAGCTCCTCTGGCCCGTGATCTTAGCCGGACCTACTGGCGAGAGGGACTAGTGACAGTTCAACCTCATGGGCAGTGACTCAATCAATCATGCCTAAGCAATGAAACCCCAATACAAACTCTGGACTCAGGAGTGTTTCCCTGGCTGACCATGTTCTGTACTGCCACACACATTTCAGGCTGGGAAAAGGTAATGTCATCTAACGCCTCTTAGCAGAGATGACAACTGGAAACTCGGCCATTTGGACTCATCCTAGATTCTAGCCTGTGTCTTTTCTTTTGACTGGTACATATTTCTACCCATTTCTTGCAATAAAATGCGTAATACTTTCGGTGAGGTCTACGTGTGTCTCCAGTGGGTTCTCCTATGTTACTAGGGTACTGCTCTGGTCTGCACTAAGATGTGGCTATTGGACTCCTTCTCTTACGATATGCACTCCTCCAAGGAATATGTGCTTGAAGTACAGCCCCGATAATGTCTCTTAGGTTAAGAGAAATCAAATGGAATACTGACATGGAAGAGTTAACAATACTTTAGTTAAGAGAATCATAGTCCAATAATCTGGCCTACTTTTATAATATTATCCATTTATGTCATTTTACTCCAAGATCATAAGAAAATGTATGTTTAGATTTGAAGGAGGTTTTTTTTTAGTAATAGTTTGAGTAAATAGCCCAGTACCCCCAATAAACCAACATACTAACCCAATAAACCCAATATCCAGGTAGTCAGAATTTGCTTATGTTTAGTGAGGAAAAAATTGTCTGTCTGAAAAATAAACTGTTTCTCAGTGGAAATATTTATTAAAACCATCAAATCCCAACACACTCTGGTAAGAAGTAAACTGATTAATCTGATGATCAAAGAAAATAATTAAGTAAACCAAGGAATCTGAGTAAGGTTTTTTTGCCCTTATTTTTGGGCAAAAAAAAAAGAGCTATGAAAATCAAACTTCTCAGAATATTATGCTCCAACCACCACTGACTCTTTTTTTTTTCTTCTTCTTCTTTTTTTTTTTTTGAAGAGGTGTTTGCTATAGGGAGCGTGTACTCGGCAGAAAGCCAGAGAGACAGAAAGCGAGAAATCACCCCCCAGGGGGGATGGCCGCACCGCAATCCCTTCTCCTCCATTCTCCTCTCGGGATCTTGGGTATGCATGCACACACGCCCAGCGTGAGTTTAAGCCACCAGGTCCGGGACTCGAACCACGGTCAACTACATGGGAGTCCAGTGACATAGCCATTACGCTAACTGCTGGTCCCCTGACTCTTAAACTTCACTGTGATCAGAATGGGCTACTCTCAAAGAAGGACGGTAATTAAAAAGTATGTTGACCTGAGGAGCTGCGAAAGAAGGTGATTAGATGAATGAATAATTTGTTTTGTGATCAGTGCTTATCTTCCCAAATAAATGAAATCCCAAAAATCAATGGAAATGGTAAGTATGCTAAAAAATGGATTGCCTCACAATGTAAATTAAGCATCCTCACCCATTGGAAAAGGTGTGATGCAGAGAGAAACTGAGAAATGTTATGAAACTGCTTCGTTTACTGCACTGCTTTTTATCAGTTTCACTAATACTCTACAACTTACCTTCCACATGCGATCTGGGTCACTCTACTTCCAAGGAGCTCAGTCACCAGGCAGGGCCTGAGCTCATCTCGCGTGGAACTGTGACCGAGCTGGCCGTATTTTCCAGCACCGAAAGTAAAGACCAGCCCATCCTAAGGAAAAGAACTTCGTATTAGATGCTAGAGAAGTACAACCCAGTTCACAAGAACGCCTGTCACTTCCCAATCACCAAGGGGACAGTCCTGTGGATGGGATGGCCTTTCTTCCCCAGGAAACACTAACTTCCCAAACAAAGCATTCTTCACAAGCGCAGGGCAGGTTCTGAGTCCCATCTGGCAACTGCAGTTCGAATCCTTGGCCGAGCTGTCCTAACACACGCCAGGCCTGTGCTCAAGTGCCCATGATCTGATGGGCTGGAGGACTGCAGGAAAGGGACTGTGGGGTGACCAGACCCTGTGCAAGGTGTACCCCCCCATGTGTGCTCACAGGAATAAATAAAAAAATAAATTAAAAGCAAAACAAAGTAGAGTACATTTAAGAGGTCAGATGGATGCGCAGCAGTAAGACGTGACAATGCACCCCCACGGAAGGGGGCCGGTTTGCGGTTGGTGACCTCCCGAGCGCTCCAGGCATGCAAGTGCCCATCACTGGAGCTGGCTAAAGATAGGCAGAGAATACTGGCATCGAAACCCGTCAGAGTGCTGTATCTCTGTCTCTTTCTCTGTTACTCATGAAAGAGAAAAACTTAAAAAAAAAAAAAATAGGTATAGTCAAAAAAAGACAAGGTGCACCCACCTGTGTGAGCAGGGCAGTGTGAGAGCCACCACAAGCGAGGAATTCAACTTTCTGACTGTCCAGTGCTGTCAAGAGGGAAGGAGAGTCTTTACCTAAGCAAGGGAAAGAAAAGCTGCTGTGACTACCAAGAAATACTGCGCCCCATGCTGGTGACACCTGGGCTGCCTCCTCTCAACCGGACATTCCCAGCACACTCTGACAAGGAAGGCTCCTGGCCCAGGTTCAAAGCCTAAAGGTGGGATGGGAGCGGTGACCCAAGGGCCACGCTTGGGGGCACCCACTTGTGACAGGGCCCAGTCCAGGGCCCATTTCTTTCCACCCTGACTCTACCTGCAGCAATCTGCTATTTCCAGTTCCTGCCTATTGTTACTTTCATTGAAAAGATTTTTTACTTTTCAATTCTCTACTACAATATCCTTGCCGCATCCACCTCTTCTTTTCCTACATGCACATTTTCCTCTCGAAGCACGCAGATACTCGGCAAGAATGGTTGGCTGGCCTCCTGACCCTTCTACCTCCTTTAGGTATTTTTCTAACACTGACTTGTGGGTTTTCCTGCTTAGTGAGCACTGGCCCGTGCAGGGAGAGAGGCTGTGCGACCAGCCGTCTGGGTAACGAGTGCAGGATCGCGGCTGGGCGAAGCAGCTGAGTCTGTTACACCTGAGAACGCTAATAATCGAAGACCCGACCGAGTGGCCATCTGCTCTGTGGGGGCAGGTCAGTTCTGGATAACGGGCTGTGCACGCGCACACGTGCACACCAACCTAAGTCTTTAAAGTGAGATCAGGATATGTGAGCTTCTAAGCGGAATTTCAGGACCCTTTTGTAACGGTATCTAAATAGACCTTAAGTGCAAAGGCACCTTGGAGGTCGTCCTTTCCAAACTTGTCACTTTGCAGAAAAAGACAGTAAGGCTTAGTGCAAAGTGAAGTGACTGAGCTGGGACCTGTAACTGCTGAGCTGCAGAGTGGGAATCAGAACCCAGGCACTCAGGTCCCCAATCCCGCACTTTTGTTCCTTTCCCACGCAGCCCTGAAATGTGCCTAACCACAGTGACAACCGTGGCTGTCACCACACCCACTGTGCAGGTGTCTTGGGTTGATTCTACCCTGAAAGACAGGCAAACAATCGGGAAGAACAGATCAAACGAAAGTGAAGATCTGAACCATCTCTGACAGGGAGGCCTGTGCTAAATCACCGCTTATCTGGCAAATATATCTGTTGGTAATATGACTCTGAAACTATGTCCCATACTCTCAGTGTGGCCCAGGCCCAGCTGTCCAAAGTCATTTTTTCCCCATGAGTAAACGTTTCCGGTCATGGATAAGGCCATGCTGTGGGCTTCTCCTGCAGAAATCTGGACCAGAGGGACTCCTGCGAGGTGCTCCACAATCTGTGGTGTGGGGGATGACGGAAAAATCCTCCCAAGTCCAAGCTGGCCATGTGAGTTCTGTCCCCAGGCAAAAAGCTCACCACCTTGACACAAATAAAGAAAACACCGTCTTAATTAACTTGAAAACCTGCAGACCTCACCCCAGGATTTCACGGATGCTTCACACAATACAGAATCACGGTCTCTTCCGTTCACACTGACGGGACTCTCAGGCCCCATGTTTGACTCAAAAAAACACAGAAGAGGGACCAGCAGATGGTGTAGCAGTTACGCTGCTTGACTCCCACATGGTTAACCAAGGTTCGAGTCCTGGACCTGGTGGTTTCAAACTCATGCTGGGCGTATGTGTGAGCATGCCCAAGATGCCGGGAGGAGAACGGAGAAGGGACTGCAGTGTGGCCACCCCACCTGGGGAAAGATTTCTCGGTTTCTATCTCTCTGTCTCTTCAGTGAGTGCATGTGCCCTATAGCAAAAATCTCTCTCAAAGAAAAATAAACACAGATGGGCGCTGGCAGGTGGTGTGGTGGTTAGGGGCACTGGACTCCCACATGGCTGACCACAGTTCCAAGTACTAGACCTGATGGCTTGCTTTCTCACTTTCTCTCTCTCTCTCTCTCTCTCTCTGTGTTTGTGTTTCTCACTCTGGTCAAATTAAAAATAACTATAATGATAAATAAAATAAAGGGAATAATTTAACACACACACACACACAAAAGAGGGGCGAGCAGGTGGTACAGTGGTTAAGGCGCTGGACTCCCACATGACCAACCATGGTTCAAGTCCTGGACCCGATGGCTTGAAACTTTATGCCGGGCAATTAAACACATTATCACCAAATTCAAGAAATACTTAGAAAACAACACACAGGATGGGCCCATAAAAAACAACAATTCTGCCTTTTAGAAAATAAAACCCAGACCAACTGTTTTCTCTACCAGCCTCCCCTTCATGTTCGTAAAGATCCCAAACAACTGAAAAAGTCATTTCAAGTTTTTGCACAGTATCTCAAAAGTCGATTTCTCCTTCCATTTACTGACTATCTGGAGCACAGTTTTCAAGTCCTTAGATGTCATCTAAGGGCTCTCACAGCAGCTCAGGCCTCTGAAAAAAACCAGCAGAGAAGTCCTGCCCACTGAGCACCTGCTGCGCAGGGTCTGCTGGGAGGCAAACAGCCGAATGTGCCTCCCAGCTAGCAGGAGCACAGGGAGGGGCACAACCAGCCCCTACTTTGCTTCTCCTGTGTTTTTTTTTCCTGGCCCAGTGATTTGCCAATAGTCAACCCTAACCATCCCCTGCCTCTGCACACACACACACACCACCAGACACTGAGCTTGAAGGCAGGGTGTGTCTTTTTCTTCTTCATAAAATCAATGTGGTACTTACTCAATACAAAATACCTGACCATGAGTAGATGGGGTCCAATAACCAACTTAATCTGATTTTCAATTTTCATTTATACTCTCAAACCTCAACAGGGCCTTTAGTGCAGATCGAATAGTGGCATATTTACTTCTCTTGAATCCCAACTTACATTCGGTCTGCAAACATGTTTGCCTCTGTCTTTCATATTTAAAAAAAAATCTCCTGACCTTAAATTCCCTCTAGCACTCTCTTGTCTTAATTCCTTTCACAGTCAAGTTTCTTTAGGAAATAATTCATCCGAGGGGACTTTAAAAAGTTTGCAGAAAAACAGAATTAACATAGGAGTTTATTGTGGTATGAAGAGAATTTCAAACTGCATACAGTTTTTTCATGACACACATTTTGCGTAAACCTCTGGAAGACCTCTCACTACTGATTCCCACCATTACGCTGTCTGATAAGAAACAGGAAATATCGCAGGGCTAGGGAGACTCCCTGAATCCAAAAGGTGATGTTAAAACACATCAGAGTTGGAACCAGTAGCTGGCATAATGGCTATGTCGCTGGACTCCCATGCAGTAAACCGCAGTTCAAGTCCTGGACCTGGTGGCTTTACACTCACACTGGGTGCATGTGCATGCGTGCCCAAGATCCTGAGAGGAGAAGCGATTGCGGCATGGCCATCCCCCTGAGGGGGTGATTTCTCACTTTCTGTCTTTTTGTCTCTCTCTTTCTGGCAAGCACACGCCCCCTATAGCAAAAACATTTCAAAATTTAAAAAACACATCAGAGTTGGGGGCCGGCAGACGGCATAGTGGTTACATCACTAGACTCCCACGTGGCTAACCACAGTTGGAGTCCAAGACCTGGTGGCTTGAAATTCCCGCTGGGTGTGTGCCTGTACATGCGTGCATGCTCAAGATCCCAGGAGAACAGATTATAGTGTGGCCATCCCCCCGGGGAGTGGGTTCTCACCTTCCCTCTTACTGTCTCTCTCTCTCCACTACTACCACCCTCAACCCCCACCAGCCCACATGCCCTATGGGGTTTTATTAAAAACAGACAAACAAAAAAAAACTCTTAATAAAACTAATTAAATAAATCAGAATTGGAGGCCAGCAGTTGGTTAAGGCACTAGACTCACACATGCCAGACCACAGTTCAAATCCCGAATCCAGTGGCTTGAAAGCCACACTGTGCATGACTGCATGTGTGTGTGCCCAAAATCCCAGGAACGGAATGGAGGAGAAGGGACAGCAGTGTGGCCATCCCCCCATGGTGATTTCTCAGTTTCCCTCTTACCGTCTCTGTCTCCCTCCAGGGAGCACATATGCCCTAAGGCAAAAATCTTAAAAGGGGGAAAAATTGAGAACAATCAAGCCACAAAGGCAGGGGATTGTGAACTACTGACATGGAAGCCAGGAACATGCTAGAAAAGGGAAGAAAGTTATGGGAAAAAAATGCCCAAAGGCCTGGGCCAATTCGAGAAAAATTTTTTTCTTTTCCTTGAAGAGGTTTTTGGTGTAGGGCGCATGCGCTCACCAGGAAGACAGTGACAAACAAGCGAGAAATCACCCCCAGGGGGTATGGCCACGCTGCAATCCCTTCTCCTCCATTCTCCTCTCAGGATCTTGGGCATGCACGCACAAACGTCTGGCATTGAGTTTAAGCCACCGGGTCTGGGACTTGAACTGCAGTCAACTATATGGAAATCCAGAGACATAGCCATTACACCAACTGCTGGTCCCCTGACATGAGTTTAAACCGCCACGTCTGGGGAGTCCAGCAATGTAACCATTACGCCATCTGCCGGCCCCGAGAAAATGGTTTTGATTATTCCGAAAATTTTCACTGTTTCTCTTTCCTATTTGAAAAATAAAAACACGGGCCTGCTCTGTGGCCTGGTGATTAAGGGGGCAGGAGCCTACATAGCCAATAGTGCAGTTGAGACTTAAGAGTTCTGGCCCTAGGGCTTGAAACACACACTTGTGTGCCCACAATCCTAAAGGAGGGAGATGGAGGTGAAGGGACTGCAGGGTGACCACGGCCCACTAGGGAGTGTTTCCTCCTTCTCTCACCCTCTGTCTTTCTCCGGAGAGCACCAGGCCTCCTGGCAATTTAAAATGAAAAAGAAACAAAAAATAATAATACTCTAAATCAAATTCAAAACCATATGTCTTTCCCATTACAAAGTGCAGTATTAATATATACATTCTCCTGGCTCTACATACACACACTTGTACTACTTCAAAACACAGTATTCCAGAAAAGTACCTTTAGAGAGTGCGAGAGAATGATAATCTCCACATGTAATCTGAATTATAGTTTTTTCTTGTAAAACGCTTTGAAACCTGATGAAAGAAAATAGTCTGTCAGTAACCACAATAAAGTCACAACACAGACGTCAGAACTATTAACTGTATTTAACCAGAAATCAAGTTCAAAAATAACTTTAAATTTACTGCTTCATATTCATTATGTCGAAAGAGATTTTTTAAAAATACGATATATGTTTTAGTGATTTAAGAAAAATGTGCATTAAATAACTGTAGTAAGTTTATTCTAAAATATTCTTCTGCATACAACTTTGCGATGCAGAAATGAACAATAAAAACAAGCTGTAATTTGTGACAGACTAGAAAAAAGTCTCACGAATCATTCTAGAATTTTTTTCTCCCTAGACTGAAAATTTTTCTTTCTGGAAATGGAACTTAGAGGGTCACTGTGAGGATCAACTGAGTTCAAGACTGTGAAAGTTCAATTTGGAGCTAGGCAGACCCATCAATTGTTTCCTCGAAAGGAAATGCCCAAACAATAACACTGATACCCGCCCCCCCCCCCCCCCCCCCCCCCCCCGCCCCATATACTGGGTTCCGACCCTGGGACTTCAAAAAGTTCATGGAAAGGAGGAATTAAAGTACAAGCAATTATTCTGGTGCAAAAAAAAAAAAATGTGAAATTCGGAATCAGCGGATAACATAATGGCTAGACTCCCATGTAGTCGACCATGACTCGAGTCCCAGACCCTGCGGCTTAAAACGTGCGTGCGTGTGTGCGTGTGTGTGCGTGTGTGTGTGTGTGTGTGTGTGTCTCCAAGATCCCAAGGGGAGAATGGAGGAGGAGGGAGTGCAGCATGGCCATCCCCCCTGGGGAGGGAGTTCTCGGTTTCCATCTCTCTGTCTCTCTGGCAAGTGCACATACCCTATGGCAAAAATCTTCCTAAAATTTTTTTTTGAAATTCATGCACAGCTTTTGTGTCATGCTTTTTCCACAAACTTTCTGAAGATTCCACAGACTGCTGGAATTCACTGGTCATTTCAGAATTCCACATTTACTTAAGACGCTACTATATGGAGCAGAAGACAGGCATCATACATTTTTCCATAAAAATTATGATTGCCCTTTGAATAAAATGAACTTTTAATGAAAGAAAGGAAGAGTTCCCTACCTGGCATGTTCTATGCTATAGTTGTACTCAAACGGCTTTCCTTCTGAGGACAGAATCAACATGTGTTCTACTCCTTGGTCCATAGAATGGATCTTCATTTTATTTCCTAACTTAATGTACTCTGCAGAGAAAATCCAACCAGGAACTGCCATCATTCTGATTATGACCCACTATTATTATTATCGACGTCATTATCATACACATAACACATCTGAAAAAGTTTCAACTACACAGCCTTTGATTTAACGTGAATTTCAAGTATACAAAGCAAGTTAGGAATGATTGTCTTGACAATGAGTTTTTTCTTAATTTAGAAAACCAGTGATTTGGGACCAGTAGATGGCATAATGAAATGCTGCTGAACTCCCATGTAGTCGGCCACAGTTCAAGTCCCGGACCCACCTGCTTAAAACTCACACCAGGCGCGTGTGCGTGCGTGCATGCCCAAAATCCCAAGAGGAGAATGGAGGAGAAAGAATTGCAGTGTGGCCATCCCCTTACTCACACCAGGTGCGTGTGCGTGCGTGCATGCCCAAAATCCCAAGAGGAGAATGGAGGAGAAAGAATTGCAGTGTGGCCCTCCCCTTCTCACACCAGGTGCGTGTGCGTGCGTGCATGCCCAAAATCCCAAGAGGAGAATGGAGGAGAAAGAACTGCAGTGTGGCCATCCCCCTAAGGGGTGATTTCTCACTTTCTGTCTCTCTCTGTTTCTCCCGCAAGCACACATGCCGTAATAGCAAAAATCTCTCTCAAGGGGCTAGGCACTGGGTTCCCACATGGCTGACCGTGGTTCGAGTCCTGGACCTAGTGGCTTTTGCTTTCTCACTTTCCCTCTCTCTCTCTCTGGCCAAATTAAAATGAACAAATAAATAAAGTTAAAATAGTTCTTTAAAAATCTCTCTCAAGAAAAGAAAATAGAAAAGCAATGATTTATACTACCCTTTCAACAGTATAGGTCCTTAAAATAGCCAATGAATATCGGCTTTTAGATTCTTATTTAGTAAATTGAGATTGAGAAATTATTATAGATTGGAAGTAACCAAAATGAAAAAATCTATGAGAAAATATAACTTAATTTTAGAACAACATACCTCATTCCTGGAACAAATATACTGTGTAAAAACAAAACAATAATAATAAACACCTCCAGATTGCTCCGGATAGAAGCCAATGCCTACATTCTAAAAATTAAAAAGGACTGTTTTTGAGGGATTATCTTTTAAAAGAATTGTCTAAATTTATTTATTTATTATTTTAATTCACCACAGAGGAGCAGAAAGACAGAGGCAAAGTGAGAAAGCAAGCTGACAAGTCCAGGACTTGAATCATGGTCAACCAAGTAGGAGTCTAGCGCCTTAACCACTATACCACCTACCGGCTCCTTGAAGGACTATTTTTAAAGGTGATTTGGTTAAAAGAATGTTTACTGGTATTAGTAATATTTAGTCCTTTCTAAAAGTTAAGCAATTTGCCATTGTCCACTAGTTACTATATATTCCTATCTCATTTCATCTGTTCACAAAACTTAAAGATAGTTCATTTTAGAACCCCGTTTCACCCTTCGGTTCTAATGAAACAGAATCTATCCATTCAAAATCTCAAAGCACAGACCTTATTACAAATGCAGGGGAAACCAAAACAGTTTGGTAGTAAGTGGTTCAAATGATCTTTTCTTTTTTTTTTTTCTTTAAAGAGACTTAACATTTCAAATAGTTGAAAAAGGAAATTATTCAAGCAACAGTATTGGGACATCCAAATAGCCATTTGGAAATATAAATAAATCTAGATCACCACCCCACCACCTCACTCCTTAAATCAAAGTTAAGTTCCAGGTATGTCCAAAAAGTTAACTTTAGGAATAAAATCTTAACATTACTATAAAGCTAATAAATTTTAAATCTTTGGGCTGTGAGTAGCTTTCCAACCTAATACAAAACCCATAAGCCTCCTTCTAAGAACAAATTAATAGACTATTAAAACGTTTAAATTGTAAGCACAGCAAAAACCGTGCAGAGTGGGGAAAATATTACACCTATAATGTGTAAAAGATTACTCCTATGCAATATTCACATCTCTCTCTCAAATAAGATTCACAAGACCATTTGTTTAAAGCCAGGCAAAGACATGATCAGGCAATTTACATGATCAGGAAAATGCGAATGTCCAACAGCAAACTGAAAAGATGCTCGACTTCAAGCGAGTTAAACGCAAACAAACAGCAAGAACTCATTTTCCCCACTTCACAGACGGGCAATGCGGATTTCACGATTCAAAGTGTGGCGCTTTCCCACGTGGAACACCGGAGCCACAGTACAGGACTAGTATCTTTGGTGGCTGGGATCTGGGAAAGTGCAACCGGACAAAGGCTCACAAAATTGGGCAAGCAAGTTCTACAAAGTGTGTGTGTGTGGGGGGGGGGGGGGGGGGGGGGGGAAGGGGGGGAGGCCGGGACCTGCCGCCGCCACCGTGGGAACTCCCGTCCCGCAGGGCCCGGGCTGGGCGCGCTGCACGGAGAACCGGGACGCGCTTCGAAGGGAAGGACCGCACGACTCGGGCCACTTTGCAGAGACGCGTCGTGCGGGTTTTGCGGGCGCGGTCCCCGCCACCACCTCCGCACCCGGCCGCGGCTCGAGGGCCAGCGGGCGCCCCCCGCCTCACTCACTGGGCTTCCTGGCGCCGTCGCTCCTCGCGGGCAGCTGGTGGACCTCGACGCGAACCCCGCCGCGCTCCAGCAGCGCCAGGCGCCCCCGCGCGCAGCTCATCTGGCGCGTCGCCTGCCACCTCGGGAGTAACGCGCCGCGGAGGCCCGGGGCGCGGGGGGAACAGCCAGAGCTGCGCGCCCGGCGGCTCTGCGGGGCGAGGCGCGGCGGGCCGGGACGCGGTAGGTTTGGGCGCCGGGCGCGCGCGACCCCGCGACCCCCTCGGCGGCCTGGGCTCCATGGTCGGCCGGGCTCGGGCGGCGAGGCGCGGAGGCGGTGGGCCGGGACCCGAGCGCTCCCCAGACGGCGCGGCGGGGCAGTGAGGGGGCGCGGCGGCGTCGAGGAGCCGCCCCCTCCTCCGCCTGGCCGCCGCCCACGTGCCGCCGGGGGGCGGAGCTGGCACGTCGAGTGGGAAACGAAAGCGAATTTGGTTGCAGGGGGCGGACTCAAAGCTGAAAAGGAAAGGGGAACTCTAAGGACGCCAGAGTGGCCTGGGAGGCCGCCCGAGGGAACAAGCAGGGCGCCGGCGGTTGGGGCGCGCGGGCGCGGCCACCTGACCCCCCCCGGGGCCCGAGAATGGCTTTCGAGGAACGCTGTGATTCCGCTGGGGCGCACCAGGGTTCAGGCCCGGTGAAGGGATCTCCAGAGACTATTCATTTCCATAACGGAAGCAGAAGTGTGTTCGGTGTTCGGATCCAGCTCTCGCCGCAGGGCGGGGAAGAAGCGGAGAGAGCGGCGCGCTCGCCCCCCCTCCCCTCTGCACTCACGCCCCTTAGTACCCGGCGAGCAGGGCTCGGCCTTCTGTGAATAAAGTGTGGCCTTTTCTAGAACGTCCTACAAATGAAGTCACACCTGAGTGGTCGTGTGTGTCGGGCTTTTTTCACCTAGCACAAATGCGTTTGCGATGGATCCTGCTGTAGTACATTTCATCAGTAGTTCCCTCCTTGTAATTGATGCGTGCTATACTCTTACACAGACCGACCGCGGTTTATCCATTCAGTGGATGGGCCGGTCAGTCCTTCCCAGTCTGGGGCTACCTGCTCCGGAATAAAACCGCTATGGACGTTTGTGCCAAAGTCTTTGAGTAGACAATTTTCATTTGTGGGGGTGGGGTACCTAGAAGTGCGATTGCTATGTCCTATGGTTAAAGTGTATAGAGGTCTTTATGAGCTAGCCCGAACTTTTCCAAAGAGAAATCTGGAGAGAATTTAGCCAGGAGTTCCTGGTTGGACTTAGTTTTTAACCAAAATAATACGTGCATTTTAGCAAGGTTCTTGTAACACAGTATTTCGCAGTAAGCAGTAAATGAATTAATGATTGACCCCCTTTAACAATCAGGTTTTTAAAATAAGTTGTTTGGCAGTTTACTTAAATCTATAGAGACACTCCTGAGTATAAAATATACATGCTTCAAAAACGTTCAAATCAGTTCATTTATATTTTTTCAGATTCCAGTATATCTTTAATACTTGCAAATTTGTTAGTATTAAATGTATGAGGTACAATAATCAAAAACTCAGTTTTTAATATTTGGTTTACTTTAAAATGATAATTATTGTTCAGGAAATAATCCAACAAAAGCAAACTTTTTTAAAAGAATTATTTAATTGTATTTATCATATTTTTTTTTAAATTTGCTATAGGGCATATATACTCACCAGAGAGACACAGAGAGACAGCTGCAAGGTCTGGGACTCAAACCATGATCAACCATGTGGGATTCCAGTGCCTTAACCACCACATCACCTGCTGGCCCCGAAAGCAAACATTCTAACAGCAAGGTTAGGGATATATGAAATGTTGTGTTACGTAATTTTATTTCACTAAAAATACTCTTAATTTATCACTTTACTGTTTATCTCAACATTTATCAACTAGTTCTTTTTTGTTATAAATTGACAATTTATAATTATATAAATTTATGGAGCATAAAGTGATGCTATAATTTACAAATACATGTGGGATAATTAAATCAAACTAGTTAACACATCCATCATCCCAAATAGGTGAAGTTTTTTTTTTTTTTTTTTGGGAGGGGGAGAGGTTTTTGCTATAGGGAGCATGCGCTCGCCAGACAGACAGAGAGAGACAGAGAGACAGAAAGCGAGAAATCACCCCCCAGGGGGGATGATCACGCCGCAATCCCTTCTCCTCCATTCTCCTCTCGGGATCTTGGGCACGCACGCACACGCGCCTGGCGTGAGTTGTAAGCCACCGGGTCCGAGATGCGAACCGCGGTCGACTACTTGGGAGTCCAGCGACATAGCCATTACGCTAACTGCTGGTTCCCTTTTTTTTTTTTTTTTTTTTTTGGTAAAGTTTTTGTGGCAAGAACCTTTGAAATTTACTCTCAGAAATTTTGAAAGTACAACATATTCTTTTTTCTCTTTTTTTAAAGAATTATTTTATTTAACTTTATTTATTACTATTATTTTCCAGTTTGCTCAGACAGAGTGAGAGAGAAAGTGAGAAAGCAAGCCATCAGGTCCAGGACTTGAACCACAGTCAGCCCAGTGTGAGGCAAGTGCCTTTGACCACCACACCACCTGCCGGCCCCGAAAGTACAATATATTCTATTATTAATTACAGTCACCATGCTATGCAATGGAATTAAAAAAAAAAAATCCTGAGGTTTTTGTACCCTGTGACCATTCTCTCTCCATTCCCCACCTCCCCCATGTCAACTAATTCTAACCAAGATCCATAAACCTCTTGTACTAAGCAGAGGCGGGGAAGAAGAATGTGAGGGGAATAGGCCGTGCTCCTGAGGCCCCCTGAGTCTCATGGGTTGTTATGGCAGTGGGAGTCACTGTGAGACAAATCCTCTGCTGCTGTTGATGGCCACTTGAAGTGCTTCCTCCATTTTTTCCATTGTAGAATATTTAGGGAGATCCAGAATATTAAAACACGTCACTGATCTTGGGGAATCTCTTTCGCTGAAAATTTCAGGACAACGAAATACTATCCCCATTTCCTGTATGCCTCTTACATGCAGCCTATCACGTCCTGTAAGAAACACTAGAAAAGAATAGCATTTAGTTAAGATATTTCATAGAACAAAACAAAATTTTTGATAAAGAAATTATCCCATTTGATAAACATTTACTGAGTGTCCTTCTGCAGAGTGAACTACACGGGACTGGGCAGCACATAGAAATCATGACATTTAATGATCTTCGTCCCCAATAAGTTTATCAATAGTTGGAAGAAAATTACACACATGAAAAGATAACAGCAAGATACAAGAAATTTAATTTAGCTCAGCTAGGAAGTCTGAATTAGAGACTGAGAGACTCCAGCGCAGGGAGAGAAATGCCAGGCGGAGTGGTCAGAGAGACTTCACAGAGGTGACACCTGGCTAGTTCTCAGGCAGAGGGACAGGATGGGCTCTCAAGGCTGGGGGAGGAAGCCTAAGCAAAAGCCAGAGGTGGGGAGATACAAGTGAACTGACTGAATGCACCGATGGCTCAACCACCGGGCTGAAACTAATGTTTCCCATTAAGAGAGAAAATCAGAAAGCTGGCTCTGTGGCCTAGTAGCTAAGGGATCAGATCTCACGTGGCCAACTGCAGTCTGAATCCTGGTCCTGGTCCTGACAGCTTGCAGAAACACTCCAGGGGCATGTGCATGTGTGCCCTAAATCCCGACAGGACGGAGAAAGGGAGAAGGGGATTGTGGTGTGACCTGCCCTCTTGGGCAGTCTTTCTCCTTCTCCTCCTCTCTCTCTCTCCCCATTTCTCTCCCTGTCGCTGGTGAGTGCATGTGCCTTCTGGCAATTAAAAAACAAGAAAAAGAAAATTAGAAATATAGTTTGCGCTTGAAGACAAACCGGCTGGATTTGTGGAAAAGTTGGAATAATCATCCAATGTCCTCAGTAAAACCAAAAATAGCTAGAAGAAAGATGTATATCTCTAGAAGAGCTGAAAGATGGGATAAGATGACAGTAGGTTCGTAAGTCTATTCTAGAAGGTTCCCACCAAGAGCAGCTCCTATGCCAAGAGGCTGCAGTTTGTGGTTCAAGAGCCTGGGCTTTGGAGTCAGCCTGCTGAATTCAAATTCTAGCTCTTGTGCCAGCCCATGGCTTGGTAGTTACGGTGGCTAGATCCCACAAGCCTGACCTCATAGTTCAAGTCCTGGACTCAGTGACTTAAAAAACACACCAGGTACATGTGTATGCATACCTAAATCCCAAAAGGAGCAAGAAGTGGAAGAGAAGAGAGTGCAGCATGACCATTCCCCAAGGGGAGGGGGGTGCTTTCTCACTTTCTCTCTCTCGCTCACTGTCGCTCTCTCTCACTCTCTCTGGCTCTCTCCAGCAAATGCATGCACCTCCTGACCAAAAAAATAAAACAGCTCTTAGACTTATCAGCTGTCTGGATATGGACAAGCTACTAACAGGCCAAGCCTCTTTGTCCCGTCTGAGATGGGAGAAGGTAACAGTGCACACCACAGTGCTGCTACTCGGATAAAGGAAGGTCGTGGATGTGAGCGATCAGCCCAGCGCCCGCGCATGGGCACATGATCAATGCTGCTGCGTTGGTGGTATTATCATCAGTTGTCATTGTGTTCCTATGATTTCTTTCTTCCTTTTTTAATTTGCCAGAGGGTGTGTGTGTCTGCCAGAGAGAGATAGGGAGAAGGAGAGGGAAGGAAAGCAACCCTCAGTGAGACATGGCCATATTGCAATCCTTTCTCCTCCATTCTCTAACCTGTCAGGATTTGGGACACGCATGTACACACATACCCAGTGTGTTTTTCAAGCTACCAGTGGCAAGATTCAAACCACGTGTTTGGCCCTGTGAGATCCAGCTCCCTTAACCACCAGGCCATGGGTCAACTCACTGATAATATTATTTTTTTAAAGAATTATTTAATTTTATTTATCATTGTTATTATGTTTTAATTTGCTACAGGACATGCATGCTCATAAGAGAGAGAAAGATGGAAAGAGAAAGAGAGAGAAAGCAAGCCACCAGGTCTGGGACTCAAACTGCAGTCAGCCATGTGGGAGTCCAGCACCTTAACCACCATGCCGCCTGCTGGCCCAAAGTACTATCGTTTCTAAAATGGTATATTATTATATAACGAAGATAGCTTACATCATGCTAATATCATAAGACTTAGATAATTAAAGAAAGATAGGATATGAGATAAAAGGCTTGATTAGGAGCTAGCAGGAGTGAGAAAAGAGCTCAGTCTAAACACTGGAGGTGGGATTAAGTCAGTGCAGAAAAGATAATAAAATAGTAGTATCTGTTTTGTTTTGTTTTGTTTTGTTTTGTTTTTTAATGAGGAAACAGGCAATAGGCCTGAGTAAGAGAAAGAATGCTGTCCTAGACAGCACAGAACCTGGATTCTAACCCTTGCTCTGCTATTAATACATGTAACCACCATTGAGAATGACTTCATAGCAAACGATATGTCTGTCTTTTTAAAAGATATAGATTCGGGACCAGCAGTTAACATAATGGCTATGTCGCTGGACTCCCATGTAGTGGACTATGGTTCGAGTCCTGGACCCGTGGCTTAAACTCATGTCGGGCGTGTGTGCGTGCGTGCCCAAGATCCCAAGAGGAGAATGGAGAAGAAGAGACTGTGGCGTAGCCATCCCCCGGGGGGGGGATGATTTCTTGCTTTCTGTCTCTGTCTTTCTGGCGAGTGCATGCGCCCTATAGCAAAGATATAGATTCAGGAGCTGGCAGGTGACATGATTAAGGTGCTTGGACTCCCACATGGCCAATCATGATTCAAGTCCTGGATCTAGCAGCTTGGTTTCTCACTCTCTCCCCTCCCCCGTCTTTCTCTGGTAAAATTAAAACATAAATAATAACAAATAAAATAAACAAATAAAAATATCTTTAGAAAAATAAAAGATATAGATTCATATGTTACGATACTTACAAAGGAATTTTTTCTTTTCATCCAATTTGAGTTTGTGGAAAGCTTTCCAAAACATCAGGATAGTAGGATGTGATCTGTGGTATTCCTGTTCATACACTGAATTCTTGAGAGAAAAAGGGAAAAAAAAAAGGTTTTTATTAAAAAAAAAGAAAAATGTCCTGGGGGGAGGGGAATATGTGGAAGTTGGGAATACTGGGGAGACCTTAGGTATCATCTACCTTTTCAAATTGTTCCCAGTCATAATCAGTATTTCCATTCATTGCTGTCATTAGTTCTTCCGGCTGGAAATGTCTAAGTATGTTCTTGTCACAGACTCTGTAAAATCCCCTCTGAAATTCCTCATAGACTTCTTTTACTGAGATGTTGAAAATGTAATCAAGGCACTTTGAAACATAGTCTCTCCTTGAATAAAAACAAAAAAAGCCAATGATGTACTTTACCCATAACTAAAGGATTCTCTACTTTGTCCTCTATACCATTTCTA
The DNA here is from genome assembly GCA_026018925.1 of Tupaia tana. NCBI lineage: Eukaryota > Metazoa > Chordata > Mammalia > Scandentia > Tupaiidae > Tupaia > Tupaia tana. The sequence goes on from JAKSZU010000017.1 coordinate 17,841,102, forward strand.
TTGAGAAAGAAAAGTAAATTACTGTATAGCACAGAAGCCTGTATGAGACAGGACAGGGATAGGACAACCTGGTCAGCTAGAAGGAAACTTAGCACGTCTAAGCAGGAAGATTTGACTTTCTTTTGCTCTCATTTTCCTCACTGAAGCAAGGAGTATTTTTTAAAAACATTTATCTGAATATGTCATCCTCCTACTTAAAAACTTTCAAGGGCTTCCTGTTGCCCTTTGGGTAAATTCAAAACCCCTGCATGAGCTAACCCTTGCCAGACTCACAGCGTCTTCCTCCCCCCTCATTGTCATGTCTGGACACAATGACCCTCGGCCCACCTGCCTTGAGGTCTCTCGTGGGTTGTTAAGCCACACCATGGAGTGTGGCCTCTCTACCTGGCACCTTCTACCATCTCTCAGATTTCAATAGGAGCAGACTTTCTTGGGGTCAGTCCTTCTGTTCCTCTCCTACCTTCTTACCACATATGTCACTGCGGAATTTACTTCTGCAAGGCCTGTCTTGCTCTACAGGATGCACTATCCACTAGACCATGAATTTCCTGATGGCAGGGTAGCTACTGGATGCATTTCCACCAGAGACATGACTTGAGCAGGCTTTGCAGGCTAGCCTGTTTGAATCAACTCCCCTTGGCCTTCCCTGTGACCTGTGGTGTGCTGGTAAAAGTTTATCAACTACCTCTCGGAAAAGGAGACTTCATTTGCAGCAGGTGCCAATTTCTGTGGTGTAAATATTCCCACCACAGCTGAGTTTAAATTACTAACACTTTAATGATAAACTCTTAACATTTTGGAGTATTTAACAATTAGCTCTCACAAGTTAATCCACATGGTTCCAACATACTACTACCTGTAATTCTACTTATTTATTTAAATTTTTTAGAGAAATTTTTGCTATAGGGTGCGTGTAATCACCAGAGAGACAAAAAGTGAGAAATAACTCCCCAGGGGAGATGGCCACACCACAATCCCTTCTCCTCCATTCTCCTCTCGGGATCTTGAACATGCATGCACACGTACCCAGCATGAGTTTTAAGCCACAGGTCTGGGACTTGAACTGCAGTTGACTATGTGAGAGTCCAGCAATGTATCTATTACACCATCTGCTGGTCCTGTCTTTATTTATTTTTTTATTGCCAGAGGATATTTGTGCTCACCAGAGAAAGAGAGAGAGAAAGAGAGCACCCCCCCACCCCGCCAATATGGGACATGTTTACATCACAATCTCTTCTCCATTTCTCCATCATGTCAGAATTTTGGGCATTCATGCACACGCACTTCATGTGATTTTCAAGCCACTGGGGCTGGGAGTCGAACCACAGTAAGTCATGTGAGATCCAGTTCCCAATGCACAGTGCTTAACCACTGCACCATGGGGCCAGCCTATCTAGTCTCTTAACTGGTTTTAATTTTCTTCGGAGTGCTTGTCCTTATCTGACATTATCTAAAATAATTTGAGTATTGTCTTTCTGCCATACTAGCAATTTAAGCTCCAGGATAGGGGCTAAGAAAATATCTGTTAAGTGAATAAATAGTAACGAGTGCTACGACACAAATATTTTATCCTGAATCTGTTTTTCTCTTTTCCTACATTATAACCTTGGTATTTTCCCTAAAAAATGAGGAGCAAAATGATCATTTGAGAAACTAAAATACATTTTTAAAGTACAGTAATACAAGACCAGCAGGGTATAATGGTTACGTCGCTGGACTCCCACGTAGTCAACTGTGGTTCGAGTCTGGACCTGGTGGCTTAAAACAAACGCTGGGCACAAGAACATGCATGCCAAAAATCCTGAGAGGAGAATGGAAGAGAAGGGATTGCAGCATAGCCATCCCCCTTGGAGGGTGAGCTCTCGCTTTTTGTCTCTCTGTCTCTCTCTGTCTCTCTGGTGAGTGCATGCACCTTGTGGCAAAAATCTCTCTTAAAAATAAAAAGTACAGTTATATGACGTTTTATTTACATTCATTGCAGATAGTCTAGGTCCCAGAACTTACTTGTTGTTTTGGTCCACAGGTATAGAGATCCCATTTGGTATTAAATCAACATCATTTTTATCCCAATGTATCTGTAACCAAAATGTATTTAGGCACCAAAGATGAAAGTAAGTCAGAATAATCAACCATCCATAATACCATCACTGCCAATACATTTTTCCCTACTGAACTGGAAGTAACTGGGAGCTAAATAATTATTTACGGAGTTCAGCCTTTTAAGTTTATATAGAAGTTGAAAACCTATCCTAGTACATGCTGTTCACAGTTTTCAAGTCGCCTACCCTATTCTGTTGGGTTGTTTACATTACTCACATAAAATAACCACCGTATCGTCACTTTGAGAATAGACAGGCATAAGGTATCAAATGACAAGCGACCGAGGGAAAAGTCTTACAGCACAAAAGTAAAATAACTTTCAAAAAAGGGATTCCATGTTTAAAAATACTATAAAAATTATTTTTAAAAGCAGGTTAAAGCTAAACTATCATCTGACTTTCATTGGTGCTCACCGAAAAATATATGTCAAGTTCTTCTACAAGGTCGTCCTCTTCGTCATTTAGAACTTCTTGCAAATTCCTAGTGAAGATATTGGTTTAAAAAATTAAATTGGTTGATCTTCTAAAATTACAGAATTGGGGCCAGCAGGTGTGTAATGGTTAAGGTGCTGGACTCCCGTGCGGTTGACTGTGGTTCAGGTCCTAGACCTGGCAGCTTGAAAGTCACGCTGGGCACACGTGCATGCGTGCCCAAAGTCCTGAGAGGAGAATAGCGAACAGATTGTGACGTGGCCATTGCCCCGGGGGGTGGGCGTGTGTGTGATTTCTCACTTTCTCTCCCTCTGTCTCTCCGTCTCTCCAGCGAGTACATATGCCCTACAGCAAAAAAATCTCTCCTAAGTAAGTAAATAAATAAATAAATAAAATTTAAGAATTAATAAATATCCGATTAAATAAAACTCCAACAACATAAAAATGTATAAAATATTTTTCTCCTCCACTTTTTCCACTCCCTCTTCCCAGAGTTAACCTCAATTGACAGCTTGGTTTGTTAGACCAGTGCTACCACATAGACACTGCTGTGTCTTCGTGGCAATTACAAAAGGAGTCCCTTCCTCTCGGCCAGTGGTTCCTTTTTGTTTTAGAGAAATTTTTGTTACAGGGTGTCTGTGCTATCCAAAAGACAGAGAAAGAGAGAGAGAGACAGAAAAATAGAGAAACAGAAAGCGAGAAATCACTCCCAGGGGGGATGGCCATGCCACAATCCCTTCTCCTTCATTCTCTTCTCGGGATCTTGGGCACGCTCGCACACGCACCCAGCATGAGGTTTATGCCGCCAGGGCCAGGACTCAAACCACAGTTGACTATATGGGAGTCCAGCAATGTAACTACGATGCCATCTTCTGGTCCCCTTGGCCAGTGGTTCTTAACCAGAGGTGATTTCACCCGCACAGGGCATTTGGCTAAGTCTGGAGACACCTTGGTTGTCACAGTTGGTGATGGGAGGGGCTTGTACTGGCATTCAGTGGGTAATGACCTCCCAATGCAACTACATATCCTACCACCCTCAGCACAGCCTCCCTACTATAGAATTAAACAGCCCAAATGCTCAATATTGCCCAGGCTGAGAAACCCTGAACTACTGTAAATCCAGCCAATGTTTCTTCTAGTATATCAGTAGAGAGTCCTCTCCTCCAATTTATTGCCATACTATATATATTTGTTGTTGTTGTTAGAGGGCTCATGGAGAAAGACAGAGAAAGAGAAGGAAGTGAGAAAGCACCCTCCAAGGGGGATGATCATGCCGCAATTCCTTCCTCTCCATTTCTTCTTGCAAGATTTTGGACATGTGTACACATGCATCTAGTGTATTCTTCATGCTGCAGGGTCTAGGAATCTAACCGTGTCGTTGCCCGTGTGGGATTCAGCTGCCATAACCACCACACCACCAGCTGGCCCTATAGGAAAACTTTTTAACACTTGTCAATCCAACAATATATGTATAAAAATATCCTATTTTCACTTTCATTCCCTCATTTACTAGTGAGGTTGAGTATATTTTCACCTTTCGATTAGCCTTACACACACACACACACACACACACACACAGAGTATGTATTTTATAACCATACATATTCAACATACTGTTCAAAGCAACTCTTTCCACCTGGATAAAATCAAGAAAGCAGACCAGAGCTGTACTCGTTAACAATTAGAAGAGCATTTGACTTTTCTTCAGTTTTGAAGTTTTACTAAATCATAAGTCATGCTAAAATTCAAATTTCTCCAAGAGTCATACCTTATTGAAATAGAATATTCACGTTTCTCTGTGTTACATTATTTCTGCCTAAACAACTGAGACTTACTATCACTAGATAGCTATAGTCCTGAAAAAGCAATTATATTTACTTACTTGCCCAAAAGAGGACTGAGTTCTTTTAAATCTTCCAATGATGGCTGTTGGTCCAGAAGTTTCTTATACAGAGCCAGTGGGAAAGGAAGGTTGGCAACATTGAAATTGAATAAGGAGAGTCCACAGAGCATTCCAAAGAGGAAATATCTCTTCTTCTCAAATTTAGGCTGCAAATGGAGAAGAAGAAAGTCCCGAAGGCATTGTAAATAGTAATACAGGCTCAGCCTAGGTGGCACGGTTGGTAGCGTACTGGACTGCCACACTGGAAGCCACATGGCCGACCCTGAGTTCAGAACTTGGGCCCAGCTGACTCGAAACACAGTGGGCCTGTACTCAGGATCCTGACATGCAGGGAGCTGGAGGAAGGGGGTTATGCCATGATCGGACCCGACTGAGGGCGCTTCTTTCTTTTACTCTCATCTCTCACTCACACACACGCACACACACATGTACTCTCTCTCATGAATAAAAAAACAAACTTTAGGGAAAAAAAAATCAATAACATAAAGGATAATTAGATTTGTTTTTAAAAAATATTTTGGTTTCCCTCTAATAAAAGTCACAAATTAGAAGGAAAATAGACTCCAGGAAAAAAATGTAAGGTTTCCATGTAAGTTATAATATTGGGTGGTCAGGAAAGTCATGACACATTTTTGCATAGAAAAATAAGACCTAGTACAATTTAAATGCCTTCCATATTTCTTCTTTTCCATAATTTCTTTTTCTGCTCCATAATTTTTCCCCATCTGGCGAATATACACAGAAGGCTCATACAGTGCTAGAGAGCGAGGGAAAAGCACCCCCCATAGGGTGGGGTGCTCCTCCACTTCTCCATCCTGTTAGGACTTGGGGCACGCATGCACACATGTCCAGCATGGTTTTTGAGCTCCTGGGGCCAGGATTGAAAGAGCAGTAGCCTATGTAGAATCTGGCTCTGTTAACCACGATGGGACTGGCCCTTCCACAATTTTCAATACAAATTTACAGTTCAGAACATTAAATAGGGGACCAGCAGTTGGCATAATGGCTATGTTGCTGACTCCCATGTAGTTGACCATGGTTCGAGTCTCAGACCTGGTGCTTAAACTCATGCTGGGTGCATATGCGTGCGTGTCCAAGATCCTGAGAAGAGAACGGAGGAGAAGGGATTGAGGCATGGCCATCCCCCCTGGGGGGTGATTTCTTGCTTTCTGTCTCTCTGTTTTTCTGGAGAGCATATGCACCCTATAGCAGAAACCTCTCAAAAAAATTTTTTTGGGGGCACGAGCAGTTAGCATAATGGCTATGTCGCTGGACTCCCACGTGGTCGACTGTGGTTCTCATCCTGGACCCGGTGGCTTAAAACTCACGCCAGGCGCATGTGTGTGTGTGTGCCCAAGATTCCAAGAGGAGAATGGAGGAGAAGCAATTGTGGCATGGCCATCCCCCCGGGGGGTGATTTCTCGCTTTCTGTCTGTCTCTGTCTGTCTGGCGAGTGCACGCGCCCTATAGTGAAAACCTCTCCAAAAAAAGAAAAAATATATATAATTTTTTAAAAAGAACATTAAATAGGACCAGCCAGGGGTGTGGTGAAGATGGTTATATCCTACATGGCCCACTGTATGGTTTGGGTCCTGATCCAGGCACCTGAAAACACACCAAGAGCGTGTGTGTGCCTAAAATCCCAAAAAGAGAAATGGAGGAAAAGGAATTGTGACATGGTCTCTCCCCTGGGTAGTGCTTTCTCATTTTCTCTCTCTCACTCTCACTCTCTCTCTCTCTCTGCCTGTCTTTATCTCTCTGTCTCTCTCTAGTGAGCGCACGTACATTATAGCAAATTAAAAAAAAAAAACATTAAATAAATAAATAAATTTACTTTTTCATTACTGATGGCCTATCTGGAATATAAAAAAAAAATGCTCAGATAGCCTTATAAGCTAAGATTTGCATGATTTAGTTTTATAGTTTTTGCCTTCAAATTTATAAAAATGACACTGAGAAAGGCAGGGTGAGCTTTACACTTTCAGTGGGCACCAGGCACCTCAGCTGCGTGTCATGTGAGTGGTGTCCCCTGTGGAATGTAGCACAGGCAGCTAAGTGAGCTCCAGGGACAGTGTTAGGGAAAGGGAAAGCAAGCAAGGCTGCAGACCGAGGAGGAGGATGGAATAAAAACGGGGAGGAAGGAAGGAGTCCCGATGGAGCTGGCTTCACTTCTCTTGCTGCACTTCCTAGTCCTAGATAAGAGAAAACTCTGGCTCCATCTATCCAGGTCATCACTGAAGCCCAGCAGAGGGGAGGTCACTAGCCTGAAAATTCTAAGATTTCAATCACAGGCCAGCAGGTGGCATGGTTGTTAAGGTGCTGGATTCCCACATGGCTGTCCCTGGTATGAGTCGTGGACCTGACAGCTTGCTTTCTCACTTTCCCTCTCTGTCTCCCTGGTCAAATTAAAAAATAATAATAGGGGACCAACAGTTGGCGTAATGGCTATGTCGCTGAACTCCCATGTAGTTGACCACAGTTCAAGTCCTGGACCTGGTGGCTCAAATGCATGCCGGGCACGTGTGCATGCATGCCCAAAATCCTGAGAGGAGACTGGAGGAGAAGGGATTGCAGCATGGTCATCCTCCCGGGGGTGATTTCTCGCTTTCTATCTCTCTGTCTCTCTCTGTCTTTCTGGTGAGTGCACACACCCTATAGCAAAAACCTCTCCAAATAATAATAATAACAATAACAATAATAAAATTAAATAAATATTTTAAAATAATAATAATAAATAATTCTAACAAAAAAAAAATTTTAATTCCGACCTTGGTGTTAGCAGGTGCAAGACCTTGGGCCTCTCAAACAATATTCTGTGCCTCCAGCTACCTGCCCTATTTTGCTTCATAGAGTAATTATGAGATTAAATGATAAAAATGCATTTATTTGAATTTTGAAAATGAGTTAAAAGTACAAAATAAGTAATTTCCAAAGGTGGCCTCCCTGACCTAATTGGTCTTTTTTCATCATCATTTGTAATATTCCCCCTGGTTCTAGTTTATTTTGTCTCCTCACTGAGTCATACACAAATTAGATTCTTTTTTTTTTTTCTCCGTGTTTCTATCCAGCAGTATAGCGTAATGCTTAAGTGTAAGAATTTGGGGGTCAGGGCTGGCCCCTCGGTGCAGCAGGTGAGTGCTGTGTACGGAAAGTTGGATCTCACATGGCCACCCACAGTTCAAGTCCCAGCCCTGGTTGCTTGGATGAACATATCAGGTGCATGTGTGTGTTGTGTGTGACCAGAGTCCTGACAGGATGGAGAAATGAGGGAGGGTACTGCAGCTGGCCATGCCGCATTGGGTGGTACTTTCTCCCTCTTCCTTTCCCTCTCTCACTCACTCTGTGTGTGTGTGTGTGTGTGTGTGTGTCTTATGAGTGCACATGCACTCTGGCAGCTAAAAAAAATTAAAAGAGTTTTGGAATCAAACAGTTCTAAATTCATATCCAAGCTTGGTCATTTGCTGTTTGCATATACTTGGGCAATTTATTAATCTCTCTGAATCTTGTTTTCTTCATCTGTAAAATGGAATAAGCCACCTGCCTCACTACGAGGTTACTATAAGGCTGTCTCTTCCTCCTCTCCACCCCCAACTTGTATCTCTTTCGTCCATTTTGTCCCCATCTTCCACTATCACCCTTAGGTCTCCATATTACATGACACTTTCTCTAATCACTTCATTCCCATCTTGATTTATTTATGTCTTAGCATGGAATCCTTTAAATCCAGACCCAGGAGCTTGAAAATCACTCCAGGCACATGTGCATGCGTGCCCAAAATTCTAGGAGGAGAATGGAGGAGAAGGCACTGTGGCATGGCCATCCCCCCAGAGGGTGATTTCTCATTTTTCCTCTCACTGTCTCTCTCCAGTGAGCGCATGTGCCCTATGGCAAAACATCTTTTTTAAAAAAGAAAGGGATATGAATAGGGTCAGCCTGGGGCCTGGAGTTACCGCAGCCAGATCCCACTGGGTCAACTGCACAATTTGAGAACTGACGGCTTGAGAAACACACCTGGCACATGTGTGTGTACGCCCAAAATCTCAAAAGGAGGGAGACAGGGAGGTGAAGGGATTATGACATGACCATGCCTCATAAGGGGTGCTTTCTCCTGTCTCTGTCTCTCTCAGGTGGGTGCACATACCCACTAGCAAAAGAAAAAAAAGTTCAGTATCACTAGTAATGATAATAAATATATATAACTTTTTTTAAAGAATTATTTTTATTTTTAACTTTATTTGTTATTATTATCTTCCAATTTGATGTGAGAGACAGAGAGAAAGTGAGAAAGCAAGTCACTAGGTCCAGGACTTAAACCATGGTCGGCCTAAGGGACTCCAGCTCCTTTAACCACCACGCCACCTGCTAGCCCCATGCATAACGTTTTTTTAGAAAAGAAAGGGAAATGAGGAAACTTTTGGCTATGATGGATATGTCTGTCACTTTGATTGTGATAGTTTCGCAAATGTACACATACATCAAAACTTACCAAATTCAACACTCTAAACACGAGCAGCTTATTATATCTCAATTTTTTATTATTTTTGTTTTTTAGATTTTTATCATAGGGCACATGTGCTCACCCGAGAGAGACAGAGAGAGAGAAAGTGAGAAATCACCCCCCGCAGGGAGATGGCCACACTGTAATCCCTCCTCCACCATTCTCCTCTCGGAATTTTGGGCATGCACACACATGCACTTAGTATGATTTTCAAGCCACCGGGTCCAGGACTCAAACCATGCTTGACCATGTGGGAATCTAGCACCTTACCCACTATGCCATCTGCTGGCCCCTGTTATATTCCAATTAGACTTTTTTTTTTTTTTTGAGAGTTTTTTTTTTCGCTATAGGGCACGTGCGCTCGCCAGACAGACAGGGAGAGACATAGAGACAGAAAGCGAGAAATCACCCCCCAGGGGGGATGGCCACGCCGCAATCCCTTCTCCTCCATTCTCCTCTCGGGATCTTGGGCACACACGCACACGTGCCCGGCGTGAGTTTTAAGCCACCAGGTCCGGGACGCAAACCGCGGACGACTACGTGGGAGCCCAGAGACATAGCCATTACGCTAACTGCTGGTTCCCCCAATTAGACCTTTTAAAGCTGTTTAGAAAGGTGCGTATGAATCTCCTGGGGATCTCATAAAATACACGCTGTGACTCACGGTCTGGGAGGTGGCCTAGATCCTGCTTTCCTAGCAGTGCTCAGGTAACGCGATAGCCGCCACTCTGACCCACACGAGTGCTACTCAGACTATGAGAGGTACGTCTCTATGGCCTGGTTTTACATTATATTCTACGGGGTTTGTGTTGCAGTAAAAGGTAGGCTTTTTCTGTTCTGAAACACCAAGAGAAAGGAAATAAAAGACTTACACTGACAGGAAACCACATGCAGGAACCTCCTTCAGGATACATGAACAGCCCATATTCTGGCTTGGTCATCTCTTCGAACACACAGTGGAAGAACTCTAAACTGACCCCTCCACTCTCCGGACGAATTTCATTAATGAATCCAACCTAAGGAAAGAGAACATTTTTCCAGGTCCTAATTTAAAATACAACTTGTGGGTCTTTATGGAGAAGTTTTACACCTCTAGCCACCATTCCGGCAGTCACTGGAATGAGCAGACTCTCACACGCCTTACCTCTGGGTAATCTGTCCTTCGATTTGCTATGGGGCAGTGGAAGCCATGATCTGCCCATTCTCAGACTGCTGTCGAGTGAGCGTGTGGATCCTTTCACTGTCACACGTACCGGGGAAGGGTGACTAGCAAGGCGGCATTCACCGATTATGGTGACCGTTATCCTGAAGCCAAGTTTTTTTCTTTTTCTTTTTTTGGAGAGGTTTTTGCTATAGGGCACGTGTGCTCACCAGGAAGACAGAGAGAGACAGAGAGACAGAAAGCAAGAAAATCAACCCCCCAGGAGGGAGAAATTACCTCTCCTATCGGGATCTTGGGCACACACGCACATGAGCCCAGCATGAGTTTAACTCACTAGGTCTGGGACTCGAACCGCGGTCGACTACATGGGAGTCCAGTGACATAGCCACTATGCCAACTGCTGGTCCCTTGAACCAAAGTTTGACATGCTTCAAAGCTCTGGGTCACTCTATCCCCTGATTAGTGTACCTCGTTGTTTAAGCTCATCTCATCATGAGACTGCATCCTCAGCTTCAGTCAACAACTATCTGGTTTCTCTTTCTCTACCCTCCTTTGGGCTTCTGCTAATCAGCACTCCAGCTAGTCTGGGTTTGAGACCTTGGCAGGATTACCAATCTGTCCCCAGCTCCTGTGAGAAATTCATACTAACCAGCCCTTATTCTATTTTATTTATTTAAAGGTTTTTGCCACAAGGTGCATGTGCTCGCTGGAGAGAGACAGAGAGGGAAAATGAGAAATCACCCCCCTCCCCTCGCCCAGGGAGGATGGCCATGCCACAATCCCTCCTGCTCCATTCTTCTGCTGGGATTTTGGACATGCACCAAAAGTGATTTCCCAGGCACCAAGTCTAGGACTCGAACCATAGTCAACCATGTGGTAATCCAAAGCCTCAACCACCATGCTACCCGCTGGCCCCAGCCCGTCTTTTTAAAACTCTCTTTACCTTTGGACATTGTGGCTGAGTATTATTCTGGCGTCCCCCTATCCCTCTACTCCATTTCTGCTTCCTTTTCTGGTTAATTTCCTTTTATCACTGAGCTCTATTTCTTGGATTTTTGTCCTCTTTCTACTCTAATCTCTTTGCCCGGGAGATCTTATCCACTGCCACTTTGATCAACTCCTTGGCCACTGTAGTCGAAGTCCTACCTCTCATTCCCATACGGATATCCCAATAACAAATGAATCTTACTTCTGATTTTTCTTATTTCTGTTTGTTCACTCACAGTCTGTCTATGCCACAGCCAGGACTCAGTCCTAACAGGCTCTTGCAGCCTGGCCTTGTTCAGAGTCAGTATTTTGATCAGGTTTTCAGTTTACTTTCTTGGATCTTGGTCATCTCCTGTAGGGTGAAGTAATTTTCTACTGACTTCCTCAGTTAAGATTTAAAGAAAGATAGAGAGGAGGACATACAACTGGGAAGTCTGGCTTATGAGATAGTTTTTGTTTTCCATTGGAGTTCCATGCTGGGAAATATTCCTCTTGTATCTGCGTGCCACCCTCCAGGTACTGGTTTCTTCTCTGAGAGCCTGACTCTCCCCTCACGACCGACATCAGGGAAATTACTCCCATCTGGATGGACTCTGGTCTTACCTACGGAGTTGGTTATTCCTCTGTAGCCTCAAGAGGACAAATGATCTGAGGGATCATACAAAAAACCTGACAGGCACCCACAAAGGATGACTGAAGTGGAAAACCACACAGTGAAAGGTCTTGAACTAAAACTAGAGCCAACGTGTAGGAAAAGTATCCATGCCATAGCTGCTTGTTGACTGCATTAATGATCCCAATTCTTTACACTTCCTTGATTCATGTCTTTTTTAAAATGTATTTACTTATTTAATTCCATTTGTTATTATTATTATTATCATTATTTAATTTGACCAGAGAGAGAGAGAGAAAGAGAGAGAGAAAGGGTAAGTGAGAAATTAAGCCACCAGGTCCGGGACCCAAACTTCAGTTGGCCATGTGGGAGTCCAGCGCCTTAACCACCATGTCACCTGCCGGCCCCTGATTCATGTCCTTTGCATGTGACTTTGCATGTCCTGCATTAGTAGGCTGGGTATATTTCCCCAGCCCTTAATTGGATTCAACCATATGACTGCCATGACGCAGACAATGCTTGCGGCCTGACTAGGCTTGCTATCTTGCACCGCTGGCACTGCTGTGAGAAAAACACGCTTACTGATCCCAAAGGAGGATGGAAAACAAGCAATGAGCCAGGATTCCCTAGCCAGGCCTAGCAGAGACCAGCCCATGCCCAGCCAACTCCTAGATGTGTAAACAAACTCCGACAAAATCAACAAAGCTACCAGGTGGGTTCAGCCCTACCAGCAGATCTCAGCTGAACTGCACAGATCTGTGAAATGAACGATTGTTACTTCAAGCTATCCTGCTTTGCGATGGTTTGCTATGCAGCATTTTTACAGGCACAGTAACTAACAGTGAACTCATAACCAATGCACAGTTCAGCATCCCACTGCTATTCTCTGATGGGAAGGAGGGAAATTCTGGAAACTGTAATAACCGTAGTTGAAAATGCAGATTATTTTAGGAGTCCATGTTACATTAAAGGTTGTGTATCCCTAATCCAAAATGCTTAAAATTAAAAGAGTTTCAAATTTCAGATATTTTCAGATTTCGGAATGTTTACATATAAATAATGAGGTATCTTAGGGGCCAGCAGGTCTCCATGAGATAGACAGCGTATTACTGTGATTTTCTTTAATGTCTTTTACAAAGGCAAGTTGCCACTTGTTATTTTTGCATAAAAGTTTAAATTATTCAAGACCACCAGATGGCATAATGATTATATCAGTGGACTCCCACGTAGTCGACTGCAGTTCGAGACCCAGACTCAGCGGCTTAAGACTCACGCTGGGCATGTGTGCGTTCGTGTCCGAAATTCCAAGAGGAATATGGAGGAAAAGGGATGGCAGTGTGGCCTTCCCCTCTAGGGGGTGATTTCTCACTTTCTATCTCTCTGTCTCTCTCTGTGTCTCTCCAGTGAACACAAGTGCCCTATAGCAAAAATCTCTCTTGAAAAGTATAACTTATTCACACATACACACACACACACACACACACACACGGTGTTTTTTTTGTTTGTTTTTTTTTTTTTACCATACCACTAATATTTTGCAAAGGTCAGTGGCTTCAGCTTGGCTTAACTGACGCAAAGCATCTTCCACCAGGTGACTTCGTCTGACTTTTAGTGTAAATATGGGTGGTGGAGGGCATGTTTCCATCCTCTGTAGAATTGTCTGCTCCAGATGGAAGTAGGCTTGCTCCTGTGACATCTAGAAAGAGAAATATTTTAGTCGGCTTCTCTTTTTGACCTCAGAGGAATTCCAGGGCTTAACACTTCAAATACATATATTTTGTGTAGTGTACACTTACTCCTGCCTTGCCGTATATGCTCACATTGTAATTATTTAAGCAAAAGGACATATCTACACTATGGAAGATAAAGAGATTATGGGTAAGAGAAACTACAGCACCTAGGAATTGGGTCTAGGGTATTGGTTACCATGAATAAACAGTAATTAAAAGCTATCACAGATCACTTTTTTTTTGAGAGTTTTTTTGCCTTGGCGCACATGCGCTCACCAGAGACAGAGAGACAGACCAACACAGTAAGAGGGAAAGTGAGAGATCATCCCCCCCCCCCCCGAAGGGGGATGACCACATCCCAATCCCTTCTCCTCCATCCTCCTCCCAGGATCTTGGGCACATATGCACACAGGCCAGGCGTGATTTTCAAGCCACCGGGTCTGGGACTCAAACTGCAGTTGGCCACGTGGGAGTCCTGCAACGTAATCGCTATGCCATCTGCTGGTCCCCACAGACTGCTTTTTATATTAGTAATCTTTAGAGGCAATACTAGTGTTCAATGTGCTGAGAAACATTCATTGACCGTCAGTCTTTTTTCTTTCTTTCTTTTTTTTTTTTCCCCCCAATTTTTGCCATGCAGTTGCAGGAGAAAGACAGAGAGAGAGGAAAAGTAAGAAATCACCCCCCAGGGGAGAAGGCCGCACCACAATCCCCTCTCCCTTTTTCTCTCAGGACTGTGGGCACATACACACATGCACTCAGTATGGTTTTTCAAGCTGCCAAGTCCAGGACACAAACAGTGGAGTCGGTCGTATGGGATCCAGAACCTTAACCACCACGCCACCTGCTGGCTCATCAGCCATCAATCTTAAGCAGAATGTTTAGGATTTTAATTCTCAGAAATATAACAGCAGTCTAGGAGCTCACAGACATCATTTGTACAAATAAAACCAGCAGGTGGCGCAATGGTTACATCACTGGACTCCCACGTAGTAGACCACAGTTCAAGTCCCTGACCCAGCGGCTTAAAACTCATGCTGGCTGTGCCCGAAATCCCAAGAGGAGAATGGAGGTACTAGAGTGTGGCCATCCCCTCTTGGAGGATAACTTTTCACTTTCTGTCTCTCTGTCATTTTGGTGAGTGCATAGCAAAAATCTCTCTTCAAAAAAAAAAAAAGCAATGATCCTAGTCCAGGCTTCAGGCTGGATGTTTGTCCACATTAGCTTTCTTCAAGCCCTCCAGAGAAGCCAGATCTCAGCCACCATTATATTCCAAGACATACACAGTGGAAAGATTTTTCTGTTTTTTCCTTAAGATATTTTTTGGAGGGACAGCAGGTGGCATGTTAAAGTGGCCAGATCCCACATAGCCAACTGCACAGCTCAGTCCCAAACCCCACCATTTAAAAACACACTGGGCGGGGGCCAGCAGATGGCATGGTGGTTAAGGCACTGGACTTCCACATGGCCAACTGCAATTCAAGTCAAGCTGCCACCTCGCAGCTCGAAAATCATGCTGGGCACATGTGTGTGCATGCCCAAAACCCTGAGAAGAGAATAGAGGAGAAGGGATTACAGTATGGCCAACATCCGTATGGGAAGATTTTTCACTTTTGCTCTCACTATTTCTCACTGTCTCTCTGCCTCTCTGGTAAGCGCGCATGCCCTAGCACCCTGTGGCAGAAAACCTTACAAATAAATAGAGTCAGCCCTGTGGCACAGCAGTTAAGTGCTGTGCATAGAAAGTGGATCCCACATGGCTGACTGTGGTTCAATCCTAGCTGGATCTTTAGTGAGTACACATGCCTTCTGGCTAAATAAATAAATAAATAAATGCATACATACATAAATAAAGGAAAAAACATCTTGTAGGACCAGCAGGTGACATGGAGATTAAGGCAGCTGGATCCCAAACAGCCAACTCTGTGGTTTGAGTCCCGGACCCAGTGGCTTGAAAATCATGCTGAATGTGTGTGCATATGGGCACACAAACACACGTGGCTGGCATGAGTCCCAAGCCACCAGGTCTGTCCTTTAAAGTATTGGTAAAGGTCAGTTATGAGGAATGATTACTATTTCCTCTGAGTTTTTAAAAGTATAAATATCATGGATAAATAGATACAAACCTTTCCTGAGGAAGGACCCAGAAAACAAGCCTCACCCATCAAAGAAATGTTTAGAAAACCTTTAGCATAATATCTCAGGAATAATTATTCCATCCACCTAAGAACTAAGGCCGATGATGATAAAATACTGAAGTGGCCCAGCGTGGTGGTGTAGTCAGTGGCAGGCGGGAACCTCAGTACTGGGAATCGTGTAGCCAGCTGAAGTTTGGATCAGGCTGGAAACATGTGGGGTCCACGCACAGACACCCAGGATCCTGCCAAGTGGAGGGCTGGAGAGGGGGAATCACAGGATGACGAGATCCCAGGTGCCCCCCACCTTTGTCATTCACACACACTCTCAAGAATACAATAATTAAGTTTTTTAAAAAGTCTATTCTAGGGGACCAGCAGATGGCATAATGGTTATGCTGCTGGACTCCCACATAGTTGATCATGGTTCGAGTCCCAGACCCGGCAGACTGAAACTCACTCTGGGTGCATGTGCACATGTGCCCAAAAATCCCAAGAGAAAAATGGAGAAGGGATTGTAGCATGCCCATCCATCCCTGGAGGTGGTTTCTCCTTTCTGTCTCTCTTTCTGGTGAGAGCACACACCCTATAGCAAAGATCTCTCTTAAAAAAACACATTAGTTTTTATTTTATTCACATTAGTTTAAAATAAATAAAAACAGAGTAGAAGAGGAGAGGGAAAAGAAACAAGTTGTGATTTGCTCTAAAATCCTTCAGCAACATCAGTAACAACTATCACAACAACAAACTGATAGATGAAGTGTGGCAAAATATTGATAATGGCTGAATCTTGGTTATTGGGTTCAATAGACCAGTATCTCTATTTACATATGTTAGAAATTTTACATAAGAAAAAGGAGGGTATACATACCTGCATTTTCACCTGTGAATCAGCCTGCAGTAATTTAATTTTGGATAGCGTGTTAAAGACAAATGGAAAATCACTAAAAATAACAGGGCTGGGATCAGCTGCAGGTGCCTAAAAAGTAAACAGAGACAATAATTTTGACATTAAAAGAAAAGAAAAAAATGTCATTTCTTTAATTATCACCTTAAATTATTACTCTGTATACTTTATAAAATTAAATTATTTATTTATTTTTATTTAATTTATTATTTTTAAATTTGCTATAGGGCACATGTACTCACTAGAGAGAGACAGAGAAAGTGGGGAAGCAAGCCACCAGGTTCAGGACTCGAACCATGGCTAGTCATGTGGGAGTCTAGCACCTTCACCATCATGCCACCTGCTGGCCCCTACTCTGTATACTTTTTAGAATCTGTTTTTAAGAATCCAAATTACTCAGAAACAAATTTCCAGAAAATGCATTTGTCTAATGAATGAAAGATGTTTTCTTCCTTTTTTTTAATTAAATTTTTTTTCCTGAAAGATATTAAGTTTTTAATGATCACCTAATTCAACAAACTAAGCATTACAATAAAGGAATTTTCAAATCTTGGTTTATCAAAGAGACACCTACACAGCCACTACAGTAAGGTGACACCTTTTTTTTTTAACAATTATTATTTATTTAATTTTATTTATTCATTCATTTATTTCAATTTGACCAGAGAGAGACACAGAGAGAGAGAGAGAGAGTGAGAGGGAAAGGGAGAAAGGAAGCCGCCAGGTCTGGGACTTGAACCGTGGTCAGCCATATGGGAGTGTCCAGCACCTTAACCACCATGCCACCTGCTGGTCCCCAGGTGACACCTTTTAAAGTATGACAATTTTCATAAGTTAAAATACTATTCTTACCAGGTTGTTATTCCGAACAAATAGTCTTCTTCTATCCAGGTAAAAGTTCAAGAAGTTGGAGAGTTCATTTATGTTGAAAGCATTTTCCGGTAGTCGACGGGTAACGGTGTTTACCTTAAAGAGAATATGGCCTATGAATTTCACTTTCTATCAATAAATTTACTATGATACATAAGACCAGCAGGTGGCGTGGAGGTTAAATCGCTGGATCCCATGGGGCCGCAGGTGGTGTGGTGGTTAAGGCACTAGACTCCTACATGGTCAATGGTAATCTGAGTCCCAGACCTGGTGGCTTGCTTTCTCACTTCCTCCCCCCTCTCTGATCAAATTACAAATAGTAATAACAAACAACATTAAACAAATAATTCTAAAAGAAGACTAATTATAATAACAAATGAAATTAAATAAATAAATAATTCTTTTTTTTTAAAAAAAAAGCACTGGATCCCATATGGCTGACTACATAGTTTGAATCCCGGACCTAGCAGCTTGAAACTCACACCAGTCATGTGTGCACGCATGCCCAAAATCCCAAGAGGAGACTGGAAGAGAAAGGATTGTGGCATGGCTATCCTCCTGGGGTTTATTTCTCACTTCCCATTCTCTCTCTGGCAAGCACACTCACCCTATAGCAAAAACTTAAAAAACAATATATATATATATATATATATATATATATATATATATATATATATATTACATAGATAATCAAAATAGAGTTCTATAAACCAAAAACACTTGCCAACGATAAAACTAGAGTTCTCAGGCCAGCCTTGTAACCTACTGGTTCAGGGAATCAGATCTCACATCACTCACCACAGTTTGGATCCCAGCCCCAGAGGCTTATAAACAAACAGGCACATATGCATGCATGACCAAAATCCCAGCAGGGTGGAGAAATGGAAAAGATAGGATTTTGATATGACCATGTCCCACTGGAAGGTATTTTATCTTTCTCTCTGTCTGCCTGTTTCTATATCTTTCCCCCACATCCTTGGTCAATTAAAAAATAAAGAAAGAAAAAAGAAAGCGTTCTATAAAATTTCTACTTTCTGACCTATAATTTCTTCACCATTTTTTTTTTTTTTTAGGTTTTTCCCATGGGGCATGTGTGCTTGCTGGAGAGACGGAGAGAGAGAGTGGAAGGGAAAATGAGAAATTACCTCCAGGGGGGATGGCCACATTACTATCCCTTCTCCTCCATGCTCCTCTCAGGATTTTGGGCACACACATACACGCGTGCCTGGCATGAGGTTTTTAAGCTTGCCGGGTCCAGGACTCAAACCTGGTTGACTATGTGGGAGTCCAGCGATGTGACCATTCCACCATATGCTGGTCCCACGTCTTGCATCTCGTCGCTGTAAACAGGCTTCTCCCAGCTTGCTCTAGCTGACACTCAGCTTTCTTCAATCCGTAGTACGGCAGCAGACTATAGCTTTGTAGGAGCTTTTGCTTGCTCTCTGTACGGTGACTTCTCACTTTCTGTCTCTCTGTCTCTCTGGCAAGCGCATGCGCCCTATAGCAAAAATCTCTCTCTAAAAAAATAAAAATAAAACCACAAGACACAAGACGCTCTACAGCTGCAGGCAGGCAATGACAGAAAACCCCCCACTTTACCTTCCCTATAAGAGGGTGTGCACACCATCCCCATAGAAGAATGAGCACGTAATGGCCTGGGGCCATGGTGTTCTCCAAGCAGAAACACCAAAACCACCAATCTCGCTTTTCTCCGTCTATCCTTACTCAAGTCCCTTGACCCACTTCGAGCCACTTCCACTTGGGCTTCCACGTCTTTTCGCCACCAGGCTCTGGTACAACACCTTAACCACAACGATATCTGCTGGCCCCAATTTATTCAATTTTCATAAAGAAATACTGCTCAGGCCAGCTGATGGCATGGTGGTTAAGGTGGCTAGATCCCATATAACCTGCACAGTTCATGTCCCAGACCAGGTGGCATGAAAACCATGCCAGGCACATGTGTATGCATGCCAAAAGTCCCAAGAGGAGAACGGAGGCGAGGGGACTGCCGGCAGGCCATCCCCCAGGGGGTGCTTCTCGCTTTCCCTCTCTGTCTTTTTTCTGGCAAAAAAAAGACATGGGACATTTCCAGCAGCCCCCAAGGAACTCTTCACACTCTTTCCAAAGTCAATCGCCCGCCCTGCCAAGAGGTGATATCCTCTGATTTCTATTACTGTAGATTAGCTTTGTCTGTTTTTGAAATTCGTATAAAGGAAATCTTAAGAGTAACTTTTTGCGTAGATCTTCTCCTCATCGCCATGTGGGTGAGATTCACCCATGTGTTGCATGTAGCTGTAACTTCGGTGCACTTTTTCAAATAAAAATATCTAATTACAAAACATCTTTTTGTTTTGGTTTGTTTTTGTAATCCCCAGAGGGTGCGTGCACTTACCATGAAGAGAGAGAAAAAGAGAAAGCAACCCCCAAGGGGCATGTCTACACCACAATCCCTTCTCCTCCATTTCTCTCCTTTTGAGATTTGGGGCACACAAGCGCACATTCTCAGCATGTTTTTCAAGCTGCCAGGGCTGGGTTCAAACCACAGTGGCCAGGGACTGGCAGATGGCGTAATGATTACGTCGCTAGACTCCCACGTAGTTGACCATGGTTCGAGTCTCAGACTCAGTGGCTTAAACTCACGGCAGGCGCATGTGCATGTGTGCCCAAGATCTTGAGAGGAGAAAGGAGAAGGGATTGCGGCATGGCCATCCCCCCAGGGGGTGATTTCTTGCTTTCTGTCTCTCTGTCTCTGTCTCTTTTTCTGGCAAGCACACCTGCCCTATAGCAAAAATAAACTCTCCAAACCACAGTGGCCACGGGAGATCCATCTCCCTTAACCACTGCACTATGGGGCTGGCCTTTACAAAGCATATCGCATCCTCATAAAGCTTCTCACTTTCTAAACCCCCAATTATTTAATGCCAAATATTTCCCTTTCATATAGTACTTCTAAAAAATATTTGACTACTTGGGATTCCTGTTTGATTTCATAAGCCTCTAGGTGGCTGGGAGCTAAGGGATTTGTTTAATAGTAAATGCATATTTTGATCACGGAGCTCTTACCTTATGCACTTTTTTCATCGCTCCTAGGAGAGCTTTAACATTACAGTGACTTTCCTCAGTTTCAGTCCAATAAAGCATTTGAAAGGCAACGGCTGCTTTAAGCATCTGGACCAGTGTGTTCAGAGAAGATTCTTGCAAAGATTCCCAACACTTTTCTGAGGAGTAAAAAAATCAGACAGGATAAATATGGTCCTCCCCTCACCCCGTAAAATTCCTCAGTTTCTACTGGGTCTTTGAATATAAGAAATAGACGATATTTTCCACTCCTGATGACATAACCTATAATAAAATTTTTCCTGAGAATAGCATCCTGGGGCCAGCAGGTGGCATGGTGGTTAAGGTGCTGGATCCTACATGACCGACTCTGAGGTTCAAGTCCCGGACCTGGCAGCTTGAAAAACGTGCCAGGTACACATGCATGTGTGCCCCAAATCCTGAGGGGATAATGAAGGAGAAGGGATTGAGGTGTGGCCATGCCCCTGGGGGTAGGGGGGCTATTCCTCACTTTCACCCTCTGTCTTATCCCAGCAAGTGCACACACCATATGACAAAAAAATCTATTAAACAAAAAAAAAAAAAAAAATCATCCTGGACAATACTTATCACTCACACTTGAGAGAAAAAGTTTTCCCCTGATTGGGTATCTTTAGAATTAAAAGTTCAAATTCAAGATTTGAAGAAATTTGTTGACGGTTCACATTTATACTGACTTCATCAGTTTAAAATTGAGTTTTATAGGGTATCTATCAAGTCTGGAAACGCGGGTGAATATACACACACACACACACATGTCATCAGGCATATTTAATTTATAAATAATAAATTCAACTTCTCAGATTTCACATATACCTGGCACATATGAATACAGTTTTCTTAAATAGCCAATATTTGCATTTTTGATATTTTTAAAAAATTTTTCCAGAGTGCACATGTGCTTGCCAGGAAGAGATGAGTGGGGGCAATAAGAAAGCACCCCCTCATGGGGTATGGTCACTCCACAATTCCTCTTCCTCCAATTCTCCCTCGTTTTGGGATTTGGGGCATGAACCCACACACACAGTACATTTTTCAGGCTACTGGGTCCAGGACTCGAACCACGTAGTCAGCTGTGTGAGATTCAACTGCCTTACCCATCATATCACCAGCTGGCCCACCTATAACTGTATTTTAGTATTACTGAGTATTTTATAATTATTATTTTGGTACCTTTATAAGAGAATTCTCAGAAAGCAAACCCATCAGATGTTAAAATACAAGTTAATGTAATTAAATTAGTACTGCCCATGGGACCAGCAGATGGAGTAATGATCATGTTGATGGACTTCCACATAGTCAACCACAGTTTGAGTCCTGGACCCAGAAGCTTAACACTCACACCAGCATGCCCAAGATCCTGAAATGAGAATGAAGGAGAAGGATGGCAGCATGGCCATCCCCACTAGGGCGGTAAGGGGGTTGGGGGGTGATTTCTTGCTTTCTGTCTCTCTGGCAAGTGCACATACCCTATACCAAAAAAACTCTCTCCAAAAAAAATAAAAATACTATTGCACAGATGTATGAAAAGCAGATCAATATAGCAGAGTAGAGTCATAAATGAACCCAGACATATGCAAGACTTTGGCATATTACAATTGTGACACTGCATACTAATGTGGGTGAACATAGCATCCATTAAATGTGTGGGGACAACTGGAAAGTGATATTTTTAAAGAAGTTCAACCAAAATAAACTCTATATAGATAAAAAATTTCAACTTAAAAATAAAATAATAAAAATTAGTAGAAGCATGGTAATTTTTTAGAAATTTCAGAGTGATGGGCCAGCAGGTAGCATGGTGGTTAAGGTGCTGGACTCTTATATGGCTGACCACGGTCTGAATTCCAGACCCAGTGGCTTAAAAGTCATGCCGGGCAATTGTGCATGCATGTCCAAAATCCTGAGAGGAGAATGGAGAAGGGATTGTAGTGTGGCCAACCCCACTAGGGGGTAATTTCTCACTTTCTCTCTTTTTCTGTCTCTCTGGCAAGTGCAAGTGCCCTCTGGCAAAAATATATATAAAAAAAATATATTGGGGTAGGCTTTTTAAAGTATGATCCCCCCCAAATCCAGAAACCATAAGAGAGAATATTAATATAGTAGGCTGCAAAAGAGTGTTTAAAAATAATTATGTGTGGGGGCCAGCAGGTGGCATGGTGATTAAGGCACATGGCTGACTGTGGTTTGAGTCCCAGACCTGGTGGCTTGCTTTCTCACTTTCTCTCCCTCTTTGTCTCTCTCTGCTAAGCATGCATGCCTTGTAGCAAATTTTTAAAAAATTAATAAAATTAAACAATTATTTTTAAAAAGAGTTCATTTATTTATTATTATTCTTCAATTTGGCCAGAGAGAGAGAGGGAGAGTAAGAAAGCAAGAAACCAAGTCTGAGACTCAAACCACAGTTGGTCATATGGGAGTCCAGTGCTTTAGCCACCATGCCACCTGCCAGCCCCCAGTAATTCTTTTTTAAAAAAATAAATAATTGCGGGACCAGCAGTTAGCGTAATGGCTGTCGCTGGACTCCCATGTAGTCGACCGTGGTTCGAGTTCCGGACCAGGTGGCTTAAACTCACGCTGGGTGCATACGCGTGTGTGCCCAAGATCCCGAGAGGAGAATGGAGGAGAAGGGATTGTGGCGTGGCCATCCTCCCTGGGGGGTGATTTCTCGCTTTCTATCTCTCTGTCTCTCTCTTTCTTTCTGGCAAGTGCATGCGCCCTATAGCGAAAACCTCTCAAAAAAAAAAAAAAAAAAAAACTCTCAAAATAAAAATTCTCATATAATTTGACTCAATAATTTTGTTTCCTGGAATTTTTCCTGCATGTGTAAATTTATACATGTACAAAGAGATTTATATTGGCACAACATAATAGCAAAAAAGTAGAAACTCTCCCTAGTACACACTCTTAACTGAATATGTGCCAGACCATTAAATAGAATAAGGTGGCTTTATGGGTCCTATAAGGGAATAATATACTGGTTTTGTTTTTTGTTTTTTGTTTTTGTTTTTTCTTTTGAGAGATTTTTGCTACAGAGCGCGTGCGCTCGCCAGAAAGACAGAGAGAGACAGAGAGACAGAAAGCGAGAAATCACCCCCCAGGGGGTATGGCCACGCCACAATCCCTTCTCCTCCATTCTCTTCTTGGAATCTTGGGCATGCACGCACACGCGCCCAGTGTGAGTTTAAGCCACCGGGTCCAAGACTTGAACTGCGGTCCACTACATGGGAGTCCAGCGACACAGCCATTACACTAACTGCTGTCCCGACTGTTGTTGTTTTAAAGAATTATTTCTTTAATTTTATTTGTTATTATTATATTTTTAAATTTGTTATAGGGCACATGTGCTCACCAGAAAGAGAAATAGAGAGAAAGTGAGAAAGCAAGCCACCAGGTCCCGACTCAAACCATGGTTGTGTATGTGGAAATCCAGCATCTTAACACCACACCACCCACTGGCCCCAAGAATGACATACTGTTAAGTGAAAAAATGCCAAGTTGCAGAAGAATGTAAAGGATATTCTACCATTAAAGAAAAGAAAGGAGCCAGCAGGTGGTGCGGTGATTAACGTGCTGGACTCCCACATGGCTGACCATGGTTTGAGTCCCAGACCTGGTGACTTACTCTTTCTTTCTTGCTCTGGTGAGCACACATATTATATAGCAAATTAAATAATAATAATAATAATAATGGTAATGAATAAAATTTAATAGTCCTTTTCAAAAAAATAAAGGAAAGGAAGGAAAAGAGAAGAAAGAAACGAAGGGGAGGAGGGAGGGAGAGAAGAAGGAAATATTTGTGTGTATACTCACTGGAGAGACAGAGAGACAGAAAGTGAGAAATCACCCGTGGGGATGGCCATGCCGCAATCCCTTCTCCATTCTCCTCTCAGAATTCTGGGCACACACACACACATGCGCCCCGTGTGAGTTTCAAGCCACCAGGTCCAGCACTCAAACCTCAGTCAACCATGGGGGAGTCCAACGCCTTAACAACTACACCACCTGCTGGCCCTATATATGTTTATATATATATAGAATACCTTTGAAAAGTTACCTAAGAAACCAAAATCTATCGAGTCATTGGAAAAGTCATGACACACTTTTGCATAAAAAAACATGTTTTAAAAAGTCATGACTTTTTTAGACTTCTCTTTCAGGCAGTGACTCTAACGAGAGTAAAGATAAAACAATGTGAAACTTACTCAGAACTCGTAAAGATTGGTCACTCATTTTACAAATGGCCTCCGCAAACGGAACCACCAGCTTCTTCCAGTTCTTGGAGTCACACATCACAGGACATTCTGGGAGCAGAAGGAAAACGGATAGTGCTTCCTGGTGTGGAGAACGGCATGGCAGGGCTTTGAGCAGACCATCCTCAAGACTCTCAGTTATCTGCGGTCAGAGTAAGATCAGGAAAATAGGAGACGCGGTGAGGAATAAGCTGGGGGCCAGAGATCGCATTCCGCCATGCTCCGGCTGGAATTACCATTCCGTCTGAAGCCTCCTGAAGAAGTTTCCTCACTCCTGACATTCCAAATGCCCTGAGTTAGCAGGGGACGGGGAGACTGCCATCATCCTCAGTCCATATCAGGGTGCGTGAAGTGAAATCGCACACGCATGGGTGTACTAAGTAAATCATGGATTCAAAACCAAGATGAAGCCCTCCCAAAGCCACAATGTATACAGGCGACCCTAGTATCTGTCCCTCTAGAAGAAGGAGCTATCACCCCCCTCTTACACACACACACACCAATCTGTTTCTTTTTTTTTTTTTTTCCTTCCTGTCACAGTAGAAACTATTTAGAGAAAAAATAGCTCTGAACTTTCATATTATTTATTTACTCCAGAGGTAAACTTTTAAAAATAGAACACATATAAAAACATATTCATGGAAATCATTTGTATCATATTCCTTTTTTTTTTTTTTTCATTTTCTCTAATTTCCAGAGGGGCACATGTGTTCACCAGAGAAACAAGACAGAAAAGGAGAGGAAGAGAGCATTCACCAATGGGGCATGGTCCCATGGTCACACCGCAATCCCTCCTCCACCCTGTGCACACACACATGCCAGGTGATTTTTTTCAAGCTGCTAGGGCCAGAATTGGAACCATGGTTGGCCTGTGGGAGCTGACTCCCATAACCACTAGGCCACAGAGCTGGCCATGTATTGTATCTTTATTTTTGGCTAAGCATTCATTGAGTACATCTCATGTAAATCTTTCTATTTAATCTTTTTTTTTTTTTAAGTTTTTGCTATAGGGCATGTGCACTTGTCAGAGAAAGAGAGAGAAAGAGAAAGTGAGAAATCATCCCGCAGGGGGGATGACCATGCCACAATCCCTTCTCCTCCAGTCTCCTCTTGGGATCTTGGGCACACATGCATGGGCACCCAGCGTGATTTCCAAGCTGCTGGGTCCAGGGCTACAACAACTGCACAGTCAGCCACGTGGGAGGCAGTGCCTTATCCTCCATGCCACCTGCCAGTCCCACTTTATTTAATTTTATTAATAATCATGGAAGGGTAGTTCTTGCTTTGTTTTTTTAGCTTGTTTCTATAGATGAAGAAGGAAAGCCTCAAGAGAAACTTAGAGGACGGAGGTATCTAATTAGAAAGTGACTGATCAGGGAGACCAGCAGTTAGCATAATGGCTATGTCGCTGGATTCCCATGTAGTCGACCATGGTTCGCATCCCGGACCCAGTGGCTTAAAACTCACACTGGGCACGTGTGCGTGCGTGCCCAAGATCCCGAGAGGAGAATGGAGGAGAAGGGATTGTGGCGTGGCCATCCCCCCGGGGGGGTGATTTCTCGCTTTCTGTCTCTCTGACTGTGTGGTGAGTGCACGCACCCTGTGGCAAAAACCTCTTAAAAAAAAAACAAATAAATAGAAAGTAAAAAAAAAAAAAAAAAAAAAAAGTGACCGATCAGGGATCCATTCCCAGATTTATCTGACCAAAAATGTGCCATGGTGGAGAAAGTGTCGTTATGTTCACCTCACCCATATTTTGTCACTTTTCTCCTGGGTCAAAGGAAGATGGCATACCCAGCCTCCCTTCTCCCCTGCAAGGAGGTAGGGCCATGTGACCAAGTCCCAGCTGACAAGTGTAGGTGGTGATGGCTAATGACTCTAGGCTTGGCCCTAAAATATCACACGACCTCCCCTCCTCTCATCTGCCAACCAAACACCACAGATTCCATGGAGGACTTACAGCCCTGGGGCTTAGGGACTCTGCAGTGAAGGAGGCTGGTCACCCCAGAACAAACCTGGACAGAGGTTCTCCTACCTCCATCCCGCCCTGGTCTGAGAGGAGAAAGAAATCTTTACGGTGGTAAGCCACTGGAATCCGGCAGTAGCCAGCATTACTTATTCTAGTAGAGCTACACTCTTTGAACTACAGTGTCTGCTTCTAAATGTCTTAAGAGTTAAAGTAGGGTCAGCAGATGGCATGGTGGTTAAGGCGCTGGACTCCCACATGGCCACTCCCACTTAAACCGTGGTTCAAGTCCTGGATCTGGCAGCTTGCTGTCTCACTTTCCCTTTCTCTCCCTCTCTGGTGAGTGCAGGTACCCTATAGCAAATTAAATAGTAATAATTATAAATAAATCTTTTAAAAATTATTCTTCACAACGAACTGTGAACTAGTATGTATATATTATTTCTATTACATTAAAATTCTTACAATTCTTATTTTCAATAAGAAAATAAATGCCAGTCCCTAATGTGGCGTCAACGATATAGTAACTTTATAATGACAATAGCTCCTTATTTCAGCCGCAGAGTCCCCTTTCACTCAGTTCCAGCGGAATAAACTACATCGTATTTGTGCCTATAAAGAACTTTTGTTGGGAGCCAGCAGTTAGCGTAATGGCTATGTCGCTGGACTCCCACGTAGTCGACCGCGGTTCGCGTCCCGGACCCGGTGGCTTAAAACTCACGCCGGGCCCGTGTGCGTGCGTGCCCAAGATTCCGAGAGGAGAATGGAGGAGAAGGGATTGCAGCATGACCATCCCCCCTGGGGAGTGATTTCTCACTTTCTGTCTCTATGTCTCTCTCTGTCTGTCTGGCGAGCGCACACGCCCTATAGTGAAAACCTCTCCAAAAAAAAAAAAAAAAAAAAGCTTCTGTTGGCCCATTTATCAAGTAAATATAGGCTATTACCATGAAAGAGATCCATTCATTTTTTGTTAACTTCTCAAAGGTATCTCTTGCCCTTTGTAGGTCCACGTCAATGGAAGTCATTTCTCCAGCTCCTCTTTGAATACAAGAAATACAAAACAAAACAAAAAACATATAAATACATCAAAGGGATATTTCTACACTTCATACTGTCATTATTTATTATTTGATTTGATAACATATAAGACACAATTTTTTTCTTAAAGTACCTTCCTTTCAAAATAACCAACTTACTTGACATACACAAAAAGAGTATAATTTTTATATTCTTATATGCTGCTAATTAAAAGAGATGAGTGGGTTGACCCCCTGGCCTAGTGGTTAAGGAAGGGCATGGTGTTTAAGGTGCTGGACTTGCACATGTCTGACAGCGGTTTGAGTCCTGGACCTGGAGGCTTGCTTTCCCTCTTTTTTCATTTCTCTCTGGTTAAATTTAATAATAATAGTAATAAATAAAACTGAATAAATAACTCCTAAAAATAAATAAATAATAAGAAGAAGAACCAACGAGGCCGCTGGGGTTGCATAAGGGCAAGAAACAGCAACAGGGTGAGTGAGTACCACCTAATGGCAGGAGTAGGGGAGACAGACGTGTACAACCATCTTCTGAACCAGAGAGCCAACCTGAGGTCAAGTTAACAAGGGAGGCTGGGACCTGCCCAGGTGAAGAAGTGGAATGAGTGACACCAGCTGGAAGGAAGTCAGCTGGACCGCAGCCTCCAGAGAAGGCAGGTGGCAGCTCACCACCCCTTTATGCTGCTTTCTCTCCTTCTCCTCTCTCCTTCATGCAGGAGGAAGAGGCAGAGTACAAGTATTCAGTGTTAAAAGACTCATTTGAGGGACCAGCAGATGGCATAAGGATTACATTGCTAGAGTCCCATGGAGTCAGCAGCAATTCAAGTCCAGGACCCAGCAGCCTGAAACTCACACTGGGTGCATGTGTGTGTGTGCCCAAAATCCCAAGAAGAGAAGGAACTGCAGCATGGCTATGCCCCCTCGGGGGTGATTTCTTGCTTTCTGTCTGTCTTTGTCTGTCCCTCTGGCAAGTACCTGCACCCTGTAGCGAAAAAACTCTCTTAAAAATAATAAAAATTAAAAAATAAAAAGGCTCGTTTGAACTACAGAGACCAGGAACAGATGGAGGAGAAAAGGTGTTGCACTTTCTCCCCCACACATTCAATCACATAACAGGAAGGCAGGGCAGAGAAATAGAGATATGAAGTAGGAATGACAATTTACAGTGGTGTAATAGAAAAATTATAGACTGAAAAGATTCTTCAACAATGTATGGGGGGCCAACAGGTGGCATGATGGCTAAAGGTGCTGGATTCCCATATGGCCAACAGTGGTTCAAGTCCCGGACCTGGAAGCTTGCTTTCTCACTTTCCCTTTCTCTCTCTCTCTCTCTCTCTCTCTCTCTCTGACTCTGTCTGGTCAAGTTAAAAAATAATAACAACAAATGGGATTAAATAAATAAATAATTCATAAAAAAAACTATAGAGTTGTTATATTGCATATTTCTTGTAAGTTTCTTCCCTTCTTTCATGAGAGAGAGGGTGATACCTTTGGTTGGTGGCACCATGCTGCAATTGCCCTCTGCCTAGCCTCCCAGCTGGCCAGGATCGTGGGTGCACCTGTAGGCACGCCCTGCGTGTTCAGGTCGGCCCTTACAGCCTGAGCACTGGGCAGCAGCGTCCTATTGCATGCGCATCAGAGATGGGTCTCAGTGGGACTTTCTAGACATAGACGGGAAAATCACCAATTAAACTAACCGACTAGAAGCACTCCATTTTAAATACTGCCCAGCGTTTTCAATGAAGGCATATCTCATATAAGTCTTACCGTTCCTTTAAAAAAACTCGCAGTCAGACAAGCGGGAGATGAAAAGATTCTTCTAATTTCACTGCAAAAGTAATACAAGGATTAGTCAACAATACACTGTAAAGCAGGTCTCCTCTGATCTTATGTCTAAATAAAAAACTGATGACATGGGCTCATTATTAATGACAATAACTACTCTCTTAAGAGACTCTCAGACTCTGGGTATACTTTGCACATTGTACTGCTAAGTCTCACTAAAACTCTTCATAGTTAAGTCATCTAGATTTAAATAAAATCCATCCTTCTAAAGACTAAAACTCATGGAACTCCACCAGAAAGTAAACGATGAAATATGAAAACAGTCTACTTTATAAACGGGCTTTGTAGGCTTTTTTTTTTTTTTTTAATACAAAGTATTAATGTGTCACGATCCTCCTGCCATAGCTTCCCAAGTAGCTGGGTCTACAGCTACAGGTCACCATGCCAGCTTTTCGACAGGGGCCAGGAGTCGAACCCAGGCTTCCCCTGTGACTTCAGCTGCCAAGTAGCAGCATCTATCAGCATGTACTGTTGCTGCTGGGTCTCTGTGAGCTTTTTGATTCACTCCTGCTCCTCACGCAGCAACATATCTAGGTTAGCATATGTCCTCAACAGCTCTTATTCATATTAAATAAGAGATGAGTGCAGGGGGCCAGCAGGTGGTGTGGTGGTTAAGGCGCTGGATTTGCACATGGTTGGTCACAGTTTGAATCCCAGAACTGGGGGGCTTTAAACGCATGCTGGCTGCATGCCCAAAGTCCCAGGAGGAAAAGAGAAGAGACTGTGCCGTGGCCATCTCCCCACTTTCCCTCTGTGTCTCTCTAGCCAGCACACATGTAAAAACTAAAAAAAAAAAAAAAAAAAAAAAAAAAAGATGAATGTATAGATCAATGACCTCAAACTAAGGAAGTGGAAGAGAATCATGGTGGAAATGTAAACACCTTTGCTACAAAGCCAAACCCTCTTCGTTATGTCTAGGATCTGAGGACCGAGGCTCAGAACCAGCTAACATCGGTTTACAATGTGTCAGACAGAGCTACCTTTTCGCCTCTTCATATTCAGTGCTTCCTCTTTCCATCCCTAACCACTTCTCTGTCATGGACGGGTGAATTCGGCTTATTTCCGGCAGGGTTTTTCTGGATACACCAGTAGGACTAGTACCCTTCAGGAAGAGAAAAACAAGAACAATCAGGAAAACACACACACATGCCGGCACCAAATGACACAGTAAAGCATCTGGTCTGCTAGATAGGCCCCGCCCTTTGTGGCAGTAGCACTTGGCAGGGAGAGATTGGGCTGTCAGAAAAGTCATGACGTGCTTTTCTATGCAAAAATGCATCATGACTTTTCCAATAACCTGGTATTTGACAACACTCTAGCCCCGCTGTTCCACTTCCTAGCCTGGGTCACTCTGCTTGGTCCACAACTGGGTTTCAGCTCTCTCTCTCTTACTTTTTTTTTTTTAATTTGCCAGAAGGCACATGTGCTCACCAAAGAGAGAGATGGAAAGCAAGAAATCACCCCCATGGAGCCTGACCACATAGCAATCTCTCCTTCATCTCTTTCGTTTTGGGATTTGGGGCACACTCATGCACGTGCACGCGCGCGCACACACACACACACCTGGCATGTTTTTCAAGCCACTGGGTCCAGCACTTAAACTATGTTGTTAGTCATGTGAGATCTAGCTACCTTAACCACCATGCCGCAAGCTGGACCAGTTTCATCATTTTAAAAAATGGGATAACATAAACTTACTGAAAACGGGCCCTTAAGCAGACACTTGTTAATGAATATTCATTGCAGCAGATTGACAACAGCCAAAGGATAAAGACAAGCAGAGTCCATCAACAGATGAGTGGGTAAAAGTCCTTGGTATATTTGCACAACAGAGTATTCAACCATAAAAAGGAATGAAATTCTGGCACAGTGGTTAAGACGCTGGACTCCCATGCAGTCGACCACAGTTCAAGCCCTGGACCCAGCAGCTTGAAACTCATGCCAGGCAAGTGTGTGTGCATGCCCAAAATCCTGAGAGGAGAATGATGCAGGAGAAGGGACTGCAGTGTGACCCTCCTCCCTGGGGGTCATTTCTCACTTTCTTTCTCTGTGTCTTCAGTGAGCTCGCGCACCCTATACCAAAAATCTCTTCAAAAAAAAATTAAATTAAATTCTAATAGTTACAGAGCTTCTTTGGGGTGATGAAAAAGTTTTAGAGCTAGAGAGGGGTGACAGTTGTTTACCACAGTAAATGGGGCCAGTTCTGTGGCTGGTGGTCAGGAGAGTCAATCCCAGAGGACCAACCACATGGAACGAGTCCCGGCCCTAAGGGCTTGAAAAACACTCTGGGTGCATGTGTGAGCATGCCAAAAATCCTGACCGATGAAGAAATGGAGGAGAAGGGATTGCACATGACCACATCTCTTTGGGGGGGTGCATTCTCCCCCACTGAACATTAGACTCTAAAACACTTAAGCTGGGCCAGCAGGCGGCGTGGCAGTTAAGGGCGCTGGACTCCCACATGGCCGACTCTGGTTTGAGTCCCAGACCTGGCGGTTTCCTTTATCTCTATCTCTCTCTGATCAAATTAAAATAATAATAATAACAAAAAATAAAATCAAATAAATATTTTTAAAAGGCTTAATGTATGTGTGTGTGTGTATATATATATATACACACACACAACTACTGCCCACTTTCCTTCTCCTCCTAACCCTGTCACATCCCTAGACTGCTCTCATGTTCAGGTGGGGACCATGCCTCAAGCATCACTGAGAAAACCGAAGCCATCAGGCAGGAGCTAATCACCTTCCCACTGTCAACCTACCCCTGTGCTGCTCTTTATTACACGGAGTGAATGTGTCTGCTCAAGTCCCTCCATTCCGCCCTGCAATCTGCTTCCTCACTCAGTTCTAGGACACTGCTACTGTAGTTATTCACCCTTTCTTACTCATCACGAAGAAGCTCTTCCCTGGTCCCGACTCCCTTTCACATCAGAGCTTCTCAGAGTTACCCCAATCATTTCCACTCAGGTTCCCTGTCCATCCCATTTCAGTCAGGCTTCAGCCTCTCTGCTGAGAAAAGATAGCCTTACCAAGGCAAAAATAAGCTCTCTGTGCTCCTCTTATTTGACCTGTCAGCCCTATTTATAGATCTGACCATTTCTTTCTAGAACCTTCTTCTCTTGCCCTGCTGAGCCATCCTCTCCTGGTTTTCCCCCTCTTCAGAAGCTGTTGACATCAGTCTCCTTTCCTGGCTCCTCCATGGTTGGATCTCTCCTGGAGAAGTCTCCCAGGCTTGATTTTGTGTCCCTTCTCATCTCACTTTTACTCTCTCTAGAGGACATTTAGCCCAGGACCCTGGCGAATTATCAGCTCTAGTTAACACCTACTATGTCTGTATTCTACTGTTGACCTCTTCCCTAAGCTCCAGATTCTGATATCCAACTAAGCCTCTGATTTCCTTCTTAAAAACACTTCCAGGGACCAGCAAATGGTGGAATGGTTATGACACTGGACTCCCAAGTAGTCAAACTCATGCCAGGCACATGTGGGTGCATGCCCAAGATCCTGAGAGGAAAAAGGATTGTGGTGTGGCCATTCTCCCTGGAGGGTGGGGGGGGATGATTGCTCACTTTCTGTCTGTCTCTCTTTGTCTTTCCGGCAAGCTCATGCACCCTATAGCAAAAACCTCTCTATAAAAAGAGAGAGAGAAAAAGAAAAAATGAGAAAGAAAACAAAACACTTCCAGCTGACCCCACTCTCATATAGCTGGCCCATCTTACCTAACTGGCTCCATCCTGTGCAGCTCTTCATCCTTTCTTACTGCGTTCTGCCTCACTGGCCTTTCCGGCACACACACCAAACTTACTCTTGCCCCTGAGCTTCCTCAGTGATTTTTCAGAGTCAGAAAGTGTAATAGTACCTGGTAAGTTGTAACAAAGTTGGCATGTGTCCCAGCAAAAATATGTTTGACTTGAACATCCACAAGATCTAAAAGGAAGGCATCAACCCATGCTTAGAGTTTTGGAAGTAAAAAATAAATGCTGACCTATCATCAGGCCAAATTTACTTACCTATTGGCAATTTATATTCTCCTAAACAAATTTTGACCACAAACAGCATAAAAGATGGATTTTCATCAGATTATGTGTCATACTTTCACTTACTTAAAAATTAGTTTTTGTAAGAATGATTTTATTTTAACTTTATTATTATTATTATTATTATTATTATTATTATTTTCTAGTTTGACCAGAGAGAGACAGATGGAGAGAATGGGAAGTGAGAAAGAAAGCCACCAGGTCCAGGACAGAACCACGGTTGGCCATGTGGGAGTCCAGCACCTTTAACCATCGTGCCACCTGTTGGCCCCTAAAAATTATTTTTTTCTGTTTGTTTTTTTTTCTTTTTTCTTTTTTTTTTTTTTTGCTATAGGGCACGTGTGCTCGCCAGACAGACAGAGAGAGACATAGAGACAGAAAGCGAGAAATCACCCCCCAGGGGGGATGGTCACGCTGCAATCCCTTCTCCTCCATTCTCCTCTCGGGATCTTGGGCATGCACGCACACGCGCCCGGCATGAGTTTTAAGCCACTGGGTCCAGGACGCGAACCGCGTCGACTATGTGGGAGTCCAGCGACATAGCCATTACGCTAACTGCTGGTTCCCTAAAAATTAGTTTTTTAAACTAAAGAGCCAGGTTGGAGTGCTTTAGAAGAGTTTTAATTAAATACATAAAAGTACATTGTTCTGACACTTAATTGACCAATTTAGGATCTTCTTTGTATTACATTAATCTTTAGAAATGATTACGAGGAATTACTGCATAGGAGAAAATCCACAATGCAGAAATTTAAGAATATTAGAACTATGGACCCCTTCGCAAGGAAGCTGAATATTTCTCCTCCAATGGCATCGATTTATCAACACAGAATCATGAATTAGTGGTGACACTCTTACCATCGGCAGAAATCAGGTAGCTAATGTCAGCGTTGTCTGTCAGGGTCTCTGAATGAGTAGAGTTGCTTGTACAACTTGGTCCGTGACCAAAAGACACCACCTGACCAGTGGTATAGACATACACAAGGGTGTGATAGCTACAAGAGAGCGAATAATGCTAGTGAAGACCAGGTTGCTCATACTTTTGAGAAAGATGATGTCTCTTAACACAAAATAACAGATTTATCCTACCAAGTACCTAGCTCCCTATCACATATCAGTGTTAGAGGGTTAAACCACTGTTAGATGTGGCTAAACAGATGGTGAGCAAGTATTAACTTACTACAAACCTTAAAGACGGAATGTTACAGATGGGTCTTTGATTTCTAGGGGTGGGGGGGGGCGGTTGTTTTGTTTTATTTATTTATTTATTTATTTATTTATTTATTTATTTATTGCTGTAGGACACATGCATTTGCCAGAGAGAGAGAGAAAAGGAAAGCGAGAAATCACTCCCCAGCAGAGAATGGCCATACCACAATCCCCTCTCCTCCTGTGCCAGCGTGATTTCCAAGCCACTGGGTCTAGGACTTGAACTGTGCAATCAGCCATGTGGGATCCAGCCCCTTAACCTCCATGCCACCTTCTGGCCCTATCATTTTTGTTTTAAATGTGAGCATTTCTTTTCTTTATTCATAGTAGAACACATGCTCAGCATGTGAAAGTGAGAGAAAGAGAGGTGAGCACCCTCCACAGAGTCTGGCTATGCCACAATCCCCTTCCTCCAGTCTTACAACCCACTGGATCTTAGCTGCTCACACACGTGCCCAGTGGGTTTCAGGCTGATCAGGCTGTGGATCTGGACCAGGGTTGTCATGTAGACCCCACTTCTCTTGAGCAGTGCTTTACCACTACTCTACAGTGCTAGCCCCATGAAAGCATTTTTATTTTTTGGTATTTTAATGCATTGAGCAGACTCTCAAATACTGAGAGTCCTCATTATTAGGACACTGCAAAACTCTGAATGCACCTGCAAATACACATCATCTTCTACATGTATGAGATTACAAGATTATTTCATTTTGTCTTCTCAACTCAAGCATGCAAGCAACATTATTTTTTATACCAGCCCACCCTCTACCCTCCAACGCCAAGCAAGATAGAATATACAGAGTAGACTTCCAATCATTTCTTATTAAATAAATGTCTAGCATAAAGAAGAAAAAAACTGAAAAGTTCAATTCTATTTGAAAAAAGGAAACTTTCAGGAAAAAAAAAAAAAAAACTCCATAAAAAGAGTAACACTTCATTTATAAGTAATAAAATGCAATGCTTTCTATCCATGCTAAAATAAAATAATAAAGCCTATTACCTTCCACAATCAATCTGCGAAACTAGGCCATCAATTCTTTCGACGCGCTGTGGGCCTGTCTTCTCAGCACTGTGTCCCAGCTGTCCAGAGCTATTGGCTCCAAATGTGTACACAGCCCCATTCTGTTTAAGATAGAAGGCATCAGATTAAGAGTGGGTTTTATTTTATTTTATTATTTATTTTTGGAGAGTTTTTTGCTATAGGGCACATGCACTCACCAGAAAGACAGAAAGAGACAGAGAGACAGAAAGTGAGAAATCACCCCCCAGGGGAGATGACCACACCACAATCCCTTCTCCTCTATTCTCCTCTTGCGATCTTGGGCACTCACATGCCCGGCATGAGTTTAAGCCACCGGGTCTGGGACTCAAACTGCAGTCAACTACATGGGAGTCCAGTGACATAGCCATTACGCCAACTGCTGGTCCCAAGAGTGGGTTTAAAAAAAAAAAAGTAACTACAGCAGCCAAAAGCTCCTGAGCATGGCTTCCCCAGGCAGTGGTGCAACAGGCTGCAGGAACTCCACCGCCACCAGCGCAGGCATGGGCCAAGGTCCTGCAGGAGCAGCAAAAGATGTATCAGAAGAATGGATAACAGAAAATGGCAAGAGGAGAAACACTATGGAGGAGTGTATGCTGGCCTATCCTCCAAAGATGTCAATATGGTATCTAGGCAAGCAAAGACTGTATGAAAAAATTAAAAGAAAACAACATCATGATACAATAATCAAGAGTTGTCTTCATAGCTTGTTCATCAATCTGGAAGGCATCGGGCTCTGTCGGACATTGTAATGTACAGAGACAGTTCCAAGGAAATCCTAAAGAGTCACTCCCTCCCTTACTCCCCCAACTTTTACATATGCAGTTAAAACCAAGGGTCCATGTTGGATGCTAGAGTAATGGGAAGAAACTGGCTAGACAGTGCACTGTGTCTGGCACTCTCTGTATCCCTCCTATGGAAGATGGGAGCACAACGTTTTCACCCCAGTCAGGCACCATGGTTCATGGAGGTCACATCTGCTCACTGATACTTTCTTCATAGTTTTTACATAACAAAATCCTTATTCTATTTATAACTCAAGAGAAGAGGCACTGTAAACGAATGACCTCAAGTAATATATTTGTGTTATCTTTCGCTATTTCTACTCCATATTTTTTGCTGTAAAATTGGTAAATTGATTTTTATTACTCTCTCTTTTCCTTTTTTACTATTTGATTTTGAAATTTTATTTAACTATCAGAGAGTTTCCTGTATTAGGAGCAATGTACTTCATTGCCATATTTGAAAATACTTAACTTTTCATGACATATGCACATTTTGCTCAAATTCCTATTTCCTTCAGTCAAGGGCTTGTGTCGCTACAAATACTTCCCGGACAGTGGACCCATTCTGCCTTGGTGTAATCACGGTATCTCATCATGTTAGTTCTAGCTATGTTCAAGAACTTGTGTTTGATGTTTGGCGGGATATCTGGGAAGTTCTTAACTTGATAAGGACATATATATCTATTTAGTATTGCAATGCAAATTACTCAGTTTACCAATGTTATTAGTACTGCAATGAAAATTACTCAATTTACCAATGTTTCAACAGTTAAAACATCTTTATCCAAAAAAGAAAAAAAAAAAGTAACTACAAGCTTATGGTTAAGTGCTGTCGAGAGTTAATACAAGAGCACCATGTGAACTACAAGCTCTGTATAAATAAATGGGTCCTTTATTATTTCTCATAGTGAATGTAGACTTAATACATTGACCATGAAAAACAAGTCACTGGAACTCCCTTAGAGGACTGTGCAACATGGCGACAACAGGGAATACTACTGTGCTGCATGTTTGAAAATCGCTAAGGGGCCAGCCCGGTGGTGAAGGGAGTCGGCTCCCACATGGCTAACTGTGATTAAAATTCCAGCCTGGGGGCCAGCCAATGCCATGTGGTTAAGGTGACTAGATCCCACAGTCAACTGCACAGTTCAAGTCCCAGACCTAGTGGCTTCAAAAACGTGTCAGATGTGTGTGCATGTGTGTCCCAAGTGCCAAGAGGTGAATGGAGGAAAAGGGATTACAGTATTGCCATCCCCCTTAGGGGGTCTTTTCCTCTCTCTCTCTCTCCCCCCACCCCCCCACAGTGAGCATATGCAACATATAGCAAATTAAAACAAACCACACCAGGCTTGCACTCTTGTGTATGTGTGTATCCAAAATCTCAACAGGATGGAGAAATGGAGGAAAGGGGAATACAGCATGACCACACTCCATTGTAGGGGTGCCTTCTCCCTCTCTCCCTCTCTCCCTGGCAAGCATATGCACCATCCCGCAATTAAAAAAGAGAAAAAGGTGGACCAGCAGGGCTGTGGTGGTTAGGTGCTGGATTCCCACATGGCTGACTATGGTTTGAGTCCTGGACCTGGCAGCACACCCAAAATCCTGAAAAGAGATTAGAGGAGGGAACCAGCAGTTAGCGTAATGGCTATGTCGCTGGACTCCCATGTAGTCGACCGCGGTTCGCGTCTCAGACCCAGTGGCTTACAACTCACACCGGGCGCGTGTGCATGTGTGCCCAAGATCCCGAGAGGAGAATGGAGGAGAAGGGATTGCGGCGTGACCATCCCCCCTGGGGGGTGATTTCTCGCTTTCTGTCTCTATGTCTCTCTCTGTCTGTCTGGCGAGCGCACGCGCCCTATAGCGAAAAACCTCTCCAAAAAAAAAAAAAAAAAAAAAAAAAGAGATTAGAGGAAAAGGGACTGCAGAATGGCCATTCCCCCTGGGGGAGTGATTTCTCACTTTCCCTCTCTCTGTCTCTCTGTGTTTCTCTCAAGTGAGCACACATGCCCTATGGCAAAAGTCAAAAATAAAAAAGAGAGAGAAAGAAGAAATTACTAAGATCTGAAAGATTCCCATCACACACACACAAAAAAAGCAACAGAGGTGGGGTGATACCTATTCAATTAGCTTGTCTGTAGTAATCATTTCACAATGTTTATCATATTGGAACATCACGTACACCACGAATATCTACAATTTCTGTGTCAATTATACTGAAATAAAACTAGGAAAACTAATAAAAAAGATCTAAGCACTTAAGTGTTCGCTGAATAGATAGACAAATGTCCCAGTTCAAGGGTAATGCCAACTTTTATGGAGAAGGTTGAAATCTTGAAAATCTCATGATTCATAAATTATGTTCACTTCTCTTCTTCAGATATTTGGAGATTGAATGGATGTGTCTAGACATTAGGATACACACACACACACACACACACACACACACACACAGTTTGTGTCTGGTCTGTATCTGTGTCCCCCTAAAATTTATATGTAGAAATTCTTTTTTTTTTTTTTCTGTTTTTGGAGAGGTTTTTGCTATAGGGCGCGTGCACTCGCCAGACAGACAGAGAGAGACAGAGAGATAGAATGTCAGAAATCACCCCCCAGAGGGGATGGCCACGCCGCAATCCCTTCTCCTCCATTCTCCTCTCAGGATCTTGGGCACGCACGCACACGCGCCCGGCATGAGTTTAAGCCACTGGGTCCGAGACTCGAACCGCAGTCGACTACGTGGGAGTCCAACGACATAGCCATTATGCTAATTGCCGGTCCCTATATGTAGAAATTCTAACCTCGAATGTATTAGGTGAGGCCTTCAGTACATGATTAGGTCATGAGGGTGAAGCCCTCAAGAATGGGATTAGCACCCTTATAAAGGAGACCAGGAGGGACCCCTTGCCCCTGCTCCATGTGAGACACAGAGAAAATCTGGTCATCTCTGAACCAGAAAGTCGGCCCTCAGCAGATGCCTTGATCTTGGCCTTCCCGGCCTTCAGAACAATGAAAAATAAACTTCGGTTGTTCAGAAGCCACGTAGTGTATGGGATTTTGTTATAGCAGTCCAAGTGGACTAAGACATCTTGCTTTCAACTACAGTCAGTATATGCACCCCGTCAACCGTTCTCTGGGGTTAAAGAAAAGCAGCAGAGTGTCCACATTACCTGGGTGAGCACCGCAGTGTGCTCAGAACCACAGCTGATGTAAACCACACCTAGAGTCTTCAGTGCACCGACCGAAAGAGGCTTATATCTTTGCACTGTTGAAAGAAAGAATTTCTATAGGGTTGTATAAGAAACAGATTTCCTGAGCTGGTTTTTTTTTTCTTTTTTCTTTTTTCTTTTTTTTAAATTTGCTATAGGGTACATGTGCTTGCCAGAGAGAAAGAGAGGGAAAGTGAGAAATCACTCCCCAAGGGCGACGGCCACTCCACAATCCCTTCTCCTTCATTCTTCCCTTGTGATTTTGGGCATCTTACCCACACAGGCCCCCCATATTTTTAGTTTTTGGGTTTTTCTGAGAGAGAGATTTTTTGCTATAAGGCATGTGCACTTGCCAGAGAGACAGAAAACGAGAAATCACACCCCCCCCAAAGGGGGGATGGCCATGCCACAATCCTTTCTCCATTCTCCTCTTGAGATTGTGGGCATGCATGCACATGCGCCTAGCATGAGTTTTAAACTGCTGGGTCCAGGACTTGAACCACAGTCAGCTACATGGGAGTCCAATAATGTAATCATTATGCCATCTGCTGGTCTCCACCCAGCATGTTTTAAGCCACCAGGTTCAGGACTTGAACCAGTCAGTCAGCCATGTGGGATCCAGCCTCCTTAACCTCTATGCCACCTTCTGGCCCTGAGTTTTTAAATTTTTTATATTTTATGCTTTTATATTTTTATATTTTATTATCTTATAATTAATCAACATACTTTTGGGGTATGATGGTTAAGGTGCTGGACTCCACATAGCTGACTGTGTTTTGAGTCTCTGACCTGGCAGCTTGCTTTCTCACATTCCCTCTCCTTGTCTCTGGTCAAATTTTAAAATAATAATAATAAGTAAATAATTCTTTTTTAAAAAATATATTTTTTTAAGGTTCATCTATTTATTTCTTCCATGAGCAAGAGAGACAGAGAAGAGAGAGGCAGCCCCAGCGGCATCCCCTCACTGTGACCTACTAGCCGAAGCCAGTCCGGATCACAGGCATGAGACACACAGAGGCTATGGCCTGTGAGCCTGGGTCCTCCCCTGTGGGTCCATATCACAACGCAGGGGACCTCCAGGAGCTGGAAATGGCAAGAAAGCTGACTCCCCTCGAGCCTTCAGAAAGGAAGGCAGCCCTGCAGACACCATGACATGAGCCCACTGGCCCCGCGTCAGACACCAGGCCTCCAGAACCGGAAGGTGATACAGCCGTGCTGTGTTGAGCACGGAGTCTGAGGTAACTACTGACAGAAGCAACAGGAAACTACGAAAGCTCCAGCGGAGTCTAATGGTCACAAAGTTCAGGAACCACTGTTTTAACCTTTGAGATTGCCCTTTGCTGGGTTGGTTTTGCAACTGGAAAGAAATCATGAATCACCCCAAGGGCCAGTCCGTCTCCTTACCTGGGGCTTTGGTCCCACTGAGGGCCAGCTGCCCTGCGCTGTTGCTCCCCCAGCCAAACGAGGTCCCAGAGAGAGACAGGGCAAAGCTGTGAGCGCCTCCTGCAGCCACCTGGGCCAGTGGAATGCCCTCCAGGGACCTCACCCTCTGCGGGCTGGCCTGGGAGAGGACCTCCTTCCCCAGTCCCAGCTGCCCATGGTTGTTCTTGCCCCACGAAAACACTTGGCCATCTGTACAGAGA
Source organism: Tupaia tana (assembly GCA_026018925.1). Classification (NCBI taxonomy): domain Eukaryota; kingdom Metazoa; phylum Chordata; class Mammalia; order Scandentia; family Tupaiidae; genus Tupaia; species Tupaia tana. Next base: position 17,882,559 of record JAKSZU010000017.1, read on the forward strand.
AAGAAGAGAAGTTCACAACTACACACATACTGGAAGACCAAAGTCGAGCAGGGGCTACTGTCCTAGTTTTACAAGACCTTTTTTCAGTTTTTTTGACATATAATTGACAAATTAAAATTCGGTCTATTTCAGGTGGACATCAGGATGCTTTAATGTGCATACGCACTGTGACAACACTGCCACAACTGGGTAATTAACATATCCATCACCAGGGTCAGCAGGTGGTATGGTGGTTAAGGTACTGAACTCCCACATGGCCGACTGCAGTTCAAGTCCCAGACCTGCTGGCTTGCTTTCTCACTTTCCCTTTCTTTCTCTGGTCAAATTAAATAATAATAATAAGTTAAATTAGATTAAAAATTCTAAACATATATATATATATATATATGTATATATATACACACTTATATATATTCATCACCTCCCATAATAACCTTTCGTGCATGGGTTAGAACACTTAAGATCTACTCTTAGCAATTTTCAAGTACATAACAGATTATTATTAACTATAGTCACCACATCCTACATTAGGCCTCCAGAATTTGCTCATCACTTTTTTTTTTCATCCTAGACAGAGGAACAGAGGAGAAAGTACCCAGCATGGGGCATGATCACACCAAGGTGCTTCTCCTCCATTTCTCTGTCATGTTGCAATGATACATAAGACAGACATCACCTGAGGAACAAACAATACATGTCCTTTTTTTTTTTTTTTTTAAGAGAGAGAGATTTTTGCTATTGGGCACATGTGCTCGCCTGAGAGACAGAGAGACAGAAATGACAGAAATCACCCCTCGGGGGGATGGCCCTGCTGCAACCCTTTCTCCTCCATTCTCCTCTTGAAATCTTGGGCATGAATGCAAATGCATCCAACATGAGTTTTAAGCTGCCAGGTCCAGGACTCGAACTGCAGCTGACTATGTGGAAGTCCAGTGATATAACCATTACACCATCTGCTGTTCCCAATACATGCCCTTTGAAGGGTATTAGGATGTGCAACCCCAGAACATGCCACGTGAAGGCAACTGAAAATGAACAGATGCAAGAAGCATTCTCTGCCTCCTCCCACAGCCGAGAAGCATCTTTCCCTTTGTTAAGATGTCCCCACACTCCTATATCTGGGGAAAAAGTGCAAGTCATCACTTACGAAGGAGAGTTGGCACTGAGATGAGTCTATATAAATATAAAATATGAACAAATCTCACTAAAATAACCTTTATTCTGTTAGCTTCCCCATATATTTTTTGTCATTCCTTGAATCCCAAATTCCCTTTCCTTTGTTAAAATAGTATATAAATCTACTTCTTTTTTTTTAAAATTTTTCTAGAGGATGCTTGTCTTCAGCAGAGGTAGATAGAGAGGAAGAGAGAGAGCACCCCCATGGAGAATAATTACTCCATAATCCCTTCTCCGTTTCTCTATTCCGTCAGGATTTGGAGCACATACCTTCAATGTGTTTAAGTTTACTTCTCTTATTTTTACTTCTTCCTTGTGAACTCCCATGCACAAAAATATTAATAAAAGTTGGATGACTTATGGGACCAGCTGTTGGCATAATGGCTATGTCGCTGAACTCCCATGTAGCCGACCGCGGTTCAAGTCCCAGACTCGGTGGCTTAAACTCACGCCAGGCGCGTGTGCGTGCATACCCAAGATCCCGAGAGGAGAATGGAGGAGAAGGGATTGCGGCGTGGCCATCCTCCCTGGGGGGTGATTTCTTGCTTTCTGTCTCTCTGTCTCTCTGTCTTCGCCCTATAGCAAAAAAAAAAATCTCTCCAAAAAAAAAAAAAAAAAAAGTTGGGTGACTTGGGGCCAGCAGGTGCTGTGGTGGTTAAGGCACTGAACTCCCCTGTGGCAATTGCAATTCGAGTCCCAGACCTGGTGGCTTGCATTCTCACTTTCCCTCTCTGGTGAGTGTATGTGACCTATAGCAATTTTTTTTTTAAATAATAAGAATAAATTAAATAATTCTTAAAAAAAAAAAAGTCAGGTGACTTTCTTATTTCTGTCATTTAATTTGCAGACCCTCAGATAATGAACACAAGGTAGTAGAGGCAGAGGAAAAGATTTTCCTCTTTAATACTCTCCATTGAAAAACTTGGATTGAGGATGGATGGAGGAGGAAGAAAGTCAGTAGAAAAAAATATTGAGTCATAGCTTTGACACCTGGACTTTTCTTTACCTGATCTAAGTTAAAAAAAAAAAAAAAAAAAAAAAAAAAAAGCTCTTATCTGTCTGAGTTTGCCAGCGTGGACAAGTCATTCAGCAAAAAAGGCAACGGACTGGAAGGAAAGCCACTCCTAGGTCCTAAGGGAGATGGTCACTCAGGTAACGTGAACAGAGACGGCCCTTTACAGAAATGAAACAGGATTCAGGTACCACTTACAGTAGAAGAACAAAGAAATTGGAAAAAAATATGAAGACCAACACCTGTTACATAACTCAGAGAGTTAAAAACTTTTAGAGGCATTAAAATGAGTCCCAATGCGGGATCAGCAGTTGGTGTAATGCCTATGTCACTGGACTCCCATGTAGTTGACCACGGGTTGAGTCCCGGACCCGGTGGCTTACTCACGCCAGGCGCATGTGCGTGCATGCCCAAGATCCCAAGAGGAGAATGGAGGAGAAGGGATTGTGGCGTGGCCATCTCCCCTGGGGGGTGATTTCTCGCTTTCTCTCTGTCTCTGTCTGTCTGGCGAGCACACGCGCCCTATAGCAAAAACCTCTCAAAAAAAAAAGAATCCCAATGCATTAAAAATCAATGTTATTCATATTCGAAAAAGTACATAAAGATTTAAAAAGTGGGGGTGTGGTTCCCCAGTGATTAAATGCTACACAGAAGCAGTCAGGGCCCAGGCCAGTCAACAGCCTGCTGGTTAAGGCTCATGAATCCCACATGGCCAAATGCCAGTCTGAGTCCAGACCTACCAGCTTCAAAAACAGGCTGGGTGTGTGAGCATATGAAAGTCCTCAAGGGAAAAAGAGATAAAAGAGAAGGGGTTGGGGGGCAGGGTGCTTTCTCATTTTCTTTCTTGTTCTATCTCCTTGGCAAGAGCAAATGCCCAGGACAATTTTGAAAAAGAAGAAGAAGAACAACAACAAGAAGAAGCCAGATCCCACATGGCTGACTGGGATTCGAATCCTGGCTCAAACAGCAATATGCCAGGCATGCATGCTTGTGCCCAAGAGCCTGAAGCGATGGAGAACTGGAGGAAGGATTGTGGTATAACCAGGCCCCACAGAGGGGTTCGCTCTTTCATGCGCATGTGCACACACATACATGTGCTCTATATTAATTTTTTCTAAAGGTTCAAAAAGTATATTTTACCTTCTGACAATGCCAGGGAGTGGTAGTATCCACAGGAAACTTGTATTATTTTTATACCAGTTAGGGCTTTTATTTTCCTATAATAAAAATGATTTAAAAAATCGATTAATCTTTATTCAGACTGAGTTGCCAGGTGGACAACATATATTTAAAAGTATCCCAGGTAAGACATCTAGGCTAGAAAAGCAATTATATCTTCTTCTACTTCTGCACAACCTTTATCCCAAAGCCCTCAAACTATTTTAAACATGACATTAGTACATACAAAGGGAAGACAGAATCCCAAGCAGTATGTAATGCAAGACTGATTTTTATTGAACTTTAAGGCATTATATAATATACCATTGTTATTCTACACTTATCAGCCTAAAGGAAAAACAAATCCCTTCATATCCACATAATATAGGGCTTTGGAAGTTTTAAAACACTAGGGCCAGTCAGGTGGTGTGGAGGTCAAGGCAGCTGGATCCCACAGGTGTGCTGTGGAAACCCCCATTTCCTGCAGCTTAAAATCATGCTGAGTATGTATGTGTGCGTGCCCAAAACACGGGAAGGAGAGAGAAATGGAGGAGAAGGGATTGTGGCATGGCCATCCTCCATCGGGGGGTGATTTCTTACTTTTTCTCTCTCCCTGTCTCTCTGGACTAGCACACATGCACTACAGCAAGTTTAAAAAAAAAAAAAAATGAAGGGTCATTGTTCTCATTTCACACTGTCCCTTTCCTGCATGGGGCTCTAACTAAATAATAACTGCTGTACGTTCTTCCTGCCTTCTTCCCTAACTACACCATAATTCTGAAGTTAGGAACTGTGTGTCGTAGTCCTCTTTGTCTTTTGGCACCCTGCATGGTGCCTGGCATATGGTCTCAGAAACCCTGGCTGAATGGGGGGAGTGAACTGAAATACTTACTGAGGCGTGAAACTTCTTTCCTTAAATTCTCCAATCCCCAGCTGCCCTTCGGAACCAGCTCCCCACGCAAAGACCCTTCCTTTGTGGCAGACGGCCAGGGAGTGCTCCTTCCCACAGCTCACGAGATCGACCCGCAGTGTTTCGAATGCCTGAATTTGTTCTTTGGAAACAAAAACAAAAATGTACCCTCAACGCAAACAAGATTATTTATTGAACATCAAGTTTTAGCCAGCACTTTCCCTCAAAATGAAGGGTCACCCAGATTCCTTGTCTCCTCCAAAGGTCTTTTAGATGAAGGCCAAGGGCTGGTCCCATGACCTGGTGGTTAAAGAAGCTGGATTTTACATGGCTGATAGCGCATTTGAATCCTAGCCCCAGTGGCTTAAAAAACATGCCAGGTACCTGCATATGCATCTCCAACAGGATGGACAAATGGAGCAGGGACTGCGGCATGACCATGCCCCATTGGGGGACTCTTTCTCTCCCTCTTCCTTTCTCTGTGTCTCTGGTGTGCACAAACACCCTCAGGCAAAATAAAAATAATAATAATAATCAAAACTTGAAGACTATGCTAAATGTCAGAAAGAAAGCAGCTCAGTGGGAATATAACTGTCAGAATAATTAACTGAGAGATTATTAAAATGATATGATCCGAGCACCTTGGGTCCTACGTAAAGAAACTAAAACCCGGGACCAGCAGATGGCGTAATGCTTATGTTGCTGGACTCCCACGTATTCGACCACAGTTCGAGTCTGGAACCTGGCAACTTAAAACTCTCGCTGGGCACATATGCGGGCTACCACATGGCCTAAAATCCCGAGAGGAGAATGGAGGAGAAGGGATTGCAGCATGGCCATCTCCCTGAGGGGGGTAACTTCTTGCTTTCTGTCTCTCTCTGTCACTCTGGTGAGTGCTCGCACCCTATACCCTATAGCAAAAGTCTCTCTTGAAAAAAAAGAAAAAGAAAAAGAAACTGAAACCCAAGTGAGAAGTGAGTGTCACTTGTGAGTGAGTGAGTGTCATAGCCCAGGAAAATTAAACTTAGGTTAACCAATCAGAAGCCACTAATTCATTCTCTAATGAGAGATTTTACTAATCAAAAATTGCCAGCTAACCTCCTACTAGAGACTTTCTGCCTTAATCAAATATTTTTTATGTATTGATTTCTTGAACCCCATATAAAAGTCTTTGGGCCAGGTGATAGACCAGAGGTAGTGCAGATGAGCCCATGTGAAGAAGGTTCTGGGTTCACACCCAGGGACCTCTCTATAAACACACCAGGTACAAACATACATGTCTGGGGGCTGGCAGATGGCGCAGTGGTTAAGGTGCTGGACTCCCACATAGCCGAACACAGTTCAAGTCCCGGTGGTTTGCTTTCTCATTTTCTTTCTCTCTTTCTCTCTTCCTCTCTCATTCTCTCTGGTTGAATTTAAATAATAATAATTTTTTAAAACAACCATGTCTGTGACCCGGGGTGGATAAGACAGGGTGGGTCAGAGTGTGCGGACACTGTGGGGGGTGTCTGTCTATCCATCTCTCTTTCTTTGTATCTCATTCTCATGGAAGAAATAGATGGATAAACTTTAAGCAAAAAAAAAAAAAAAAAAAAAAAAAGTCTTGGCATGGTGGTTAAGGTGCTGAACTCCCACATGGCTGACCATAGTTTGAGTCCCAGACTTCATGGCTTGCTTTCTCACTTTCCCTTTCTCTCTCTGGTCAAACTAAAAATAAATAAATAAATGATAATATGGGGCCAGCAGATGGCATAATGGTTACATTGCTGGACTCCCACATAGTCAACCAAGGTTCCAGTCCTGGATCCAGTGGCTTAAAACTCACACTGGGCACATGTAAGTATGTGCCCAAAGTCCCGAGAGAATGAGAAGGAATTATGGTGTGGCCATAATCCCTATCCTCTGGGGGGTAATTTCTCACTTTCTGTGTGTGTGTGTGTGTCTCTCTCTCTCTCTCTCTCTCTCTCTCTCTGTCTCTCCAGTGAGCACAAATGGCCTATAGCAAAAATCTCTCTAAAAAATAAACAAATGACAATAACAAATTTAATTAAATAAATAAATCATTATTTTATTTTAAAAGTCTTTATCTCACATCCTCTGGGTGGAGCCCAACTGCTTGAATTCTACCACTGCCAGCCTCATCACCATCTGGATGCTTAAATAAACTCTCCAAAATGTTCATGTTCATGGGATCAGCAGTTGGTGTAATGGCTATGTTGCTGAACTCCAGAACCCTGGACCTAAGAATATCTTTTAATAGTTGCTATTTAAAAACAATAGGCTTCATGGAGAGTGGGGACTTCTAAGAACTCTGACATTTAACCAAATGCTTCTTTATAATGGTGGGAGCAAAACACAGGGCCCCAGAGAGCAGAAGACCTCTTCCACGCAAGATCTGTCTTGGAATTCTTAGGGATTTGGAGTTCAGAACATCATTACCAGTAAAGCTTTGTGACACGTAAGATTTTATTTTATCTTTGTGAACTTACCCTTTTCAATGATTCACTTTCTTTTCTTTTTTCAAAATTTGGTAGAGGGAGTGTACACTCGCTAGAGAAAGAGAGAGAGAGAGAGAGAGAGAGAGAGAGAGAAAGCATTTCTAGGAGGGATGGCCATGCCACAATCTCTTCTCTTCCATTCTACTCTCAGAATTTAAGACAAACCAAGCCAGTGGGTTCAGGACTGGAACTGCCCAGTCGACCACATGTCATCCAGCTGCCTAGACCTCCATGCCACTGGCTGGCCCAGGATAAACACTTTTAATAGTTTCTGCATCCTCCTAAAGTTATTCTAAGCAAGTAGACAGAAATGTGGTCAAATATTGACTTACAATGATGTCAATCAGTACTACTTAAAATAGCTTCTAATTAAAAGCAAATTTCTAGTGAAAAACTACCTAATTTCCATAAAAGGAGAATCATTAAGTTATGGTAATCACAGTTTGGAATGTGCAGCAATTTTACAAAATAGTTTCAAAAAATACATAACAGAAGGGTAATATGTTGATAACACTATTATGCCTGGTGAAAACGCTGTACGTAGAGTTGTGTAAATATTGCCTACAAAACTGTAGAGTGACATGACTTTATAAAGGTTAAGTATCTACATTTTTAAAAAAAGACAACAAAGAAATATATGAGAATGTTAGAAGTCTCTTTGGGTGTTGGAATTACAGGTGTTTTTCTTTCCGTATGTGTACAATGCGCAGTAATGCTAAAAAATACTATTCTATGTTTTCTAATTCTAAGAAAAAAAAAAAAAAAGATGCCCAAGGTATTTCTGAGGGAATTAACGGGCGTCCAGCCCACAAACCGGGTTTAGAAGATGGGGCTGACTCCCGGTAGAAGAGCAGGGAGGGGCGCTGCAGTAAAACAAGCGGGAGGGACACCATCGCCACGCAGAGGCGCGCGGTCCACGTCGGTTTCGGCTTTCAGTTTCACTACAAAGATGAATTGGAAACCGAAACAAACCAAGTGCGTCGGAAAACGAAACCGCTGGAGTTGCGCTCCCGCAGCGATACGCTCTGTTTTCGCATCCCGTGACCCTCGGATCCGCCTCGCCCCGCTCCGCAGTCCCCGCGCCCCTCGCCGCACCCGGGGCGCCAGGCACAACAGCCCCCGCGCCCCCCACCGCGGCCCCGGAGCTCACCTGGCCGTTCCGCGCGCGCCGCGGCCCTCCGGCCCAGCTGGCCCTGGCTGTTGTCCCCGCACGAGCGGACGGTGCCGTCGGTCAGCAGCAGCAGCGAGTGGCGCTCCCCGCTGGCCGCCTGCTGCAGCCCCGCGCCGCCCGCGCCCGCAGTCCTCCGGCACCGCTGCGCCCCGGAGCCCGCGCCCCAGCAGAAGTACATCCTGCGCCGGTGCCCGCCGTCTGCTCTGGGCTCCCCCGCCGGGGACAGGCTCCCAGATGCTGGGGCCAGGTGACCGCAGATTCCCGGAAACCCCGAGGCGCGGTAGTCCCGCCCAGGCTCCTACTGGCCGCGCAGCGCGTGGTGGCCCCGCGTCAGCTGTAAGGCTCGCCGCCGCCGGGGCGCGATGCTGGACGGCAGCGGCGACTGGCGGGAGGGCGCCCGGGCTGTTCCGCGCCGCCACTTGAGAACCCTGCACGTAGGACAAGGTGCTCAGCGCTTCTGTGCCTCGGTCCCCGCACCTGCGAGATACCGGCGGCGGGGCAGCGCGTCTGACGCGTCCGCGCACCCGAGAGGGGGGCAGATTAGCGCCCACAAGCATCCGAGGGTCCTCCCTCCTCCAGACGCTGCTCTCGGCACGGGAAATACAGTAGAGGAAGACAAAATCCTCCTGTTGCCGACATTCTCCTGCGGGAAAGAACATCCACGAATAATACGAAGTGGCAACACGAAGAAAACGAAAACCAAATACAGTGGAGATAGAAAGAATTTTTTTTTTTTTAATTTATGTATTGCTTGAGACAGGCAGAGAGAGAGAAAGAGTATTCCCAACAGGGTCTTGGGCTGCGACCCACCCCCAGCCCCAGCCAGCCCCTGCCAGCCCCTGCCAGCCCCTGCCAGCCCCTGCCAGCCCCTCTCCCCTCCAACTTCCGTCCGCCCTAGAGAGACAAGTGTTTTCCCATTGCGCCACCTTCTGGCCAGAAGCTAGTATTTTCGAAAAGATGCCAGGGAAGATCTTCCTGATGAAGTGATATTTGAACAGATAGCTGAGGGGTGATTTCTCACTTTCTGTCTCTCTGGTGAGCGCTCTATAGGAAAAAAAAAATTTTTTTTCTTAAAAAATAAAAAAGAAAAGAATCATTCTGGCTGATGTGTAGAAAATAGAACAAAGTGGCAGCAGAAAGCCAGTTAGCAGAGGCTACTATAGGAGTCCAGGTGGGGCGGGACCATGCTTGGACTGAGGTACTATCCTAGCCCGGGAAGGAGCACATACTGGACTCCAGGTGGTTTCTTTTATTTGTAGAGAGATTTTTGCCATAGGTTTGTGCACTCGCTGGAGAGACAGACAGAAAGCAGGAAATCACCCCTCAGGGGGAACCGTCACGCTGCAATCCCTTCTCCTCCATTCTTCTCTCAGGATTTTGGGGACGCATGCACGCACACCTGACATGAGTTTTAAGCCACCAGGTCTGGGGCTTGAACCACGATGGACTACATGGAATCTAGCGACCTAACCATTACACCATCCGCTGGTCCCTCAAGATGAGTTTTGAAACTGAGAGTCCACATGTTTGCTCGTGAATTAAAGAGGGAAGGGAAAGAAGGAAAGGAATTAGGGATTGCTCCACAGTCGGTCTGAGCCCTGGGTGAATGGAGGTACTGTCTGCCAGGGTGGGAAGCCCCAGGAGGTGCCCGCGTGGGGCTGCGGGTCAGTACACATTAGTGATGACGCAGGCGAGGTGCTGTTGTGTGCGCAGGCTACAGGAGAGACCTTTTTTTTTTTTTTTTTTTTTTTTTTTTTTTTGGAGAGGTTTTTCCTATAGGGCGCGTGCGCTCGCCAGACAGACAGAGAGAGACAGAGAGATAGAAAGCAGGAAATCACTCCCCAGGGGGGATGGCCACGCCGCAATCCCTTCTCCTCCATTCTCCTCTCGGGATCTTGGGCACGCACGCACACGCGCCCGGCGTGAGTTTAAGCCACCGGGTCCGGGACTTGAACCGCGGTCGACTACGTGGGAGTCCAGCGACATAGCCATTACGCTAACTGCTGGTCCCAGGAGAGACCATTTTTGAACTGTGTAGAGAAGTGGGGTGGAGACGGAAAGTTGGGAGGCCTCAGTGTAGAGGTGATGCCTAAAGCCAGGTGGCTGACTGGAATACTCCAGGGCGGGGAGTGTGACTCCAGGGACGCAGAGGCTTGAGGACTGAGCCATAGGAGGAAAACCAGTCCCTTCTTCCCCATTTCTTCTTCCTTTGGGAGTTTGGGCACATACACAGGCCTAGCATGTCTCTCACTCAAGCTGCCAGGCTCAGGACTCAAACCATGCAACTGGCCATGTGGGATACAGCTGCCTCAACTACCAGACCACAGAGCTGGCACTTGACCACATTTTGAATTTTCTAAAGATAGTTAATATCTCTACAGATAATAACACGTTAGGCCCGCAGATGACATGATAGTTTAGGTGGCTGGCCTCCCACAGGTTGACAATGGTTTGAGTCCCAGACCCGGTGGCTTGAGACTCACACCAGGCATGTGTGTATGTATGCATGCTCAAAATCCCAAGAGGAGAATGAAGGAGAAGAGATTGTGGCATGGCCATACCCCCTAGGGGTAATTTCTCACTTTGTGTCTCTCTGGTGAACACACACATCCTATAGCAAAAATCACTCAAAAAAAAAAAAAAAAAAAAAAAAAAGGAAAGAAAGAAAGAAAGAAGAAAGAAAAAACACTCTAGGCACATAGGCACATGTAATTTCTCACTTTCCCTCTTTTTTTTTTTTTTCTGGAGAGGATTTTGCTATAAGACACTTGTGGTCGCCAGAAAGACAGAGAGAGACAGAGACAAAAAGCAAGAAATTACCTTCCACGGGGTATGGCTGCGCCGCAATCCCTTCTCCTCCATTCTCCTCTCGGGATCTTGGGTGGGCATGCACATACACACGCCTGGCATGACCGCAGTCGACTACATGGGAGTCCAGTGACATAGCCATTACGCTAACTACTGGTCCCCATCACTTTCCCTCTTTCTCTTTCTGTCTCTCTAGCAAGAGCACACACCCTATGGCAAAAATTTCTATCAAAAAAAGAGAACTGGGAACCAGCAGTTAGCGTAATGGCTATGTTGCTGGACTCCCACGTAGTCGACCGCGGTTCGCGTCTCGGACCCGGTGGCTTACAACTCACGCCGGGCGCGTGTGCGTGCGTGCCCAAGATCCCGAGAGGAGAATGGAGGAGAAGGGATTGCGGCGTGACCATCCCCCCTGGGGGGTGATTTCTCGCTTTCTGTCTCTATGTCTCTCTGTCTGTCTGTCTGGCGAGCGCACGCGCCCTATAGCGAAAAACCTCTCTCAAAAAAAAAAAAAAAAGAAAAGAAAACTGATCATGTGCCTGGGATCCCTGATCTTAAAAACGCATGTGGGGAGCTGTTCGGGAAGGCCCGGCCTTTCTGGTGTGAGCTGCCCACTCTCCTAGCCTTGTGCAGGGCAGAGAAGCTGCACTTGCCCTCGTCACACCTTGTGCCTACAGTCTGATCTGTGGCACTTGGACGGGAGAACTTGATTTGAGTTTGATAACTGTGATCCCAAACCCCATCACTGGCATTGCTCAAAGTGAGATGAATGTAAAATTTGTGCTAATGGTTTTGTGTGTGTTTGTTTTTAAGTGTTTATTTAATTTTATTTATTATTATTATTGTTCTTTTTAATTTGCTGTAGTGCATGTGTGCTTACTGGAGAGAGACAGAGAGGGAGAGAGAGACAGGGAAAGTAAGAAAGCAAGCCACCAGGTCCGGGACTTGAACTGCAGTAGACCATGTGAGAACCCAGCGCCTTAACCACCATGCCACCTGCTGGCCCCATACTAATAGTTTTAAATGACAGCTTTCTTTACCTAGGACAATATTTAGTAGTAATTAAAAAAAAAAAATACCATGACAATTGGGAGAGACTGTGAAAGACAGAGCTTTATATGGTAGTACCTTTCATTGTGCTTCTTTCTGGCTTTTTGAACAGGGACTCTGCATTTCATTTTGTTATGTTGCCATTGAGACTCAACCCCATGGTTGAGGCATTAGGAATAAAGTAACTTGCCCAAAGTCACACAGCTGAGAAGTAGCTTCACTGGTACAGGATCCTAGACAGTCTGATTCCAGCGCTTTTACTCTTCTTCTTTTTTTAATTTTATTTATTCATTCACTTATTTTAATTTGACCAGAGAAAGACAGATGCAGAGAGAGAAGGAAAGTGAGAAAGCAAGTCACCAGGTCCAGGATTCGAACCATGGTCATCCATATGGGAATGTCCAATGCCTTAACCACCATGCCACCTGCCGGCCCCGCCTTTGCTCTTAATATACATAAAACGTTCTCATTTTTCTCCAAAAAGCCTAAGCATGTATTTATAGTTAAATGTATAGAAGTGATTCCCATTGATGAGTTGCCTTGACTGGGATGAAATCTGCAAGACTTAAAGAGGCATTTAATGGATATAAAATTATGGGACCAGCAGTTAGCGTAATGGCTATGTCGCTGGACTTCCACGTAGTCGACTGCGGTTCGAGTCCCGGACCCGGCGGCTTAAACTCACGCCGGGCGCATGTGCGTGCGTGCCCAAGATCCCGAGAGGAGAATGGAGGAGAAGGGATTGCGGCGTGACCATCCCCCCTGGGGGGTGATTTCCTGCTTTCTATCTCTCTGTCTTTCTAGCGAGCGCACACACCCTATAGCAAAAACCTCTCCAAAAAAAAAAAGAAAAAAAAATTATATCAGAGGCCTGGAGGAACTCCCCTTCCGAGGTTCACTGAAAATGTTGACAAGAGGCAGCTTAATAAGATAAAAGGCACACAGCTTTTATTTAACACATACATGTGCATATAGGAACTGTGTAAAATGTGACTCAGAGAGGGGTCGGCTGATCCTGGCTTGGGGGAGAAAATACACAGCAAAGATTACCCTGTTTTGGGGGCCAGATTTCAGAGCTCTAATCTCCTTCCTGTGCCTAGAAAGTACGGACTAGCTCAGTTTACATTTCTTTTACAGAAGAATAACTTTATTTATTTATTTAAGATGTTTTTGCCTCCCAATTGGTGTGTATGCTTGCTGGAGAGAAACAGAAAGAGAAGGAAAGTGAGGAATCACCCCCCCCCAGGGGTGTGGCACGCTGCAATCCCCGCTCTGCTTTCCTCCGGGGACTTGGGCATGCGTGCCCACACAGCCCTGGCTCGTTTTTCAGGCCGCCATGTCTGAGATGGAGTGAGCTGTGGAGTCGGCCATGTGGGATCCAGTGCCTTACTGGCCCATGAACTTTATTATTTTTTTAAGCTAATTTGTACCTGTAGTAATCACCCCTCAGGGTGGATGATCACACCACAACCTCTTCTCCATTCTCCTCCTAAGATTTTGGGGGGGCACACACACACACGCCCAGCATGATTTTCAAGCCTCCTAATCGGGGATTCAAACAGTGGTTGGCCACGTGTGCGTCCAGCACCTTTACCACCGTACCACCTGTTGGCCCCCAAAGAAGCATATTTTGGGGTAACGTATTTTGTTTCCACACAGTATCATCAGAAAAGAGTCTTGTACTTGGATGAATGAGTCACAGTTTAAGTGTTTGGAGTCTTTCATGGAGCATAGACCTCAAGACACACTTAAATCATCAAACACTTAGGAGCTTGGGACTTTAGGAAGCTCTGAAAGGGACTATAGAGCCTAAAACTATACCCTGAAGATAGAGACGAGAATCGGGTCTGCCTGAAACCCTAGCGTCTCTCTGCTTTTCCGAAAATTCTGTTCTATCTGGTGAGTTCATGTGCCCTATAACAAACTTTAAAAGCATAATAATAATAATAATAATAATAATAAAATAAGTAGGGGCCAGCCGGTGACATGGTGATTAAGGTACTGGACTTCCACATGGCTAACCGTGGCTTGAATCTCAGACCTGGTGGCTTGATTTCTCATTTTCCTTTCTCTCTCTCTGGTCAGATTTAAAAAAATACTAAAATTATAAAAAATAAGTAAATAAATTAAATTTTTTTCCTTGAAACGTCTTTGAAAAAACAAATATAACAGTAAGAGCTGCTGGGGCCAGCAGATAGTGCAGTGGTTACGTTGCTGGACTCCCACACTGCCATTCGCAGTTCAAGTCCTAGACTTGTGACTTGAAAATCAGGCTAGGTACATGTGAATGTGTGCCCAAGATCCCAGGTGAAGAAAGGATTTCAGCATGGCCATGTCCCCGGGGTGTAACTTCTCTTTTCCTTTCACTGTCTCTGTCTCTCTCTCTCTCCCTCTCTCTCCAGCGAGTGCACACGCCCTATGGCAAAAACCTCTAAAAGAAAAAAAATAAGAACTGCTTGCTCACAAGATAAACCCAGAGTTAAAATGGAAATGTACTCCCGTGGGTCAACAAGTCAAGTAAATATAAATATTTGATATATAAATCAAATATTATTAGCTATGTTGACTCTGTGGGGTCCACCTGGACCCCAGAACTGGTACAAATATTTCTTATTTATTTATTGCCAGAGGGCGCAGGGAGAGAGAGAATGCACCCCATTATGAGGCAAGAGTGGTAGGTGACTCAGCACCTGTGCTGGTCCTTGTCCTGTGCTCGTGAAGATCATGAAGAATCGGAGACTCGGACACAGAGAGGAGAGGAAAAGTGGAGTTTATTAGGCAAAGAGAAAAAGCTCCCAATGTAGTGGAAGGGGGCCCCAGTGGGTTGCAAAGAGGGGCTGGAGGCCAGGGGTTTTTATCTAGTAATCTGAGCAAAGGACTGCCTCTCTGAAGAGGAAGTGGCCTTTGGAATAAGGTTATATGAGGGCCAGCAGATGGCATAATGGCTGTATTGCTAAACTCCCGTGTAGTTGACCGCACTTCAAGTCCCGGACCCGGTGGCTTAAACTCATGCCGGGTGCGTGTGCGTGCGTGCCCAAGATCCCAAGAGGAGAATGGAGGAGAAGGGATTGCGGCATGGCCATCCCCCCTGGAGGGTGATTTCTCGCTTTCTGTCTCTCTGTCTCTCTCTCTCTTTCTGGAGAGTGCACGTGCCCTATAGCAAAAACCTCTCCAAAAGAAAAGAAAAAGAAAATGGTTGCATGGTAGTCTGAGTGATTTATTATCCTATTCTTTGTAGGGTCAGCAGACCATAGCGGACTGTACTTCTTGTCATTCTGTTCTTATCAGATTGTGATTACCAAATAGAAACTGTTGCTTTGAGTCCCAGCGCATCCAGTTTGTGACTATGAAAACTTAGCCGCTGTGACTCCATCTTGGCCTTACCCTGTCTGTGTGCTCAATATCCCTGTCTCCTGCCTTATCAGCAAGGAGTCATAAATCCTTTAGAGACAGGTAAAAGGGGTGAATATTGTACATGAACCAGACCATAGAGGAGAGCCACGGAGACTTCATTAAAAAGAAAAACACGGTGACTTCCTTTTGGGGCCCTGACCTTATCTACCTGTCAGGGGTCTAACTCCTGTCTCAAGGGGGCGTGGTCACCCTGCAACTCTTTCCCCTCCATTTCTCCACCCTGTTGGGATGTGGGGCACGCACACGTGGCCAGTGTGTTTCTCAAGATGTGGGTCCAGGATTTGAACTGTATTCATCGATTTGAGATACAGCTTTGGGTCTGGGCCCATAAATATTATTTTAAACTGAAGATATTTAAGACTCAATGGATACAGAAGGAAGCCTTCTGGGAGCTTTCGTTATCTGACTAAAAGCAGAAGCTGCTGAGGAAGGACAGCCATAAATTCCCTCTTTGGGGCAACTTCTGCTCTCAAGAGAAACTGAGAGTAAATCTACTGTACATCCGGGCTCTGAGAGGGTTTTATGACTCTGACAAACACCCAAGACTAATTCATATTTACACAGCAAACATCACAAACCTTCTTATCTCCTGTTGCTTTCCTGAAAATCTCTGGTCTTCCCTAAAGGAATACATTTGGTCTTCCATAGCAACCCTTTCTCTTCTCTTCCCCTACTAAATCAGATATATAAGATACATAAGCTTCGACTTCCATCTTTAACAGCCACCTCATTTGTTCTTTTTTTTTTTTTTTCCTGGGCAAACTGACTTTTACAAGTTAATTCACAGTGCTGCAGGCACCGAATCTGAAAAGATAGAGAAAACTTTTTTCCTCACTGCAATCACATATAACTTCCAAGTTGTAGGTGTAGAATTAAACTTACAACTCTATAATTTTATATATTTCTAATCAAATGTTATACTCTTTTTATTTTTTTTTTAGCAGGTGGATGCTAGTGGGCTAGTAGGCAGCATGGTAGTTAAAAGTGCCGGATCCCACATGGCCGACTCCATGGCTCGAATCCCAGGCCCTGAGGCTTGAAAAATACACTAGGTGTGTGGGCAGGTGCCTGAAATCCCAGGAGAAGAATGAAGGAGAAGTGACAGTGGCATGGCCATCCCCTCTGGGGTAGGGAGTGATTTCCCACCATCCCTCTTTCTGTGTGTGTCTCTTTCTCAGGTGAGCACACACCCTATGACGAAATTTACAAAAAAAAAAAAAAAAAAAAAAGAAAGAAAGAAAGAAAGAAAGAAAGAAAGAAAGAAAGAAAAAGAAAAGAAATTGGATGCTAATAATAGACACACTGTGACCAACATGCAGGTAACGTGACTACTCCCAATGACAGTGACATCTGCACAGCGATGTGTGATCTCTGCACCCTGTGTCAGGCCTTCATTCCTTCTGTTTATTCCTGGCTAGAGGTGAGCACATGACCCCAGTGGACAAGTCATAACGCCAGCTCTCCTGGTCACCGTCCATGGTTCGAAGCTTGAACACAGAACTCCAATTAAGCCCGTCTGAATTTCTGGTTCCCTGAGATTTTTTTTTTTTAAGCTTTAAAATTTGGAGAGAGAGGAACCAGCAGTTAGCGTAATGGCTATGTCGCTGGACTCCCACGTAGTCGACCGCGGTTCGCGTCTGGGACCCGGTGGCTTAAGACTCACGCCGGGCACGTGTGCCTGCGTGCCCAAGATCCCGAGAGGAGAATGGAGGAGAAGGGATTGCGGCGTGACCATCCCCCCTGGGGGGTGATTTCTCACTTTCTGTCTCTATGTCTCTATCTGTCTGTCTGGCGAGCGCACGCGCCCTATAGCGAAAAAACCTCTCCAAAAAAAAAAAAAAAAAATGGGGGGAGAGAGAGGTGCTCTCAATTCCCAGGTTATGCGGTTTTAACACTTGCCTCAGGCTGTCCGCTCTGCCTGATTGGGGCACCTAATGTGTGGGACTACACCCCCCAGGGCAGTCAGAGAGGCAAACATTCGTCAGCTCCCTTAGTTTGATAACTTTGGGAATCACCTAAACCTTTCCTGTCCAACACAGTGACCTTTAGCTACTGCGAACTTGAAATGTGGCCCGTTCATATTTTTAAAATTTATTCTCTTTAAATTGTTTATTTAATTTGATTTATTAGTATTGTTATCATTATTTTTTGTTAATTCACCAGAGAGGGACAGGGAGAGGAAAAGTAAGAAAACAAGCTGCCAGGCCTGGGGCTCAAACCATGGTTGGCCATGTAGGAGTCTAGAGCTTTAACTACCATGCCACTTGCTGGCCCCAATATATTTTTTTCTTAATTTCCCAGAGACCTCATGTGCTCACCAGAGAAAGAGAGGAAGATGTAGGAGTCCAACCCGGTGGGGCTCCAGGACCCATCTGAGCCCTTTGATCTTTGAGCATCGCTTCCGGTTGGTTCAGTACGTTGGCAAGGCTACTACTGTGCACCCCCCAACCTTGGAACAAGCTTGGATCAATTAGCATATTGGCAAGGCCGTTTGCTATCTGCTCCGGGACTGTAGTAGCCTTGCTGGGAAGTGACCCCCCTCTGACTCCCCGATATACTACTATAAAAGAATTACATAGCTCCCTCGTACATCTTAAGTGTGTGGTAAGATTTCCCAGAAGTCCCCCGACCGCTCCCCTTTACCCTGACCACCTACTATTAATTACAATGCTTCATCCTGCGATCATAATGGAGGGTGTGCTGAAGTTCCATCTAGGCAGAAGTCATCTTGACCTTTGTAAGGCCCTTCAAGACACATTTAATATAAATAATCTTTTTACATACAATAGGACTAGGCCGAAACTGGCCCAGGACACTCTTGTCCCATGGTAACTAAAGTTCTAACAAAATACACAACAGTGGTGCCATGGGCTACACAAGTGAATCCACAACACCATAAACCCATTCTAAAGTTTTTCATTAACTTATTAGTCACTTTATCACCAGTTGAAAAGGCTGTCCCCGCCCTCAACAAGTGAACAGTAACTTCACCCCTTCAGGATAGGCAAATATATTAGGGTTCCTTAAGTTTTAGATCCCTATAGAATTATATAAGTATCATTCTTTATGAAAATCCATAAGAACTAATGTCCATGCTTGAGATTTTCTTTTAGTAATCATAAGAAGCCTGCTACTGAACATCGGCTGATAATTAACTCTACCTGCTGGAATTGTTTCCTGAAACCGCACCGCTTGAAGTTACCAGAAACCTGCTTTCATCAATCAAACAATTGTTGAACTGTATCGATGATTAATAGACCTGCCCTTAATCAAACCCTGAATGGTCTCTATTGTTAAAACTTTATGAATTGATAATTAGAACACGTAGCCCCTCTCCCGTTCACTTGCATGTATCACATTTTCAATAAAAAGGCACGATGATTCCTAGCAGTTGTCACTCCTCAGAGAGCGATCTCTGGGAAGTGTCCGGCTGAGAGGACGTGCATGAAAAGGCACCGAGACCTCAGTCTTCCTTTCCTTCGCCGCCTCCGTCGAGTCAACCCACCCCCGCCGAGGCTGGTCCCCGGCAGGAAGAGAGGCAGAAAGCACTCTTTAATAAGACATGGTCATACCACAATCCTTTCTCCGTTTCTCTATCCTGTAAGGATTTGGGACACACATGCCTGGCATGTTTTTCAAGCCAACAGGACTAAGACTCAGACCTTAAGATCAGCCATGTTGGATGTGGTTCCCTTAACCACCAGGCCACGGGGCTGGCCATGGGCCATTCATATTGAGATGTTGTAAGTATAAAGGACACACCAATTTCAAAGAATTAATACAAAGTAAAAGAATGTATGTCATTTATAGTTGTTAATATTGATTATATGTTGACATGGTAATGCTTTTTATATTTTGTGTGCCTATTAACTTTAATAATGTTTTATTTAACACAAAATATAAAAAGCATTACCATGTCAACATATAATCAATATATTCATAAATTTAAGTACTTGCTCTCTGACTTTTCACCTTCAGTGGAATTTGATAAGCCGTAATATATATAAATGATAATTTAGTTGGGGGCCAGCAAGTTATGTGTAGCTAAGGCTGGACAACATGGTTCAAGTACCAGACCTGGTGGTGGCTTGCTTTCCCACTCTCTTCCTGTCTCTCTCTGGTGAGCACACGTGCCCTATAGCAAACTTAAAAATAATAGTAATAGTTGGGACCAGCAGATGGCGTAATGGTGATGTCGCTGGACTCCCATGTAGTCAACCACAGTGCAAGTCCAGACCTGGCAGCTTGAAGCTCACGCCGGGTGAGAAGGCCACGGGAGAAAAAGCCTCTGGATGAGAGGGAGCGCTCTGCCGCGCGGGCGTGGGTGCGGTACAGGAAAGGCGTTGCACGCTGCCCAAGGCTGTCGGGAGCCTACCGCGCCTCGGCTTGCTGCGCCTAGTCTGCTGTGCCCTGGGGCCGCCTGGAGAAGCCTCGGAGTGGCCCCTAGGGGCCCCCCTGACCCGGAGTCTCCCGTGCTACACCAGCTGCGGGGGCGGGGGAGCCCAGTGGCTCTGGGCTCAAAGGTCACCAAGGGAAAGTTAACAGGATCCCTGCCCAGAACAGGCCTTCGCAATTCGACAAGAACATTCTGCTGTGGACCGGGCGTTTTCAAACGATGGAGGAGATCCCGCCAACTGCTACGCCGGAAATGATCGATGCTGCAAGAAACAAAGCTCGTGTGAAAGTTCTTATATCATGACTGGACTCACGATTATTGCCTGCTGTGCAGAGGGCTGCAGGACGACAGGAATCCGTAACAAGTCGGAACCTGGCCAAGAAAGCTAAGTGGCTGAGAAGCTGCACTGGCTGCCCAGGCTACAGCTAAATGATATTCAGGTGACGAAGTGTTCACCTGAATACCATCACTACTGTCAGCAACAAGAGATAGGTAAAAGAGAATGCTTCAAAATATTTGCCATGGTTTCATTTAGGTAACAAAACGCACAAGGACTTTTAATTTTTTGTTTAGTAGACATTTATCGAAGTATACCTACATTCGAAAAAGTGCACCTGTACACGGCTTGATATAGTTTTACAGAGCAAGCACAGCTATGTAACTGCCCAGGTCACGGTGTTGAGAAGTCTTAGTGACTTCATAGGAGCTTCTTCACCTGCCCCCTCCAGGTTTCTATAATCAGCTCAGCTCCGTGTCCAAGATCCAAGTCATGGACTCACTCTTTGGTAAGGACTAAACTCACAGTCCATAATTGTCAAGGATGTTATTTGTTTCCAAATACACTTTGATTGAAATCATTTCAACATCAATGATCCCTCAGATATCTCCTGTCTGCCTTCGCTCAGTAATTACCCTCCAAAGCTAATCCTTAGTCTCAGTTCCGTCACATTGTTTTGCATTGTCAAAATTTGCTATTTGATTTTGAAATACAGTCTTAAATAAAAGTGGTTATATAAAAAAAAAAAAGAAAAATCACACTGGGTGTGTGTGCGTGTGTCCCCAAAATTCCCCAAGAGGAGAATGGAAGAGAAAGGATTGCAGTGTGGCCATCCCCCCAGGGGGTGATTTCTCTCTTTCTGTCTCTCTGTCTCTCCAGCGAACGCACTCACTCTATAGAAAAAAAAAAAATCAGTTCTCTTAGCTGGCTGAAGTTTGATTTTCAGATAAAGTGTAATGGGGTCAGCAGGTGGCATAGTGGTTAGGGCTCTGGATCCCACATAACTGGCTGCAGTTTGAGTCCTGGACCCAGCAGCTTGAAACTCACACCAGGCACATGTGCATGCATGCTCAGAATCCTGAGAGGATAATGGGGGAGGAAGGACTGTATTGTGGCCATCCCCCCTGGGGGGGGGGGGTGATTTCTCTGTCTCTTTCTGGCAAGAGCACCCACTCTATAACAAAAATTAAAAAAAAAAAAGAAAGAAAGAAAAAAGAGAGAAGGTATCATAATTCCAGCCACAACGAATCAGTTGATGAAGACCAAGCTTTTGCCATGTGCTCAGCCCTGGACTCGAACCAAAGACTTCTAGAGGGCAGGAATCCTATGCAGAACACAGGGTGCACATGGGTCAGCAGAGACCCACAAGGACACGCAAAATTTAACTTAGTGGGATGTTGCTACCCAGCACGGCAGGAGTTCAAAGACGAGAGGAGCCATGGTGGGCCAATGGGTGGGAAGGAGAATGGCCCTGCAAGGAGGCTGGAATCTGGACGCATGGAGAGAAGCAGGGAGTAGAGAGAGACAGAGACAGAGACACAGAGAGAACAGCAACAAGTCAAGGTGGGAGGCGAGCTCTGTACCTGATTGTTTAGAGGGCAGGGCGGTAAGGGGACCTGTGCTGGGGGGAGAGGAAGACAAGTTTCCATGGTCACATGGGATACCCCCGGGCCCCCAGGGAGGGACGTGCAGTACCAACACCACGTGCAGTACCAAACCCTATGCACATTCTTTCTTTCTTTCTTTCTTTCTTTCTTTCTTTCTTTCTTTCTTTCTTTCTTTCTTTTCTTTCTTTCTTTCTTTTTTTTTTGAGAGTTGTTTTTTGCTATAGGATACGTGTGCTCTCCAGAAAGACAGAGAGAGACAGAGAGACAGAAAGCGAGAAATCACCCCCCTGGGGGGGATGGCCACACCACAATCCCTTCTCCTCCACTCTCCTCTCAGGATCTTGGGCACACACGCACACTCGCCTGGTGTGAGTTTAAGCCACCAGGTCCAGGACTCGAACTGCGGTCAACTATATGGGAGTCCAGCGACACAGCCATTACGCCAGCTGCTGGTCCCCGCACATGTGTTTTCTAAGAGGAAAGTGAAGGTGGGCCTCTGAGAGTGATTAGGCGGTCTGCGCAGGGCTGTGACTGGCTGTGACTGGCTCCTGGTCAGTTATCAGGAAGGAGTCAGAGAGACACACACTCCACTCTGCTCAAGATCCTCCTGTGATTTGTCACCTCCAGTGTGGTGCTAGATCCTGATCTGCAAACTGCAAGCTGGGTAAACCTCGGTGTGTCTTGATTCTCCGAAATTACCCAGGCTCAGGTATTTTCTGTTATTAGCACAGAATGAACTAGAACAAACAGGTGGTGATGATTAGGGACAAAACAGGTGACAGAAAATATGGAGACTTAGGAGTAGATCTCAGATCCTAAATCTCAGATCTCCATTTTTTTTTTTTAGGCTTTGACCACAGGGTGCATATGTTTGCCAGAGAGATACAGAGAGGAAAAGTGAGAAATCACTCCTCAGGTACAGGCAGACGGTGGTGGCCACATGGCAATACTTCTCCATTTTCCTCTTGGTATTTTGGGCATGCACACACACATGCCTGGCATGGTTTTCAAGTGGCCAGGTCCGGGACTCGAACTGCGATCAGCCATATGGGAATCAAACACAGTAGGAGTTCAGAGACAAAGAGAAGGAAAGTGAGAAAGCATAGTCCATAGGGAATAGTCACTGTGCAATCCCTTCTTGTCTATTTCTCCCTCCACTTGGGATTTTGGGCACAGGCACACACATGGACTCAAGGTCCAGGACTTGAACCTCATGCTTGGCTATGCGGGATCCGGCTTCCTTAACCACCAGACCACAGGCTGGCTCCCAGGAATTCTAACATTCTGGGGAAACCCTAAGTGAATTGCTTTCGCTTTTAAGGGGCATCTTTACTCAGAATAGCCAGCTCTATAGATGCATCTACAGAAGCAGAAAATGAGTTTTTTCCCTGTGTGTAGCAACAAAAAATGTGTTGGTTTTTACTTTTCCTGTCCCTTCCCTTGGCCGCACTGCCATGCATGCCTCTCTGCTCGGGCTGAGCTCATCTGTCTGCCCCTCCCCCCCCAGGTCCTCCTGCAGGATGTGCCTAGTGTCATTAGTTCAGGGCTCGCTCACTTACCCTTTAGCAGCTCCTTCTCACATGAAGCCACCCTGTCCCCCTGCTTATTTTAGTCTGGTATTCCGAGTAGCATCTGGTTGCCTGGCTCTCCCCAGGCAGCTGAAGGCAGCACAGCGAGGAGGGTGGACGCGAAGGAGGAGCCAGCTGAATGAACACTACGGTTTCAGTCCTTAGTCTTGCAGTTAGAGAAACCAAGGTCTTTTTCCGTAACTGCGGCCTGTCCAAAGAATGTATCTTCGTCTCACTCCCACACAGTTATTCAACTCTCCTATAACAGTGTGAAAGAAACCACTGTTGATGCATAAATAAATGAGCATGGCTGTGTTTCAATAACATTTTTTAAAAGAATTATTTTATTTATTCATTCATTTTAATTTTAATTTGACCAGAGAGAAAGAGAGAGAGAGAGAGAGAAGGTGAGAAAGTAAGCTACTAGGTCCAGGATTCTAACTGTGGTTGGCCATGTGGGAGTGTCCAGCACCTTAACCACCACGCCTCCTGCTGGTCCCCTCAATAACATTTTAATTATACTGTGATATAATAAGAAATAAATATTTGCTCTATGCCCCCAGTTTCTAGCATAAAGCATGCAAACCCCTCAGAATCTCAAGAGTGTCATTTGTATACTAAATGACATGACGAGAGGTTCTTTAAATATTATCTATTGTACTTGTTGTTTTGGAGCTTTAGCAAAATTTCTGGAGTGTTATGCAATGCATATGTATTTTTCTCATCATAAAAGAATAGGACCATTTTTATTACAATAAAGGAGTTTACTTCAGAGAGAAATGGTTTCTGTGAAGTATAGTCGCTGTGGCATCTACGACAAGGTGTTTGCTGCCGAGGGGAGGGCTCACTGGGATTCCAGGGACAGGTGACTCCCGTGCCTGTGTGGAGCCTCCCCGACAGGAGTATTGAACGGGCCCAACCATGAGAGGAGAGAAAGCAGAAGAGTTGTTCCAGGGTGCATGATTCTCAGAGAAAAGTGAGTTCCAAGCCATCTCGGTGGCCTGGTGGTTAAGGCGGCAGGATCCCACACAGCCAATGGCCTAGTTTGAGTCCCACACCCAGAGGCTTTGAAACACACTAGGTGTATATCCATGTGTGTCCAAAATCCCAGAAATCCCCAAAGGAGAGAAAGAGATGGAGAAGGGATTGTGGTGTCAACATTCCCCATGCTTTCTCCTCTCTCTCTCTCTCTCTCTCTCTCTCTCTCTCTGTCTCTCTCTCGCTGGCCAGCACGTGCACCCTCTAGAAAAAAGAAAAGAAAGAAAAAGAAAGAAAGAAAGAAAGGAAGGAAAGAAGGAAGGAAGGAAGGAAGGAAGGAAGGAAGGGAAAGAGAGAGAAAAAAGCAAGTTCCATTCTCCAGTAAGGCAAAGTCAGGACACATTATAGCCTAATTAATAAATACTTGTAGAATGAATGGATGGATAAATAGCTCTCAAGATCATGCATGGTGGGACCAGCAGTTAGCGTAATGGCTATGTCGCTGGACTCCCATGTAGTCGACCACGGTTCGAGTCCCGGATCTGGTGGCTTAAACTCACGCTGGGCACGTGTGCATTTGTGCCCAAGATCCCAAGAGGAGAATGGAGGAGAAGGGATTGCGGCGTGGCCATCCCCCTGGGGAGTGATTTCTCACTTTCTGTCTCTCTGTCTCTCTCTGTCTCTCTGGCGAGCACACGTGCCCTATAGCAAAAATCTCTACAAAAAAAAAAAAAAAAAAGATCATGCATGGTATGACTGGATTATAGAGAATGAATTAAGAAGGAAATCCTTTATTCTGTATTTTTGGAGAGGACCCTGAATTGTGGAGAAATATTCTTTTTTTCTTTTTAAAGAATTATTTATTTAATTCCACTTGTTGTTGTTATTATTTTTACGTTTAACCAGACAGAGACCGAGAGAGAGAGAAAAGGAAAGTGAGAAAGCAAGCCTCCAGGTCCGGGACTCAGACCTTGACCGGCCATGTGGCAATTCAGAGCCTTTAACCACCACGCCACCTGTTGGCCCCCTGGAGAAATACTTTTAATCCCCTTAAAGGGATTGTGATGGTGGGACTGCTTGATCCATTTCGTCATTCAGGGCATAGGTATTTATTAAGCACCTACATTGTCTCAGCACTCATGACACATTCAATCACAAATCAAGATGTCTCCTGTTTTGAATCTGGGTAACTTTGCCACTGGTCCCAAGGCGGATGGTGTTTGTGTTTGTGATGTGTTTGGCAGCATAATTCGTAAGGTCTGAGCCAATAGATGAGGTGGTGGTTAAAGTGCTGAACTCCCACGTGGTCAACCATGGTTCGAGTCCTGGCCTGGCCATCCCTCCCAGAGAGGCGATTTCGTTCTTTCTCTCTCACTGTCTCTGTCTGTCTCTCTCCGGTGAGTGCATGCACCCTATGGCAAAAACCTTAAAAAAAAAAAAAAAAAAAAAAAAAAAGACAATGTGAACGGTCTTTGGAGTTTACCCCACTGGACAAGAGACTGCTGAGTTAGGATGAGTACAACCCCACTAGCTGTGTTTAGTCAGTGCTTTGTGACACATAAGGGTGTGGCTGAGGCTGTGGCGTAGGACTGCCTGGGTTCAAAAGCTGGCTCCACTACTTACTGGCCATGTAACCTCAGGCAATTGTCTTCATCTCTCAGAGCTCCGTGTTCTCACCTGTAAAATGGGATAATTCAAGCATTTGCCTGTGGAGGCCTACAACCTGTCTGACACCACACTGAAACAGAACTCCATGTGAAACTCTCCTGGGGAAGCTCCTTCGTGGGAGTGGGGCGGGGGTTTCAGACCACACGTTTAGTAGGAAACGGAACTCTCAGGGACGACCCCCACTCAGAGAAGGGATGCCAGCAGCACCCTGGAGGCGCTTCAGCAGGGGTCCTCAACCGGCAGCACTTCCTGGAGAAATCCACTCTCTTACCGATGTGAGTACCGCTGTTGGCTGTCCCACAGGGCGGGGAGGCCGCTGCAGGGTGGAGAGGCTGCCGAAGCCGAGTGTTGGAGAGCTCCACTGCCTCCGAGGCCTCTCCGTGGAAAACGAGATTCATTTCCGTGAATGAATGCCTATCGAGTTCCCGTTCTGTTCAGGCAAGATGCTAAGAGCTGATGATATGATGCTAAAGGGCAAAAATTATCCCAGCGGTCCTGCCCTGCCCTTGTGGACCTGAGGTCTAGTAGAAGAGAGACCTTAGCCATAGGAGCCTCTAAGTAAGTGTCACAACATTACTGTAAAAGAATGTTACAGGGACCAGCAGTTAGCGTAATGACTATGTTTCCGGACTCCCATGTAGTCGACCGCGGTTCGAGTCCCGGACCTGGTGGCTTAAACTCACGCCGGGCGCGTGTGCGTGCGTGCCCACGATCCTGAGAGGAGAATGGAGGAGAAGGGATTGCAGTGTGGCCAACCCCCCTGGGGGGTGATTTCTCACTTGCTGTCTCTGTCTCTTTCTGTCTTTCTGGAGAGCGCATGAGCCGTATAGCAAAAACCTCTCCAAAAACAAAAAAAAAAAAAAAAGAGAATGATACATAGTGTAACAGAATGACTTGATCTAATCAAGATCATGGAAGGCTGCCTGGAGGAAGAGACACTAGTTCTGATGGAAGAGATCAGCGCTCACACAGCATGAGGAGCACGTGCAAAGCCCCTTGTGGTGGAAGGAAGCATGACACCACTGAGAGAGTCACAATCTCTGAGGAGAGTTAAAATGTCCTAGTAAGAGCTCATACTGGTATTTCTGAGCACCTAAGAAAGTTGTAAGCACTTCACACTGATCATCATGACAGCTCTAATAGAAGATACTATTATCTCCATTTTACAGATGAAGAAACTGAGCCATAGAAAAGTTAGCTATCTCGTCTAGATAGTTTATTTATTTCTTCCATGAGGGAGAGGGGCACGGGCTCCAGTCAGTCCCTCACTTCTTTTGCTGCTGACTGGTCCACACCGTCTCCTCTGTAGGAACAGAACGAGTCCTGGTTGAGAGTCAGAGCAGAAAGCTGGGAAGACAATACTAACGTGGCGGGGTTAACCCTCGGGACACTTCCGTTGTGTCCTTTCATCAAGTCCGAAGTATTCATTTCTTTTTTTCTTCGTAAAATATTATGTATTTAACTTTACTTATCATTATTATGATTTTTTAAAATTTGATACAGGCACCCACCAAAGAGAGAAAAAGAGAGGGAAAGTGAGAGGCAAGCTGTTTGGGAGTCTGGAACCTTAACCACCACTCCACCTGCTGGACCCCGACCCCTTTTTTTAAAAAAAAGTTGTTGCTATAAGGTGTGTGCACTCACTGGAGAGAGACAGAGAGAGAGACAGACAGAGACAGAGACAGAGACAGGTAATTGAGAAATCACCCCACATTCTCCTCTTTGGGGTTTTGGGCACACACGCACAGGCACCTGGTATATTTTCCAAGTTGCCGGATCCAGAACTCAAACGTGCACCCACCGATGTGAGATCTAGCCACCTTAACCACCATACCACCTGCTGGGCCTGAAGCTCTCTTTGTAAGAGAAAACAATTAACTTAGCAATTTCATTACAGCACTCCCTCCTTACTCACGTGAGATCTGTTCCAGTCGCTGCTTGGTTGCCTGAAACCACAGCTCATGCCGAACCCTGTCTACATAGCAGGTTTTCTCCTGTACACACACACACCCATGATAGTTAGAGAGATGAATTGGGCACAGGAAGAGATTAACAACAATAGCAATGAACAAACTAGGACAACTGTAACAATATATGGTAATAAAAGTGTGAATGCGGTCTTCCTCTGTCTATCCCTCCAACTATCTCGTACAATGCTCATCTATTTTCAGAGCACAGGTGACCCCAGGTGACTCCAACCACAGAAACGGAAACGCTGGGTTGGGGGGACACTACTACCCTGACCCAGTGAGTGTCTCCTTAGTACTCGCAAGGGACTGGCCTGTGAAATGACAGCTGAGAGGAAGCACGCTCAGGAAGGAGCCTGCCAGGCAGTGCTCACGAAGGCTTGGAAGGGTTTCTCGATTTCTTTTTTTTTCTTTTTTTTTTGAGAGGTTTTCGCTATAGGGCGCATGCTTTCGCCAGACAGACAGAGAGAGACATAGAGACAGAAAGCGAGAAATCACCCCCCAGGGGGGATGGCCACGCCACAATCCCTTCTCCTCCATTCTCCTCTCGGGATCTTGGGTACACACGCACACGCGCCCGGCGTGAGTTTTAAGCCACCGGGTCCGGGACGCGAACCGTGGTCGACTACGTGGGAGTCCAGCGACATAGCCATTACGCTAACTGCTGGTTCCCACGGGTTTCTCCACTTTCTGAAGGAGATTGTCTTAGAGATGTGGGCTGAGCCGAACACTCCCAGAGTGACTCTTCGTTATTTTCAAAGCTCTGATTGCAGAGTTATCATTTCATCACAGCCTGCCAGGAATTGAGCACCTGCCAAGGAGAGATACACATCTGGCTCTTCAGGGGGAATGTCAATTGGTTTTCTGTTTCTGGCACAGATGCTTATCAATCATGGGAATTTCCATGAGATACAAATCCAGACTTGAGGGGACCAGCAGTTGGCGTAATGGCTATGTCGCTGGACTCCCATGTAGCCGACTGCAGTTCGAGGCCCGGACCTGGTGGCTTGAACTCACACTGGGCGCGTGTGCGTGCATGCCCAAGATCCCAAGAGGAGAATGGAGGGGAAGGGATTGCGGCCTGGCCATCCTCCCTGGGGGTGGGTTTGATTTCTTGCTTTCTGTCTCTCTGTTTCTCTCTTTCTGGCGAGCACACTCACCCTATAGCAAAAACCTCTCAAAAAAAAAAAAAAAAAAAAATCTAGACTTGAAAACAAAACAAGATTCCTGGGTTTTTAATCCATCAAGGATAGACTTTATTATCTAAGTTCATTAGTGAAGTTTCTCTCTTGTTCTGCTGGGGAGTTGTGAAGGAGTTTTTTCTCTCTTTTTTAAAAAAAGTTATTATTATTATTTTTATACATTCAATCACTATATATCATTTGGCTTGTAAAGAAAATCTGCCAACATGAAATACACCTCAGACCAGTCCAGTTGAGAATACTATACATATTATCAACAACAGCTTATAAACCATTACTATGTCCCACAAATGTCTTGCCTCTCCATTTTTTCTCCCTAATTTTCTTCCCTATACTCTTCCCATCACTTACCCTCCTTCCACACTGTCTCCAGTGTCCATAACTATTTTCAATGCTTTTATGTCCTCCAATCTTTCAGCCCTTACCATAGAGTGTGGACAGTCGGTATACATTAAGTAGAGACATACAATGTCTCTCTTTCATAACCTGGCTTGCT
The DNA here is from genome assembly GCA_026018925.1 of Tupaia tana. NCBI lineage: Eukaryota > Metazoa > Chordata > Mammalia > Scandentia > Tupaiidae > Tupaia > Tupaia tana. Next base: position 17,911,915 of record JAKSZU010000017.1, read on the forward strand.
TCACTCAGCAATAAATCTTCCATATTTGTTCACTTTCCATCTTTTTCTTTTTCTTTTTTTGGAGAGGTTTTTGCTATAGGGCACGTGTGCTTGCCAGAAAGACAGAGAGAGACAGAGAGATAGAAAGCAAGAAATCACCTCCCGGGGGGGATGGCCATGCTGCAATCCCTTCTCCATTATCCTCCCGGGATCTTGGGAACGTTCGCACGCGCAGCCGGAGTGAGTTTAAGCCACCAGATCTGGGACTTGAACCGCAGTCGGCTACGTGGGAGTTCAGCAACATAGCCATTATGCTAACTGCTGGTCCCATGTTCACTTTCTATCAAATGCCAGGATCGTATCTTTTATAGCTGAATAGTTTCTCATAGAGTATATGTGCCACACTTTTTTTTTTTTTTTTAAGAGTTTTTGCTGTAGGGCATGTGTGCTTTCTGGAGGGAGACAGACAGACAGAGAGAGGGAAAGTGAGAAATCAAACCCCCCCTTGGGGGATGGCCATGCAATCCCTTCGCCATTCTCCTCTGGGGATTTTGGGCATGCACACACAAGCACCAGGCATGATTTTCAAATTGCCAGGTCTGGGGCTTGTACCATGTTTGGCCATGTGGGAATATAGTACCTTATCCACTATGTCACCTGGTGGCCCCATGAGGGAATTTTTAACATATTAAATATTTAAATATATTTTATGTATGTTAAGTGTGATTTAAATATATTATTTCTAAGTGTAATAAAAAGTGTATCTTATGGAGGACTGAAAATTTTCTGTACCTTGATAATTGGTAGAAGCTGCTTGGCTGTATATTTAATAAAAATGTATCAAACTATATACTTTTGACTAATGTAGTTATGACCATTTATATATATGTTATACCTCAATAAAAGTTTTAATTGTAATCCACAGCACATGATACGTAAGAAGAGAGTTTCTGTAAAAGAATACATTGGAACAATGAAGTTGACTTTCATTCTTTCTATATTTATTTGCTGCATTTTATCAACACCACGCAGTATGGTATTTCTGATTTTTAATCCCAAGCAAATGCAAGACAATCTTATAGCATTCTTGTCTGCCAGTGTCTGTCTACTGGAAAACCCTCATCCCAGGACACATATACCATACTGCCTTTTTTATCTTGTGATAGAACATGAGCACATGAGAGAGAGAAACAACTTTGACACGGTCTTATCACATCCCCACCCCCTTTCCCCAAGCTCTGCAGCATCTCAGGCTCTTGCCTGCACCTGCTCCTGTTGTATTTTCAGTCCACCAGGGGATCTGAACCCACAGTCAGCCAAGTGGCTCCCAGCCCTGCAGTCCAGCATGTGACAGGCTGTGCCACCACGCTGGGCCACTTCTGTGCTGTTTTGATTGACAACTTGGCAGTCAGTGACAAGATGGTCGTGAGCCTTTGTCCCATACAATTTCTAGTAATAGCAACAGAAATTTAAAAAGAAGAAAGGGAGAAAGAAAAGGAAAGAAAGGATGAAGTACATTGCAACTTGGCTCCAACTGCTATTTGAAAAGACACGAAAAATTATCCCAATCATATTAGCACTTGTCACACTCATAGTGTCGTGTCCCCCCCCCCCCACCCACCAAGTTCTTTACAATGTGGCTCTCCAGGAAGGAGAGAGAACTGCCTTCCTTTCATACTCAAGAAGAGGAGACAGACTGAGGTCAAATAACTTGTCAGCAAGAAGCAGCCGAAGCCAGACACAGCCCTGGAGACTCTGTAATAGGATCCCGGGATTCAGATGTGCTGGTTGTTTTTTTGCTATTTTTAGAGGGTAGGTCTCAATCAGTCTTCTCAAAGAAGTCTTATCAACTTCTCAAGTTAACTTTTGTTTCAAGTTCCAGGCTTTTGATGCCAAGTGTTTATTCATCACCGAGGGGAGGGGAGCGTGTATGTCTGATGTTGCAGATTATCAGTAGCAATCTCAACCGAGGCCACTTGACTGGAAATACGTCCTGATGAAGGGGTATATCCTAATTAAAGCAACAGAGTCGCCTTGTTCAGCTCACTTTCTATGACCTGGATGGGTGCTCACTAGGGATTCGATGTGTCGGTGTAAGAAGAGAAGTGTTGCGTAATTTCCCAGGGCTCCCTTGGCTTGGTTTCCAATGCAGGTGTAAGATTTTGTCACCTGGAGCTTGGACAGCTTGAGCGAAGTTACAGTGAGCCAGCCCTAAACTTGGGTTTGAACAGAATGCAGGATATATGTTGGGCAACGTATGCTCCTTTTCTTACGACTACTTTCTTTCTTTCCTGAGAGAGGACGGTGTGCATTTGAATGTGTGTGTGTGTGTGCACGTGTGCACTCATGAGAGAGAGATAGGCATCCTGACAGGGGCTGGTCATGCTGGAATCTCTTTCTGCTCCAGTTAGTCAGGGTTTGGAATGTGCCTGGAATGTCTCAGGTTGACCCAGGATCTGAACTCATGGTTGAGCGTGTGGCTTCCAGCACTGCAGCTCAGTACACTACTGCCTGACCTATGGAGGCTCGGCCAGGCAAGATTCTGCTTCTGAGCCTGTTCTAACCAAATGCAGGCCACAACTTGGAGTTACAACCTGTCCATCAGCAGGGCACTGGCCCATAGGCTTCCCAATCTGCGAGTGCTTGATTAGACAAGGAGCGGAAGCCCATTGGAATGAAAAATATATCTACATTATTAAAAGGTTCTAAGATTCTTAGAAGGCTTAAAGAGATTCTAAAAATGGAGCCAGCAAGTGGCGAGGTAGTTAAAGAACTGAAATCTCACATGACTGACCATGGTTTGAGTCCCAGACCCAATGGCTTGAAAATCATGCCAGGTGCACATGTGTGCACACCCAAAATCCCCAAAGGAGAATGGACAAGAAGAGATTGTGGCACGGTCATTGCCCTTGGGGAGAGGGGATAATTTCTTACTTCCCTCTTTCTCTCCCTCAGTCTGTCTCTCTTAGATGAGTGCATATGCCTTATAACAAAAACTTAAAAAAAAAAAAAAGGTTCTAAAATTTTGGGCTGGTTCTGTAGCCTAGTGTTTAAGGGAGCCTGACTCCATGTGGCTGATCACGGTTTGGGTTCCAGTGCTGTCTCACTTTCTCTCTCTGTCTCTCTCTGGCAAGTGCATGTGCCCTATAGCAAATGAAAAACAGAACCCAAAACAAATGATGTTCTCAAGTCGACTGAAGTTGACCATCCAGGTATTTGCATCCCTCGTGTGCCCCTCCCTCCCTGCTCCCCACTGCAGAATCTGTTCTATACATTCTCCATCAGATAGTCTTGGGCTCCACCTCCACAGGGCACCTCTAGGAGAGAGGCTTGGGGGATCTCAAGGCAGCTCATTTCACTATGGACAGCCCTACTGTCAGAGTCCCCTACTGCCAGGAAAACATCAGCCCATTTACTGGCTTGATGTTTGCCCTGGTTCCTTTATATACTTGAAGACAATGATATTCTTATCCCAAACCTATTCCCAAGATAAAATTCCTACTGCTTCCATTATTCTTCATTATCGTGGTTCAACGCTTCATACCTGGTTGCCAGCTTTCCAGTGCTTTAGTTTGCCAGCGTCTGTCTCTAAGATTAGTAGCTTGTAGCATGGAAGATGGGGCTGGCCTCATAGTGCAGTTGTTAAGTACTGTGCATGGAAGGCTGGATCCCGCATGGCTGACTGTGGTTCAAATCCCAGCCCTGATGGCTTGAAAAGCACGCTGGGTGTATGTGCATGCTCCAAAACCTGACAGGATGGAGGAATGAAGGCAAAATGACTGCAATTTGACCATGCCCCATTGGTAAATACTCTCTTTCTGGTGAGTACCAATGCTCTTGGCAATTAAAAAAAATATGGGAGCCAGCATGGTGGTTAAGGACTGAACTTCCACATGGCCAACCATGGTTTGAGTCCAGGCCCCGGCAGCTTGAGAATCATACTGGGCACCTGCACATGTGCGTGTGTGCCTGAAATCCTGAGAAGAGAATGGAGAAGAGATTGTGGCATGACCTCCCCCTAGGGAGCGGGGGGAATGATTTTTCACTTTCTCTCTCTCTCTGTCTCTCTCTGGAGAGTGGATGCATCCTATGAAAAAAAATTAAGCGTATTTATTTATTATTCTACGAATAAGAGAGACAGAGAAGCTGCACTCCTAATACAGGCTTGATGACACCATCTACCCTCTGTTTCAGGCAGCCTGCGACCATGGGCACAGGCCGCTGTACTCAGGGGGGGTTCTGGATACAAACCTAGAACCTTCCAATGTGGTAGTCTCTCGGAGTATCATGTTTTACTTCAGCGGCTCCTGCTACCCAATTTTTTACGTATTGTGAATTATGTTTCCCTGTGGGCCTTCAACATTGAGTGAATGGCAAGTTTCAGAATATGGATCATTAACTATTTTCAGAATAAATTCTACTAAAAACAAAGACTTCAGACCTTGCCAAGTGATTCATGATTGACTTAGTTTCCTTTTCAAAGTAATTTTAAAACTATGTACAAGGGCTGCTTTTGAAAATATTGGAATAAGCCTGGAGGTGTTGAAATACTCCTGCGAAGTACCTGAGACCAAGCGTAGGGAAGCACGTTCATCAGAAGAATTTCTGACTTCCTCTTGCTTCCTTGCCCTGTGGTTTCTCTTCTTGTCCTCCCTGTCATATCCTGAGATACAACAAACAGAACAAGAGCCGAATCAAATCCAGCATCTTTTATTATTATTATTATTCATTCATTTATTTTAATTTGACCAGAGATAGTGAGAGAAAGTGAGAAAGCAAACCACCAGGTCCAGGACGCGAACTGTGGTCAGCCATGTGGGACTGTCCAGCACCTTAACCACCACGCCACCTGCTGGTCCCCAAATCCGGCATCTTAACTTCTTCCCATCTTCATCCTCTCTCTTACCCCAGAATTGAAAGCAAAGCTCGATTCTCTCCAGAAAATGCAATCCGCTCTGGGAGAGACTTCACCCTAGGAGGGCGCTAGGCCAGGGGGTCCCACCGTCAGAGTTAGGTGGAACAGACAGTGCCCAGTAGGAGAGGAAGCACGAGGGCAGCAGAGATCACCAGGGAGAGTGTAAACTTTGCTAAGGGAGAGAGATGTTGAAAGGGGCCTGCAGAAAGGCTGCCCTGTGCTGTGCTGATCCCCCAGCACCGCAGGCCACCCTCATTCCCCAGGGGTAGCAAAGCGGGGCTAGGACATCCACCTGCCCAGAAAATCTAACTCCACCAACTACGGACTGTGTGACCTCAGGCAAGTCAACCTACTTCTGTTCATGGAACGGATTTCCTCATTTGTAAAGTGAAGGTGTGGTCCTGCCTACTCCATGGGGTTGTCGTGAGGATTAACTGAATTAATCCTCAATGTTTCCATTTCCGGAGCTGAAACAATGCCTAACCAGGCCGTCAGAGCTGTGTAGCTGAGAGTTCGTTGTTTTCCTGGGCCTTCAATGTCGGCTGAGTTGAATGTACTTTCCATGTACTCTGAGAGGACTCTGGCTAACAGGAATCTTGTGGAATTTGAGATACTAGTTCTGTGGTTACCACCATCCACCCAGTTACCCAACTACTTCTTTCTCCTCAGGCTTAACAGGCGTCAAGTTCTGCCGATGCATTGCTTAATTATCTCTCGAATTCACCCCCTCCTCTGCAATGCGTCCATGATGTGTTGACTCTTGCTTACATCCCTTTCCTCAGGATCTTCTAGCCTTGAAATGGTGCCCCGAGTCTCTGTGTGCTACTCCCCACCTTAGGCCCCTCTGTGTGCTACTCCCTGCCTTAGGCCAGTGGTGCTAGACTCCCACGTGACCAACTGTGGTTTGAGTCTCAGATCTGCCGGCTTGTTTTCTCATTTCCCTCTCTCTCTCTGTTTCTCTTTGATGACTATAGCAAGTTGAAAAATAATAGTATTTTACCTTGAAGAAGACTTTGAAGGAAAGAAAAGAGACTGATCTTTGCTAGCAGATGGTATATCACAGACTACTTGGTAGGCAGGACTGAACTGAGAAGGTTTATGTATGAATTGCATGCTGAGTGTTTGCTTTTCAACAGTGTGAGTAGTTGACATGTAAATATTTTCTCAAAAATTTTTAAAACCACACTGTCTCTGCTGTTATAGAGTCACAAACAAAATTATAACAAATATTTTGAACATTATCCTTAAACTTCAGTTTTTTGAAAATTTTGAAAGTTGTTTATTAACTGTTAAGAACTTTGGAGTGTAAAAAAAAAGAACTTTGGAGTGTGAGCAAAATTTTTTGATATATAAAGTAAATGTTTGTGGAAAATGTAAAATAAATAAATAAATGATAATATTTTTAAAAAATAATAAATAAAATAAAATTTAAAAATCCTAAAACAAATCAGAACATTCTGTCTTCTGTGACGTCTTTCTTGGCAACCCCAGGCAAAGCTAGTCACCTCCGCCCCTCTTTCATTTCACTCAGCCAATGCCCCACCTTTGTGCATGACAAGTTGTGCTGGAAAGATGTGTCTGTGGGTCAGTCTTGCTCAATAGGCTATGACTGACTTGGGACAGAACCGACACCCTGTTTGCCTAGAGCCATGCCCATGTGTCTGGAACATCAAAGCCCTCTAATAACTATGTGGGACTGAATGGTTGACAGATGAATGGATTCAGTATAACCCCTCGGGTGACATCTACTTTGACAGGGGTGAACAGGATAAAGGAGAGGCCAGTAGCACTGGGCTCCACCCTATACCTGTGACTCTGGGTACATTCTTCACTTTGCCTGTGCTTCAGTGTCCTCATCTACAAGTAGCCACAGTGATGCCTTTATGTTTGTGTGAGGGGTGAATTAATTAATAAGTGTATCTGCTTAGGAAAGTGCCTGGTGGGGCCAGCTGGAGGTGTGGTGGTTAAGATGACTATATTGCACATGGTTGATTGCATGGTTCAAGTCCCGTACCTGGCAGCTTGTTCTCTCTCTTTCTTATGAGTCCATGTAGTCTATAGCAAAAAATAAAATAATAATAAATAATAAAATAATAATAATTAAATAAATGATTATATTTTAAAAAATGAAATGATGCCTTAAAAATTAAAAAAATTTTGGAAAAGAAAAGAAAACAAGCCAGGTGCATGTACATGCATGTCCAAAATCCCAAATGGAGAAATGGCGGGGAGAAGAATTGTGCCATGGCCCTCCCTCAAGGCATGTGCTTTCTCACTTTCTCTCTCTGACTCTCTCTGGTTAGTGTACGCACCCTATAGAAAATTTTTTTAAAAAAAGAAAGAAAAGAAGGAAGGAAGGAAAGACAGGCAGGTGCTGTGGAGGTTAAGGCAAGTCCCAGGTACGGTGGTTTAAAAATTATACTAGTAGGGACCAGCAGGTGGTGTGGTGGTTAAGGCGCTGAACACTCCCACATGACTGACCACGGTTCAAGTCCTGAATCTAGTGGCTTGCTTTCTCACTTCCTCTCTCTCTCTCTGTGTCTCTCTCTCTGGTCAAATTAAAAAATAAAAATGAATGAATAAATAAAATAAAATAAATAATTCTTAAAAAAAAAAAAAAAAAAATATATATATATATATATATATATATATATATACTAGTAATTTTCTCACCATGCCCAAAATCCTGAGAAGAAAATGAGGGGAAGGGATTGTGACATGACCATGCCCCTAGGGGTGATTTTTCACTTCTCCACCCCACCCCCATCTATCTTTGGTAAGCCTATATGCCCCATAACAAATTTAAACAAAAAAAGAACAGAAAGAAACAAAATGCAAGGAGCCATTAGGAAAATGATGTAAAAAGTGGGGTTGTGGGTGAACAAGGAGTACATTTGCTTAAGGAAGCCAGGCTTTGGCACAGAGCTGGATGGAGGGGAAAGCTGGGGGCACACCGAGGGTCAGTGGTTCAACATCAGGTAGCAGAAAGCCAGCCATTCTCAATGGAAGAGAACCAAAGTTCACATCTGGTTTTGAAGAAATCACTTTTGCTATTGACTTTTTAAAGATTGATGGAACCTTAGGTCACCTCGGGATGTGGCCACAGTCTTGCAACATTTGCTGTCTTCTGGATGGAGCTGTTTTGGCTTACCTAATTGCAGGTCATGTGATGCCCCGTCTCATCCGACGCTCCAATCTCTCCACCCATCTTACTGATGGGCTCCTTTTAGTCTTTCTAGCTCTAGAACTTCTGACCTTTCGTGACTCAGAGGAAAGGGAGACTCCGGGCATAGGACCCATTGTCACTTTTCTTTGCAATGGGCTATCTTTTTTCTTTAGAGTTTACTTATTTATCCCATGAGAGAGACACAGAGAGACAGTAAGAGACAGGGAGGCAGAGACACAGCACTCCCAACAGGCTCTCAGTGCTGCAATCCATTCCTAGCCTTTGCCAGCCCATGAACTTGAGTGCCTGGTGTACCCAGATGGATCTCTGAACACGAACCCAGAGCCTTCTGACATGGGTCAGCCTCACAGAACATCACGTTGTATTACACCCCTCCCACAGTGGGGCATGGTCACATCACAATGCTTTCTCCTCCGTTTCGCCCTCCTTTTGGGATTTCAGGCATGCATGTGCACAAACCCAGAGTCTTTTTCAAGCCTCGACTCAAACTGCACAGTCGTCCGTGTGGGATCTAACTGCTTTAACTACCACGCCACCAGCTGGCCCTGTCCATTTTTTTAATATAGCCATCCTAGGAGGTGTCAAGTATTACCTTTGGAGAATATCCAGATACTTCAACTATTTATTAATTTTTTTAAATAATTGAGTCCTGGACCTGGCAGCTTGAATTAATTTATTAATTTATTAGTCATTAATTTATTATTAATTTTTAATTAATTTATTAATTTTGTTCTAATTGTCAGTAGGTACAAGCTTCCCAGAAAGGCAGAAAGAGAGAGGGAGAAAGCTTCCCCAGTGAGGCATGGTCATACCGCAATTCCATTTCTCCATCTGGTGGGAATTTGGGGTACACATGCATACATGCCTGGCCAGTCTTTCAAGCTGCTGGAGCAGGGTCAGTCATGTGGAATTCAGTTTCCTTAACCACAAGTTCACAGGGCTAGCCCTCACTCATTTTCAAAATTTTTAATTTGCACGCACTCACCAGAGAAGACAGAAAAAGAGGAAGCATACACCACTAACCCCCACCAGAGGGGATGACCATGCCACAATCCCTTTTCCTCCATTCTTCTCTTAGGATTTTGGGCATACTTACACATGTGCCTGGTATGTTATTCAAGCTGCCAAGTCCAGGACTCAAATCAGGTAGTCGGCCATGTGGGATCCAGCCACCCTAACCTCCACACCACTGGCTGGCCCCCATTTTTTCTTTTGTTATTGTTTTTTTACATTTTTACTTTGGGGTGCATGTGCTCTCCAGAGAGAGAAAGAGAAAGTGAACAATCACCCCTCAGGAGGGATGGTCATGCCAGAATCCCCTCTCCTCCATTCTCCTTGCAGGATTCTGAGCACATACACACACGTACTTGGCATGATTTTCAAGCCGTCGGATCCAAGACTCCAGTCACGGTCAACCATGTAGGAGTCCAGCGCCTTAACCACCATGTCAACTGCTGGCCCCTGAATTGACCTTCATTTGTAATTCCAGAGTTGAGTAACACCCTGTTCTATAAAATAGAACAAGTGCCCTGGTGAGCTGAACAGAAGAGTTTGGCTCTATAGAAAGAAAAGAGCTGGAAGAAAGCAGAAACAGAGACTAAGCAGGTGCTTTCAAAGACACTTTTCTTACAGGGCTCAAACAGATTGGGGTCTCTCTTTTTCTTTTGAAAACTGGCCCATTCCGAAGTTCAGTCAGATTATGTAGCATTTAGAACAACTGACTCCATTCTGGTTTGGTCTGGTCTACCGGTACCTAGGCACCAGGTGAGCCTAAATCAAGGGCCTCACATGAGCTTTATTTAATCAAATCACCTCAAACTTTGTGGCTTAAAACAACTCGCAGGGCCAGCAGGTGGTGTGGTAGTTAAGGCACTGGACTTCCACATGGCAGATCATGGTTCAAGTCCTGGACCTGTGTCTTGAAAATCATGCCAGGAGAGTATGTGTGCATGTTCCAAATCCAGAGAGGAGAATGGAGGAGAAGGGATTGCAGTGTGGCCATCACCTCTAGGGAGTGACTTCTCACTTTCCCCCTCTGTCACCCTCTGGTGCACCCACACACCCTATGACACAAACCTAAAATAAAACAAAACCTCACAATCCTCTCACTTTAGCCTTTGTCTGATGCTTTCTGGGCTGGATAAAACAAAGTCCATAATCGATTTGATAACAATTTACTAGCAGATGGTGACTTACAGAATGGGAAGTGTCCATTATATTATTATTATTTCAATTCACCAGAGAGAGAGAGAGAGAAGGAAATTGAGAAAGCTAGTCACTGGGTCTGGAAATCAAACCATAGTTGGCCATGTGGGAGTCCAGCACCTTCACCACCACGCTCCAGAGGAGTGAATTCTGACTTGGGCTGCTCAGGTGCAGGCTCCACCTTACCTTCTCCAGGGCGCTAAGACCTTATATTAAGGCGATCAGTAATAGTAATGGGCCGTGGAAGATGTGAATATAAGGCCTAGAAGATCAAAGGTGGCTGCTAAGGGCCAGAGACAGGAGTTATCTTACAGGAAGTCTTCAGGCCACAGATAAAAGAGAAATAACCGCCCTATCATCAAGGACAATGGCTATTGCCCTTATCACAGATAGAGAAGCTGAATAATTGGGCAGCGTATCCTAATTAGGCATGGGGCTCACACTGGGCATGCGCAGTTAGGTAACCAAATTCCTCAAATTCTTCACTTGGGAGAGAGATGTGCAAGCGCAGGAGAAAGCCCGGGAATTCAAACAAAGAAATAAATAAGATGACAGACCTCCTCCTGTTAAATATTCATTATCACCTCTGATAATAAAAATAACACCTAACCAGTTCCAAATGCAGTTGCTACCTAGCAACCGGCCCGCCCAAAAGACTTTCGAGTGTACTTTTCTAAAATCTTTCTTTTCTATTAAATTCTCTTTCCTATCTACTTCTACTGTGGTTGTGGCTTTATTTTGTGACTAGGGAGAGGTCTCTAATTTTAGTGATCTGGACCTAAAGAACCAAGGACTAAACAACACAGCTCAACATTCTCCCATCCTATGACAGGTTGAAGCGCTGGACTCCCACATGGCTGACTGGGGTTCAAGTCCTGAACCTGGTAGCTTGCCTTCTCGCTTTCCTTCTCTCTTTCTCTCTCTGGTGAGTACATGTGTCCTACAACAAATTAAAAAACAATAATAATAAATGAGATGGAAAAAAATGTTTAAATAAAAGAAAAAATAAAAACAATAATAATTAAAATTAAATAATTATTAAAAAATAAAACAAGTGTGTTAGTGTCCCTCACTGTCATCTCCCAGCTAACCTACTTGTCTGGAAGAATAAGAGGTCACCCGGCCACCAGGACCTGCAGGGAGTGGCCAAGCTGCCCATCCCAGCCACACCTAAATCAGCTGTAGGAAGAATTAATAAATGACTGATGCTTCAGCCAAAGGACACAAACACTACTCTCTTACTCTCACCCCACTTCTGGCACAGGCTGTGCAGGCGTTTTTTTCCACACCAACCAATTCTCTGACTCTCCAGACGCGATTCAGTTCTGACGGTCGCCACCAGAGTTAGCACAGACCCCACAGGGTAAGAGATCAATCCCACGGGACAGTCCCCCTCTGCAGATGCCAGTTGCAAGTCGCTGACCACTTCTTGTACTTTTGACCAACTGGCTATGAACTGGGGGTTCCCACAATCCCTCCTAGGTTTGACAGTTTGCGAAGATGGCTTACAAAACCCAGAGAAACATCTGCTTGTGTTTACCAGTTAATTCTACAGGAAATGTCGAAGGATACGAGTGAGCAGCCAGATGAAGAAGTACAGACGACAAGGTCTAGAGGAGTCCTTGGACAGAAGCTTCTGTCCCTGAGGCACCTCCTGTTGCGGCACCTGGAATGTTCACTAACTTGGAAGCTCTCTGGACCCTATTGTTAAGGGCTCTGTGAAAGTTCTGGAACATAGGCATGATTGATGAAGTCGCTGGCCACTGGCAATTGAACTCCGTCTCCAGCCCCTCTTCCTTCCCTGGAGGTGGAGGGCGGGCCTCAAAGTTTTAATCCTCTAATTACAAGGCTGCTTTCACTGGCAGCAGCCCCCCTTCCTGAAGCCAGGCGCCAGAGCCAGACCGCCAGCCAACAGAAAGAGCCTCATCACTCTGGAGATTCCAAAGGTCTTAGAGCTCTTGTGTTGAAACCAGGGATGAAGACCAAATATTTTAATCAAAAAAGTTCCCATCGTCCCTATCATTCCAGAAATTACTAGCTTTTTACAGCTCAGACTCAGCTACTGGGAGAAGAAACCAGACATGTTTCTTTTTAGACTATGTAAGTAAATGAGTATTGGGTGATTCTTTTTCTTTTTTATTCATGATATGCATGTGCACACACACGAGAGTGAGCGAGAGGAGAGCACCCGCCACAGGGTCTGGCATCAGGTGAGCCTCATCCTCTAGACCTCCAGTCCATCACCCCTCAGGCACTTGTGTGTGTGCCTAGTGTGTTTCTACTGACTGGACAAGGGATTCAAACCATGATTACCATGTGGAATCGGCTTCTCAGGCAATGTGTTACCTCTGCATCACAGAGCTGGCACTGGATGACTTATTACACAGCAATAACTCACTGATACATACTCTATCCCAATTATCACAAATAAATACAAAGTAGAGAAAACATACATTCCATTTTATATGTGTTTGTAAATATAGGAAAATTTAGTTATAAAAATACATATTTAAAAGTCAATCTGGGGGGCTGGCAGGTTGTGTGGTGGTTAAGGGCGTTGGACTCCCACATGGCTGATCGTGGTTCGAGTCCTAGACCTGGCAGCTTGCTCTCTCACTTTCTCTCTCTCTCTCTCTCTTAATCTCAGTCCCTCTATGGTCAAATTAAAATAAATAAAGTTATAGAAAAAAATAATTTATTAAAAAAAAGTCAATCTGGGGGTCAGCAGATGGCATGGTGGTTAAGACACTGGATTCCCACATGGCCAACCACAGTTCTAGTCCCGGACCTGGTGGCTTGCTCTCTCTCTCTTTCTTTGGAAAAACTCATGTGAAAGACAATAACAATAAATAAATAAAATAAATAACTATTTTTTTAAAAAGTCAATCTGGAGGCCATAGGTAGTGTGGTAGTTAAGGCAGCTGGATTCCCACATCGTCGAATGCAGTTGTGTTCTGGACCTGATTGCTTGAAAATCATGCCAGACATGTGTGCATGCATGCCCATGATCCTGAGAGGAGACTAGAAGAGAAGGGATTGAGGCATGGCCATCCCCCTTGAGGGGCGATTTCTCACTTTCCCTCTCTCTGTTTCTATCTGTCTCCTTCCTCTCTGGAGAGTGCACACATCCTATGGCAAAAACCTGAAGAAAAAAAAAAAAAAGTCACTCTAAGAGACTTTGTTGGGGCTGGCAGGTGGTGTGGTGGCTAAGGTGCTGGACTCCCACATGGCCAACTGTGGTTCAAATCCCAGACCTGGCAGCTTGTTTTCTCACTTTCTCTGTCTCTCTATGTTCAAATTTAGAAATAACAATATTAAATAAATTATCCCTTAAAAAGAGAGACAGAGACTCTGTTCATTAGAGTTAGTAGAGGGCCAGGAGGTGATGTGGAGGTTAAGGCAGTGGATTCTCACATTACTGACCACAGTTCAAATCTCAGAACTGGCAGCTTGAAAATCACACTAGGCTCATGTGCATATATGCCCAAAATCCCAGGAGGAGAATGAGGGAGTAGGAATTACAGTGTGGGCAACCCCCTGGGGGGTGATTTCTCACTTTCCCTCCTCTCTCTACTTCTCTCTCTGTCTCTCTTGGGTGAGTACAGGTGCCCTATAGCAAAACTAAAACTAAAAATTTTTTTTTAAAAAAATGAGAGAGATCTCTCTTGCATAATACTCACAGTATAACCATTATACTATTAGTTTATTTGAATTTTAAAATTTGTTCTAGAGTGTTTTTATATTTAAGATCTAGATTGCCCAAAGCCAAAATAACCTTTAAAATGATAAATGCTAACCCTGATTCTTAAAGTCTATATTTAACACTGGGAGAGAAAGAATCACAGTTGGGTACTTTCCCAGAGTATGCTAATTAGCTGGAAAAATAATACTTTCTTTTCTGCCATTGGAAGAGAAACTGACCAGTAGAAAATCAGTTCAGCATCTACACCCACTCTTTGTAGAAAATAAGGAGGTGTGTTTGTACATGCCAATTACTCAGGCATTCAGCTGTTTGACAACTGGTGACAAATGTGCCTTTTATGAACTCTTACCATGTTACCTTGAGATTTCAAACTCTGACCTAAATGAGACTCAAGAGAGAAGAGAGAAGAGAAATGAGTTTAGAAAATTAGATAGAATTTCTAACAAGTTATAAGTGAACATGTTTCTTTTCTTTTTCTTTCCTTCTTTCTTTCTTTCTTTTTTTTTTTTTTTTTTTTTTTTAGAATTCTTTATTTAATTTCAGGGGACCAGCAGGTGAAACGGTGGTAAAGGCACTGAACTCCCACATGGCTGACCATGGTTCAAGTCCTGGACCTTGTGGCTGGCTTTTTCACTCTCTCTCTCTGGTCAAATTGATAATAATAAATAAGTAAATGAAATAACAATTAAAATAATTATTTAATTTTGTTATTATTATTCTTATTTAAATCTGACCAGAAGGGGACAAAGGGAGAGAGAGAGGGAGAGGGAAAGTGAGGAAACAAGCTGCCAGGTCCGGGACTCGAACCATGGTTAGCCATGTGGAAGTCCAGAGCCTTAACCACACTACCTGCTGGCCCAGTGAACACACTTATAATATAGGTTTCAAAGATAATGGTAGTTTTTCTTTCTCTTTTATTAAGTATTATTTACTAAATGTTATTCATCATCATTATTATGATTTTTCAATGTGACCAGAGAGACAGAGGGAAAGTGAGAAAGCAGCAGCCAGGTTCAGGACTTGAACCATGGTTGGCCATGTGGGAGTCCAGCACCCTAACCACTATGCCACCCGCCAGCCCCTACAATGGCGGTTTTCCTTAATACTTTGTGCATTTTTTCTGTTATCTATTGAATAAAACTAGTTATTTACTTTGCTCGTTCCACTGAGTACTTTTGTATTTGTTGTATTTATTGAATATTCCTTATGGCTATTACAAGGACATTTTTGGCCTATTTCCGCCTATATCCTAATAGCAGTGCATTAGTAGATATTACTCCATAAACACTGAGTTTTAGACTCTTGAAGGTATAATTTTCACGATGCCATTCTGTACCATTTCCCACAGTTAGCAGGGTATAATATTAATTTGAATTAGTTCATCTATTGCTTTATAGGGTGCCCAAGTGTTTTCATTATCTTTTTAAACTGCACATTGATAGGCTTCTCTAGTGCACCATAAAACCTTCAAAGAACACGAGCACTGCTCATTTTTATGGGACACATATATTCTCTGCCTAATTGAATTCTTGCAGCAGTTGTGTAAGTCATCCCGGGCAGGTTATATTTAGTCTGTTTTACAGATGATGAAAGAGAAGCATGGGGCAATGAGCTCTGGCCTGAAGCTGCACGTTGGTCAAAAGCAATGTGGGGACCCCTCCAGGGGTCAAATACTGTCTAAGGTACATTTCCTATTCTCCCAAAGTACTTCTCAATAGTTAGAAACTTCTTATCCCCTACTCCCTTCTTTCCCAGCAGCCTTGAATAATATTCACCTGAGTAACCCCTAACTTAGAAGAGAGTCAGGCAGGGCAGGGCCCTTAGAACAGTGGTTAAACACTGTGAATGGAAAGCAGGATATCACTTGGCCAACTGAAGTTTAAGAAATATTCCAGGAGTGAGGGGCTGGCAGGTGGCGTGGTGGTTAAGGGCGCTGGACTCCCACATGGCCAACCATGATTTGAGCCCCAGATCTGGCAGCTTGGTTTCTCACTTTCTCTCTCTTGCTTTGTCCCGCTCTGGTCAAAATTAAAATAAACAAAGAAATAAAAATAAATAAAGTTAAATAAAATAATAAAAAGAAAATAAAAGAAATACTTCAGGGGTGTGTGTGTGTGTGTGTGTGTGTGTACCCAAAATCCTAATGGGATAGAGAAATGAAAGAAATGGGCTTTGGGGGTAAACACATCCCACTGGGAGTGGTGCTTTCTCTTTCTGTCTCTCTGGCAAGCCCATGTGCCTCTGGCCATTTAAAAATAAACAAAAAGAAGAGAGGCCAGCCAATGGCATGCTAGATAAGGTGGCTGGATCCCACATGACTGACTGGTTCGAGTCCTAGACCCAGAGGCTTGAAACACTCTGAGAGTGTGTGCCTGTGTGCCCCAAATCCCGAGAGGCTGGAGGATAGGAGAACGGCATAGCCATCCCTCCTCTGTCCTCATTTCTCACTTTGTCTCTCTCTCTGCTGAGTACACATGCCCATAGATAGCACATTTTTAAAAATTATTTATGATTATTATTATTTCAATTTGACCAGAGAGTGACAGAGAGAAGGAAAGTGGGAAAGCAAGTCACCAGGTTGGAGACTTGAACCATAGTTGGCCACGTGGGAGTCCAGCGTCTTAACCACCAAGCCACCTGCTGGCCTTGATAGCAAATATTTCTTTAAGTAAAAGAAAAAGAGAGAGACTATAGAGACAGAAAGGGGAAGTTGAGTCACAGCCCGTCTATCACAATACTGAGAGAACCCTCCACTCTCCCAGTCTAGGCACTCTTCACCCTTGGATACAGGCCCGTGGTTCCCCTTTGGCCCTCTGATTTTCAGGACAGCAGAGACCACATTTACGTTACTTGTCCATTGTTATAAACACAGAGCCTAACACAGGACCAGATATATGGTAGGAACTTCATGGTTATTTATTAGATAAATGAATGAAAGTAAGTCTTACACTAAAATTGCCCCTAGAAAATTCAGCCAAGAGATAGGTCAGAGTTCATATTGCATCCATTCTGATAGGCTAGGCCAAGTTAGTTAAGATTCAGTAACAGGGGGGCCAGCAGGTGGCATGGTGGTTAAGGTGCTAGATTCCCACATGGCCAATGACAGTTCGAGTCCCAGACCTGGTGGCTTGTTTTCACTTTTCACCCCAACTCCCAGTCTCTCTCAAATTAAAGAATAATGATTATTATTTAATGATTATTATCATTAAAGAATAATGATTATTTTAAAATAAATAATTCTTAAAAAAAAAAAAAGCAGATTCAGTAACAGGGGCCAGCAAGTGGCGTGGTGGTTAAAGGCGCTATATTCCCACATGGCCGGCCATGGTTCAAGTCCCAGACCTGGCAGCTTGCTTTCTCTCCCCCGCCCCCTGTCTCTGTCTCTCTCTGGTCAAATTAAAAACTAATAAGAATAACAAATGGAATTAAATAAGTAATTCTTTAAAAAGTAAAAGAAAAGATTCAGTAACAAATAACATTAAAATATCAATATCTTGGGGCCAGCAGGTTGCGTGGTGGTTAGGATGATGGACCCCACATGGCCGACTTGGGTTAGAGTCCTAGACCATGCAACTTGAAAATCATGCTGGGCACATGTGTGTGCATGCCCAAGATCCCAGGAGGAGAGTGGAGAAAGGATTGTGGTGTGGCCATCCCCCCTGGGGAGGTGATTTCTCATTTTCCCTCTCTCTGTCTCTCTCTCTCTCTGGCAAGCACACGACCCATGGCAAAAACAACTTAAGAAAGAAAAGTCAGGGTCTTAAACAACGAAGGTTTGCTTGTGGAACATGCTATGGCCATCATGGGCTGCAGCATTTTCTTCTTCATAGTCGCTCCAGAACCCAGACTGAGGGAGCAGACATTATCTGAAACATTGTCAATGGCAATGACAGAGAGAAAAGTGAGCCTTGGAGGGACATTGCAGAGGGACATTGCCAACTCAGAAATGACCCTATCACCTCCACTTAGAACACTGACCCGAACTTGTCACAGGTACCCTGCCCTCCCCTGGCAACACCCTCAAGGGGACCAAGAGCCCCTGGGGCTCCATCCCCTCTGTAGGGGTGATTTCTCACTTTCCCTCTCTCTGTCTCTCTCTAGCAAGCACATGCAAAAAAAAAAAAAAAAAAAAAAAAAAAAAAAAAAAAGAAAAAAAAAGAAAAGAAAAGCAGAAGTACATAATTCAGAAATAAACTGCTGGCTTTATTCTTAACTAGCTGTGCTGAGTATGATAAAGCATGGTTTTCAAATACAATTTCAAGGACTACAATAATCCAATACATGCATATCCTCAGGACAGCCTGACTTTGATTACCTCGGGACTGTGGATTACAGTCTATTTTAGGGAAAGGATGTAGCAAAGTCATGAGCTTGGAGTTTGCAAGTGCTTAAAAAGAAGGTGCAAGCTCCAAGGACAATTCAAAGTATTTTATATTTCCAAGTTTCACATTTCCCACATCAATAGTTGGGTGTTTTTTTTTTTTTTTTTTTTACATTTATTTATTTATCTTTTTATTTGTTGTGATTTTTAAGTCACTGGGCCAAGGACTTGAACTGCGGTCAGCCATGTGAGAGTCCAGCACTTTACCTACCAAACCATTCCCATCAGCAGTTTGTCATTGCCAATGTTTTTCACATTTATGAAAGCAAAGTTCGTCATTATCTGCACCAAACTTTGGTCCAAATGTTAGTGATATTGTGAAAAATGATACCATATTATTGATGAACAGATTTAAAAAGAACTTAATTGTAACTCAGCTACCATTTTGCTCCATTAAAAGCAAAAGTTGTCCAAGTCACTGCAACAGAAAACTGAAAATCCTTTGATTTTTACGTACTTAGGATATGTGTGCTTTTCCGTTATGTATATTTCTTCTTTTAAAATAATTATTTATCTTATTTATTACTCTCGTTATTTTTAATTTGCCATAGGGCACGCACGCTCACCAGAGAGAGACAGAGAGGGAAAGTGAGAAAGTAAGCTGCCAGGGACTCAAACCGCAGTCAGCCATGTGGGAGTCCAGCACCTAAACCACCATGCCACCTGCTGCTGACCCTTATATATAATAGTTTAATAAAAAGCTTTTCAAAAAGAAAATTACAAGAAGCCTATGGAAATTAAATCTTAACCCAACATAATAATCTTCAAGGCATGACTAGAATTTGTGAAACTTCAATGTGAGTATCATTCTCTAAATAGATTACTTAAATGCACTGGATTCAGAACAGTTGTCCTGGGAAACAGTATCTGAAATATCAAAACAAGTTAATCATTTACCTTTAAAATCTCTAATCTCTCAGTTTTTTCTTATCTCCAGGGGTATCACCACAGTTTAATCCATGTCATCTCCAACTTTAAATATCTCTGCCATAATCTGTTTAACAGTCTCCCTAAAGTCTAATCTACTTACTCCTCACACATTAACCAAAGTGATTTAAAGTCTAAACCAGATCATCTCATCCCTTTCCTTAAAATACCTCAATGGGGCCCACTGAGTAGAAAATTAATGCAAACTCGCAGACGCCAGTGTCCCTCACCCAGCTCACTACACACGACTCTTCCTCTTCTCACTTTGCCAGAGCCACGCTGGCGGCCATCCAGTTCTTCCAAAACGCCAGCCAGGTCGTCTCACCTCAGGACCTTCGTTCCACTGTCCTCTGTGTCCAGACCATCATTTTTCTGGCTCCATGGCTGAGAAATGCATTTCCTTCTCACTTGAGACTCAGCTTAAGTACTAGTTTATAAAGTGCTCGCATAACAACTCTATCTAAATTCAACTTCCCATTTTTCCTCCATTTCCTTCCTTTCCATATTAGGTGCCTATTTCCCTGTCGGTTTCTCCTTCTTCCTTGTTATACTGTGAATTCTGTGAGGGCTGCTCACCTGTCGGGGTCAGGATTTGATCCCCAGTGCCCAGCAAAAGCCTGGCCTACTAGAGGTCCTGCACAAACATAGAAATGCCTGGTGAGTGAATAAACCGGCATTCCCAAGATACCACAAGCCTGGTCAGCTGCAAAGAACACTCCCCTGTGACTTTTTCGAAGAAATAGCAATAGAGCCAAATGCCTTTCTAGCTCCATGCCCAGGCAGTGTTGGCATTCCGTTCTGGGTTTCCTAGCTGTCACCACCACCTGGCCTCTTCCAATGCAACACCCATCCTCCGCTTCCACCCTCTGGCGAGGCTCCCAGTCTGCCTGCCCCACCCACTGCCGGACGCGCCCCCCTCTTTGATTGGTGTGCCAACCACGGGAGGGCGGAGCGCCACCGCCAGCCGCTACTGGCCCACGTTGACGTCGCTCGGCGGTGCGCGGCTGGAAGTAGAAGTCAAATTGCTGCTGCAGGAGGCTCGTTCCCAACGGGGTTTCTGATTGGCTATGATCGCTGGCCGACGCACCGCCTTGCCGAGCATCAACTGGTCCAAGCTACTGTCAGTCAGCGGGAACAGACTTCCCCTCTCCATCTGGCCAAGTGCAGGCGAATTTTTCGAGAATTTCCAGCAGGCGAGGCAGTGGCTGTTTGAACTGCTCGCTGCGAAGATTCTTACCGACCGAGAGGGCCCCATCCCCCGTCCTCCTTTTACTCTTTAAAGCATTTCCAGGGACAGAGGCACCACGAGGTAAGAGCCCAGACTGCGATTCATCAAGTGCTGTTAGCCGTCGCTAATGTTCTTGACCGCGGTCCCCGGAATGCAGGGTAAACGGCGGAGGGCCCCCGGGGAGGCGAAGGCAAGGAGTAGGTTGTTTCCCCAGGCCCTCAGTCCGCGCCCGAGCCCGAGCCCGCGTTCGGTCCCCGGGCTCCGTATGCGCCGCTTTCTTCCTTTCGAGGTCCAGGACAAATGTCCGGGTGTGGCCCACTCTGGATGTGCCGCTGGCAGCGGGCCCAGATCGCGCTCGGCCTTGAACTTGACCGCAGGCTGGAGGCAGGCGCTGCTCCAGCCGGGCAGGTGGGATGGGCCGGAGGCCGAGGAAAGGGGTAGGAGGGAGGTGCGGGTGGCAGCCCGCGTCTCCCAGCATCCAGGCCCAGCAGGCGCCCTGCTCGAGCTCGCGGAGGCGAGGATGCTAAGAGGGTCAGCGCTCCGTGGCCGCCTAGGGGAAACTCGGCGACCCCGGGATCCGTACGCCTAGAGGGAGATTGGGAGGCGGAAACCCGGCGGCGGAAGGTGCCAGGGAGCACAGCCATCTGCAGCGCCGTCAGCAGCGCGGGCGGAGGTGTTCTTCCTGTCTAGTGTCTCACCGGCCACTCGTCTGTCGCGGCCAGTCTGCAGAGCGCGGGTTCTGAAGTGTACACAGGTGAGATTTGCAGCGGTCGGTGTAGAGAAGGATGCAGAGCCGCCCTGGCTGGTTCGATCGGAGGGTCGGGTCTTGGTTGGCCAGGAGAGCTCGGTAGTCTCAAGGCCTTGTGGCCGCTAATGTCTCCTTAAGCAGCCGCTTTCTGCAGATTAGAGAAACCAGAGGAGGTGACAAAGACGAGGCTCTGGGTGAAAATACCAGGGACTTTGGAGTCTCTAAACCTGTACTGGTTTTTCTAAGCATCTAACTGGAAATTTGAGCAGAGAGGCCTTATCAGTGCTTGTTATCTTGGACTAGGACAGAGGGAAAAATGAGATTATCAGGGGCGATTTCAGAATGCATGACAGAAGTGACACAATGGGGGACCAGCAGTTAACGTAATGGCTATGTCGCTGGACTCCCACTTAGGCGACCTGGGTTCAAGTCCCGGACATATTTAAACATATAGTCACATCAGACCTAAGGGGAGTCTTTTGGACTTTTTGTTGTAGTTCCTCCCCCTCAGGTGGATCAGTAATTTTTTTTTTCCTTTCTCTCCAGTAGAGTATTTTTTTCTTTTTTTAAAGAATTATTTTTTATTTTAACTGCATTTATTTTATTTTATTTTGGCCAGAGTGAGAGACAGAGAGACAGAGAGAGAGAAAGTGAGAAAGCAAGCCGCCAGGTCTGGGACTTGAACCATGGTCGGCCATGTGGGAATCGAGCACCCTTAACCACCACGCCACTTGCCATTTACCGCCCCTCCAGTAGGGTATTAGGGTTCAAATTTGGTACAATACATTCCAGACATTTCTATACCATCTGAATTTGTTCAGATGCATTGTGTGTGTGTGTGTGATTAAAGGTTGGTAAATAGGCCAGCCAGGTGCCTGGTGGTCAAGGTGGCTGGATCCCACATTGGTTAAATCCCTGACTGGAAACTTGACAAACATTCTGGGATCCTATGCGTGGGTGCCGAAAATCCTGAGAGGAAAGTGGAGAAGGGATTGCAGCGTAGCCATCCCACAAAGGGTGATTTCTCGCTTTCTCTCTCTCTCTCTCTGGCCAGCCAGCATATGCACACTATAGCAAAAACAAAACAAGAAAAAAAATATTTGGTTTAAGAGCATTAAAAATTACCTTCTCTGGCCAGCTGGTGATGAGGTGGTTAGGCACTGGACTCTCACACCTTAACCGTGGTGGACTACAGTTCGAGTCTTGGAACTGGCAGCTTGAAAATCCACTCCAGGGGCGTGTGCATGCGTGTCCAAAATCCTGAGATGATAATGGAAAAGAAGGGACCGCAATGGGTCATCTCCTGTGGAGGGTGATTTCTAACTTTCCTCGCTCTGCCTCCAGCTATCACATGCACCCTATGGAAAAAACCTTAAGAAAGAATGAAAGGAGGGACCAGCAGTTAGCGTAATGGCTATGTCGCTGGACTCCCACGTAGTCGACTGCGGTTCGCGTCCCGGACTCGGTGGCTTAAACTCCTGCTGGGCGCGTGTGCGTGCGTGCCCAAGATCCCGAGAGGAGAATGGAGGAGAAGGGATTGCAGCGTGGCCATCCCCTCTGGGGGGTGATTTCTCGCTTTCTATCTCTCTGTCTCTGTCTGTCTGGTGAGCGCACATGCCCTATAGCTAAAACCTCTCAAAAAAAAAAAAAAAAAAAAAAAAAGAATGAAAGGAGGAAAGAAAGAAAATTGCCTTCTGTCTAGTGGAAGTTACTGATAAGAAGATAGCTGGGTTCCACTTTATAATGAACAGAGAGAAATACTTTCTTTTTTTTAAAAAAAAGATTATTTATTTAACTCCATTTGTTATTATTTTTTAAAAGTTGACCAGAGACAGATAAAGAGAGAGAGAGAGAGAGAGAGAGAGAAAGGGAAAGGGAAAGCGAGAAAGCAAGCCACCAGGTCTGGGACTCAAACCACAGTCGGCCATGTGGGAGTTCAACACCCCAGCCACCATGCCCCCCACTGGCTCCAGGAATACTTTCTTAAAATATTTTTTCTAGAGGTCTAAAATCTAAGCAGGATTCAGTAGTACTGATCTGTAGAACTCCCAAACGATGTTGGCATATGCTTAAAATGAGCACAATAAACTGCCCTTTGACCTGCTTTTAACACCCAAGAACAGCTTAACTCAGATCCCTTAAACCCCAGCGCAACTTCAGGCCAAATGCAGTGTGACCCTTTTGGATGACTTGACTTTCAAAGATTGAATGGAATTGTTCAAATAGTTTTAAAATAAGCTAGCCTTAATCTCTGATGGAAAGATTGGCATGAATCTCCCCTGCCGACTCAGAAAGATTCCCAGATCTGCCAATTCTGCCAATTCCTAGTTTGCAATGATAAACTCAGCCCAATTCATAATTGCTGAACTGACAAATGATGGGGAACCAGCAGTTAGCGTAATGGCTATGTCTCTGGACTCCCACGTAGTTGACTGCGGTTCGCGTCCCAGACCCGGTGGCTTACAACTCACGCCAGGCGCGTGTGCGTGTGCGTGTGTGCCCAAGATCCCGAGAGGAGAATGGAGGAGAAGGGATTGCGGCGTGACCATCCCCCCTGGGGGGTGATTTCTCACTTTCTGTCTCTATGTCTCTCTCTGTCTGTCTGGCGAGCGCATGCGCCCTATAGCGAAAACCTCTCCAAAAAAAAAAAAAAAAATGATGGTACTTTTTAGGTATTTGTTCTCCACTTTAAAAAAAATAAATATTTGTTTTGGGGGCCAGCAGGTGGCGTGGTGGTTAAGGTGGCTGGACTCCCACATGGCTGACCATGGTTCAAGTCCCGGACCTGGCAGCTTGCTTTCTCACTTTCCTTCTCTCTCTCTCTGGTCAACTTCAATAAAACAAAATTTAAAAATAATGACAATGAATAAAATTAAATAGTTCTTAAAAAATATTTATTTTTAATTTTATTCACTTTTATTTTATTATTTTTTTTGCTTTGCTAAAGAGCACGTGTGCTCACCAGAGAGAGAAGTGAGAAAGCAAGCTGCCAAGTCCAGGACTCGAACCGCTGTTGGCATGTGGGAATCCAGCACCTTAACCACCATGCCACCTGCTGGCCCTTTTCTCTAATTTTTGTTATAGAAAACACTGATTCTCTTGCCCTTTCCTGTTAGCCAATGCATAGTCATTTCTGTGGGCATCTGGGGAGATGGAGGAGTCCATGGTGGCCAATTCCAGCTTTGAAGCCCCTGAGAAAACTTTTCATCGTGTGCCGGTTTAACTCAAAATTGCTATTTAGCTTAAGAACACAGGTTGCCTTTGAATTATTTCCTCAGGAATATGGAGGGGATGATTTATATTATACTGCAATGAGAAGGGGGATGGGGTCACTTCTTTCTTTTTTCTTAGATTTTTGCCATAGGGCATGGACTCTTGAGAGAGACAGAGACAAGGAGAGAAAAAGTGAAAAATCCCCCCCCACACACACACATGCAGACTCCCAGAGGGATGACCATATCGCAGTCCCTTTTCTTCCATTCTCCTACTTGAATCTTGGGTGCGCATGCACACGTACCCTGTGTGATTTTCAAGCCACCAGGTCCAGGACTTGAACCACTGTCGGCTATGTGGGAGGCCAGCACCCTAACCACGATGCCATCTGCTGACCGTCAGATGGAGTTATTTTTCAAGTGGTCCATCCAGGACAAGAACTGCACAATTGACCTTGGAGGACCCAGCAGCTTTAACCACCAGGCCAGCTGATTGTCCCTGGAACTTTTTTTTTAACCAGGTACAGGACTGCAAAGTAGCCCAAGGATGAATACGGTGTGCATATTTTTCAGACTAAAGCCAAAAGAATCATATGCTTTGCGAATCTCTGATTTACTCAAATATAAATGTATTTATAATTAATGTATTTATTTATTAACTTTTTTTTTTTTTTTCGTTTGGTATAGGGCTGCTTTGGCATTATCTCCACCAAGAATCAGTATTTCTATTAGTTTCCTGCTAGGTTGTGTTACAGCTGAAATTTCCCAGTCAGTCATCACTTGTATTTGACACATTGTTATGGTTACTGAATAAAATGGTGCCTCAGTCAGAAGCAAAGGAACAAACAACTCTTTTTTCAGTTATGAAATGTGTTACTTTTCTTTGATAACTAGATAGGCTAAGTGTCTCTCCTCCCCGCCCCCCCAATATTGTCATGTGAGGGTGAATTTCACTTTGCTATGCAGGATCTTAGCAAGAAGACCAAGAGGGGATGACGTCCTAAAAAATCTTTTTTTTTTTTTTTTCCATTTTGGTAAAATTTGTGCATTTTTATTAACATTTTCAAAGTCTAGGGGCCAGCAAGTGGCGTGGTGGTTAAGGTGCTGGACACCCACATGGTTGACTGTGGTTTGACTCTCAGACTTGGCAGCTTGCTTTCTCAAGTTCTTTCTCTCTAATGAGTATGTGTACCCTGTAGCAGATTAAAAAATAATGATAAATAAAATTAAATATTTTCTTAAAAACTTGCTAAGTCTACATGTTAATGTTTTAAAGAATTATTTATTTAGTTTTATTTGTTACTATTTTTTAATTTGACCAGAGAGGAACAGAGAGAGGAAGGGAAAGTGAGAAGGAAGCCGCAAGGTCTTGGGCTTGAACCGTGGTTGGCCATATGAGAATTCAACACCACAATCACCACATCACCTGCTGACCCCTAGATTTTAATGTTTAAGTGCAGATGAAATCTAGTGAAATATTTGAATATGTAGCACGAATTCATTTTATTATTTTTCTAATTTTATTTTCTGATTTCTTTTTAATTTTACCAGAGGGCACGTGCACTCACCAGAGAGAGAGACAGAGGAAAAGAAAGGAAGAGACAGGACGTGAGACAGCACCTCCCCATGGGGCATGGGCATGCACATTCTGCATTTCTAATCAGCTCCCTGATGATACTGAAACTGCTAGTTCACGGACCGTACTTTAAGATCTAATATAGAATGCAGGGGCCAGCAGATGGCTTGGTGGTTGGGAGTGCTGGACTCCTACGTGGCGGACTGCGGTTAGGATCCCAGACCTGGAGTCTTACTTTCTCTTTCCCTTTCTCTCTCTCTCTGTCCCTTTCTGGTCATGTTTAAAAAAAGGCAAAACAAAACAAAACAATCTTCCTATGTAAAAGGAGTTAAATAAAGTAATTCTTTTTTTTTTTTGAGAGAGAGAGGTTTTTGCTATAGGGCGTGTGCGCTCGCCAGACAGACAGAGACAAAGAGACAGAAAGCGAGAATCACCCCCCAGGGGGGATGGCCACGCCGCAATTCCTTCTGCTTCATTCTCCTCTCAGGATACTGGGCACGCACGCACACGCGCCTAGCGTGAGTTTTAAGCCACCGGGTCCGGGACGCGAACCGCGATCGACTACGTGGGAGTCCAGCGACATAGCCATTACGCTAACTGCTGGTCCCAGATAAAATAATTCTTTTAAAAAAAAGAATACAGGTGTAAATAAATATGTGTTTCTTCATTAATTCCTTAGCTTGGAGGAAAAGGTAGGGCAAATAATAGTAACAGTGACTAAGTCTCTTGGGAGGGACAGAAATAAAAGAAAAAAATACCTGGTAGATAGAATATTTACAACAATTCTGTACCCAAAGAATAGCCACGTCTTAGCAAAAAACATAACCTAGGACCTAAGTTTCATCTTAAGGTTTCTCAGCTTACTGAACTGCGCACACTCAGGTGTAGGGAAAGTCATGACGTATTTTTCTATGTCTTTCTACGCGGAAACGCACTGTGACTTTCCCAACAGCTCACTACACCTACCATGGTTAATGCAAATCCACTCATGCAAACACGTGCAGAGCTACAAGAAGAAGCCAGTTCTGATGTTCCCCTTCGTGGCACACCCTGTCTGGGGAGGGCGAGTGGCTGTGTGAGCTCAGGAAAGGGTGGTGCTGCGTTGGTGACAAGCAGTCCTGATTCCTGAGCAAGTGACCGAGGTGGTCTCCTCTCTTTCCTGCAGTGCCAGCAGCCCACCCACACCTGGGCCTACACTTCATTGAAACCACCACGGTGACCTCTGTTTCTGGACTCCACCCCAAAACCTGATCTCTGTGCCTCTCTGGGCGTTACAGGTGGTTATGGGGAATTCCCACGCTGTTGCAGGAAGGGCTGTGTTTCTGGTAGTTTTCCAAATCCACTTCCTTAATAGTTTGTTTGGTTATTTTGTGAATTAAAAATCTGCTGGCTCCATGGCCTGATGGATAAAGGTGGCTGGATCCTACATGGTCAACCATGCAGCTGGAGTTCCAGACCCAGTACCTTGAGAAACACACCAGGTGCATGCCAAAAATTCCAAAAAAGGGGAGAGATGGAGGAGAAGGGGTTGTTGTGTAACCATTCCCCTGTGGCATGCCTTCTCCCTCCTCTTATCTCTGTCTCCCACATGCACCCTGGGGCAAGTTAAAATAAATAAAGAAATAAATCTAAAAATCAACTCAAACAATGATATAATGTTCAGATTTGATCATGCTGGAGGAAGTGTAAAGGTGTTATATTATTCTCAATTGTATATTTGAATTATCCCACAATAAAAAAACCAGAAACTTGAAAAAATATAATTTCCCGAATGGCACACACAAGCATGCAAAACCCCAGCTTGAGTGCACCTTGAGAAAATGAATTATAAATTTCAAACAATCATGTTAAAGAGAATTTCTGGCAGTCAGTCTACGTATGTGCAGGAAGGGCCATTACTGCTTTCAGAAGGATAAACATTCACGAAAGGATAAGTTAGCCAAGAACAATTTTGTATTTTGTTTTGTTTTGTTTTGGTTTGGTTTTGGGTTTGACATAGAGCGTGTGCGTTCACCCGAGAGAGACAGAAAAGAGAGAAGGAACAGTGAGAAATCACCCCCTTCTAAGGGAATGGCCATACCGCAGTCCCTTCTTCATTCTCTTGGGATTTTGGACACACATGCACCCAGTGTGATTTTTCAAGTCACCAGGTCTGGGACTTGAACCAGGCGGCCATGTGGGAACCCAGTACCTTAAACACCACACCACCTGCTGGCCCCTATCCTTGGATTTGAACTACGGTTGGCCATGTGGGAGTCCAGTGACGTAATAACCATTATGCCATCTGCTGGTCCCAGCTATTAAGCAGTGAGAAAATACCTGAGCCCTGCTTTGATGCAATTTAGAAGGAAGATCGTCATCAAAGCTAATCATGTATCATGGTAGATGCAGGAACCTGAGAGACAGACAAATGGTAAGAGAGGCACACGGAAAGTGTTTGACAGACACAACGTAAGGCTCTTTGCTGAAAATGTGTATGGTAATATCCATGGTCTAATAATCACAAGCTGCATGTATGCTTTGTATTGTACATCATAAAGATGTACAGGAATTAAATGTAAATAAGAAATTAGAGGATTGGGGCCAGTCAGTGGCATGGTGTTCAAGGTGGGTGGATATTATATGGTCAACTGCATGGTTTGAGTCTCGGACCCAGAGGCTTGAAAAAGGCCAGGCTGGGGCATGCACCTGGCAATTTTTCAAGACACTGGGTCTGAAACTCCAGCTGCATGGTTGACCATGTAGGATCCAGCCACCTTTATCCATCAGGCCATGGAGCCAGCAGATTTTTAATTCACAAAATAACCAAACAAACTATTAAGGAAGTGGATTTGGAAAACTACCAGAAACACAGCCCTTCCTACAACAGCGTGGGAATTCCCCATAACCACCTGTAACGCCCAGAGAGGCACAGAGATCAGGTTTTGGGGTGGAGTCCAGAAACAGAGGTCACCGTGGTGGTTTCAATGAAGTGTAGGCCCAGGTGTGGGTGGGCTGCTGGCACTGCAGGAAAGAGAGGAGACCACCTCGGTCACTTGCTCAGGAATCAGGACTGCTTGTCACCAACGCAGCACCACCCTTTCCTGAGCTCACACAGCCACTCGCCCTCCCCAGACAGGGTGTGCCACGAAGGGGAACATCAGAACTGGCTTCTTCTTGTAGCTCTGCACGTGTTTGCATGAGTGGATTTGCATTAACCATGGTAGGTGTAGTGAGCTGTTGGGAAAGTCACAGCATGTTTCCGCGTAGAAAGACATAGAAAAATACGTCATGACTTTCCCTACACCTGAGTGTGCGCAGTTCAGTAAGCTGAGAAACCTTAAGATGAAACTTAGGTCCTAGGTTATGTGTTTTGCTAAGACGTGGCTATTCTTTGGGTACAGAACTGTTGTAAATATTCTATCTACCAGGTATTTTTTTCTTTTATTTCTGTCCCTCCCAAGAGACTTAGTCACTGTTACTATTATTTGCCCTACCTTTTCCTCAAAGCAATGGAATTAGTGAAGGAACGCATATTTATTTACGCCTGTATTCTATATTACTACTTAAAGTGTGGTCCGTGAACTAACAGCTTCAGTATCATCAGGGAGCTGATTAGAAATACAGAATCTGGAGCTGGCAGGTGTCATGGTGGTTAAGGCTCTGGCCTCTCATATGGCTAGCTTTCTCACTTTCTGTTTTTCTTTGTGTCTCTGGGCAAATTGAAGAATAATGATAAATAAAATTAAATAATTTTTTAAAAAAGAAAGAAATGCAGACTCTTGGGCCCCACCCCATACAAATTGAATCAACATTTAAGGTGTGTTTTGGGTTTTTTTTATTTTATTTTATTTTATTTTTGCCATAGGGCATGTGTGCTCCCCAGAGAGGGACAGAGCCAGAGAGGGGGACATCCCCAAGGGGGATGGCCATGCTGCTGTCTCTTCTCCATTCCTCTCTCTGGATTTTGGGCACACATGCACATGGACCTGGTGTGATCTTCAAGCCGCCGTCTGGGACTTGAACCATGGTTGGGTGTGTGGGAGTCCAGTGCATTAATGATCATGCCCCTTGCCACTTGCTGGCCCCATTCGATCCATTCTTGTCACTGTTCTTAGAAGTCGCCTGTTGGGGGCCGCTGTGGTCCTCCATGTGGAAGCCTGTGGAAGGATCCCAGGCTCTAGTCCTGGGTCTCCCTGTCCACACTGCGCAGACACCCTGTGCCCGTGAGTGCCCCGGGGGCCTGCTAGCCCAGGCTGGGGACGGAGCATGGTGTGAGCCCCTTAGGGTACCTCTTATATGCCTACCTGGTATCTAACAAAAACACAATACATATTTTCCCTCAGGCCCTCCGTGGCCTCCATCTTTAATATCCAACCACATCTCAGCGCTCTTCAGCATCACGGTTACGTGTCTCTGTCTCTCTCCTCCCCGGCAGTTGCACCTTTTTCTGGAAGACGCCGACGGCATCGCCGCTCCCTGGCTCGCCGACCTCGCGGCCCCCCAGCGGCGGGTGGAGTTATGTCCACAGCGGCCTTCCTCACCCTGGTGCGAAGCGGCGGGAGCCAGGTGAGGAGGAGGGTGCTGCTGAGCTCCCGCCTGCGGCAGGACGACAGGCGGGTGACGCCCACGTGCCACAGCGCCACCTCGGAGCCCAGGTGCTCTCGGTTCGACCCCGACGGCAGCGGGCGGCCAGCCACCTGGGACAGCTTCGGGATCTGGGATAACCGCATCGACGAGCCCATCCTGCTGCCGCCCAGCATCAAGTACGGCAAGCCCATCCCCAAAATCAGCCTGGAGAACGTGGGCTGCGCCTCGCAGATCGGCAAGCGCAGGGAGAACGAGGACCGCTTCGGCTTCGCCCAGCTGTCGGAGGAGGTGCTCTACTTCGCGGTGTACGACGGCCATGGAGGGCCTGGGGCTGCCGACTTCTGCCACACGCACATGGAGAAGTGTATCCTGTACGTACGGCGACTGTCGCGCTCGACCCCGGTTCCCCGCGCTTCACGTTTAAGCTTTCACCCTGGGCGGAAACTTACAGTGCGAACATGGTTACTTGAATGATTTTCTTTTTTTTTTTTTTTAAAGAATTATTTGTTTAATTTTTATTTATTATTATTATTATTTTTAAATTTGCTATAGGGTTAGGGTGAGAAAGGAAGCCACCAAATCCAGGACTCGAACCTCAGTGGGCCAGTCCCGGACTCAAACTGCACAGTCGACTGTGGGATCCAGCTGCCTTAACCACCACGCCACTGGCTGCCCAATGGGACTATTTGCCAGAGGGTACATGTGCCGGTCAGAGAAAGTCAGGGAAGAGAACACCCCCCAGTGGATCACCCCCCAGTGGTCCAAGGCACTCCCTTCCCGGTTTCTCCAACCTGTTGGATTTGGGGGCATGTATGCACACTTGCCTGGTGTGTTTCTCAAGGTGCCATAGTTGAGATTTGAACCACATTGTCAGCCATATGGAATCCGGCTCTGGGGCTGGCCCTTGTCATGTATACTGTTTGTCAGTTGCTTAATACATATTTGTCTTCCTTTCACAGAAGATCGTAACAGTTTAAGTTTACATGAAGCAACTCTTCTCAGGGTCGTGGCAGCGGGTGTTAATTCTTTAACGACAAGGACCTGGTCTTTAGATTTTGTGACCTCAAAAGCCTATTCCAGAGCATGATTCCTTTTTTGTTGTTAAGAATTATTTTATTTAACTTTGTTACTATTATTATTTTCCAGTTTGATCAGACAGAGAAAGAGAGAAAGTGAAAAAGCAAGCCACCAGGTCCAAGACTTAAAACATGGTCAGCTATGTGGGAGTCCAGTGCCTTTAACCTCCCTGCCACCTGCCGGCCCCCCAGAGCCTTATGACCAGAAAGCATTCCTTAAACAGTGGATCTTTTTCTTTTCAATTTGCCAGAGGGCACATTCATGGAGGGGACAAAGAACACCCCATGGAGGATGGCCAGTCACACCTCCTGTCCCTTCTCCATTGTGCTCTCTTTTCAGGATCTTGGGCGTGTACACACATGCACCTGGCATGATTTTCTTTTTTTTTTAGAGAGAGATTTTTGCTATCTGGCACGTGTACTTGCCAGCGAGTTTGAGAGAGAGAAAGTGAGAAGTCACCCTCTGGGGGGATGGCCACATTGCAATCTCCTCTCCTCCATTTCTCCTCTTGGGATTTTAGGCCCACATGCACATGCACCCAGTGTGAGCTTTAAGTCACCAGGTCCAAGACTCGAACCATGGTCGACTCCGTGGGAGTCCAGCGATGTAACCATGCTGTAGGATCCATGTAGGATCCAGCCACCGCTGGCGCACATAGTGGGTCTTAAGCATCTGACAAGAAAGTCCTGAGGTCTCTTGTGTTGAATGACTGCCGGATAGAGTGACTGGGAGGAGAAAAATCTATTGTAAAATGGTCTTTCTGGTTCTCTTTTTTCCTTCCCACAAAGGGATTTGCTTCCTAAGGAGAAGAACTTGGAAACGGTGCTGACCTTGGCTTTTCTAGAAATAGATAAAGCCTTTGCCAGTCATGCCCACCTGTCTGCCGACGGTATGTTAAACAGTCCCACTCCTCAGGGTCCCTGGGGTGGGTGGGACAAGTTAAGCCCTATGGGGAAGAGATTTTAATGTATGCTTGTTTTAAGGATTTATGATAAATGATTTTATATAAAGAATCACTTTCAGTGCTATTTGGAATCGAAACTAACGTCAGTATCTTTCTTTTAAATGAAATATATTGGAGAATGTTTTAGAAAGAGCAAACAGCTCCAAAACCATTCTAATATTGTATTTCAATTTTTTAAATAGGCATTTATTTATTTATTTATTTATTTATCTATTTATTTGTTGTGATTTTCAAGCTACTGGGTCTGGGACTTGAACCTTAGTTAGCCATATGGGAATCCCATACGTTAGCCACCATGCCACCTGCTGGCCCCTGTATTTTAATTTTTTAAAGATTTAAAAATTTTAAATCTGTTTGTCTTTTTTTAAAAAAACAGATTTATTTATCTATTATTTTTTCTTTTTTAGATTTTTGCTATAGGACACATATGCTTGCCAGAGAGAAGCAGAAACAGAGAGAGAGAGGGAAAGTAAGAAATCACTCCCCAGTGGGGGATGGCCACACCACAATTCCTTCTCCTTCACTCTCCTCTCAGGATTTGGGGCGTGCGCTTGCGCACACACACACACATGCCTGGCATGACTTTCAAGACGCCAGGTCCAGGACTCGCACCGCAAAGTTGGCCATATGGGATCCAGCACATTAACCGCCACGTCACCTGCTGGCCCTGTTTTCTCATTTCATTGACAGTATGTCCATATTATGAATTTTGGAGCTGTTTGGTTTTTGTTTTAGATGGGTCTAATGAACAAGGACTGAATACACTACAGGGTAACCCCATCTAGCTAGGACAGTAATTGTCCAACGGGAAGAAAATTGCCGATACATCCAAAATGAGAAAGGACAGTGGCTCATGTGCACTAATGTGTATAATTAGAAAGGAGATATTTTTCTCCCACTTCTTAAAACAGCTCCATCTTGCAACTTTCCGGTGGTAACTAGTGATATTTTTGTTTATATTTGTGAAACACAGGTGCTTGCCAGCTGCATTTTACAGTTTGCATACCTGATGTCCTTCAGTTTTGAAAGTAAAATATTTCTAGTTTTGACTAAATGTATCAAAACTGTTTTAGGAAAACGTATCTAATGTCTTCTAGTTAGCTGGTCCCCCAATCTCTTGCTGTTAAAGTTAATTCTGAAAACGTCTTCAGTGGCCATGTGCGTGTATGCCTGTAGACCTGGGAACTGATCGGAAAGTGAATCATGCTTAGTCCTTGGTCTGTATTTGGTTCATTTTTTTTCATAAAAAAAATTTAAATATATATATAGTACATATGCACCAAAAAAATGTCATTTTCCAAGTTTTTGGTTGGAGTGCATGGAGATGAAAATTCTCCCCACTTCACAGATAAAAAACTGAAACTCAGATGTGAAGGGCAGTTCAGAGTCGGCGCTGGAATGTCCCTGGCTCAGTGACCTCTCACAGATTATTTAGTGATGAGGAGAAGGTGACTCTGGGAGAGTCCGTTTGCCAAGTGGAAGAAGGTCTTCCTGCTCCTCTCGAGAGCCTTACCACACACTCCCAGCAAGGCATTATAATCTCTCCCCTTGTTCGGGGATTTATTTCCTTTGCAGATTCTTCAGGCCCGTTTTCCCTTCTCCTTCATTATTTGGAACTTTTCCCCCTCCCAGCTGGCCCTCACCTTTAAGATAGGAGTCCAGAGAGGGCGGTGTTCATGCATAAGATTTAGCTCCTGTTCCTCATGGACCAAGCACGTGAAGAAGGGAAATGAAGTGCCTTTTTGCCTTTTTGTCTTTTTATTAAGTTTGTTTTAGAGTGCCTGCTCTTGCCAGAGAAATAAAGTGAGAAAGCACCCCCTAGGGGGAATGGTCACGCTACAGTCTCTTCTCCTCCATTGTCTCTGGTGATTTGGGGCACACACACACGCCTGGCAGGTTTTTCAAGCCACTAGATCGGAACTCTAACTGGGCAATTGGCCATGCAGGATCCCGTAGCCTTTACCATCACACCACCAGCTGGGTTTGCAATGCTTTCTTACAGTTTTTTGTGTTGTTTTTTTTTTTTTTTAAAGGATTTTTGCCCTAAGACGCATGCGCCTGCCAGAGAGAGACAGTGAGATGGAAAGTGAGAAATCACCTGTGAGAGGGGATGGCCACACTGCAGGGCCTTCTCCTCCATTTTCCTCCAAGGATTTTAGGTTCTCCTCCAAGGATTTTAAGTATGCTCACACATGTGCCCAATGTGATTTTCAAGCTGCCAGATTCAGGACTTGAACTGCAGAGAGCCATGTGGGATTCTAGCTGCCTTAAGTACCACACCACCTGCTGGCCCTTCTTTTTTTTTTTTTTTTTTGCTATAGGGTGCATGTCATTCACTGGAGACAGAGACAGAGAGAGAAAGTGAGACAGTACCTCCACAGGGGTATGGCCGCTCCACAATCCCTTCTCTTACATTCTTCTCTTATGATTCTGGACACACATGCACATGTGCCCAGCGTGAGTTTCAGGTCTCCAGATCTGGGACTCAAACCGCAGTCGGACATGTGGGAGTCCAGCAACATAACCACTATGCCATGTGCTGGCCACCCTGCTGGCCCCTCTTAACAGTTGTATTTTTCTAGCTCCCTAAATTTTGGTATGCACTTATATCCTCTACAGCCAGGTTGGCTGTGAATTGGGCTACCTCTTACCCCGTGGTGTTTATGTGGTGCTGGGGGTGAACAGCTGCCGCTCACTGGGCAAAGATTTCAGAGGAGAAAGTTCAAGTTTAACTCGGGCACGTGGCCAACAGTAAAAACCCTAATCCTCCATGGGTGCATCAGCCCCTTATAAAGGACCTCCTTGATGTAGATGCTTAAAACCACCACGATAGATTTGGTGTAAAATATGAGAGGATTCTTTTCTTCAGTTAAATTATAGTCAAAGGGAATTTTGAACCAAGGGAGAGAATTTATTTAACTGGCCTGTGGAAAGATGCCCTTGTCGCATAGACAGTTGTGGAAAGAAATTAATCATAAAAAGGTCATTTGTTTCTAATAATGCAATTAAAACATGTTATTTAATTTAGGTCCTCTGTCATGTGCTCCCCAAGCTTTCGTGAGACATTTTAAAGTTTTTCATTTTATAGCCAATTGTTAGATAGTACAGTGGACCAAGACAGACTATGCCTGGTGTGTTACCAGAGGAGAAAGATGTATTCCCACATTGTTGTTAAATCTTATTTTGTCTGTATTCTTATAGACCAATTAGTTTGTGGGTGTGTGTTTAAATTAATGTTTGGGGAATATTTTACAAGTTCTCCATAAGTGGCCATACCTTTCAAAGATGGCAAAAACTGATATTTGGGTCCTATTTGATCAAGTATATTAAAGCCACTGAAGGTAGAGTGCGGTACGTTGTTTACCTTTTCAATTTGAGGATTAAAAAGAAAAAAAAGAAACTGCCATTTCAGATGTCAAAATTATTTAAATTTGAAAAAAAAAAAACTTCGTCTGATTTGCAGTAAGGAGCGAAGCAGTATCAGTATTATAAGAGGCGACAATCTTCGCTGGGCACAGGCGTGGGTAGGACGGCGCTGAACGAGGTTGTGTAGTGAGTGCCTTTGTCCTCCTAGTTTCTTTCATTGTTTCTTTCAGCATCAGGCGCATTTTCCCTCCCCCTGAGCCCTGTCCTCTGAGGACAAGGACTGTGGCTTACTCAATTTTGCCTCTGATGTTGGCGCCCTGCATAGAATCTGGAAGACTCTCGGTAATTATTTGCACTCGATCTTAGCCAAAAGGCCAAGGACCAATGACACTCGGTAATTATTTGGACTGAAGTAATCCCCACTGCCTACTTTTTCTCACTAAAGTTATTATAATTTATTTCTTGATTCTCCGATAGCTGATTTAACCAAATTATTATTATTATTATTTTAATTCATGATAGAGCACACGTACATGAGCTCTGTAGGACACCTGTGCTCACTGGAGAGAGAGAGGGAGAGTGAGAAATTTAACCCCCGAGAGGATGGCCATACTTCAGTTCCTTCTCCTTCATTCTCTTCTCAGGATTTGGGGCATTCATATACATGTGCCCAGTGTGTTTTTCAAGCCCCCAAATCTGGGACTCAAACCACTCTATTGACCATGTGGGATCCAGCCATCCTAATCTCCAGGCTGGCTCTTTAACCAAATTATTAATGAAATGCGTGCATTTTAATGAATTGTCATTTCTGGGTGGATCTGAATTTTAAGTAGCAGAAACTGCTAGGAATTGGTTACAACCATACGAATGAATTCCTAGGGTGAAATTTAAGGTATAAATGGGAGGAGTGTCCCCAATCATACCACGTTAGCTTTCTTTTTTTTTTTAAGAGGTTTTTTTTTTTTTTTTTTTTTTGCTATAGGGTGCATGCACTCGCCAGAGAGACAGAAAGCAAGAAATCACCCCCCCACAGG
The DNA here is from genome assembly GCA_026018925.1 of Tupaia tana. NCBI lineage: Eukaryota > Metazoa > Chordata > Mammalia > Scandentia > Tupaiidae > Tupaia > Tupaia tana. The sequence continues at coordinate 17,948,986 of JAKSZU010000017.1, forward strand.
GCGGTTGGCTACTCTGCAATTTCTTTTCCATTCTCCTCTCAGGATTTTGGGCATGTACACACACGTGCCCGACATGAGTTTGAAGCCCTTGGGTCCAGGACTCAGACTCCAATTGACTACATGGGAGTCCAGCAACGTAACCATTATGCCATCTACTGGTCCATAGCTTGCTTTTCTTTTTTTAAGAGTTTTTTTTTTTTGCCATAGGGCACATACACTCATTAGAGAGTGAGAAATCACCCCCCCCCCCCCATGGGGAATAGCCATGCCACAATCCTTTCTCCTCAATTTTCCTCTTGGGATTTTGGAAACGCACGCACACATGCCCAATATGAGTTTCAAGCCGCCAGATCTGGGACTTGAACCACAGTCAACCATATAGGAGTCCAGAGATGTTACCACCATGCCATCTGGTGGCCCTTACATGTTAACTTCTTAAGAAAAATAAAATGAAAATAAAACATTCTCATCTCTTCTAGACTTCAGTACCAAAGCTGTTACACCTACATAAAGTATATCAAGTTATCTCATTAGCATTTAAAATACTTTTATTTCAGTTTCAACTGAGGGGAGGAGGGGTATAATTTGAAGAGAATGTCACTTATCAAGAAAACAGCAAGAATAAGGTCCTCTTGCCCTTAATGAATTGCCAGTTTTTAAAAATAATTTGTTAATGCATTTTGAAATTGTCCTTATTCACAAATAGCTAATAGCTGTATATTTTTTGTATTCAGTTTATAGCAATGATATCTACCTTTATAATTAATAAAACTAGCCGGTAAGTCAGATAACATCCCACCAGTCTATTTACTTAGAACTGAAGGGTTGTAATATTGGTAGGAAACAGATTATAATCCTGTATATCCTGTAAGCCCCTCAAAGTGTTTCTAGACTGCTTAAGCGTTGAAAGCAATAAAGCCCTGCACGAGATATATGAATTACAATGAAAAGGCTCCCTGTGATGTTGACAGTGGGAGACAGGGGACCACATTGTGAGTCTTATTGGAAACTTCCATGCACATCGTATTGTGTGATCTTTGTAAGGAAGTCTTAAACTACAACCTAACCTACGTATAAATGCAAGTTTGGGTTTTTTTTTAGAATTTAGAATTTTAGAATTTTGCCATAGGACATGTATGGTAGCTGGAGAGAGACACAGAGACAGGGAAAGTGAGAAATCACCCCCTGGGGAGATGGCCACACTGCAATCCCTTCTTCTCCATTCTCCTCTGAGGATTTTAGACACATGCGCCTGGCATGATTTTCAAACTGCCAGGTCCAGGACTTGAACTGTGGAATTGGCCATGTGGGATCCAATGCCTTTACCACCACACTACCTGCTGCCCTCTAAATACAACATTTTTAAAAATACTCTTCTTGTGCTGGAGATAGCTGAAAGGGGAAAAAAAAATTAGGGATAGTCTTGGAGAGGCTTATTCTTATTATGCTGTTACTGCTTCAGTTCATTACTTGTATTGGTGTTTGTGAGTTTTGCATGTCTGGACACTGTATTGGTTTATGCATATTATTTGCAGAGTTGAATTATTACCAGAGGTTTTTACAGTTTGAAAAGTACAGCTTTTCTTCTTTATGTTGTCATTCAAAGTCTAGAACATTTTTCTTCTAATATGTGGGCCTGCAACACGGGGGGAAAGAGAGAGCTGCAGAAATACCTGTTTCATGAATTACATCATTTATAAACCTGCCTCGGAATGCAAAAGCCTTAGGTTTTATTCGAACAGTGAATTTATATTAGTCCTGTATTCAAAAATGCCTTCAAGATACTAAATCTTCGCCTTAAGCACCATTCACAGATGAGTGTGTTACTCCTCAGCTCTGGTTTGGGAGGTGCTTGGACTTTTTTTCTCAGTCTATCTTTAATTCCCAGTCATTTGGTGGTATACTGTAGTTCAGGTCCTCTCTAATAACCACGTACTGCTTTTCAGATCCCAATTACTCGGTGCTATCACCACGAATTTGCCCTCTGTCATTGGGACAATTCTGACACTGCTCCATCCAAATTTATAGTGCATTTTCCCCAACTCAGTAAAGGTACTGATTTACGGTGTTCAAGATTAAGTGTTTAACTGAGTGTACGTGTATGTGTGTGAGTGTGTGCATAGGTAAATGTGTGTATGTGTGTGTGTGTTGCCATGGGTGTGTTTTGGTGCACATGCATTTTTGTATATTGTTTTTCCCCACCTTGCAAGCCACAAAACTAAGAAGTGTTAACTCTGTCTGGAAAAAACTAGACTCAACTACAAAATACCATCAACTTGAGCACACTGAGTTTGAGAATGGGCGATTTGGCATCTCCTGGAATATGATGTTATTTGCTAGTGACATTTTTACCAAAATAAAACCCCTTCCCCTTATTTTGCAGCTCTTTCTCTGCCCTCCCCTGTGTTGCAGGTTTGTAATGTGTGAGCACAATTCCTGGGTGAATTTCCTATTTGCCTCTGTGCGTGTTATTTGTGGCAGAGAACTGTGCCCGGTCAGCAGCTCTAGACCTGGAGCCCGTGGACACTATATGCTGGGCTTCAGTGGAAACAGAGATCTGCTTAATTTTGCCCCAGGTGAAGGAGTCCAGCGGTTCCTTGCCTGAACTACTGGAAGGTTCCCACATCCTCTTTGTCCCATTAGTTGAGATGACTTGCAGTAGAAATTGTCCAGTGAGTGTTAAGAACTTATTGAAAGATATCTTAGTTTTCTAGTTTTGTTGTTAGGGCAAAAAGTGAGAATTGTTACTTCCATGTTAAATGTTAAATGAAAATAAATGCTGATTTAATATTTCTATGCTTAGATGCTTGAATAAACCAGAATCAACAGTTAGTTTTGGAGTCTTTCCCATAAATGCTGGGATTTTGGAACTGTGAAGTTGGATTGGTAAAAAGCTCTTTTAAATCCCTGGCTTGCAGAGCTATGCATTATAAGCCTAGACAAATAAACCATTGTTTATGAAATTCTGGCTCTTTTGTGGCCAGTGGAAACCTACTTTCAAAAAAAGCTATTGCTGACAGTTTAAAGAAAGGGAAGGAGTACTAAATTTCTTCTGTGTTATCTGAGTATATACCTGCGTTCTCTTTCCTGGCCTTTAAATCATTTGAAAATACACCAGTTTACATTGTAGCTTTTCCATTGGACAGCTCTTTTGGGAAACTGGATAAGAGTACCTTTGTAGGGGCTGGGCTTGGTCCTGCATACGAGTCTCAGCTATTTGGGAGGCTGAGGCAGGAGAGTTGCTAGTTTGAGGCCAGCCTAGGCAATCTGACAAGACCTTTCTAGGAAGAAAGAAAAAAAGAAAGAAAGAAAAGAAAGAGAGTACATGTGTAATACAACATCACTGATATTTATGTTAAACTTTTATAATATACAATGACAAATATATATGTAACAGTTCCAAAATCAGGAGATCAATGGGAAGATAATGCAACTGTAAATGCTATTTCTCAGTAAATTCAGCATGATATTAAAAAATTAAATAGTTTACTCATGTTTTTCCATTTTACTTTACTGATTAAAGCAGGCATCTTAATTTACTGATTGGAAAATCTACTTTTATAGATATTTTGTTTCAAAATGCATTACTGATGAAGTTTTCGAAACTATCTTTTGGAGAAAAAAAAAACCAACCTCAGAAAGATTGCATCTCAGTAACACTTTGTTTTTTTCCTAACTCTACTTTTAAAGCCAAAATCATCTTTGGATGATCATCCAAGCATTTTGTTGAAATGCTTTAAATAACACTGTCACTGGAGAAAATACCTGCTTTAAATAAGTTGTCTTCTTCCATTTCTTCCACTTTGCTTTATGTCGTAGACCATACTTTCACCATAGTCTCACTTTTGACAAGGCTCAATGCACTTTGAAACTTTGCCGAGCGTTAAAGAGCTGAGGATGGACGTTGTCAGGATGTAGCAGAGGGAGACACAGAGGTGCTGTCAGTCTAGGACGGAGGAAATAGTGGCAGCCTGGAGCCCAGTAACGTTGCATTTTATTGGTCATTAGTCAGAGATAATTAACATTCTTGGAAATTAATATCTGGAACGCCCTGGGCGCGAGCGGGCAGGCCGGAAGGAGCAGCAGCTGGCAGTACGAGCCTGCATTTGGGGACAGACTGTCTATGCCCCCTGGAGTGAGGAGCGGTTAACTACACCAAGTTTACAAGAAACTTAAAATAAATTTCATTCCTCACCCTCCAGATTTTCTGCTAATATAGTAGTACCTTTGTTTCATGGCTAAGAAGGATAAACATAAACAGAAAAGAACATAAGCCTTTAGCCATTTTAAGATTTTTTTTGGTGAATATTCGTAAAATTAAGACAGTTGTAGAAGGAAATAATATAAAATATAGCAGTTGGAGAGCTGATAAAATGCCCTTGGCGTATGTCACTTAGCCTATTAACTGAGTACTTTCATGGGACAGAAGGGAAAAAATGGAATGAGAAACCTTCTAAGCCCATAGATTAGAGCAAAGTCACCTTCCCCACGGGCTTGGTAGACCTAACTCCCCCCGCCTTACCAGCCAGTCTAATTAAATGCCAGTGCTCATCAGTCCTGACACCTGGTCTGTACACAAAGGTGCCGTTTTAATTACTGATTTAAGTCAGCTCCACTTTATATGAGTAGAGGCCATTGGGAGACACTGATGCCATTTACCAAATTAGATTAGCGGCCTTTTCTGTTTGCATGGAGCCTTGTTACTGAGTTAAGTACTTGTTTCTCTGCATGCTGTTACTTACATAGTTCCTTTGCATTTTGTTTGCATAGCTCTAGTTAAATTAGATTGATACATTTCAGTGTTAGTTTATCATGCCTGTGTTTTATTTTGTAATAAAAATTCCATACCCAATCCTTTGGTTGTTACTAACTGGTACTCTTTTCCATAATATTTGTAGCAACGCTTCTGGCCTCTGGGACTACTGCGACAGTAGCCCTGTTGCGAGATGGGATCGAACTGGTTGTAGCCAGTGTTGGGGACAGCCGGGCCATTTTGTGTAGAAAAGGAAAACCCATGAAGCTGACCATTGACCATACTCCAGAAAGAAAAGATGAGAAAGAAAGGTACAGTCACTACTGATCAATCCTTTTATGCAATGACATTTGTAGTTCAAGACAGAAATGAAAATTTGCAGGCCAGTGGGTGACATGGTGGTTAAGGCAGCTGGATCCCACATGGCCAACTGCATGGTTCAAGTGCTAGACCTGTGGCTTGAAAATCACACTGGGTGCGTGTGTGTGCGCTCAGAATCCAGGGAAGAGAATGGAGGGGAAGGAATCATGGTGTGACTATCCCCTATGGGGGGTGATTTCTCACTTTCCCTCTCTTTCATTCTCTCTCTTTCTCTCTCTCTCTCTGGTGAGAACATGTACCTTATAGCAAACTAAAACAAACAAACAAATGAAAAAAGTTTTTTTTGAGAGATTGGTGCTATAGGGTGCATGTGCTTCTTGGAGAGGCCAAGAGAGACAGACAAAAGCAAGTGTTTTTTTTTTTTTTTTTTTTTCCATCCATCAAAACCTTTATTAACATTGTGAACAGGTTCAGCTATTACTGAAACTGGTTAATTTCTAAACTCGGGGCAAATGGCTGTCGTGCAGAGTAATGCCACCATTGGGCACTGTGAAAGCAAGACTGGAGAACTAACAGCCACCCCTCAGATAGAGGACCAGGTGCAGGGTGGACTTAGAACAGAGTAATGTCTTCACTGGGCACTGTGAACGTAAGACTGTAGAATTAACAGCCACCCCGCAGATGGAGGACCAGGTGCAGGGTGGACTTAGAACAGAGTAATGTCTTCACTGGGCACTGTGAATGTAAGACTGAAGAACTAACAGCCACCCCGCAGATGGAGGACCAGGTGCAGGGTGGACTTAGAACAGAGTAATGTCTTCACTGGGCACTGTGAATGTAAGACTGAAGAACTAACAGCCACCCCGCAGATGGAGGACCAGGTGCAGGGTGGACTCTTTCTCAATGTTGTAGTCAGAAAGAACACGGCCATCATCCAGCTGTTTGCCTGCAAAGATAAGCCTCTGCTGGTCCGGGGGGATGCCTTCTTTATCCTGGATCTTGGCCTTCACATTCTCAGTGGTTTCACTGGGCTCCACCTCGAGGGTGATGGTCTTGCCAATGAGAGTCTCATGAGGATCTGCATTTGGACCCGCCCCTGAATGTGAAGATCCTACATACGAACCAAGCTGAGTCCTCTCGAACTAGCCACACACCCTCCTGACAAAGCTGCTTGCAGTGAATCAAAAGCAAGTGTTTTACCCTCCAGTACTCACCACTGTGACTGGCCCTTTACTTTTTATTATGTTATTTTATTTTAAAAGTTTGCTTAGCTCTTAGCTCCCAGAACACATAGGGAGCTATCTAAACTGAAATCCATAACCCTTCCATGTGGGTCACCATTTCAGACAGTCATTTTTTTAAATAATTATTTTATTCAACTTTATTTTTTTATTTTATTTATTTGTTTATTTATTTAAATTTGACCAGAGAGGGATAGTGTGAGAGAGAGAGAGAAAAGTGAGAAGGCAAGCTGCCAAGTCTGGGACTTGAACCACCCTCAGCCATCTGGGAGTCTAGTGCCATTAACCACCACACCACCTGTTGGCCCCAGAGAGTCATCTTTTAGTGCTGTGCCACCATCAAGCCTTAGGGCCTTTGTGTGTGTGTGTGTGTGTGTGTGTGTGTGTTTGTGTGTATCATAGGGTATATGTGCTTCCCAGAAAGAAGTGAGAAATCACCCTCTGAAGTAGAATGGGCATGCCACAAACCCTTCGCCTCTTTACCTGTTGGGATTTGGGGCACACATACCCCACCCACTATGATTTTCAAACCACCAGATCTAGGACTCAAACTGTGATCAGTCAAGTGGGAATCCAATGTCTTAACCACCACACCACCTGCTGACCCCTCAGGGCCCTTTTGTTAAAAAATGGTCTCACTGTGTTGCCCAAACCAAACTCAAGCCCGGGATCCTCCTGCCTCAATCTGCCAAGTCACTGGAGTTATAGACACAAGCCATGCCATCTTGCTTTTAGGTTGGACTGGGAATTGAACCCAGGTACCCTATGTGGTTGGAGTGTGTGGATCACACTGTCTCAGGAACACATGCCATCACAGATGGGCCAATTTTTGCATTTTTAAACAGATGACATGCTTAAGTTTAACAGTGAGTTGGTTTTTGCATATTACATCATTGTCTTTACCCTTTTTTTGGCCAGGATCAAGAAGTGTGGTGGTTTTGTAGCTTGGAATAGCTTAGGACAGCCTCATGTAAATGGCAGACTTGCAATGACGAGGAGTATTGGCGATTTGGACCTTAAAACCAGCGGCGTGATAGCAGAGCCGGAAACAAAGAGGATCAAGGTAAGAAAGGACTCGAAAGGCCCAGTGCACCGAAGGGCGAATAGGGGCTGCCTCCAGCCATAAGCTTTCTTGGAAGCCTTAACTGAGGCCAAAATGATTTTTAAAAAATTTTGCCAGAGATCACATTTGTTCACTCAGAGAGAGAGAGAGATAAAAAGCAAGAAAGCACCCACGTGGAGAACGGTCACACCACAGTTTTTCTCCGTTTCTCCATCCTGTCGAGATTTTGAAAACATCAGGTTTATTCTTGGTGGTTGATCCTCACTATTTTTGCCCTCTGAACAGGCTTGACATTCGTACTCTCGGCCTCCACGCTCTTCACAGACGACCGCTCGGGAAAACAGATAAAGTCCTGGCTTCATCAAGGCTGTTCCAAGCTGAAGTCTAGTTTTTAACCAGATGCGTTCTGTTCTCCTTGCAGCTACAGCATGCTGAGGACAGCTTCCTGGTCCTCACCACGGACGGGATTAACTTCATGGTGAACAGTCAAGAGATTTGTGACTTTGTCAATCAGTGCCACGATCCCAATGAAGCAGCCCATGCGGTGACTGAGCAGGTGACATAGCAGAACTGTTAAAAAAGTCCCAGGTGGGAGGATGCTGAAGGACAACCCCAGGCATGTGGTCTCGGGGCGGCCTTCAGTGGCTCAGGAATGTGGTCTCGGGGCGGCCTTCAGTGGCTGTCACAGGCTGGAGATTTCTTTGACAACTTGTGTTTTAGCTTGAGCGTTATAATGGATTTTAATCCTGATTCCATCATATTTCCAGTTAGAAACATTTTTACAATTTTCCCCAGAAATTAAGAAAAATTAATATGCCAAGGGAATGTGTTGGGTTTATGTTTTGACTTTGTATTACATCTTTAAGTAGTAGTAGAAACAGTAAATTACAACAGTAGTAAAAGAATGTGTCTAAGAAAAATTAATATGCCAGGGCAATGTATTAGGTTTATGTCTTTGCCTTTTTTTTTTTTTTTTTTTTTGAGAGGTTTTTGCTATAGGGCACGTATGTTTGCCAGAAAGACAGAGAGACAGAAAGTGATGGGGGATAGCCACACCGCAATCCCTTCTCCTTCATTCTCTTCTTGGGATCTTGGGCACGCACACACACGTGCCTGGCATGAGTTTAAGCCACTGGGTCCGGGACTCAAACTGTGGTTGACTACATGGGAATCCAGTGACATAGCCATTACGCCAACTGCTACTCCCTTTAGTGAGTATGTTTTACAGTTTGTGTTTTTACAAATTGTCAGTTTTTGCCACAGGGCACATACGTTTGACAGAGAGAGACAGACAGAGGGAAAGTGAGAAATCACTCCCTGGGAGGATGGCCACATCGCAGGCTCCACTCTTTTCCATTTTCCTCTTGGGATTTTGGGCATGCGTACACACCTGCCCCACATGATTTTCAAATGACGGTCTGGGACTCAAACTGTGGTTGGCCATGTGGAATCCCACCCCAACCTCCATGCCATCTGCTGGTCCCAAGATTTTTATTTCTTTGGGCTAACTTCCTAGAAGCAGAATTGCTGCCCACAGACCTTACGCGAAGACCCGACGGTGTGTCAGCCCACACTAAATGCTCTGCGGTGCTTCACTCTTCAGGAGCGGCCTGTCACTGCCCAGCGCACTGGTGTTTCTGGTGCCAGAATCACTGCCATGGAATAAGTTAATATGCTTGTTTTAGGCCATCTGTTATTACATGTGCAATTTAATAAGCCTTGTGGGCATTGATATGGGGTGAAAGAATTACAGACGATTATGAAGCGATTGGGTTTGTAACCGTATAGAAAACCAGCTTGGCTTTCTAGAGGAAGGATGATTTTTCTGTGTACAGATTCTGACTTCTGGTGTTTTTCTCTTAACTTCCTGCTAACCCTCGCAGGCCATCCAGTACGGCACCGAAGATAACAGTACTGCGGTCGTGGTGCCTTTCGGTGCCTGGGGGAAATACAAGAACTCTGAAATCAACTTCTCATTCAGCAGAAGCTTTGCCTCCAGTGGACGATGGGCCTGATTGCCAGCTGGGGTGTGAGATTTTTGTGCAACAGTTTTTCACCGAGCAGGTCAAGAAACCCATGAGTTCCAAACAGTTTCCTGTACCAGTGTGACCTTATGACTCGCTAGATCGGTACACAAGTCAGTGTGAACTTCATCGCCCCCAGAGTAGCTTTCCCGTCAATACCCATCGCATTTACGGCCAGCCGTTCATGCTCAGTATAAATCCACGTGCAATCAAGCTGCTAGCATAGAGTGAGCAAATGAAAGGGCTCACTCGTGACACACTTGCTGAAAGTGTCACGTTTCTAATTTTTAAGATTCTTAGGCAGCTATAGGTTTCTTTTGATCATTTTCATTTTTTCTTCATTTGAACAAGTTCAAGTGCTTTAAAACTAATCAGTTTGAACTTTTGACACCTTTTCGATGTTATCTGCAAGTGTTTGTTTTGAATAACCGTACCAACGAGTAGACGTGAACACTGAGTTCACCGTACCATATTTTGTATTCTGGACCACTGACTGATAGATGTAACCGTATAAAAGAAATTAATTCAGATAATATGACCTTGTTAATTTATATACATGTGTATAAACAGCTTGCTTATGTATTTTACTTGTGCAACCAGCCTCCCATCCCCATTCATTCCTGTTTTTCTGCACGTAAGAATGCTATATAGATGTGGCAAGTTTCTTTTTTTTGGAGAGAGATTTTTGCTAAAGGGCGCATGTGCTCGCCAGAGAGACAGAGAGATGAAACAAAAAGTGAGAGATCACCCCTGGGGGGAATGGCAACACCACAATTCCTTCTCCTCTATTCTCCTCTTGGGATCTTGGGCATACATGCACACAGGCCTGGCATGAGGTTTAAGCCAACAGGTCTGGGACTCGAACTGCAGTCAACTACTTGGTAGTCCAGCGACGTAACCATTGTGCTATCTGCTGGTCCCAACGTGACAGTTTCTTAATATCAAAAAAGAATGCACAAGCTGGGTCTTTTGATCAAAACAATACAAATTTAAATGCTGACAGTATCCAGTGTTTTCCATTGTTATCTCTAACTTACATTTTATGTTTTGTATGAAGTATGCTTATGCCACTTTTTGTATAGAGTAAGTGAGTTGGATAATTTGTTAGTGGACTCATATCTATAGACATAGATTGAGGTTTATGTTTTTTGCTTACTTCTAAGACTTTAGGAGAAAGCATAAATCTAAAATATTGAAAAATTCCACCTTTCACTTTGCTATGTCATTTAGGAGTATAAAACCATAGTTCTTTTTATCTGCATGTTAAGTTCGCTATTGAAATGTGGATCTCTAAATGTGTGTTTGGAGTTATATCTGCCGTTTATTTCTGCAAACTGTAAATTTGTTGTGTGTGTGTACATATGTATATTTTGGAGTAATATAAATTAAAGGGAACAATCCTGCATAGTTCCTTCAGTAGTTAGCTGTAAATTATTGATAAACTTATCCTAAAGACTCTTGACAGGGGGCAGCAAGTGGGGTGGTGGTTAAGGCACTGGACTCCCACATGGTTGACTCCAGTTCAAGTCCCAGATATGCTTTCTAACTTTCCTCTCTCTCTTTCTGTCTCTCTCTGGTGAACATATATGCCCTGTAGAAAATGGAAAATAATAATGATAAATAAAATTAAGTAACTAATTCTTTTTTTTAAAAAAAAAGACTTTTGACAAATAGAGGACAGTTTCTTAAAATAGAGAACTGGTGGTTATTTGCAGTTGAGGCAAATTTAAAATGATTTAAAATGACCGTAGGAGATATGTTATGGTGGGTAATTAATGTTGAAAACCCAGGAAGAGTGCCAGCATATTGAAGCTACATCATCATATGTAATTTTCATACCAGGAACAGGATGTGAGAAAAGTTGTGTGTGTTAAGAACAACATGGAATTTTGTGGTAGAAATGAAAGAAAAAGAAGCCCAAAACCAGTTTGCTATAGTAAATATTTTCATCTCCCAGTTTTCAGGATTGACATTTTTTAGTTTTTAAAAAAAGTTTTTTAAGATGGAAGAGTGCCCCAAATAAAGATTCACCTAGTCTAACCTCTTTGGAAATGGAAGATAAACTTTGAGTTTTAATTCATCTGGAATCGTCTTTTGGAAAACAAGTACTATAAAACAGTTTCATTTTTTTGGCTAAGGAGGTTCGACTTGTCTGGGAAATGAGTACCCAAAGGTCAAGCTGGAAAACTTCTTGCTTTTTCTAAGTCAGTTATTGGACCAGAAATGCGGACGCTACATTTAGGAGTGTAGGGAATTTCCAAACAGGCAAAGCAGAACTCAAAAGCATAAAAATGACCTGCATTCTAAAAATGCAGGTTTCTTTTCTTTTTTTTAAATTTATTTTGATTTGTGATAGCACATAAGCACACACAAGCAGGGAAGAGAGAGAGAAAGAGCGAGAACAGCACCCTCCACAGGGTCTCACCATGCCGCGATGCCCTCCTGACCCTCCAGCTCCTCGGGATCCTGGGTGGCATCCTCAGTTTGCTCCTGAACATGCCACCAGGGTGGACCCCGGTCTCATTTTTGTTTTGGATTCTTCACAATACTGTTCTCTCTCTTCTACTGTAAAGACTAAGGGTGGGAGTGATGTAGGCGAGTCAGAGGCCTGAGGGACATGGATGGATGGAGGAGGATTGCCACTGGCTTGAGGACTTTGTAGGGTGGTGGTCTGAGGTGGACCTGGCTCTGCTTCACTTGAAAAAGTTTTAAGAACCCTAAGCCAGTCATCTGTGACTAAACATAAAACATACTGGTGTTTGTATCTTTCAAGCCACAGTATGAAAGCATAATCTGAAATGTAGGGCTTTTGTGTTTTGTTTCAGTTTTTTAGGGCATGTGCACTCCCCAAAGAGAGAGAGAGACAGAGGGAGAGGGAGGAGTCACTCTTCAGGGGGGAGGCCACACTGCAGTCATTCTTCCTTCTCCTTGGGATTTGGGGCATGCATGCACACGCACCTGACGTGTTTTTCGACAACGCATCGGCCGTGTGGGTTCCAATACCTTAACTTGCACGCCCCCTGCTGGCCCTTAGGTAGATTATTATACTCCATTAGAAATAAGCATACAAGTATTAGACTTCTAAATGTATCGCTGGAAATTATGCACATGGTCATTTAAAAGAGGACTGTTCCAAATATAGTTTTTTAGTTATAACTGTGATTTTGCCGTGTGGGTGTTGTAGGTGTGGTATAAGTTAAATTACTGTAATAAAGCACACCTGTCATACTATTTGCTTTTCATTTTTAAGTTCTTTATAACTTACCTTTCTCATGTGTGTTGCCAGCCTATATGTCAACATTCATTGGGTGAGATAGTTTTAAATTGTGATTTTTTTTTCAGAAGTATAAATTCTTTTTTTAAAAATTTTATTTATTCATTCATTTATTTCAATTTGACCAGAGAGAGAGAGAGAGAGAGTTAAAGCCAACAGGTCCAGGACTCGAACCACGGTCGGCCATGTGTGAGTGTCCAGTGCCTTAACAACCACTCCACCTGCTGGTCCCCAGAAGTATAAATTCTTTTTTTTTTTTTTAGAGGTTTTTGTTATAGGGTGTGTGCGCTCGCCAGACAGACAGAGAGAGACAGAGAGACAGAAAGCGAGAAATCACCCCCCGGGGGGATGGCCAACGCCACAATCCCTTCTCCTCCATTCTCCTCTTGGGATCTTGGACACGCACGCACACGTGCCCGGAGTGAGTTTTAAGCTACCGGGTCCGGGATGTGAACCACGGTCGACTACGTGGGAGTCCAGTGACATAGCCATTACGCTAACTGCTGGTCTCGAGAAGTATAAATTCTTTTTTTTTTTTTTTTTTTTTTTTTTTTTTTTTTTTTTTGATAGGGCGTGTGCGCTCGCCAGACAGACAGAGAGAGACAGAGAGCCAAAAAGCGAGAAATCACCCTCCAGGGGGATGGCCACGCTGCAATCCCTTCTCCTCCATTCTCCTCTCGGGATCTTGGGCACGCACGCACACGTGCCCAGCATGAGTTTGAAGCCACCAGGTCTGGGACGCGAACCGCGGTCGACTACATGGGAGTCCAGCGACATAGCCATTACACTAACTGCTGGTCCCTATAAATTCTTAAGTATGTATGTATTCAAAAGTAAATGCGGTCTTTCTCTTCATCAGTTGTTCATTTGTTACAGATTATTTTGTGTAGCTTACAGTTTTATAAGTTTTTCTGAAAAAAGAAAACATTTTGGAAGGATCCATTTTGATTATTTGTACTCTTGTGATGTGAACTTTTCTCAAATTCCAACATAAAAAAATTACTTTGAAGAATCATTAGGACATAATCTAAAAAAGAAAAAATGTCTAAAAGGAAATTTAATTTTTAAAAGGATCTTGGCAGAGAATGATAAGGCTGATATTAATTCTTCAGTATCAGACAGGACCTTTTGTTTTCTTTCCAAGAACAGGCATCGATTTAATTTCATGGTTATATAGTAAGAAAATGCTTTCAGGCCAGGTGGAGTTCAAATTTAACATGAAACAGTTAAACACCAATGCATTTCTATTTTTCTTTAGTACCTCAATGGTTTTCATACACCCATGTCCGAAAAAAGTGACATGAGCGTTTCGTTGGGGTACATTTTACTGTATTTATTAGATCCACTTATATTGTGACTTAAGCAGAAATAAGTCACGTCCTTAGTAGGCGAACAAAACATTACGATGGCTGCCAGTGGCTTCTGGATGAGACCTGTTGATCTCTGGCGGCACCCAGTGGTTGTCAGATGGTTGATATGGCTCCTCCGTATTTATGTGTGGTGTTGGCTGTGAAATCATGGAGTTCTTCCACCTCCAAGAACGACTCACCTGCCATTGGAGTCTAGTACAGAACTGAGCAACCCAATGTGTGCCAATTAACTTCAATTCTGCCAAAGTACTCTTGTGTTTGTGTGCGGCATTGCTAACCAAGGTACTACTTGGCAGTATAGTGCCTCCTGTGGTGAGTTGATGTAATTGCTGCTTTGACTGTCGAGAATGTGAACTGAAGACAGCTGCCTATCTCAGTGTTCAAAATATCACTCTAATAAAATACATGCATAAAAAGAGTCCATCTTTTTAAAATTATTTTTACTTAATTTTATTTATCAGTATTAGTACTTTTCATCTTGCTACAAGGCAAGTGCACTCACCAGAGAGAGACACACGCACAGAGAGAGAGAGACAGACAGAGAAGGAGAGGGAAAGTGAGAAAGTAAGCCACCAGGTCCAGGACTCAAACTGTGGTAGGCCACGTGAGAGTCCAGCACCTCAACCACCACACCACTCACTGGCCCCTTAAACAGTTTTAAAAATCCAACTGTTTATTTGGCATCCTGAAGGACTCCCGACATTTATTATGTAAGCAATCTTGTCAATAATATAAAAGAGTAATGTAATTCAATGAAGAGTTGAGAATTTCCCTTATTAGCCAAATTATGGCTATTTCCAAAATCATTGTGAAGGGTCTTGGGGGGTGGGGGGAAGGTATATTCTTCCCTATTCAGATCTTTTTGCTCTGATCTGAGCAGTATTTCTCTCTTTAATTTCCCTCTTCCACACTTTGATGGTACATCAGAGGGTATCATAATGGTTTCTACAATGGTTTGCCCCCAGTTTCTGTTTTTGTGATTTATTTTACTGTAGCATTTCCATACAAAAAGTTAAAACTCAGTGTTCGGACCAGCAGTTGGTATAATGGCTGTGCCGCTGGACTCGCATGATAGTTGACGACGGTTCGAGTCCCAGACCTGGTGGCTTAAACTCACACCAGGCATGTGTGCGTACCTAAGATCCCGAGAGGAGAATGGAGGAGAAGGGATTGCGGCGTGGCCATCCCCCCTGGGAGGTGATTTCTTGCTTTCTGTCTCTGTGTCTTTCTGGAGAGCGCACGTGCCCTATAGCAAAAACCTCTCCCCAAAACAAAAAACAAAAAAAAAACAAGCAAAAAAACCCTGATGTTTACAAGTGATGCCATAGAACTCAACACTGTGCATTTAACATGAGGGTTTTTTTTTTTTTTTTTATAATTTTTTGCTATAGGGCACATGTGCTCACTTAACAGAGAGATAGAGAGAGACGGAAGGTGAGAAAGCACCCCCCAGGGAGAATGGTCACACCATAGTCCCTGCTCCATTTCTCCCTCCTTTCAGGATGGTGGGCACACACCATGTTTCTCAAGCCACCAGGTCTGGGACCCAAACTACATGGTTGGCCACGTAGGACTCAGCCGCCTTAATCAACACACCCTGGGCTGAGCCCAGCCTCGTATTTAAAATCTTAATTTGTTCTAGCAAGTTACGCAGGCAAAGATGAGAAGTATGACTGGTGCTCGAGGTAAGAGCAAGGATACTGTTGTAAGACACAAACCTAGGAGTCCTTAGGTCCTGCCAAGTTCTTTACATAGGCATAGTCCCTGATGCTAGATCTGTCTAAGAATCAATGGGGGAGGCGGGAACCAGCAGATGGCATGGTGATTAAGGAGCTGGACATTCTCACATGGCCAAGCATGGTTCTAGTCCTGGACCTGGTGGCTTGCTTTCTCACCTCCACTCTCTGTCTCTCTCTCTAGTCAAAATAAAATAAATGGATGAATAAATAAAATTAAATAAATAACTCTAAAAAAAAATAAAATGTGGGAGCCTGCAAGTGGCATGGAGGTTGAGGCACTGGAGTCCCACATGGCCGACTGCAGTTCAAGTCCCGAACCTGGTGGCTTGCTTTCTCTCTTTCTCTTTCTCTCTCTGTCTCCCTCTGGTCAAATTAAAATAATAATAAATAGCAAATACAATTAAATAAATTATTCTTTAAAAAGAAAATCATTCCAGGCATGTGTGCATGTGTGTCCAAAATCTCCGGAAGAGAATGGAGGAGAAGGGAATGCGGAGTGGCCATCCCGCCTGGAGGGAGATTTCTCATTTTCCATATCTCCAGGGAGCACATGTGCTCTATAGCAAAAACTTTTTAAAAAAAGAAAGAATGAGGGACCAGCAGTTAGCGTAATGGCTATGTCGCTGGACTCCCACGTAGTCGACCGTGATTCGAGTCCCGGACCCGGCGGCTTAAACTCACGCCGGGCGCGTGTGTGTGTGTGCCCAAGATCCCGAGAGGAGAATGGAGGAGAAGGGATTGCGGCGTGGCCATCCCCCCTGGGGGGTGATTTCCTGCTTTCTATCTCTCTGTCTCTGTCTGTCTGTCTGGCGAGCGCACGCGCCCTATAGCAAAAACCTCTCCAAAAAAAAAAAAAAAAAAAAAAAGAAAGAATGAAAAAGAACAATTGCATGAATGTCAATTTTTTTGCAACCAAAATAAACTTGTACTTTAATTCCATTTTCCTCCACTAAGTTTTTGAAGTCCTCTCATAGGATGGGCGAAATGAGAAACCAAAACAACCATATCCCCTGACTGGCCCCAGCTCTTTCAGGAACAGCGTGTTGCTCAGGCCAGCCTGGAGCTTGTGATCCGCCTCCCTTACTTGAGTCTCTGGAATTCCCAGTGCCCACCACCGTGGCAGCCTTTAGGTTGGACCGGAAATTGAACCTGGGCCTCCCACAGGGTCGCAGCCTGTGGAGCCAAGCATGTTAACAGTAGGAGCCACTTTGGTTGGCTCTTCCTTCTTTCTTTCCTTTTTAAAACTTTTTTCTAGGAGCCACCAGGTGGTGTAGTGGCTAAGGGCATTGGACTCGATATGGCCAACAGTGGTTTGAATCTGGACCTGGTGGCTTGCTTTCTCACTTTCCCTCTCTCTGGTCAAATTTTAATAAATTAATAAATAAAATAAGTAATAGTTAATTTTTTTTTCTATAAAGTATATGAGCTTTCTGGGTAGAGAGGGGGAAAGTAAGAAAGCACCCCATGGGGAAGATGACCATGTAGCAATCCCTTCTCCTCCATTCTCCTCTTGGTATATTGGGCACGCATGCACATGCACCTAGTGTGTTTTTCAAACCTCTGGGTCCAGGACTCAAACCACATAGCTGGCCATGCAGGACCCAGCTGCCTGAACTTCCATCCTGCCGGCTGGCCCAATAAATGGAATTTAATACCTGGAATATTTTTTAAATTTAAATTTCATAAGGTAAATATTGAGTGCCTAATCTGTCCTAGCAGCTCTACAACAGGAAAAAAACAAACAAACAAACAAACAAACAAACAGATTGTGACTTGTGATAAGCAGGTAGCTAGTAATGAACAGTGGCCCTAAGAAAATAGCAGAAGGACACGTGTCACATCCATCACAACTTATCAGGAGTTATAACAATGAAAACGCCTTCTTCCCAGCCAGCTCCTGGTGCCAGGAAGGTGCAGCAAATCTCATTTTTCTTCCTTGGTACCTGAGGAAGACACATAGGGATGACTGTAAATTTCCCTCTTATCATTCCTCATAAATACAACCAGACATTTTGGTCAATGTCCTGATTCCCACTGGGGAGATAAACTAATTGGGCAGTTCATCCAAATAAAGATGCTATCATCATGGCTCACACTGGGCATGCGCAGTTACATATTCAAATTCCTCAAATTCTTCACCTGTGAGAGAGCTGCAGCAAGGGCAGGAAGAAGCCTGGGAATTCAAAAAAGAACATCCATAGTGTGACAGACCTCCCACAGTTAAATATTCATTATCACCTCCGGTAATAAAAATGACACCCAAACCAGTTCCAAAGCAGCTGCTACCTAGCAACCTGCCCACCCAAAGTTCTTTGGGGTATACTTCTTTTTTAAAATCTTTCTTTCCTATTAAATTTTCTTTTCTACTTACTTTTATTGTGGTTATAGCTTTATCTTGCGCCTAGGGACAGGTCTCTCATTTTAGTGATCTGGGCCCAAAGGACCAAGGATTTTACACAATGCAACTCAGCACTCTCCCATCCTATGACAGAATTAAACATGGAGGTGTTTACAGCAAGGCACGTTTAGTAATACGCCATTGTGTAGCTCTCGAAATGAACAAGATGACTCTGTAAGGAAGGGATTATGAATGTTGTTAGTTGGGGGGACTCCAATTTATAAACTTATCAAGGCCAGTAAAGAGTAGAATTAGAAATTCTCAGTAAATGTTAAATTTTTTTCATCTGATACTTAGCACGCATTCGGAATATAAAGTGTCTATTTGATATCGTTTACAGTGCCTGTTACACGCTCGGTTTAGGAGAAGTTAACATTAGAAGAGCAGCATGTTCTGTGTGTGGCTCCTCTCTGCTCTCTAAGTCCCTGGGGGGACCTTTGCAGTGAAACCAAACTCTTTCCTGCTTTGGTTTTGTTTGCTTCCTTTTCAAATCCGTGTCATCTTCCTGCTTGTACTTTTTTGGTTTTTTTTTGCTAGAAGGCCCAGCCTACAAAAGGGGACCCCCATGATGTCAGGGCCAGCAAAAGACAGGAAGTTTACACAGAGCCCACCCACTGCCAGAATTGGCTTGGATCCTTTTGTTTCCAAGATAAAGTTGCTGTTTGCATTGGAGAGTCTGTCATCAGGACTCTGTTGCATAAAGAGAAAGATATAAAAAGATCTGTGACATGTGACTTTCCTCCTTTTCCCATCCGCTGGCCAGGAATGCCAGAAAAGGATCCCAAGCTGATTGGTGGCATTAGGCTGTCAGCTTGAATCCCAGTGATCAAGAGAGAAATGTGGGTAATGAGCTGCTAATGATGGAGAAAAAAGGAACTCTCGAGGAAGTATGACAGCTGTTAATCTCCCCTCGGACATGTTCTCAAGACTGGTTTATTGGAAAACCGCAGCTCGCTCTGGGAGCTGCAACAGTGACTTTGGGGGCTGGTAAGTTTCCTCTCTGATTCTCCGGACCAGAGAGCTGGCTGGAGGGGAAGCTCTCAGATCGATTGGTATTTGGTTAGCAGGCACGGATCTGGGCGAAGTCTGTGTAAGAGAGAGCCACAAGTTGTAGAAATCCTGCTATCGCCGCTGCCTCTGTCCTGACGTTTGGGCTGCTTTCTTCTGGCATCACACATCATATCTGAGGTGAGTCATTTGTTCCTCTTTGTCAGATCTTCATACTGAGTTAAAAAAAAAAAAAAAAAAAAAAAAAAAAAAAAAAAAAAAAAACTTCATTCTTTTTCTTTATGTGCTTTAACAAATATGTCACTTGAACTAGTACTTATGCTTTTTTATTATTTTTTTTGGAGAGGTTTTTGCTATAAGGTGCATGTGCTCGCCAGAAAGACAGAGAGACAGAAAGTGAGAAATCACCCCCCAGGGGGAATGGCCACGCCGCAATCCCTTCTCCTCCATTCTCCTCTCGGGATCTTGGGCACGCACGCACACGCGCCCGGCGTGAGTTTAAGCCACCGGGTCCGAGACTCCAACCGCGGTTGACTACATGGGAGTCCAGCAACATAGCCATTTTGCCAACTGCTAGTCCCGTCCGTTTCTGCTAGTTTTTGTTAGTTTTTTTTAATTCGCCAGAGGGCACGTGTCACCTCAGAGAGACATAGAAAGAGACAGAGAAGGTAAGTGAGAAGACACCCTTCATGGGGAACGGTCACTCAGGGTTGCCGCCATCTCTTCCTGCTTTTGGGATTCTGGGCATGCGCACATGCCCTGAGTGTTCCTCAAGCTCCGGGGTCCGTGACACGAACCCTGGGGAGCCTCGTGGGGTCCAGCTCTGTCAGCCACCGGCCAAGGGCTGCATTTCTGGAGAGTCTGCATTTGTAAGTACCTTCAGATGACACGGTGCTGTGGTCTGTGGGTTAAACTGGCTAGGCCGTTTGTTTTTGGGAAAAAGTCGTGGGACACGGCTCACACAGGTTTATGCAGATCCCTGAGAAGAAAGCCGGAGAGTCTCCAGCCTGTCATATGAACGGATGTTTGTCTCCAAGTTTGGGGGTTTCTGTTAAATAGTTCATATACGTGGTGAGCCAGGTCACCCCAACTGAGAGAGGATGTTTGACCTCTCTGATTACTATAAGGCCGCTTTGACTAAAGCCAGAAATCTTTCTGTAACTTTAGGATGGACTGTCTTCGTCGTTTCTCAGCTACTGTGGCTGGAGGCCAGGGTACACATTTCAGCTTCAATTCATGCCTGCTGGCCCCGCCAGGTAGCATGCACTGGCAGACACTTTTCCTCGGCAGGCTGAGATAACTTGAAAGGCCCAGGTTCGACCCCAGGCTCCTCTAAAAGCCAGGCTGGCATGGTGGTGTGCACCAGTAAGTCCCAGCTCCTCAGGAAATGGGACAGAGAATTGTGAGCTGTTACCAGTAGGGGACATAGTAAGACCCTTTTGGAAAGAGCTGAGCCTGGTGGCACACACGTGGAGTCTCAGCTACTTGCGAAGTTGAGTCAGGAGGATGGGACATAACAAGACCCTGTCCTCACCCCCAGCCCCCAGATGCAGGTTGACGAGTCAGTTCTGGGGTTCACAGCACAGCACGGTGTCTGTGGTGAACAGTGATGTGTTCTAGGCCTGGCCGTGGCAGCGCAGGCACTGGGGTGTCACCTGGCAGCACTGGTACCGTGTGAGGCCCCGGCTTTGGATCCTGGACTGACCTGAACATAGTGGGCACGTCTGTGGGTCCCTGTAGTCTGGCTGACAGGAAGGCCCGTGGGAGATCACTATGTGGATCAAGGTGTGGTGAAACCCTGTCAAGGGCACCTGTTTAACACTCTCTGTCTCTTTCTGTCATGAAGTAAACTTTTTTTTGGAGAGGTTTTTGCTATAGGGCACATGCTCTCGCCAGATAGACAGAGACAGAGAGACAGAAAGCGAGAAATCACCCCCCAGGGGAGATGGCCACGCCACAATCCCTTCTCCTCCATTCTCTTCTTGGGATCTTGGGCACGCATGCACACGTGCCTAGTGAGTTTAAGCCACTGGGTCTGGGACTCAAACCATGGTCGAGTGGGAGTCCAGTGGTCAAATCAGATAGGTTCCCAATAATGGAAAATAATAATAATAAATAAAGTTAAAATAATTCTTAAAACTGGGAGATCAGCAGTTGGTGTTATGGTTACATTGCTGGACTCCCATGGTCAACCGCGGTTCGAGTCCTGGACCTAGTAGCTTAAACTCATGCCGGGCACGTGTGCGTGTGGTGCTCAAGATCCCAAGAAGAGAATGGAGAAGGGATTGCGGTGTGGAGATCCTCCCTGGGGGGGGGGGGGGGGGTGATTTCTCACTTTCTGTCGCTCTCTTTCTGGCGAGTGCACACGCCCTATAGCAAAAACATCTCAAAATAAAATAAAATAAAACTGGGCCTGAGGTGGTTTGGTGGTTAAGGTGCTAGACTCCCTCATGGCTGACTATGGTTCGAGTCCCAGACCTGGTGGCTTGCTTCCTCACTCTTTCTTTCTGTTTCTCTCTGGGGAGTGCATGTGTCCTATAGCAAATTAAAATGATGATAATAATAATAATAAATAAAATTAAATGAATCATTCTAAAAAATGTACACTTGAAAAATAGCTGGTTTCTTTCTCTTGCCATTTGGAATGAAAGATTGTAAGGCATATACATCTGTTACATTATTGAAAAGAAAATGGTTTTAAATTTTTTTTTGGAAAGATTTTTGCTGTAAGGTGTGTGCACTTGCCAGAAAGACAGAGAAAGACAGAGACAGAAAGGGAGAAATCATCCCTCAGGGGGTGATGGCCACACCACAATCCCTTCTCCTCCATTCTCCTCTCGGGATCTTGGGCACATGTGCACATGCACCCAGCGTGAGTTTAAGCCGCAGGGTCCAGAACTGGAATTGTGGTCGACTGTGTAGGAGTCCAGCGACATAGCCATTACGCCAACTGCTGGTCCTCTGGCAAATGTTTCTATAAATAAAGTGTCATAGGGTGGCTGGTAGCATGATGGTGTTGACGGAAAATAACCAGCTCTAAAAAAAATTAAAAATTTGGTTTATTTCCAAGCAGAATATGAGAGACCTAGGCCCAGAGAGGAGGCAAACATGCCTTTCTCGGGGTGACCAGGTACAGGGGTTCTTTTATTTTTGAGAGTGACAGACAAAATTAATGAAGAAATTTCCATTGGTCTAGCCCAAAAAGGCGGGACATGTGGAAGTGGGAGCTTGTAGGTTATAGGTGGGTTCCACAATTTTTAGTTGGTGATTGGACAGGAAGATCTGTGTCCTGGAAAGAGATTCTTAAATGCTTAATCTACATCTCTAAGAGAGGGAAGTTCTGTGTCTTGGGAAGAGATAAGCAAAAGAATATACTGCAATTGGTTGAAATATACATCTCAAAGATACCATGCCAGGGACAGGAAGGAGGAAGAATCCTGTTTATGGAAAAAAATGGTCTGTTAATGTTTGTGGGCGTGGCTCCCCCTAGGCCCTCTGGAAAGGACTTTGGAAAAATAGGAAAAAGCAGTCAGACTTCTGTCCACGATGATTAAGGCGGCTGGATCCCTTATGGCCGACTGCACAGTTTGAGTCCCAGACCTGGATGTGAGAAACAGGTAGGGCGTGTGTGCGTGGGTGCCCGAAATCCTGAAGGGAGGGAGAAATGGAGGAGAAGGGATTGCAGTATGACCATCTACCATGGGGGTGGTTCTTTCTTACTCTCTCTTTCTCTCTCTCTCCTTGGTGAATGCACCTGCCTTCTGGCAATTTACAAAAATAAATAACTTTTTAGTGGAACACAAGACCACCCATGTATTTATGCTTGCACTGCACACTTGACTACTGGGGGCTCCAGCTGCCTTAACCACCGTGCCACCTGCTGGCCTCAGAGCAAATGACTCTTTTTTAAAGGTTTTTTGTTACAGGACACATGCCCTTGCCAGAGAGAGACAGAGAGAGAAAGTGAGAAATCACCTCCCAGGAGGATGGCCATAGTGATCCTTTCTCCTCTGTGCTCTCAGGATTTGGGACATAGCATGTTTTTCTAGCGGCCGGCGCCCGATCTGGAACCACGCAGTTGGCCATTAACGATGCAGCCATCTTAACCACCACACCACGGGCTGACCCTCTGTGTCTTTCTCTATCCACATTCAGCTGCACAGTGTAGACACAGAGTAGAGAAGATAAAAATTTAACTGGAGTTAAAGACTGATATAATTAGGAGATAGTGGGCCCTCCTGGGGGTCACGGGTTTGCAAGAGCTGGGTTACTAGAAGGAATGAGGCGGAAGGATGAAATGTGGTGGTCAGAGTGAGATGTGCAGAGTGAGAAATGACGCAATCTATGGCATTGTCATAGGACAGGAGAGTTGGGCTGTGTTGTAAAACCCTTGGTTCTTCAGGCCCAGATCGCTAAAATTAGAGACCTGCCCTGAGGCGTGAAATAAAGCCACATCACAACTGAAGTAGATAGAAGAGAGTATCTAATAGGAAAGAAAGAATTTTAGAAAAGAAGTAGACTTTTGGGTGGGCAGGTTGCGAGGTAGCAACTGCAGTTTGGAACTGGTTAGGTGTTATTTTTATTACTAGAAGTGATCATGAATATTTAACAGTGTGGGGGGTTCTGTCTTAGTATCTATGCTCTTTGCTTGAATTCAGCTTTCTCCTGCGCTTTTGCATCTTTCTCACAGGAGAAGAATTTGAGGAATTTGATGACCTAAAGGTGCATGCCTAAGGTGAACTTTGAGGATAGGAGTGCCCCTATTCTGGGTCTTTTTGTATTTTTGAGGAGTGATAAGAGGGACATTAACAACCATCTTGTTGTGTCTTTCTTAGGAACTAAAGAAGAAAAAAATGAAGCTCTGCCTTCCTGGAGAGGAAGGGAGGGAGGAGCTGGGTGGGAGGAAGGATCTCTGCAGATGGTCTGGTTGTAATTGTTGATCATCACGACTGAAGCGACAGGTATCTCCCTGCTATTATCTGAGGGTCGCGCGCATTTTCAGCTAACTGCCTCCCACCGCATGGCCTGGGAGTGCACAGCTGAGGCAGGCGGGAGATCACTAGAGGGAAGACGCTCCAGGCAGCAAAGGCCGGAGGCCGGGAAGATCATCTGCAGGTCCCCTGAGTTCACCGAGTGAAGACAAGTGGCTTTAGAGAGGGCAACAGCATTCCAGAGGCTGTAATTACTGACAGATGGGGAAGAGGGTCCCAGAGTCCAAAGATGGCGGCTACCATAGGGACCTGGGGTGATAAAGTGTCGGAACATGGAATTCAAAGCTGAGATATTTGGAGGGAAGTTAATAGCTGACCCGCTGTGGGGTGTTCATTTTGCGATGGTTTCTCTTCTCAGAATAAGCAGTATCGGAATGTCAAATGCCCCAGTGTAGCCACAAGGAGCACGCTTCTGTTTCTATACAGACTTTCATGTTTTAATCACAAGAGGGCGCCAGAGTCTGGCAAAGGATTATTTTTCTTTTTCATCCAGAGCTTGGGAACCATATTTACTTTCCAGAGCAGCAAGGGACACGATTAGTAATTATTTGGGGGCAATATATGTAAACTGGGATTTTTCTACACAAGTTGGGACATTTGTTCACACCCTGCCCTATACAATGTCTGATCACTTTA
Organism: Tupaia tana; assembly: GCA_026018925.1. Classification (NCBI taxonomy): domain Eukaryota; kingdom Metazoa; phylum Chordata; class Mammalia; order Scandentia; family Tupaiidae; genus Tupaia; species Tupaia tana. The sequence goes on from JAKSZU010000017.1 coordinate 17,973,804, forward strand.
ATAATGAGGTCGGTTGGGGCTGGCACATGGCATGGTCGTTAAGGTGTTGGACTCCCACATGGAAAACTGTGGTTCAAGTCTCGGACATGGCAACTTGTTTTCTCACTTTCTCTCTCTCTCTCTGGTCAAATCAAAATAATAATGATAATAATAATAATAATAATAATGGGCCGGCTTTGCACCGCAAACATCAATTCCCATAGCTCACTAGAAATCCTTTCAACATGCAACCAGGTTAAGAAGAAAAAGAGGGGCCGGCAGGTGGCATGGTGGTTGAGGTAACTGGACTCCCACATGGTTGATCATGGTTTGAGTCCCAGACCTGGCAGTTTGCTTTCTCACTTTCCTTCTCTCTCGCTGTCTCTCTCTGGTCAACTTAAATATATATATATATATATATATATATATATATACCCATACACACACATTCACACACACACACACACATATATATGCACACACATATATATGTGTGTGTATATATATAATGACAATGAATAAAATTAAATAGAAAATAATTCTTTATTAAAAAAAAAGAGAGAAAAAGAGCCAAACTTGCTTTCGGCTTGAAGAGAAGGCCAGGAAAGACTTGGTCTCCTGGCCTGCATTTCTAGTTATTTTTCCTGCCTATCCCACTTTCCCATCAGTGCAATCCTAGTTCGACTGTATCTTCAAGCAATAGATTCTGTCTTCCCCAAAGTATCTAGGTCATTTGACAGTAGCCTGAAGCATATGCTAAATTCCCATAGTTCTTTTATGTATGTCTTGTTTTTCTTTTTGTCTATTTTTTCTTCCATGAGGAAGAGAGACAGAGAGACAAGCACCCCAAACAGGGTCTCCATGTCGCAATGCACCCTAATTTCAGCCAAGCCCAGATCATGGGTGCGTGTGAAGCTGATAAACTCAGGGAAGCCTCCAGAAGCAATTCTGGGCCTTTCAGGGTGTGTCTTTCAGGACATCGTGTTAGCACTGTGCCACCACCCCCGACCCTGTTACGCACTTTCAGTTCTTCCACATATATAATTATAATTTTTTCCGTACTTGTTTTATTTCTTCTTTTAGACACTACTTACACAAATCCTCTGATTAGCACATTCTCTTCTTTCTTAATTAACCAAACCATGCTCTCTTTTGTTTTTGAATTTTTTACTTTGTTAAGTTTGTCAGAGGGGACACGCACTCGCCAGAGAGAGAGAGGCAGAGACAGGGAGAGGCAATGGAGCTCGGTCGTACCATCATTCCTTCTCCATTTCTCCACCTGGTTGGGATTTGGGGCACACATATGTGATGGGTTTAAACTGTGCAGTCGGCCACGTGGGGTCTGACTGCCTGCACCACCAGGCCACAGAGGCGGCCCACTCCACTTGCGGGCACACACGCCGTGGTGTGAGTGTGTGTCCCAAATCCCGAAAAAAGGAAGAGATGGGGAGAAGGAAGTGTGGTGTGACCACGCCCTGTGGAGGGGTGCTTTTCTTCTCTCCCTCTCTCTGTTTCTGTCCCTTTCTGACAAGTGCACACACCTCTGGGGAAAGAAAAAAAAAAAAAAAGCAAACCCAGGGGCCCAAATCATGTATGTATACAATTGCAGAACCACTGTGTATCAAGGCCTTCATCAGAAATTATTTTGGCTTGGTCTTGTTGCCCAGTGGTTAAAGGGAGGTGGATCCTACAGGGGAGGCCATAATTAGAAGCCCAGCTCCGGGGCCAGCAGGTGGCATGGTGATTATGGCACTGACTCCCACAATGCCAATCACAGTTCAAGTCCCAGACCTGGTGGCTCGCTTTCTCACTTTTCCTCTCTCTCTCTCTCTCTCTGGGGAGTGCACTTGCACTATAGCAAATTAAATAATAATAATAATATAATAATAATGATAAATTAAAAAATTTAAAAAAAGAAGAAGAATCTCAGCCCCAGTGGCTTGAAAACCACACTGGGTGTGTGTGCGTGTGTGCCCAAAGTCTTGACAAGAAGGAGAGATGGAGGAGAAAGGATTGTGGCATGACTGTGTCCCATTAGAGGATTCTCTCTCTCTCTCTCTCTCTCTCTCTCTCTCTCTCTCTCTCCCCCTCCCTCCTGTGTGCTTGCACTTTCTGGCAATTAGCAACAAGGACAAGAACCAGCCCCTCAGGGCTGATTCCAGATTGATCTTATCTGCTCATCTGTCTATCCCAGCTTGTGCTGGGTTTGCCCTGCTCAGGGTGTGGGTCCTGACACCTACACTCTGTCTGTCTTCCTCTGACATCTTACCTTATTGAAACTACCTCCCTGCTCACCGCCCCAAACGCCATGGGTACCTACGGGTTGGGCCGTGCTGTCTCTGCAGGGCTCCTGCAGGTCAGCCCCCTCTGAGCTCTGCCCTCTGCCGCACCTGCATCCGGTCTGCGTGCTAAGTCTACTTGCCAGACTAGGCAGGGGCGTGTCGGGAATCTGGAAACCAGGAGAATAACCAGAAAACTGAAGATGGACAAGGGCTTGGGGGAGTGGCTGAGTCAAAACTGGAATCAGGGACCAGCAGATGACGTAATGGTTATGTTGCTGGACTCCCACGTAGTCAACTGTGGTTCAAGTCCAAGACCTGGCAGCTTTTTTATTAAGTTTTATTAAGCCAGATGCGTGTGTGTGCGTGCATGTCCGAGATCCCGAGAGGGAAATGAAGAAGGGATTGCAGCGTGGCCATCCCCCCGGGGGGGGGGGGGGGGTGATATCTCACCTTCTGTCTCTCTGTCTCTGTTTTTCTGGCAAGTGCACATGCCCTATAGCAAAAATCTCTCTTTAAAAAAAAAAAAAAGCTAGCTTTGCGCAGTGGCAGTATCATAGCCAATGAGGTTTATCCGAGGCGCGATTATTGCTAATTGAAAAAAAAAAAGCTAAAATTCAGATTGACTTGATACTGTGGGAATGTGACACCAAAATTGAGAGCCCCAGAAGCCAAGTTCCTCTCTGACCTGTTCCTGCCGTCTGTCTCCCTGCTTCATGCTCCCCCAGGCAAGCCATAGAAACCAGAGTTCCCTTTCCCCAAAGCAGGTCACAGAAACAAGAAGGCCTTTCCCCGCAAGCCAGCCATGAAGCCTAACAATATGACCCTAATGCCCTCCCCACCCCCTTTACTGGGTCAAAGACCCTCATTCTAAAGGGGTCCTTCCCATATCAGAAGGAAGGAATCCCAACAGATAAGCCAAGCTAGGTTTCCCCACTCAGTCCATTTCCATGAGTGTGGGCTCTTTTTTGTCCAATCACATTTCTACACTGCTGTCCCTGCTTCATGGAACCTCAGCATAAAATAAGATATCTTTGGGAAGGGACCAGCAGTTGGCGTAATGGCTATGCCGCTGGACTCCCACGTAGTCGACCACGGTTCGAGTCCCGGACCCGGTGGCTTAAACTCACGCCGGGTGCGTGTGCGTGCGTGCGTGCCCAAGATCCCGAGAGGAGAATGGAGGAGAAGGGATTGTGGTGTGGCCATCCCCCCGGTGTGTGTGTGGGGGTGATTTCTCGCTTTCTGTCTCTCTGTCTCTCTCTGTCTGGCGAGCGCACACACCCTATAGCAAACACCTCTCAGAAAAAAAAAAAATCAGTTATCTTTGGAACCAGCAAGTGACATTGTGGTTACATTGCTGGACTCCCATATGTCTGACTGTGGTTCGAGACACGGACCTGGTGGCTTGACACTCACATTGGGCACATATGTGTGTGTGCCCAAGATCTTGAGAAGAGCATGGAAGGGAAGGGATTGTGGCATGGCCAACCTCTCTAGGGTGTGATTTCTCACTTTCTCTCTCACTGTCTCTGTCTCTCTCTCTCTCCAGCAAGTGCATGAGCCCTAAGGCAAAATCCTCTCAAAAAAAAAGAAAAATCAGATATCTTTGGAACTAATAGGCAGTGTGGTGGTTAAGGGTCAACCACGGTTTGAATCTTGGATCCGGCGGCTTGAAACTTATGTCAGGTGTATGTGCATGTGTGGCCAAAAATCCCAAGAAGAGAATGAATGAGAAGCGATTAAGCGATTTCTCACTTTCTGTCTCTTTCTCTGGCAAGTGTACTAGCCCTATCGCAAAAATCTCTCAAAAAAAAAAAAAAAAAAGAAAAAAGAAAAAAGAAAGAAAGAAAAAAGAAAGAAAAAGAAAATAATGCTGTGTATGTGTGCATGCATGCCCAAAAATCCCAGGAGGAAAAGGGATTGCAGTGTAGCCATCCCCCTTGGGGGGCGATTTCTCACCTTCCCTCTCTTTGTCTCTCTTTTTCTCTGGCGGAAAAAAAAACCCTAAGGCAAAACCTTAAAAAGAAAAAATTAAAAAGAATGAAAAAAGGTATCTTCGCTGCTGTGTTCACTGAAGCATTACCTTATGGAAACAACCTAAATGTCCACTGGTGGACGAGTAAGGATGAACCAAGTGTGGCATACATACACGATGAGAAGGAAATCCTGCCATTTGCAACAACCTGGGTGAACCCGGAGGACATTACGCTAAGTAAAATAAGCCAGGCGCAGGAAGACAATGCCGCGTGACCTCACACATGTGAAAACCGAAATTGCCAAACCCACTAAGCGGACAGTAGGATGGTGGTAGCCACGGACCAGGGGAAGTGAAATTGGGGAGAAGCTAGGCAACCGTTACAAGGAGTTAGGCACACTCTGGCTACCGCGGATCCCAAGGAAAGGATTCAGGGTTATTGCATTCCTTAGTCAGAAAAGGGAAAACCAGGGGGCTGGCAGGTGGCGTGGTGATTTAAGGTGCTGGGCTCCTACATGGCTGACCACTGTTCAAGTCCTAGACCTGGTGACTTGCTTTCTTACTTTCCTTCTTTCTCTCTGTCTCTCTCTGATCAAACTGGAAAATAATAAAAGTTAAATAAAATAATTCTAAAAAAGAAAAAGAAATAAAAAAAAAAAAGAAAAGGAAAAACCAAGGAAAGTCCCTCTTGTACTTTGAGAGAAAAAAAAAGACAAGCAAGAAGAGGGAAAGGTCAGAGAAACACTGATTCTGAGCCTGTTTTTAAACTCTTTGAATTCCTTTAGAGCCAATGGCTCTTCACAGCCAAGTAGGCCCGTTCACCTAGTGGTTACGGGAGTCAGATCCCACATGGCTGACCAAGCTCATATCTTGGCCCTGGTGGCTTGAAAAATACGCCAGGCACATGCGCATGCATGCCCCAACCCTGACAGGAGGGAGAAACAGAGAAGAGATTGTGGTATGGCCATACCCCATTGTGGGGTACTTTCTCTCTCAGTCTCTTTCTGAGGAACACAAGTGCCCTCTGACAATGAAGAAAATAATTGTTCAACATGCCAAAGAATGCCACATGAGGGTACTTCAAAAAGTCCCTGGAGGAGCCAGCAGGTGGCGTGGTGGTTAAGGTGCTCAATTCCCACATGGTTGACCACGATTTGAGTCTCAGACCTAATGGCTTGAGTATCACACTGGCACGTGTGTGTGTGTGTGTGTGTGTGTGTGTGTGTGTGCGTGCATGCGCACCCAGAATCTGGAGAGGAGAATGAGGAGAAGGGATTGTGGCATGGCCATCCCTCCTGGGGGATGATTTCTCATTTTTCCTCTCTCTCTGTCTCTTTCTGGTGAGTACGATGTACTATGGCAAAAAAATCTAAAAAAAAGAGACAGAGAGGGGAAGTGAGAAATCATCCCCCAGGGGAGGTGACCACACCACGATCCTTTCTCGTCTCCTCCATTCTCCTCTGAAATTTTGGGCATACACACAATGTGCCTGGTGTGTTTTTCAGGTGGCTGGGTCTAGGACTCGAACTGTAGAGTAGGCCGTGTGGATCCAGTGCCTCAATCTTCATACCACCTCCTGGCTCTTAGTTGTCTTTGTGTTTGTTTTAAAACAATGAATTGGAGGGGCCGGCAGGTGGCGTGGTGGTTCGGAGTGTTGGACTCCCACATGGCCAACATGGAGTGAGTTCCAGACCTGGGAGCTTTCTTTCTCACTCTCCCTCTCTCTCTTGCTCTGTCTCTCTCCAGTCAAATTAAAATAAATAAATAAATAAATAAATAAAGTTAAGTAAAATAGTGAAAACCAAAAAGCAATGCATTGAAATCTGTATCTATAGAAAAGTAATGTGAAGAAAACTAAAAAGAAAGAAAAAAAAATTCAATTCCCTACTTTTTCAGGTGAGAAAAGACCTTTTGCAATTCAAGGCACAATGGGAATGCATACCTTAGGGGTGCAGTGCTCAGTGTTTAATATCAGAATCTTGGCTTGCCCACAGAGTTGCTGCGAGTCCAACATCCAGCCTCGGTCCCTAGAGAGCCCCCTGGCGTGCCCGTGAACAACCGCTCTGAAGAGACTGCTCTGTTGCAATTGGCTGGTGTCTTGGGGAGACTTACCTAGTTCTGTAGAGAAGAGAGTGGGTACAAATACCTCCTTCAGAGGACAGGCTGTCAAGTTATCTTCAGTGGGAGCTGAAGGAAATGAAGCTACAGGAATTCTTTAGCCACTTCCTAATTAACGTGTCTGGGTTGGTAGATGTGCTTTGGGAGAAGGCGAAGGGCTCCTGGCCAGGGGGGAAGCAGCTTTCAGAAAGCAGAGCCAAGATTAACAACTGGCAGTATTCTGAAGCGCCTCGGCAACATTGTTCAAGCCAGCCCAGTCTTCCTGTTTTGTGAGATTTGGAAATGTGTTTTGTATTTAACTGGCAAATATTGCAGCAGTGTAGACGGTTTTAAGTCTGCAGAACTCACCTGCTTCAGATACTTCTGTAAACATTCTAATCGCCATGGCCAAGGCTTCCGAGAGAATGCAAGTAATCCTTCTCTGATGAAGACAAGAACAAACCTCCTCGGGCCAACAGGTGGTGTAGTGGCAAGACACTGGAATACCACATGGCTGACCATGGTTCGAGTCCCAGACAAGGCAGCTTGTAACTCACATCAGGTACACGTGCATGTGAGTGCATGCCCCAAATCCCAAGAGAATGGAGGAAAAGAGATTGTGGCGTGGTCATGCCCCTTGGGGGGATGATTTCTTGCTTTCTGTTTCTTTCTCTCTCTCTATCTCTCCAGTGAGCACACACACCCTATATCAAAAATCTCTCTCAAAAAAAAAAAAAAAAAAAAAAAGAAAAAAGAGCAGGGACCAGTGGAGGGATTTTGGTGTGGCCATCTCCCTGGGGAGTGATTTCTGCTTTCAGTCTCTGACTCTCAGGAGAGCACACGTGCCCTATAGCAAAAATCTCTCTTACCAAAAAAAAAAAAAAAAAAAAAAAAAAAAAAAAAAAAAACCCAAATCTCCTTCTGCCAAAAGTAACAGGAGTCTCCTCATCTCTTCAAAACATTGTCTGTCTAGGGACCAGCAGTTGGCATAATGGCTATGTCACTGGACTCCCATGTAGTTGACCGCAGTTTGAGTCCTAGACCTGGCAGGTGGCGTGGTGGTTAAGGTGATGGACTCCCACATGGTGGACAGTGGTTTAAGTCTCGGACCTGGTGGTTTGTTTTCTTACTTTCACTCTCTCTCTCTGGTCAAATTAAAAAGTAATAAATATAATTAAATAATTTTTTTAAGAAGATTTATTTGGACCAGCAGATGGTGTAACAGTTATGTCTCTGGACTATCACATGGCTGACCACAGTTTGAGTCCTGGACCTGCTGGCTTGAAACTCATGGGTTCATGTGTGTGCATGTGTGCCCAAAATCCTGGGGAGGAGAGTGGATTGTGGCGTGGCCATCCCCCACGGGGAGGGTGATTTCTCACTTCCTTCTCATTATCTTTGTGTGTCTCTCTCTCTCCAGTAAACGTGCTCATCCTAAGGCCAAAACCTAAAAAAAAAAAAAAAAAAAAAAAAAAAAATGTTTGGGGTAGGCCTCGTACCCTAGTGCTTAAGGGAACCAGATCCCACTTGGCTGCCAACCACAGTTCAAATGACAGCCTTGGCACTTGAGAACCACACCAGGTGAGTATGTATGTGTGCCCAGAATCCCAGCAGGATGGAGAAGTGCAGGAGAAAAGTTGGTGGCGTGAACTTTCTCCTCTCATTCTCTATCTTGGGAGTTCTTTCTCCCTCTCTCTGTCTCTCTGTCTTTCTCTGTCTAGTACATGTGCCCATTGGCAGTTAAAAAAAAAAGAAAGAAAGAAAACTTTATTTGTGATCAAATTGGCTAAAATGAAAAGGAAACTGAGTTTTCTTAAAAGTTCAGTATTAAAAACTAAATTAAGCATTACAAAACTATGTAAGAAGATTCTCTTAAAGTACTGATTTCCTTTTTTTTTTTTTTTTTTTTTTTTTTTTTTTTTTTTTTTTTTTTTGCAGTAGGGTGTGTGCACTCACCAGAGAGAGGGAAAGTGAGAAATCATCCCCCCACCCCCCAGGAGGGATGACCACTCTGCAATCCCTACTCCTCCATTCTCTTCTTGGGATTTTGGGCATGTATGCACACACATGAACCCAGCATGAGTTTCAAGCCAGTGGGTCCAGAACTCAAACTGTGGTCAGTTATGTGGGAGTCCAATGACATAACCACTACACCACCAGCTGCTCTAAATATATCTTTCTGTGTGATTTTCAAGCTGCTGGTCCAGGACTTAAACCATGTAGTCGCCATGTGGGATTTAGTGCTTCAACCTCCATGTCACCTGCTAGTCCCTTGATTTACTCTCTTTTTTAAAAAGAATTATTTTATTTAACTTCGTTTATTTATTTAAATTTGACCAGAGAGGGACAGAGTGAGAGAGAAAGAGTGGAAAAACGAAAAATCAATCCACCAGGCCCGGGACTTGAACTGTGGTCGGCCATGTGGGAGTCCAGTGCCCTTAACTGCCACACCACCTGCCAGCCCCTTGATTTACTCTTAATAATTACTTATTTATTATCATTATTTTTCAATTTTGACCAGAGAGAAACACAGAGCATGAGCAAGCTGCCAGGACCAGGACTTGAACTCTGGTCAGCCATGTGGGAGTCCAGAGTCCTTAACCACAATGCCACCTGCTGGGCCCCCCTTTGATTTACTCTTAATAGAAATTTATGAAAGAATTTTTTTTTACTGTTTAAGTAATTGACCTGTGGGAATAGCAGATGGTGTAGTGGTTACGTTTCTGGACTCCCAGGTAGTACACTACGGATCAAATCCCAGACCCAGCTGCTTAAAACTCATGCCACATACATGTGCATACATACCCAAAATCCCAAAAGGAGAATGGAGAAGAAGGGATTGTGGTATGGTCCCCCCCGCAAAGAGTGATTTCTCACTGTGTCTCTTTCTCCTTCTCTCCCCACTGAGTGCACGTGCCCTACAGCAAAAAACCTCTCTAAAAGTAAATAAATAAATAAATAAATAAATAAATAAATAAATAAATAAAAGGGAAGGTCAAAATATAGCCTGTTGGGGCCAGCAAGTGGCTGAGCTCCCATGTAGCTAACAGCAGTTCAAATCCTGGACCTGATAATTTGAAAATCACTTCAGGCACTTGTGTGTGCCCAAAACCCTAGGAGGAGAATGGAGGACAACGGATTGTGAGATGGCCATCCCCAGGAGATGGATTTCTCATTTTCCCTATCACTGGAGCATGTGCCCTATGGCAAAAACAAAACAAACAAAAAAGCCCCCTTATTTCACTCTCTGCTAACTTTCAAGGGCCTTTCATTTCATTGCCCGAGAGCACGTGTAGTCACCAGAGAGAGACAAAGAGGAGGAGGGACCCCTAATGGCGCGCAGTCACATAGCAATCTCTTCTCCATTTCTCCACCCTGTCTGGATTTGGGGCACACACATCCAGCATGTTTTTCAAACTACTAGGGCCAGGATTCAAACCACTCAGTCAGCCATGTGTGGCATCCAGCTTCCTTAACCACCAAGCCACGGGCTGGCCCACCAAAAAAAGGTTTTAAAAAGTTTAACTGGGATCCCCTCTGGGGGGTGATTTCTCGCTTTCTCTCTCTCTGTCTCTGTCTGTCTGGTGAGCACACGCGCCCTATAGCAAAAACCTCTCCAAAAAAAAAAAAAAAAAAGAAGTTTAACTGGGGACCAGCAATTAGCGTAATGGCTGTATCGCTGAACTCCCATGCTGTTGAGTGTGGTTGAGTCCTGGATCCGGTGGCTTAATTTCACGCCGAGCGTGTGTGCATGCGTGCCCAAGATCCTGAGAGGAGAATGGAGGAGAAGGGATTGTGGTGTGGCCATCCCCCCTGGGGGGTGATTTCTTGCTTTTTATCTCTCTGTCTCTCTCTGTCTTTCTGGCGAGCGCACGTGCCCTATAGCAAAGACCTCTAAAAAAAAGATAAGTTTAACTGAGGGACCAGCAGGTGGCATGGTGGTTAAAGGAGCCGGACTCCTACATGGCCACCATGATTCAAGTCCTGGACCTGGTGGATTGCTTTCTCACTTTCTCTCTTTCTCATCAAACTAGAAAACAATAATAAATAAAGTTAACTAAAATAATCCTTTTTTAAAAAAATAAATAAATAAAGTTTAACTGAGGGTCAGCCTTGTGTCCCAGTGGTTAAGGGAGTCAGATCATACAAGGCTGACTGCATTTCAAATCCCAGCCCCAGGAACTTGAAAAACACTGATTCAAGCTAATATACAAAGTCAAACATTTCCTCTATGTTTTCTTCTAGTAGTTTTATCATTTTGGGTCTTTCATTCAAACCTTTCATCCGTTGCGAGTAGTTTTTTGTATATGGTGAGATAGAGGTTTAGCTTCATCCTTCTGCATGTGCTTATCCTGTTTTTCCAAGACTATTTATCGAAGAGACTCTCCTTTCTCCATCGTGTGTTCTTGGCATCTTTGTCAAAAATCAACCGTAAGTGCATGACTTTATTTCTGGGTTCTTTGTTCTGTCCGGTTGGTCCATGGGACTGTGTGTATGTCAGTACCACGCTGTTCCAGTTTTTTTTTTTTTTTTGGAGAGGTTTTTCGCTATAGGGCGCGTGCGCTCGCCAGACAGACAGAGAGAGACATAGAGACAGAAAGTGAGAAATCACCCCCCAGGGGGGATGGTCACGCCGCAATCCCTTCTCCTCCATTCTCCTCTCGGGATCTTGGGCACGCACGCACACGCACCCGGCGTGAGTTGTAAGCCACCGGGTCCGAGACACGAACCGCGGTCGACTACGTGGGAGTCCAGCGACATAGCCATTACGCTAAGTGCTGGTTCCCAACTGTTCCAGTTTCTATACTCTGTAGTATACCTCGAAGTCATGTAGTATGGTATCTTCAGCTTTATCCCTTTTGCTCAAAATTGCCTTGGCTATTTAAGGTCTTTTGTGTTTCCATTTACGTTAGGATTTTTTTTTTCTATTTCCTTGAAGAATTTCAATAGCATTTTGATAGTTATTATACTGAATTTGTAGATCACTTTGTGTAGTACATAGTATTTATTATTATTTAGTTTTGCTATATGGTGTGTGCACTCATCAAAGACAGACAGATAGCACGGGAGAGCTAAAGAAAAAAATTAAAACCACAAATGACAGAAGACGAGTGGGAGTCAAAAAATATGAATAAATACAAGGGCAACATGTAGAAAACAGTAACAAATATTGTAGATGTTAACCTAACTATAGCAATAATCACTCAAAATGTCAGTGAAATTAAAGACATTATTATCAATACCACAGACATTAGAAGGACAATAAAGAGGACCACCAGGTGGCATGGAGTCATAGTCATTCTTAATAATTAAACTCAGTTGGGGCACCAGCAGGTGGTGTGGTGGTTAAGGTGCTGGACACTCCCACATGGCCGACCATGGTTCAAGTCCCGGACCTGGTGGCTTGCTTTCTCTCTCTCTCTCTCTCTGGTCAAATTAAAATAAATAAATGAATAGATAAAAATAAATAAAATAATTAAAAAAATAATTAAACTCATTTGGGTCTGGCCTGTGGTGTGGTAGTTAAAGGCATTGAATTCCCGGGAACCAGCAGTTAGCGTAATGGCTATGTCGCCGGACTCCCACGTAGTAGACCGCGGTTCGCGTCCTAGACCCAGTGGCTTAAAACTCATGCTGGGCACGTGTGCGTGCGTGCCCAAGATCCTGAGAGGAGAATGGAGGAGAAGGGATTGCGGCGTGACCATCCCCCCGGGGGGTGATTTCTCGCTTTCTGTCTCTATGTCTCTCTCTGTCTGTCTGGCGAGCGCACGCGCCCTATAGTGAAAAACCTCTCCAAAAAAAAAAAAAAAGGCACTGAATTCCCACGTGGCCAACTGTGGTTTGAGTCCTGGATCTGGTGTCTTTCTGTCTCTCCCTTTCTGCTCATATTACAAAATAATAATAATAACAAATGAAAATAAATATCTCTTAAAAAAATTAAACTCAGTTATAAATTACTCACAAGGGGCCAGTAGGTGGTATAGTGGGTAAGGCACTGGACTCCCACATGGCTGACCGTGGTTCAAGCACGGGGACTCAGCAGCTTGAAAAACACACCAGGTGCATGTATGTGCACACCCAAATCCCTGAAAGGAGAAGGGAGAGGAAGGGATTGCAGCACGGCCAACCTCCCTGGGGGGGGCGTGGGGGGGGTGGGGAATGTTTTAGTTTTCCTCTTCCTCTCAGTCCCGTGAGTACACATATCCTATAACACATTTTAAAAATATGTTAAAAATAACCAATAATAAAATAGAACAGTTATAAAAATATACTATAATAAAACTTATGTTACTTTTTCTCGCTCTCAAATATCTTATTCTGTAGCGCACTCTCCTATATTTTTAAAGAATTAGTTAATTTTACTCATTATTATTATTATTAGTTTTTAATTTGACCAGAGAGAGAGGGAAAGTGAGAAAGTAAACTGCCAGGCTTGGGGTTCAAACCTCAGATGGTCATGTGGGAGTCCAGTGCCCCAACCACCATGCCACCTACGAGCCCACACTCTCCAATGTTTTTTTTTTTTTTTTTTTTTTTTAAGAATTATTTTTATTTAACTTTATTTATCTATTTTATTTTGACCAGAGAGGGACAGAACGAGAGTGAGAAAGAGAGAGAGGGAAAGTGAGAAAGCAAGCCACCTGGTCCAGGATTTGAACCATGGTCAGCCATGTGGGAGTCCAGCGCCTTTAACCACCACACCACTTGCAGGCCCCTCCAATGTTTTTTTAAGAGAGATTTTTGCTATAGGGTACGTGAACTTGCCAGAGAGACAGAGAGACGGAAAGTGAGAAATCACCCCCTGGGAGGATGGCCATGCCACAATCCCTTCACCTCTCAGAATTTTGGGGACTCCTGCACATGTGCCTGGTGTGAGTTTTAAGCTGCAAGGTCTGGGACTCAAACCATGGTCATCTACAGGGAAGTCCAGTGACGTAGCCATTACACCATGTGCTGGTCTCCTCTCCTATTTTCTGAAACACTTTTGATGGGGGTAATGGAAACTACAAGAAGCAAAATTTCATATAAGGGGTGATGTTTCTAATCAGCTGACTAATAAAAATGTAGTTGCTGAAAAATTCCTACCAGCTAGTGCTGGAGTCATTTCGATGTTGTAGTGCAACACGGTACTCACGTGTTTGTGCTGATGCCGTGTGAACAAACCTCCTGTGTTGCTCAGCTCACAAAAGCACAGCATGCATAATTATGCACAGCACACAAAGCTTGCTAATAAAAACAAATGACTGTGTCCCTGGCTTGTGGATTCACAGAACCTAGTATTTCATCATTATGTTAGAGTGTATTCTTAGGGCCAGCAGGTGGCGCCGTGGTTGTGGTGCAGGACGCCCACATGGTCTACTGCGGTTCGAGTACCAGACCCTGTGGCTTGAAACTCACTCAGGGAGCGTGTGCGTGTGTGCCCAAAATCCCAAGAGGAGAATGGAGGAGAAGGGATTGTGGAGGAGCCATTCCCCCTTGAGGGGTGATTTCTCTCTTTCTCTCTGTCTCTGTGTCACCGGTGGGCACATGCACCCCATAGCAGAATTCTCTCTTTACAAAAAAAAATTAAGCTAAGTATTATTATAAAACAATCAAACTCTTTATTTTTTTAAATTAAAAAGTTTATAAAGTGGGACCAGCCAGGTGGTACGGTGGTTGAGGTGCTGGGTTTCCATATGGCTTACCGTGTTGGAGTTCTGGGCCCTGGTGGCTTGAGAATCATGTTGGGTGCATGTGTGTGTGGTAAAATTTCAGGAGGAGAAGGGATTGCGACATGGCCATCCCCCAGGGGGTGATTTTTTACTTTTATTCTCATAATCTCTCTGTCTCTGTCCAGAGAATGCACGCACTCTATGGCAAAACCTAAAAAAAAAAAAAGTTATGGTAATGTAAGGTTATTTTGTTTTTGAAAAGCATGTATTTATTTGACAAATTTAGTGTACAGTGTGTGCAAAGTCACGTTTGGATGTGCTTAGATGCACAAATACATTGTGTTACAATCGCTTGCGGCATTCAGTACAGTATAGGGTGCGCAGGTTGACAGCCTAGAAACAATAGGCCCGGCCAGGCCGTAATAGCCTTGGTGTGTAGCTGACTGTACCAGCGCGGTCTGTGTAGGGACAAGAAAGAGCCTAGTGACACATTATTTTAGAACCTGCCTATCCCTGTTGTTAAGCTGTGCATGACTGTATTTATTTGGAAAGGAAAAAGTCCCTGCTATGGATATTGAGTTACTTATCCGATTCCTGGTTTGCAAATATTTTCTCTCAGTCTATTGCTTGTCTTTTCCTTTTCTTCATGGCCAAAATACACTTTAAAAATGATACTTATACAAAACTTTTAGAGTCTTAGACGCCTCTGTTTAGTACCCTGGATTGTCAGACCACTGTGTAGCGTGGGCACCGGGGGAGAGCTCTGTGTCCGCTGAACGACCAAGCCGAGACACTCCTCTTCATCAAATCGTGAATGGGTGGAGCTGCGAGGGACTTTACAATGAACCAGATGCATTTTTTAAAAAGAATTATTTATTTAATTTTATTAATGATTATTCTTATTATTTTAAAATTTGTTATAGGGAGGGCACATGTGTTCACCAGAGAGAGAGAGAGAGAGAAAGTGAGAAAGTAAGCCACCAGGTCTGGGACTCAAACAGTGGTCTGCTATGTAGGAGTTCAGCAACTTAACTGCTGCTCCACCTGCTGCCCCCCAAATGCCCTTCTAATATTGCATATTGTAAATAAACTCCCACATGTTTGAATGACTAAATTGAAATTCTTTTTACATTTTTTTTCTGAAGGAATTTTTGCTATATGGGATATACGCTTGTTGGAGAGACAGAGAAAGAGAGATAGGAAGCAAGAAATCACCCCCACGGGGAGGATGGCCATGCTGCAATCCCTTCTCCTCCAGTCTCCTCCCTTGGATTTTGGGCACACATGCACGTGCGCCCAGCGTGAATTTAAGCCATGGGTCTAGGACCTGAACTGTGGTCGACTACATGGGAGTCCAGTGATGTAACCATTACGCCATCTGCTGGTCCTGTAACTGCAATTCTTGTATATAAGGTTTTGTTTTTCTTTTTTGAGAGGTTTTTGCTATAGGGTGCATGAGCTCACCAGCAAGACAGAGAGAGACAGAGAGACAGAAAGGGAGAAATCACCCCCTGAGGGGGGATGACCATGCTGCAATCCCTTCTCCTCCATTCTCCTCTTGGAATCTTGGGCACACACGTAAGCATGACCGGTGTGAGTTTAAGCCACCAGGTCCGGGACTCGAACCGTGGTCAACTACATGGGAGTCCAGCGAGTAGCTAGCCATTACGCCAACTG
Source organism: Tupaia tana (assembly GCA_026018925.1). Taxonomy (NCBI): domain Eukaryota; kingdom Metazoa; phylum Chordata; class Mammalia; order Scandentia; family Tupaiidae; genus Tupaia; species Tupaia tana. The sequence goes on from JAKSZU010000017.1 coordinate 17,989,463, forward strand.
CTGGTCCCATATATAATGTTTTATGGAGGACTGGAGACACAGCTTGGAGTTGAGGGAAAATGCAGATAATAGGACTAATGAATTCAGCTGGAGTAGGAGGCTAAAGTGAGAAAACGGTGCTTCCTGGTAGGGTAGGAATGTATTTATTGGCTTGAGATAAGAAGGACGAGGCATCAAAGAGAAGGAAGGAAGAGCTCTGGACTCTGGAAATCAGACTTTAATAATGGAATCTACCTCAAGGGCTGTATATTGTTTTAAAGAGCAAAAAAACCCCACAAAACAACAAAAAACTCGACAAAGGACAGAAACTAATGCAGTTAAGGAAATGGTATTGCCTTCAGTATAGAAGGGTTAATTTCGCACATTTACTTCAATTCACCTCAGGCTGCCTTTGAATTTATGATTTATGTACTTTTTGGTATGCCTATTTAACCTCATGTGTTCATTCATGAAACAACAAATTTTTTGCAATAATAATTTTATTGAACTTTATTTATTTATTTAAATTTGACAAGCGAGGGAGAGAGAGAGAGAGAAAAAGAGAGAAAGCAAACCTCCAGGTCTGGGACTCGAACTGCAGTCACGTGGGAGTCCAGTGCCCTTAAATACCATGCCACCTGACGGCCCCAAAACAACTTATTAAATAAATCTGTTCATTTAAAAATGGATTCATGAGCACCTATTACAACGCTAGACACCTGGTTCAAAAAGCAATTCAGGAGACCGGAAGGTGGCTTAGAGGGAGCATCACACTGCAAAGCTGACCCCCATGAGGAGCTTCTGGGTTTCATCCAGAGACCTCCCTCAGGATGCTGGGTGTGCATCTCTCATGGTCTGGGGCTGGCTGAGGCTGCGCCTGGATCACAATGTGAAGACCCACTTGGAATGCCTGTCTCTCTGTCTCTCTCTCTCTCTCATGAAATAAATAAATAAACAGACTTTTGTTTGGGAGATTTTTGTTATAGGGTGCCTATGCTCACCAGAGAGACATAGAGAGAAAGAGAGAGAAAAAGCAAGAAATCACCCCCCAGGGGAGATGGCCACGCAGCAATCCTTTCTCCTTCATTCTCCTCTCGGGACTTTGGGCATGCATGCGCACACGCCCGGCGTGAGTCTGAAGCCGCAGATGGGGACTTTCAATAGCGGTTGACTACGTGAGAGTCCAGGGACATAACCATTATGCCATCTGCTGGTCTCAATAAACAGACTTTTATGAAAGTATTTTTTATTTGTTTGTCATAGGGCTCATGTGCCTGGAAGAGAGAAAGAGAGAGACAGAGAAGGGGGGAGAGAGAGAGAACGTGCATGTCAGCCCCCAGCCACAATACCTCCTCCCTCATTTTCCTCTCGGGACTTTGGGCTTTGGCGCTCACACACACACACACAAGCCTGGCAGGTTTCTCAAGCTGCTGTGGTCTGGGATTTGAACCGTGCAGTCAGCCATGGTTAACTGCCTTAACCACCATGCCGCCTGCCACCCCTAAACCTGCACTGCCTGTTTCTAGACCACCCAACGTCCTCATCCCCTTAGCTTTAGGAATTCCTACCATTTTGAATTGCTTTTGTGTTGAAATATTTATCTCAGATTTGTCCATGCTTTCTTTTTTTTCTTCTTTAATTTGATCTGTTGTTGCTGAGGGAGATTTTGGAGGGTGAATAAATTCATTATACATTGTCTCCCCCTGAAAAGATTTTTGGTGGGCCAGTCAGGTGGTCTGGTGGTTAAAGAAGCTGGATTCCACATGGCTGACTACTGTTCAAGTCTCAGATCTCGCAGCTTAAAAACATCCCAGGTGGATGTACATGAGGGCCCAGAGTCTCCAGAGGAGAGTGGAGGAAAAAAATTGGGGCATGGCCATTCCCCTGTGTGGAGGTGATTTCTCTCTGTCCCTTGCTTCTTCTTTCTGTCTCTTTCTTGGGGTAAGTGTATGTGCCCTATAGCAAACAAGCAAACAAACAAAAAGGAAGACTTTTAGCAATTTTTACAGAGATAAAATTTCACTTATCAGCACTAATGCAGAGAGATAAGTGTGAGCATAAGTTGTCTACTCGCTAGAAGACCTTGGGCAAGTTGTTTAATCTCACTGCCCTTCAGCTTCATCATCTGCAAGTTAGGAGTTTAATAGACCCTACCTAAGGGCCTTGTGCACATCAAATGAGGCTTGAAGAGGGAAAAAGTCCCATGAAACCTAAAGCTTCTAGCAATACATAAGTCACATAAATCAATAGATATGAATAAGTCCGTAAATATTCACTATTAACTTGGTTTGGGATAGAAATTGAGATGACTTTATATTTTCCAAATACATTATTTTCATTAGCTCTGGGGCACATCTATGTCATCCCTAATACGGTAAGAAATATAGGCACTTGGGGGCTGGCAACCGGCGTGGTGATTAAGGGTGCTGGACTTCCGCATGGCCAACCATGGTTCGAGTCCTGGACCTGGCGGTTTGCTTTTTCTCTCTCTCTCTGTCTCTCTCTCTGTCTGTCTCTCTGGTCAAATTTAGTAATAAGAATGATAAATAAACTTGAATAAAATAATTACTTATTAAAAAATAAAAGAAATATAGGCACCCATGGCCAAATAGAAAAAACTGCCGAGGTAACATGAAGCTTGGGTACGTCTGGTTTGGCCAATGACTTTGCCACACAAAGAATAATTACTACATGGTTATTGTTCTAACACTAGTGGTGACACAGAGGAGACTAAAATATAGTTCTCGGTGAGGCCATAGCGTGAGCTTCGTTGCCATCATCTCTTGGGTTGTTGGAAACGTCATGACGCATTTTTGCACAGAAAAATGCATTGTCACTTTTCCGACAACCCAATATTATAGTACACGTGCCAACCAGGTGTGGAAAATTCTCAGCTGCTATATTCATGGCGTAAATGTCATTTCAGCACGTTGCACTTTAACCTCAGTTGCTCCCACAAATAAACTCTTATCTCTACTGGCGATAAATGTTTAGTCAGAAATGTATCATGTGAAAGTGTCAGCCTGTCCTGAACCTCTTCTCCGCTTTTACAGCAGGACAGCTTCGGCCGAGGGTGGATGAACCCCTAAAGTACACCAGTTGAACCCATTTTTATTGCTTAGTCAATAAATATCGGCCAGGTACCCCGTGTCCAGGCATGGAGTTAGGTAACATACAGCAAACACAGAGACACATGGCAGCTTCCTCTTCCACCGTTTCCATTTACGACATTCCAAGACTTTCAGACCTTGAAGTCAGCTCTAGGTACTTTGCTCTCACTTCAAGTTTCTTAACCAGGTGCTGTAAATTTTTCTTTTTACCAAGTTTCTTTCATGCCTCTTTCTTCTTCACTTTTCCCAGAATCTCCTTATTTCTTTTCTTTCTTTCTTTTTTTTTTTTTCTTTTTGGGCACTTGTGCTCACCAGAGAAAGAGACAGAAAGAGAGAGAGGAAAAGGGAGAGGAAAAGTGAGAACCCTTCCTGCCACCCCAGGGTGGATGACTACACTGCAATCCTTTCTCTATTCCCCTCTCCAGATTTTGGGCATGTATGCATATGTGCCCGGTGTGTTTTTCATTTATTTATTTTATTTATTTATTTTAATTTGACCACAGAGGGACAGAGTGAAAGAGAGAGGGAGAGAGAGAGGGAAAGTGAGAAAGCAAGCTGCCAGGTCTAAGACTTGAACCATGGTCAGCCATGTGGGAGTCCAGCACCCTTAACCACCATGCCACTTCCTGGCCCCTGCCCGGTGTGTTTTTCAAGCCACCATGTCTGGGACTCAAACTGTGCTGTTGGCCATATGGGATCCAGCACCTTAACTACCATGCCTCCCGCTGGCCCCCCATCTCTCTATCTCAATTATATATATATTTTTTCATTTTCAAATTGATCTTTCTATCTTTTCACATCTTTCCACCTATTCCAATTATTTTATTTTATGTATTTACCTATTTTTTGTTATAAGCAAGAGGGTGCATGCACTCACTAGAAAGAGAGCGACAAAGAGAGAAGGGATAAAGCACCCTCCCCTACGGGGTGTGGGTATGCTGCAGTCCATTAACTTCTGCTCCTGTCAGGATTGTGGGCACACACATACATGTATTCGGTGGTGTTTTGCAAGCAGCTAGGGCCAGGAGTTGAACCAGATAGTTGGTCATGCAGGATTTGGCTCACTTAACCAGCAGGCCATGGGATAGGCCCTTCTCATTCATCATATACATGAACAATTAGCCTTCCCTTCTTTCTTTCCTTTCCTTTCCTTTTATTTTATTTTTGCTATAGGGTGCATGCATTTGCCAGAAAGACAGAGACAGAGAGACAGAAAGCAAGAAATCACCCCCAGGGGGTTGGTCACACTGCAATCCCTTCTCTATTTTCCTTTCAGGATCTTGGGCATGCACACATACACACGTGGTGTGAATTTAAGCCACCGGGTCCAGGACTCGAATCACGGTCGACTACATTGGGAGTCCAGCAACATAGCCATTACGTCAACTGCTGGTCCCACAAATTAGCCTTTCTAAAACACTTTTTTGGCAATATCAATTATCTATACTATATTAAATTTTCCATAGTTTCTTCCTGTCAAGATTAAGTCTTCTTCCCCGCCCCCCCCCCCCAAGGTTTTTGTCAGAGAGTGCATGCACTCAGTGGAGAGAATGACAAAGAGAGACAGTGAGAGGGAAAATGGGAAATCACTACTGAGGGTTGGGGGTGTGGGATGGCCATGCTGCATATCCTTCTCCTTCATTCTCTTCTTAGATTTTGGGCACACATGTGCATATACATGGCATGAGTTTCAAGCCTCCGGGTCCAGGACTCGAACTGTGGTCCACCATATGGGAGTCTGGTGCGTTAACCACCACACCACCTGCTGGCTCTATATGAATGAATCTTGACAAAATGAGCCAGGCTCAAAAGTAACTACTTCAGTTATGTAATTTAAAAACAGATAAAACTAAGCAAAAATGCATTGCTCAAGAGAAGCCAAACCCCACATGGCAACAGTGGTTCAAATCCCTGGTGTGGTCAGCCTCACACACAGGGCGTGTGCACGTGTGCCCAGCCTGGAGGACTGGAGGAAGGGGATTGCAGCGTGACCAGACTCTGTGGAGGGGCCTTATCTCCCTCTCTCTTATTCTCACATGTGCAAATATACTTTCTATCTTTAACAAAGAAAAAAACCCCCAAAACCCGACACAACAATTTATAGTGATAGCGCAGGGTTACCTTTGGTAAAGATAAAGCCCAAGGTGGAGTGTGAAGAAGACTTCTGAGGTATAGATAATGCTCTTTTATAAGAATGCTCTCTTTTAAAAAAATCTGGGTGACAGGGGACCAGTAGATGGCGTAACAGTTGCGTTGCTGGATACCCACATGGTCGACCACAGTTTGAGTCCTGGACTTGACAGTTTCAAACTCACACCGGGCATGTGTGCATGTGTGCTTAAAATCCCAAGAGGCGAATGGAGAAGAAAGGATTGCGACGTGGTCATCCCCCCTGGGGGGTGATTTCTTGCTTTGTGTCTCTGTCTCTTGGTGAGCATAAACACTACAGCAAAAATAGCTCTTAAAAAAAAAATTGGGCTAGGGACCAGCAGGTGGCATGGTGGTTAAGGTGCTGAACACTCCCACATGGCCGACCACGGTTCAAGTCCTGGATCTGGTGGCTTCCTTTCTCACTTTCCCTCTCTCTCTTTCCTCCTCTGTGTCTCTCTCTGGTCAAACTAAAATAAATGAGTGAATAAATAAAATTAAATAAATAATTATTAAAAAAAAAATTGGGCTAACAGATGTATGGGTGTGTTTACTTTGCAAATATACCTCAAGCTGTCTGCTTAAATGTTCTCCACTACTTTTGTATGTATGCTATATTTGTGGTGGTTAAGGCACTGGTCTCCCACATGGCCTAGTGTGGTTCAAATCCTGGACCTGGCGGCTTGCTTTCTTGCTTTCCCTCTCTCTCTCTCTGGTCAAATTAAAAAATAATATTTAATAATAATGAAAAAATATATTTAATAAAATTAATAAATCAAATATTTAATAAATTAAATATATAATTCTTTTACATTTTATTTTAATTAAAAATATTTATTTTAATTTTATTTATTTATTCATTCATTTTAATTTGACCATAGAGAGAGAGAAAGGATAGGTGAGAAAGCAAGCCACCAGGTTTAGGACTTGAACCATTGTTAGCCATGTGGGAATGTCTAGCTCCTTAACCACCACGCCACCTGCTGGCCCAAATATATAATTCTTTAAAAAACAAACAAACTTTACTTAAACAAAAGACCTTCATGGCTATTAGAATTTAGTTTGGTAAAATTCAAATAACAGGGATCAACATTCCATACTCTACCATACTACCAATCTAATTCTGCAAGTAATTATCATAATTTTAGATACTTTTTCTACTGTACTCCATTTAATGGGAGAAAACTTTATAATCAAATAAAAAAAATAATAATAATTGTTATTGCTATAAGGTGCATGTGCTCACCAGAGAGACAAAGAGAAAGAGAGAGGGAAAGTGAGAAGTCATCCCCCAAGGGGATGGCCATGCTGCAATCCCTTCTCTTCCATTCTCCTCTCAGGATTTTGGGCACGCACACATGTCTGGTGTGATTTACAAGCTGCTGGGTCTGGAACTCAAACCACCCAGTTGTCTATCTGGAATCCAGCCACCTTAAACCACCACGCTACCCTCAAATGAGCTTTATAAACAAATAAATTATTTCTTTATTGGTCTCTTGTCTGCTGTATAAACAAGTTATATGGACCAAGGTGCTCCAGCTCCAGCATCTGAGCTTTGAACAGCTCCTCTCTGGCCCCCCCTCCCCCCTGCCATGCTGTGCTGTCCCACTGTGTTAATGCCATCAGAGACCTACCCTCTGTTCACTTTCCATATACGGAAGGGACTTTGACACCGGGCTTTTCTCTTTCTCTTCTCTCCAAGGTCATTTTTTTTGGCAATTTCTGTGTTTATTTGGTTGACCCATCCATGACCTCGGGTGCTCTGTTCTTTGATCTTCTTCACTTTACTCCAGGAGAGTCAGAATTCTAAAGATTCCTTCTCCCACAGCCTCCGAGATTCCTGTTTGTCCCTTGGTTAGTTTTTCTTTCTTTCTTTTTTTTTTTTTTTAAAGAGATTTTGCTACAGGACAAATGCTCTCACCAGAAAGAGAAACAGACAAACAGACAAACAGAGAGACAGAAAGTGAAAAATCACCCCCCCCCCCCGGGGGGATGGCCACGCCACAATCCCCTCTTCTTCATTCTCCTCTGGGAATTTTGGGCACGTATGCACAAGTGCCTGGGGTGAATTTTAAGCCGACGGGTCTGGGACTCGACTGATCATCTACATGGGAGTCCAGTGATGTATCCGTTATGCCATCTGCTGGTCCCACTTCTTTTATTTTTGAGAGACTTTTGCTATAGGGTGCATGATCTTGCTGGAGAGACAGAGAGAAAGTGAGGTATCATCCTCTGGGAGGATAGTCATGTTGCAATCCCTTCTCCGTTCTGCTCTTGGGATTTTGGACATGCAAGCACACACTCCAGGCATGAGTTTGAAGTCACAAGATCTGGACCTTGAACCAGTCAGTCACATGGGAGTCCACCACCATGACTACTGCACCATCTGCTGGTCCCACTCAAAAATATTTAAAAAAAAAAAAAACACAGATGTTAATGGGGCCAGCAGGTGGCATAGTGGTTAAAGGCGCTGGACTCCCACATGGCTGACCACAGTTCGAGTCCTGGACCTGGTGGCTTGCTTTCTCACCTTCCCTCTCTCACTCTCGCTCTGTTCCTCTCTGGCCATATTTAAATAGATAAATAAAGTTAAATAAAATAATTCTTTAAAAAAATAGTTATTGGGACCACCAGATGGTGTAATGGCTATGTCACTGGATTCCCATGTAGTGGACCGTGGTTTGAGTCCTGGACCTGGTGGCTTAAACTCATGCTGGCACGTGTGCGTGTGTGCTCAAGATCCTGAGAGGAGAATGGAGGAGAAGGGATTGCAGCGTGGCCATCCCCCTGTGGGGTGATTTCTTGCTTTCTATCTCTTTCTTTCTGGCGAGTGCATGTGCCCTACAGAAAAAACCTCTCAAAAAGAAAAAAAAAAAAAAAAAAAAAAAAAAAAAAAGATGTTAAAGGCAGACCTGACTCCACCTCAGAGTCCTTTCAAAGACATCAGGAAACGTAGAGAGCTAGAAAGTGACAAAAGATTCAACCCGCTTTGAAAATGGAAGGGGCACATCAGCAGGCAGCGTGGAGGAGGCAGTGTGCGCGGTGACAGTCAGCGAGGACGGGGACCTCTGTCCTAACACCAAAAGGAACTGGATTCTGCTAACACCCTGACTGCCTGGAAGCAGATTCATTGGAGAAGAAACTCCAGTTAAGGGCCCGGCACTTTGACTTGGCCTTGAGCAGAGCCTGCCCTGCCCTGGAAGCCTGACCTCCAGCCCTGGGAGATAATGGAGTAGTTAATGAATGCGATGGTAATTTGTTACCCAGCAATAGGAAACACCTATGCCTCCCTCCCACTTCCATTGCTCCACGCACCTGTCCCGACCATGGGAGGAATGCTCATAATAAACTCTAGTATTCACTGGGTGGCCCGACCCTCGTGTTTCAGCCGTCGGCCTCCAGGTGACCTCTCCGTGAGCACCCTTTCCACCTCCCCATGCTCGCCTTTGCTGCCCTATGCTGAGTCACTTCACCCTCTCGCCCTTGCTCCATTTTTCTGCTGCTACCTACCCCACAAAACCACATCCTACGACTTAGACCACTCCCCTCTTTCTCTAGCCTTCCATCTTTGCGAATGGGCAAGTCATGCTCATTTGTGGTCGTCCTGCCACTGGGCCTGTGGGGCTGGTGTGCAGTTCTCCCAAGGTTTTCTTCCTTTGCTAAAAATTTGATTTATTATTATTATTTTAAAATTTTGCCAGCGGGTGCTCGTGCTCACCAGACAGAGACAGAGAGGAGGGGAAAAGCAACCCCCCATGGGGTGTGGTCATGCTGTGTTCCCCCCTTCCGATCTATTCGTCCTGCCAAACCCCTGGGCATGTACGCATGTTGCCAGGGCCGGAACGCAAATTGCTATAGGCCATGTGGGATACGGCTGGCTCCTTAAATCACCAGGACACAGGGCTGCCCCTTTATCTTTTTTTTAATTGTAATTTCTGATTCACATATAATCTTTGTGAGGTGCAATGGGTATTTTTTTTTTTTTTTTCTGGGTTCGTGCCAGAGAGTGTGTGCACTCTGGAGAGATAGAGAGATACATAGAAAAAGAGAGAAATCACCCCCTGATCCAAGGGGGATGGCCATGACGCAATCCCTTCTCCATTCTCCTCTTGAGATTTTGGGCACGCACACACACATGCCCAGGATGATTTTGAAGCCACAGGATCTGGAATTCAGACCATGGTTGGCGATGTGGTAGGTCCAGCACCTTAACTGCTATGTCACCTGCTGGCCCCACATTGCTTTTTTTTTTTTTTTTTTTTTTTTAGGAATTATTTTATTTAACTTTATTTATCTATTTATTTTAATTTGACTAGAGAGGGACAGAGTGGGAGTGAGAGAACGAAAGTGAGAAAGCAAGCTGCCACTTTTGGGATTCGAGCCAGGGTCGACCACATGGGAGTCCAGTGCCTTTAACCACCATGCCATCTGCTGGGCCCCGCCATAATATGGTTTTTCAAAAACATCTGTACAGTGTGCGGCAATCAGATCCTGGACAGAAACGCCCTCATTGTTCCCAGCAATCCATACCATACTAAGCTGTGCTCACCTGAAAATCACTCCACTGCTTTTCGAGGAGGAGTATTACTGTATTACATTTGTTAGTCTAGTGGGGAACACGGTTCCAAAATCGATTCCATTTGTTTACATGCACTCTTGTGCCTTTTAACCAACTCCTTCCCATTCCTCCCCACTCCCATTCAGCATCTAGTATCTACCATTACGCTCTCTGTTTCTATGTGGTTGAGTCATTTATTTATTTATTCAGTTTGCTATAGGGCACACACACTCCACTCGCTGGAGAGGAGGAGAGAGAGAGAGAGAGGGGAAGGGAGAGGTCACTCCCCAGGAAGAATGGCCAGGCCGCAGTCTCTTCTCCTCCATCCTCCTCTGGGGATTTCGAGCCTGCTTGCACACCCCAGCATGTTTTTCAAGCCACCGGGTACAGGGCTCCAACCGCATGGTGGATCAAGTGGGTTCTAGCCACCTTAGCCACCATGCCAGCTTGCTGGCCTAGGTGTGCTCTTCATTTTGTGAATAGTCATGAAAAAGCAGGTCTAGTGCCAGCAGGTGGTATTGTGGTTCAAGTGGCTGGATCCCACATGACCCACAGTGCAGTTGGAGCCCTACACGTGGTGGCTTGAAAAACAGGCCAGGCTTGTGTGCTTGCGTGCCCCAAATCCCCAGAGAATGGAGGAGAAGGGATTGCAGCCTGGCCATCCTCCCTAGTGAGTGATTTCTCACTTTCCCTCTCTCTCTCTGGGGAGTGGACGTACCCTATAGTAAAACAAAAACACAAACCAGATCTGAAGAAATTTATCCTCATTTTGACTTAAAGTGGAGTATGACTAAAATATATGTGCATATGGGTCTTTAGGAATCTTTAACTGACAGAAATTAATCCAAGAGTAATTTCACCCAGATGTTTGGATATATTATAATATATACTTTAAAGTCTTTGAAAAGTATACAGCATAGTATTTTTTGTTTGTTGTTTATTTTTATTCAGCTTAATATTTTCGATATCTCCCCAAAATTGTGTAGAATTTTCTTATCTAGGTTTTTTTTTTTTTTTTTTTTTTTTTTACCGAAAATTTCAAGTATGGGTTCAAAAATGAAAGGTAACTCCTAGTATTGGTTTAAGCAACTGATACTCTGATTTGTGTTCGAAAAGGCAAACCTGGAACTATCCCACTGTAAGTACTGATTTCTAGGGTCGGCTTAGCAGGTGAGTGTTGGAGTGGCCAGGCTGCCAGACAACCAGCGCTTTTCTAGGTCATCAGAATAGTGCAGAGAAGGACTTACTACAGAAGTGTGAGAAATAGTATTTACATTGTTCGCGGTTACATTTTCAGTCGAAACCCAGCTTTCCTCCTCCCCCTGAGGTTCAGTTCCTGATTTTATAGGCCCTAGGGCAAAAGCATCCCGTTTTCTTAGAAGCTCCACTAGAAATCGCCTGCTTGCTCGCGGGGTGGGTGTGACAGAAAAAGCCTCGGCGTCAGCGTCCTGGGTGCTTGGAGCCAGGTCAGCGGCGGCGATCCAGCCGGTCCAGGCAGGTCGAGGTATGGATCGATCAGCCCGAGTAGCGCCGGGTGATTACCAGCGCGCGCCGCGCCTGCTCATTCGCTCAAGCCCCGGAGGCGGGAGTTTGGGGGTCGTCCCGGCGTGCTCCGGGACAGTCTTCTCGGCGACGCGGGCGGGTGGCTGTCGCGGTCCCAGTCCCGAGGCAGGCGCGGGACGCGCGCAACACGTGTGCAAGCTCGGCGGGGGCGCGGGGCACTTATCTCCGTGGGGCAGGCGGCGCCCGCGGGACGCGGAGGGAACCGCGCGCAGGGAGTGGCCGCCTAACGCAGTCCCAGGCGTGCGCCGCCGAGCCGGCATCAGCGCTGCCTGCGCCCACCCTCGCGGCCGGCCCCAGCCGCCCCTGCCCGTGACCTCGGCCGGTGAGTGCGCGCCGGGGGAGCGCGAGGCCGGGGCCGTGGGCGGCCGCGGGTGGGCTCTGAGATCGAGTCCCGAGCGTGCGCTTCGGAAGCGGGAGTCCTCGGCGACCCGATCGAGATGGGAGACGCGGGAGAAGGCCGCGTGGAAAGGCGCCAGGGAGTCCTTGGGAAAGTTCTAAGCGGTTTAGAAAGCGCAGGCGGGGTCGGCGTGGTGCAGCCGGAGCTGCCGCTCCGTGACTCGGGTGGAAGGCCGGGTGACTCATCCCGACGTTTTTATCAGGGCTTGTTTGCTCTCGGTCCGGCGCACCGACCCTTGGCTACACCCGCCCGCTGTTAGGCTGAGCCACTTCTCCGTGGAGCGGCGCAGGCCCAGCGTGCGCCCAGGAAGGTCGCTGCGTCTCTGTTAGAGAGGAGAAAACCGTCCGAGAGAGATGCCGGGGTTTTAGCCTCTCGCATGGTCCTGTGAAAGTGAGTATGAATTACTACCTGATGATTCACGGCCGCTTTGCAGAATTCGATGCTTGGGGCAGCTGATTCAGGGACTAGTGTGCTAAGACCTGTTCGGTAAGACTCTAGCCTTCCCCCGAGTGTGTGAAGCTAAAATTGATATCGGGAGCGTAAAAACCTGGCTACAGGCGAGGGAGACCTTTGTTAATATTAGAGTTTTAAACGATTGACCAGTATATTGTCTGTTCAAGGCATAGAGTTCGTTCACAAATTTTGGGTCATGTGAGCTCTTATTTGTAATTGGATAGTTTTTTTCTTAAAGAGAATTATTTGTTTAATTTTATTTGTTATTATTTTTATTTTATTATTATTATTTTTTTGGAGAGTTTTTTGCTATAGGGCACGTGCGCTCGCCAGAAAGACATAGAGAGACAGAGAGACAGAAAGCGAGAAATCACCCCCCAGGGGGGATGACCACGCCGCAATCCCTTCTCCATTCTCCTCATGGGATCTTGGGCACACAGGTACACGCCCCTAGCGTGAGTTTAAGCCACCGGATCCGGGACTAGAACCGCGGTCGACTATATATACATATATATATATATATATATATATATATATATATATACACACATACACACATGATGTAGCCATTACGCCATCTGCTGGTCCCATTATTGTTTTTTTTTTTTTTTTTTTTTTTTAATTTGACCAAAGAGACAGAGAGAGAGAAAGAGGGAAAGTGAGAAATCAAGTCACCAGGTCTGGGACTCAAACCATGTGAGAGTTGATCGCCTTAAACACCACCTGCCAGCCCCAAGGATGCCAGCATTTTAATGATTAACTTAAACACTAATCCGTTTATTACAATACATATGAAAGAATAGTACTGAAAAATTTGAACAGATACAGAAAAATATAAGACCCAAAAAAGTAAATTGTAACTCTACCAGTTAAAAAAGATACTGGGAGGGGCCAGCAGGTGGCGTAGTGGTTAAGACTCTGACTTCCCACGTGGTTGACCGCTGTTGGAATCCCCCACCCCAGGGCTTGAAACTCACACCCATCTTGTGTGCATTCCCAAAATCCCAAGAGGAGATTGGAATAGAAGGGATAACGGGTGGCCATCCCCTCTGGGGAGTGATTTATTTCTTTATCTCTCTCAGTCTCTGCAGCGAGCCCACGTGTGCTTTAGCAAAAATCTCTCTTAAAAAACAAAACAAAACCAAACCTGGAAGGGGCAGCCCATGGGATGGGAGTTCAGGCATCTGAATGCCACATGGCTGACTGTGGGTCAAGCCCTGGACCCAGAGGTCTAAAAAACATACCCAGTGTCTGGGACCAGCAGTTGGCGTAATGGCTACATTGCTGGACTCCTATGTAGTTGACCTTGGCTCGAGTCCCGGACCTGGTGGCTTAAACTCACACCGGGCGCGTGTGTGCGCGTGTCCAAGATCCCAAGAGGAGAATGGAGGAAAAGGGATTGCGGTGTGGCCATCCCCCCTGGGGGGTGATTTCTCACTTTCTGTCTGTCTCTCTGTCTTTCTGGTGAGCACACTTCCTATAGCAAAAACCTCTCCAAAAAAAAAAAAAAAAAATTCCCAGTGTCTGTATGTGTTCCCAAAACCCAGGAGGGAGAGATGGAGGAGAGAGATTCTCCATGGTAAGTGGGGGCGGTTTCTCAATGTCTATCTCTCCTGCAAGCACAAGCGGTCTGGCAAAAAAAGAAAGGAAAACCAAACCTATAACATTGCCTTGTTTGTTAGTTTATTTATATTGTAGCAGGTCACTGTGTCCTCTCTCTCAAGGGCCCCACTGGGGTGTGGCCATACTGTAATCCTTTTCTTCCATTTCTCCATCCTGTCAGGATCCTGGGTGCCCAGCCATCCTCAGGGACATACACTGTTTGACTTTGTGGGATCTGGCTCCGTTAACCAGTGCTGTGTGGAGCTGGCGCCTGCCTGGTTTTATTTTCTTGCCTATTCGAACTCTAAAGCTTATTCCGTTTTCAGAAAAAAAGAAATACATATTCACAGTAACAAATGTTTCTTGGGCATCTTTGTTCCAAGTCCTGGGCAGGGCAGTCAGCAGGTGTTCTCCTAGGAAACACATTGTTTTGCATCAAGGTGGCATTCAAATACACATCCCTAATGTTTTTCTGCATATATTGTTATTAAGCATCCATGAAGCGTTTAAAGGGAGTGTAAGAATTATAAATGGAAACCTAATTATAAATTATAAATGGAAAAGCACTGCAGGGGAGCTCGTTAGAGAGGCCACGGGCAGACACGCAGGTAGTAAGGTGCAGTGTTCTGGAGGCCATGGTAAGAGGGGAATGTCTGTCACACAGCTCAGTAAAGATAATGGAGAAACCTCCCTGTCCTGGTATTTAGTTCTGAGTGTAAAGTCTTATGCGTGTGCCCCATAAAGATGCAGAGGAGACCCCTAGAATGGAAGAGGGAGTGACTCCTCAGTGCCACTCTGTGATACACGCACTAGTTTATGTTCTGGGCCAGCCAGTGGTGTGCCTTCTCAGGTGGTTGGATCCTACAGGGCCAACTGCATGGTTTGAGTCCCGAACCTGGTGTCTTGAGAAACACAGGGGGCATGTGTGCATGCATGCCCGAATCCTGAAAGGAAAGATGGAGTAGAAGGGATTGTAGAGTGACCCTTGCCACCCTGCACCCCCGTCTTTGGGTCAGCATGCACACCCACTAGCAAATTAGACAAAAAATAGTGCACGTTCTCAGTGCGTTTTCTAACATGACAGGTTGTGATTGTAATTTTCCTTTTCATCAGTGTTACAGGAATCCCTTGGATGCTAAGCCCCTGTGATCACATGTACTGCTGTTGGATGGCTAAGGCTTTTCAGGGTTAAATTTAGATTTTATAACGGGATAAGTGGACCTCAAGTTCAGATATTCTGTAAATATTTCTGTCAAAGGTTGTTGATAGGGGCTGCTCCTATGGCCTAGTGGTTAAGGGAACCTGATCCCATACGAACAATTATGTGCTTCAAATCCCAGCCCCGGTGGCTTGAAAAACACACCAGGCATGCATACCTGTGTACCTCAAATCCCAGAAAGATGGAGAAATAGAGAAGCAATAGCATCCTGACTAAGCTCCCTCCACTTCTGTTTCTCTTTTTGGCCAGGATATGTGCCCTCTGGCTCATAAAACAATAACAAAAACAAAACAAACAAAAAAGAAAAAAAAAAAAATTCTTGACAGTTTTGCAGCACTTGAAGATTAAATCAAGGGGGAAGGTTTATTTTACGCTATGTACTATGGTAGTGAGGTAAGCTTGATGTTTTTGGTAAAAATGAAAGAACCCTTGGGATCAGCAGGTGGTGTAATGGTCACATCGCTGGACTCCCACATGACTGATCGCTATAAGTCCCAGACCTGGAGGCTTGAAACTCATACCAGGTACATGTGCGTGCATGCCCAAAATCCCGAGAGGAGAATGGAGGAGAAGGGGTTGTGGCGTGGCCATCGCCCCTGGGAGGGTGATTTCTCACTTTGTCTTTCTGTCTCTCTGGCGAGAACACGCACCCTATAGCAAAAATCTCTCTCTCTTAAAAAAGAAAAGAAAATTAAACAACCCCAGTGGCCATTCTATCTATATAGTTATATAGGTCTACAGGAAATTAAACTTTGTTCTCTTAAAATGAGTTCTCAGTTTACTTCAAGTTGTGAACTAATTGGGAACCAGCAGTTAGTGTAATGGCTATGTCGCTGGACTCCCACATAGTCGACCGCGGTTCGCGTCCCGGACCCAGTGGCTTAAAACTCACGCCGGGCGCACCCAAGATCCCAAGAGGAGAAGGGATTGCGGTGTGGCCATCCCCTCTGGGGGGTGATTTCTTGCTTTCTATCTCTCTGTCTCTCTCTCTTTCTGGCGAGCGCACACGCCCTATAGCAAAAACCTCTCCAAAAAAAAAAAAAAAAAAGCCTAAAAAAAAGATGTGAACTAATTGATAATTCTGTAGATTATTTTGGCTTCATAGTTTTTTTTCTTTCAATAGTGGCATAATTGAGATATAATTCACATACTATGCAATTCACCTGCTTAAGGTGCACAATGCTCTGGTTGTTAGTATAGAGGGAACTTCAAAAAATTCATAGAAAAACAAAATAAAGTGTGAGTTTATTTGGTGCAAAAATTTTTGAAATCTACACACAATATTTTTCATGATACACAGTTTTTTTCTTTTTTTTTTTACTTGGAGAGGTTTTCGCTATAGGGCATGTGCGCTTGCCAGACAGACAGAGAGAGACATAGAGACAGAAAGCGAGAAATCACCCCCCAGGGGGGATGGCCATGCCGCAATCCCTTCTCCTCCATTCTCCTCCTGGGATCTTGGGCACGCATGCACACGCGCCCGGCATGAGTTTTAAGCCACCGGGTCCGGGACGTGAACCACGGTCGACTACGTGGGAGTCCAGCGATATAGCCATCACGCTAACTGCTGGCTCCCCACAGTTTCTTTTTGTTAAATGATTATTTTATTTAACATTTATTTATTTACTTATTTTATTTTGACTAGAGAGGGGCAGAGCTAAAGGGAGAGAGAGAGAGAGAATGAATGAGAAAGTGAGAAAGCAAGCCACCAGGTCAAGGATTTGAACCACGGTTGGCCATGTGGGAGTCCAGTGCCCTTAAACTACTGCACCACTTGCTGGTCCCTCATTTTCTTTCTTTTTTTCTTTTTCTTTTTCTTTTAAAAAAAAAACTTGCTAGAAGGTATATGTACTTACTAGAAAGAGAAAGAGAGAAAACATCCCCAAATGGGCCATGGTTATGCCACACTCCCTTCTCTATTTCTCCACGGTTGGTGTTTGGGGCATGCACACTTATGTATTAGTACATTTTTCAAACTCCTGGGGCAGGGATTTGAACTGTGGGGTAAGCCAAGTGGGATACAGTTTCTTTAAGTATTAGGCCATGGAGTTGCCCCATAATACACATTTTCTGGAACTTTTTAAAGACCCTCTCTCATATAGTCACACAATTCTGCAAATATGACAGGTCCATTGGGTCTCCTCCCAAAGAGCTGATGTTCCTTTACAGTCATTCTCCATTCACTGGGAGACTCTTAAAAAGTTCAGTTCTTTTTTTTTTCCCAAGAAAAGTATTATTATTTTTATTTATTTAATTTTAGAGGTTTTTGCCTTAAGGTGCCTATGCTTGTGGGGTATAGGGATGGGGTGAGAGAGAGACAGAGATTGTGAGGGGAAAGTGAAAAATTATCCTCCTGGGGGGATGGCCATGCTGCTTGCAACCCTGTTCCTCCATTCTCCCGGGATCTTGGGCATGCATGCACACGTGCCCAATATGAATTTCAAGCCACCAGGTCTGGGACTTGAACCAAGGTCGACCCTGTGGGAGTCCAGCGACATAACTGCTACACCATCTGCTGGCCCCCAGATTATTTTCATAGTTACAAAACTTGGCTTTTTTTTTTTTTTTTTTTTTTTTTTTTTTAAAAACAGAATCAGTATAAAAAAGCCATTGATTTCTCCATAGTTATCAGAGTTACTTATATTTGAGGTCTTGGTTAAGTGGGGCTGAAATCGACCAAAAGTCTTGGATTGTTGGCTCAGACATCTTAGGAAGCCTGCTATGCTTAGCTCTTATGAGATGACCTGGTTCTTTAAAAAAAAGTATCTTTCTTGGGACCAGCAGTTAGCGTAATGGCTGTGTCGCTGGACTCCCATGTAGTCGACCGCGGTTCGTGTCCCGGACCCTGTGGCTTAAAACTCACACCGGGTGTGTGTTCGTGCGTGCCCAAGATCCCAAGAGGAGAACGGAGGAGAAGGGATTGTGGTGTGGCCACCCCCCCGGGGGGTGATTTATTGCTTTCTGTCTCTCTGTGTCTCTCTGGCGAGCGCACGCGCCCTATAGGAAAAACCTCTCAAAAAAAAAAAAGTTTCTTTTTTAAAAAAGAACTATTTAATTCTCTCTTTATTTATTTTTATTAATTCATTTATTTTTAATTTGACCAATGAGAGAGACAGAGAGAGAGAGAGGAAAAGTGAGAAAGCCAGACACCGGGTCCTGGACTTGAACCATGGTCAGCCAGGTGGGAGT
This sequence comes from Tupaia tana, assembly GCA_026018925.1. Lineage (NCBI taxonomy): Eukaryota > Metazoa > Chordata > Mammalia > Scandentia > Tupaiidae > Tupaia > Tupaia tana. The sequence goes on from JAKSZU010000017.1 coordinate 18,007,681, forward strand.
GTCCAGTGCCTTAACCCCCATGCCACCTGCTGATCCCCTAATTCTATATTTTTAAATAATTATTTTATTTTACTTTATTTATTTTAATTTGGTAGGAGAGGAACAGAGCAAGAGAGAGAGAGAGAGAGAGCGAGCGAGTGAGCCAGGTCCAGGACTCGAACCACAGTTCACCATGTGGGAGCCCAGCACTCTTAATCACCACGCCACTTGCCAGCCCCTCTTTAATTCTATTTTATTGCTATTATTATTTTTTAACTTGACCCAAGAGAGAGCAAGAGAGATGGAAAGCGAGAAAGCAAGCTGCCAGTCTGGGTCTCAAACTGCAGCTGGCCATGTGGGAATACAACGCCTTTAATTACCACGCCACCTGCCTGATGTGTATCTTTTTTTCTTTCTTCATTCTTTGGAGGCTTAAAGTGAATTCAGCAGCATTCATTAAACACCTTCCATCTTTTGTCATTTACTACTTCTTCCATGTTCAATTCTGACTGTATCCATTTCAACTGATCTTTTCTAAGCTGTTTTAATGTTAACTGATTCAATTATTTTTCTCTCTTTTCGGAGGCTTTTTACTACTGCTGAGGTCTGGGCTATACAGTTTTCTATGACTCTGTCCGTGCTGGCATGAGCTGCCATCGAAGACTCATAAAGTTGTTTACAGGTTTGGCTGGCATCAGTTTTCCCTGCAAAGGAAGCTGTTGGGACTGTAGTGTGTAATTCATGTTCTACATCAATTGTCCTCATCACCCTGAGTCATTCCTGGAACTTGGTGAACTCTTCACAGTTCACACTGCCACTGGGCACCACTGCATTGTTAACTTATTATTTTTAAATTTGCTATAGGTTGCCTTTGCTTGCCAGAGAGAGAAAGAGAGAGGGAGAGAGAAAGTGAGAAAGCACCCCCAGAGCGAATGACTGTGCTGCTGTCCCTTCTCCATTTTCTCTTTTTTTTTTTAAAAAAAGTATTTACTTCATTTTCTTTATTATTATTATTATTATTTTAAAATTTGCTACAGGGCATATGCACTAACCAGAGAGAGAGAGAGAGGAAATGAGAAAGCAAGCTGCTGGGTCCAGGACTCAAACTGCAGTCAGCCGTGTGGGAATCCAGTGCCTTCACCACCACGCCACCTGCTGGAACCCCCATTTTCTTTTTGGGATTTTGGGCATGTCTGCCCACACTCCGGGTGTGCTTTGCTAAGCCACGGAGTCTGGATTCAAATCCCGCAGTCAACCACATGGCATCCGGCTGCTTTAACTACGTATGATGCCGCCAGCTGTCCCTTGTAGGTTTTTTTTTTTTTTTTATTTTTTTTTTTTTTTTTTTTTTTTTTAAACACCCATTCTTATACTTCCACTCAACTTTCCAGGCATCTGTTTTAGTAGATGAGGAATTCAAGAGCTCACTGGGTCACTCATAGCCGTTTAGGTAGGTATTCTAGTTCCATATTATGTCCCCTCACAGGAGACAAAAAGACTATTGAACTATTAAAGTTCACTATCCTTCTCTCTCTCTCTCTCTCTCTCTCTCTCTCTTTTCTTTTAGGTTTTTGCCATAGGGGACATGCACTTGCCAGAGAGAGAGAGAGAGAGAGAAGGAAAGTGGGACATCACTCCCCAAGGAGGTTGGCCACGCTGCAATCTCTTGTCCTCTCTTCTTTTGATTTTAGGTACGAACACACATGCCCCTGGCATGAGTTCCAAGCTTTCCAGCCCAGAACTCGAACCATGGTTGGCCATGTGGGAGTCCAGCACCTTAACCACTACCCCGTCTGCTGGCCCCCAGAGTATCCACGTTTTAAGTGTTCTGAAGTCCCACGCGTCTAGGGGCTGTTGTCCTGGTTAGCGTAGGTCTAGGACATTAAGTTGATATGCTGTGAGAAGTTCACTGGGGTGGCACCTTTCTTGTTCTGAGGACAAGTATTTGTAGGTGTGTTTCTTGCTTGGAATAAGTAAGAACGTGCTTCTAGTACCCGAGTGTTCTTAATAAATGTCAAGGAACACAATGGCAGGAAGGGCTGGAACCCGGGCCTTTAGTGCACCTGCCGTGACCAGGGACATCTACGGGACCTGACCTGGCTCTGGGTTCTGCAAATCTCCCATCTGACTTGGGTTTGTAATTTTAACGACCCTTATCTCTGTTCCATAACATGGAGATAATGTTGATGGTGGTATAATATGAAATATATTTGGTCTTTGTTTCCCTTCCTGTCACTAAAGTCCTGAAATCCATGGAATTTCCTGAGAGCAAGGAGTGTCTTCTGTCATTCACAATGAACCCCTCTACTCGCCCCTGAATTTATTCTCCTGAGGTGGTTTAGGGTGAGGTCCTAGGTAGCCTTTGAAGGGGGTGAGGCCCTAGGTAGGTAGCCTTTGGAGGGGCTGGCCTCCCAGTGATTAGAGGTTTGGAACTGGTAGCCCCACCCACAGTCTCTGGGAAGGGGCTGGGGCTGGGGGCTGGACATCGAGCCTGTTAGGACTCTTGGACAGTGAGATTTGATGAGATTTGATGAGATTCTGGTGGTGTGTGCTTCTAGGAGGGCGGGCACCCCCATTTCACAGGCTCAGAAGCTCCTGCCCTGGGGACCCTTGCGAACCTGGCCCTGTGTTCCTCTTCGCCTGATTTGTTCATTTGTGTTCCTTATAAAACCTTCTGTCGTATACAGGTAAACCTTTCCCGGTGCTGGGGAGTGGCTCTGGCAAGTTAATCCAACTCCAGATGGGGGTCGTGGGAGTCCTGGTTAGTTATAGCCAGCGTTCACACTGTCAGTGATCACCTTCTTTGGGACTGGTGTTTAAAGAGAAGGTTATGGTGCGGTCTTTGGGGACTGAGTCCTTAGCTGCTGGGATCTAATATTGTCTCACTGCCTGGAGATCGTGGCAGGACTGAACTGGCTCAGAGGACACTTGGCAGGTGTCCCTGGAGAACTGCTGGGGGTGTGGGGAAGCCCCAGTACCTCTGGTCACAAAAGTGTGTTCTTGTGGGAGTATAGCAGGAAATGGACAGGTGTGTGGTCCTCTAGTCATGCATCTGTCACGTTCGCCTCAGAGGACATTGTCTTCATGTACAGCATGGATGTACTTCTGACTGTGAGGCAGTGGGCAATTTTTAGTTAAAAGTCTGATGCTATTGGGTCAGCATGTGGCCTTTGATTAAGGTAGCTGGATTCCAAATGGCTGACCGCGTGGTTTGAATCCTGAGCCTGGCAGCTTGGAAAACATACTGGGCCACGTGCGCTTGACAGAAAGACAGAGACAGAAAGTGAGAAATCACTCCCCTGGAGGAATGGTCACCCTGCAATCCCTTCTCCATTCTCCCCTTGGGCATGCACACACACTCACCCAGTGCGAGTTTAAGCCACTGGGTCCAGGATTTGAACTGCGCTCAACCATGTGGGAGTCCAGCGACGTAGCCATTACACCAACTGCTGGTCCTCCCCCACCCCATGTTTTTACGAGCAAAATTGGGGCAGAGGTCCCAGGCCCATGATCAGTTCAGTGATTGGTTCAAAGAAGACATGATCATCTCCTGGGCATTCTTGATTGGTGAGGCCTTAGATAATCAAATTCCTCTTCAGGTTTCTGGAGCCCTTTAACCTGGGGTTTTGAGCTCACAGCCAGCAGTTTCCAGCCTACAAAACACCTTACATAGTGAAGTGAAAACCTTATCTTCCTTTTTAAGTGAGAGTTTTAGAGGTCAAATGACCCTCACTCATGGTCCCTGTTGGTCATTATCATAACCAAAATCTGAAGACTTACTCCTCCTCTGGGCCATTACAAATGTAAATAACCTTGTATTTCAAGAACCTTAGGAAATACATTAGGGGGTCCTTGCTCGGTTTCATAATCATGGACACCCTTAGGATTCTGTGGAGCGCATTTACACGTGCATTTATTTTATACCTTGGTGTACGTGTGTCGCAGGGTAGTTCTGCCAAATTTTGACTCACGGTCCTGTTGTCCCCTCTGAGTTTCTTCTCATAAGTCTCAGTGGTGGTTGCGGTGATGAGTATTGGGTTATAAACAGGGAGGGACAGGGTACTTTCCAAAGTGTAGGAGAGATGTTTCAGACTCGCAGTGCGGTGTAGCTTCAGGTGAGTTCTAACTGAGAGGCTCAGCTTGAGCTCTACCCCAAAGCCTCATGGGGATGGCCTCCCTCCACACCCTTCCCTTTGCCTTTATCTTTTTCTTCTCAGCTTAGCCTTTGCCAAATCCTCTTGGCAAAGTCCCCTTGGGGCCTCAGGATTCCAATATGCTCTCATCACTTCTCTCCTGGAGGTGCCTTGTGAAGGGAGGAGAGAAAGGGCGAAGACCCCTCCCAGGGCTCCTTATCTGCCCCAGCCCCAGCCCCAGGCCTTGACTACTTTTATTGAAATACATCGGCCTTTCAGTCCTTTCCTGGCTGCATGTAAATGGATTTTTCCTTGGTTCCAGTGAGCCTGAAGCAAAGCCATTATTATTTACTCTTGCCCTTTGCCCTTGTTCTTCCCAAACTAGGCAGGGTTTTTTAAAACCCAGTGTAACTACGAAGTCCTCACTAACCCGCTGCTGGTTAGCTGTCTGGAAAGAAGGGACTCCTGCCTACTGGAGGCCAGCACCTTCCCACCGGCCACCCTGTAGCTGCCTGGAGTGGAGGCGAGAGCTCTGTAGACGGTGTATTCGTGGCAGCCCTGGTAAGTACCTTAGCACACTTTTTCTTACCGGCCTGGTTCTGTTTCTGTTTTCATAGTTTGGGAGCATGTCTGTTTGGGAGTGTGTAGGAGCACGATGTGGAGAGATACCCATGTCTTCATGGGCTGTGGAGGAGGGGGGACAGTGCAGTGTCCCTATGTTGGCTTTTGGCTTGTTACAGTGGTCTCTTACAGAATTAGAGTGATAATGTTTTTTTTTTTTTGGAGAGGTTTTTGCTATAGGCTACGTGCGCTTGCCAGAAAGACAGAGAGAGAGACAGAGACAGAAAGTGAGAAATCACCCCAGGGGGGGGGTATGGCCACGCCGCGCCACGCCACAATCCCTTCTCCTCCATTCTCCTCTGGGGATTATGGGCAGCATGCACACACACCCGGCGTGAGTTTAAGCCACTGAGTCTGGGACTCTAACCGCTGTTGACCACATGGAAGTCCAGCAACATAGCCATTACGCCAACTGCTGGTCCTAAGTGATCCTTTTTTTTAAAAATAATTTTATTTATATTTCTTTATTCCTCTAGTTTGACCAGAGAGGAGGAGAAGGATGTTAAGTGAGAAAGCAAGCCGCCAGGTCCAGGACTTGAACCGCTGTCAAGCATGTGGGAGTCCAGGGCCCTTAACCACCACTCCACCCGCCGGCCCCTAGAGTGATCCTTTTATACACACTTTGAATTCAGAGTGAAAGCCCAAGCTCTTATCCTGTTCAGGTTGGAGACAGGCCTGGTTCTAGTGTCCGTCTAATCTGATCTTCTGGGCTCTGGCCTCCCGCCCTCTTTAGCCTCAGGGTTGTTTGTAGACCAGCCCTGGGACTTGATCTACTCGCCTGGATAGCTACCCCAAAGCCTCATGGGGATGGCCTTTCCTCCACACCCTTCCCTTTGCCTTTATCTTTTTCTTTTCAGCAGTGTTGACTGTCACTTTTCATATGTAATCTCCTTGATGGTAGCGGTGTGTCTCTGGCCCGGTATTCTCTAGTGCCTGCCGGTTATATAAGCCTAGTGGGCTAAGAGGGAGGCTGAGCAATTCCTCCAAGGCTGCAAGGCTTAAGGGCGGATAGGGTCTAGGATGGGTTACGTGGCGTTTTATGGGCAGCCTTGGGAACTGAACCTCTCAGTTTCTGCAGGGAAACTGCTGACTGAGTTGCAGATAACATGATGAAAGTTGGAGGTAAAACTCCCGCAAAAATTTCACTTTTGGTCTTAATCATTGCCACAGCACTCTTGCTCTGTACAATCATTTGGTTTGCAACTTGACTACATATTTCCTGGACTGGTTTTCTATCACAGATTAAAAAGTAATTTGGGGAAAATTCTTGGCAAATGTTGTGGGAATATAAAATGAAAAAATAATCATGTGGAGTTTTAGGTTTATTCGTGTTTATCTAGAGAGGATTCAGATGAAGTTGACAAAGGGGTGTTGAACTACTTGGCTGTCAGAATCTGTGGTAGGAGAGGGGATTTCTTCCAGCGTGATAGAAATGACCTGTATCTTGATTGTGGTTGGTTGTATTACTGCATACTTTTTTTTTCTTTCTTTTTTTAATTTGTCAGAGGGCTCATGCACTCACGGGGTGGGAGGATGGGGTTGAAGAAAGAAAGAAAGCATCCCCATGGGGGGGGGGTTGGTCACAGGCAGTCTCTTTTCCCTTTCTCCCTCCCGTCTGTTTTCATTGTCTCTTACAATGCCTGGTGTGACTTTGAAGTCTCCGGGCCCTGAATGCAGCTGCACAGTTGGCCATGAGGGATCCAGCCGCCTTCACCACCATGCCATGTTGTGGAATGGCGTCGGTGATATCCGGGTTCTTGGCACTAGGGACGAAGAATCGAACCAAACATGTCAGTAGTGAAAAGAAAAGGTAGTTTATTAAGTAAAAGCAGAACTACACTCCTGAGAGGTAGGTGTGGGCCTCAACGGACAGGAAGGGTGGTGGCTCAAAAGGGCCTGGCAGTTGCATTCTGCGAGGCTTACTATTTTTATTTTATTTTATTTTTTAAGAATTATTTCAATTTAGGGCCAACAAGTGGTGTGGTGGTTGAGGGCACTGGGCTCTCGCATGGCTGACCGCAGTTTGAGTCCCAGACCTGGCGGCTTGCTTTCTCTCTCTCTCCCCGCCCCTGTCCATCTCTGGTCTAAAATACATTTAAAAAAATACTAATGTTTAAAAAATTAAAAATAAGAATTATTTTAATTTCACTTTATTTATTATTATTATTATTATTATTATTATTTTCCAGTTTGATGAGAGAGAGAGAGAGATAAAGTAAAAAAACAAGCCACCAGGTCTAGGACTTGAACCGTGGTCAGCCATGTGGGAGTTCAGTGCCCTTAACTACCATGCCACCTGCCAACCCCAAAGCTTACCATTTTTATATCTAGGTCGTGTCATCTTATTGGCGCTATCAAATGTGGCTGGGCTCACTGACTTATCTCACTGGCAATATCTAATGTGGCGTCAGCTAGACATCCCCCACTGATCCCCTGCCTACTTCACGTTGGGCAGGGAATATTTTGCCTTGAAATTTTTTTTGAAAATCTAACCACATGGAATGTTTCAACCCCTTACCCACTTCTATTTGTTAGTTTTCTCCTGCCTTACTACCATGCCATGGGCTGGCCCCTTCCGACATTTTTAAACCAGAAAGATGATATAATACGTGAGGCACTGTGTGATTAGAATTTAAATTTTACTCCATTCTTCCTTCCCATCAGGATTTTGAGCAGGCACACAGGCCCCTATATTGGGGTGGTATCTTGGTCGGCCATATGGGCTCTGGCTCCTTATGCATGAGGTTAAACCTAAGCTACAGAGATGGCTCATAAAATTGCTTTATGTATAATGTTACCCAGGAAGGAAAAAGAAATCTTATGGGAGCAACAGTCTAGACCTGTGTTTTCCAATGTAGTGGGTTCCATTATGTGACTATTTGAATTTAACTGAGTTGAAATGAACATCAAAAATTTAGTTTCCTGGGCCAGCAGGTGGCGTGGTAGTTGGGTCGCCAGAGTCGCACATGGCTGACAGCAGTTCCTGAACCTGGTGGCTTGTTTTCTCACCATCCCCTATCCCCCTTTGGTGAGTGCACGTGTCCTGTAACAAATTAAATAATAATACTGAAACCGAGCAAGGACCCCCTAATGTATTTCCTAAGGTTTTTGAAATATAAAGTCCATTTACATTGTGATGGCCCAGAGTAAGAGTAAGTCTTCAGACTTCGGTTATAATGACCAACACTGACCATGAGTGCGGGCCATTTGACCTCTAAACTCTCACTTAAAGGAAAGGTAAGGTTTTCATTTCACCATGTAAGGTGTTTTGTAGGCTGGAAACTGCTGGCTGTGAGCTCAAAGACCCAGGCTGAAGGGCTCCAGAAACCTGAAGAGAAATTGATTATCTAAGGCCTCAATGCTCAGAAGATGATCACGTCCTCTTGACCCAATCACTGAACTGATCATGCGCCTGGGACCTCTGCCCCTAATTTTGCCCTTAAAAACGCATGTGGGGAACATCTTGGAGAGACCGGCGCTTTGCAGCATGAGCTGCCCGCTCTCCTTGCTTTGCGCTTTGCAATAAAGCTGTTCTTCCCTTCATCACACCATGTGCCTATGGTTTGGTTTTACAGCACTTGGGCCAGTGAACCTGATTTGAGTTCAGTACCGATACTAAGTAAAGTTAAATAAATAAATTAAAAATTTGTTTCTGGGATCAGTGGATGACGTAATGGTTATGTCAGTGGATTCCCACGTAGTTGACTGTGGTTCGAGTTCCAAACCTGGTGGATTAAAACTCATACCAGGCACATGTAAGTGCATGCCCAAGATCCTGAGAGGAGAATGGAGGAGAAGGGATGGCGGTGTGCCCCCCGCTTCCCGTGATTTCTCGCTTTCTGTCTTGCTGTCTCTCTTTGTCTCTCTGGTGAGCGCACACCCCCATAGCAAAAATCTCTCTCAAAAAAATTGTTTCCCAGGCTGGCTCCTTAGTGTAGTGGCTTGAAAACATAGAGGGTTTAAGTGGGTACATACGCAATACCTTGATGGGAAGGAGAAACAGAGGAAAGGATTTCTGCATAACCATGCCCCACGGGGTGTGGACTTTCTCTCTCTCTTGCTCTCGCTCTTTTGCTCTCACTCTCACTCTCCCTGGCAAGTGCACAAGTCCTCTAGTTAAAAAAAAAAGAAAGAAATAGAAGTCTCATGGTCACATTAGTCACGTTTCAAGTTATGGGGAGCAGTAATAGAAGTGGGGTGCTTCCCACTTCTCCCTTCTTTTATTTCCTTTGTATGTTGCTGAAGAAAGTGGGAGGACAGCTAGGGACTTCTCAGTCTCGTCTGACCATTACGTTGAACTGCAGTGCAAAAGAGAATCCCTTTTTTGTAGACTTTTTACACACCAGAAACAGATTATTATTGACCAGTGACTTGTAGTTTGTGGAAATGAAGGAAGTCGGGCATTTAGTTTGTCATATTACATCATCTCTTGGGGGTTTGTCCTAATCACTACGGTTTTAGATAGAGCCTCAGGACTCAATTCTGGAACTTCCTTATTTTCAGTGTATTTTTAAAATATTGCTAGTGTCAGAAGTCTTTCCTGATTTTAAAAGACCTCACTGACCATAAAGACTTTACATGATGGGGTCTCTAACAAAAGGCCTCGACGTCAGAGGGAAAAACTGACCTCCTACTCCTCGCCTAGGGTTAGTGTTCGGTGCATGTAAAAAAAGCTGACAAAAAGGCCAGGTTAGTGTGCAAAAAGCCAGATTGAATACAAGGTCAAACAAAAATGTGGAACTCAAAACTGTTAGAATTTGGGGGTTATGGGCTGGCAGGATCCCACACGGCCTACTGCTGTGGGATTCAAGGATCCAGCAGCTTAGAGGCATGGCCATCCTTCATGGGGATACTTTCTCATTCATTCTTTCTTCTTTAACAAATTTTTAAAAAAGTGAGGACTTTTTTTGATTTTTTTTTTTTTTTTTTTTGTTATAGGGCGTATGCGCTCGCCAGAAAGACAGAGAGACAGAAAGCGAAAAATTACCCCCTAGGGGTGATGGCCACGCCACCATCCCTTCTCCTCCATTCTCCTCTCGGGATCTTGGGCACGCATGCACACGAGCCCAGTGTGAGTTTAAGCCACCAGGTCCGGGACGCGAACCATGGTCGATTACGTGGGAGTCCAGCGACATAGCCCTTATGCTAACTGCTGGTCCTTCTATTTTTTTTTTGAAATTGTCAAAGGGTGCATGTGCTCACCAGAGAGAGGCAGAGAGCAAAGGAGAGGGAGCGAGCACTGCCGTGGGACATGCCCATACCATAATCCCCTCTTTTCCTTTCTCTCTCCTTTCAGGATTGTGGGCACTCACCCACACCCACCCTGTTTGTTTTTGAAGCTGTCAGGTGTGGGACTTGAACTGTGCGGTTGGCCCTATGGGATCTAGCTTCCTTAACCACCACGCCACAGACTGGCCCTAACTTAATCTATTTATTTTTAATTTTACTTATTCATTCATTTATTTTAATTTGACCAGAGAGACACACAGAAACAGAGAGAGAGAGAAAGTGAGAAAGCAAGCCACCAGGTCTGGGAGTCAAACCGTGGTCAGCCATTGTGGGAGTGTCCAGCACCTTAACCACCACGCCACCTGCTGGTCCCCCATTTATAAATTTAATACTTAATTTTTGCTTTTAAAGTCTTCAGGTGCGTAACTGTTGGTTTGACTTACGTAAATCATTTTCATACTTAATCTTAAATCTTCCTAAACTTTCATATTGGGCCATCTCCATAATGTAGTGCCGATGCACAGTGCTTATGTGAAGCTAGATCCATGTGTCAGTTGCTGTTCGAATCCCCTGCCTGGTCATTCTGAAGCATGCATGGTGCATGTGAATGCCCAGGGAGGAAGAGTGGGTTGGAGGTTTGGTGGAAGGGGGAATGTGCCGAGCACATGCTCTGTCGTGGATAAAGAAAAAATTTAACGTGTCTGCTCAATAAGGAAATGGTTATGTCATTGCAGCCTATATTTGCATTTACTGATTGAACGTGCAGGACAGACATGTCAAATCTGTAGCTATAAATTCGGAGACTTTTTTTGCTGTCCCTGTCTGCTTGGCTAAGCCCCTTTTGGTAGTAACAACATCATAAACATTAAAAAAAATTCAGGGAGTATGATGATGATCGTGTATTTGTCCTAGAACTTGAGTCTTATGTCAGAATATGTTTTGCAAGTCAGACAAGTCTAACCTCCTCCCATCTTTTCCCAGCTGCATCAATTTCGAGTACTTTTCATAACGCATCCTGTTTACTGTTAGGGTTCATTTATTTATTAGGTACTTATTTGACATCTCATTGGAGTTTATGCATTCAGAATTGTCTTCCTCCTGAGGTAGGTTCTAAGGTTGTTCTTAGCGCAGTGATAAATGGGCTGGTATTGGAAATGAAGTTATTGAAAGTGAAGTCTGTAGGAATTAAACTACTCATTGCAGGGCAGTTTCAAGGGTCTTGTTTTAAATATATAGTACCTGGTATTTACTATCTCATTTACTTGGACCATCAACATATTATTATTTTTTTTCCCTGTACAGAAGGGCAGAATCTCTCCAGATGTCTTCCACCAATGCCATCGAAGTTTCTATCCCGATGTCACAACGAAACACCAATGGCCTGCCCGGGATGACGACGGCCGACCTGAAGACCTTTGCTGAAGGAGCTGTGCTAAGTTTCCACAACGTCTGTTACCGAGTGAAAGTGAAGAGCGGCTTTCTGTTTAACCGGAAAACAGTTGAAAAAGAAATACTATCGAATATCAAGTATGTTCATGGACTTTTCCAAAAAAAGATAGCTTTACCAAACTGCAATGAACTTACAGGTTTTGTCTGCTACCAGTTGAGCGAGTACGAATGTCTGTGGACAAGTCTTTGTGTACAGATACACAGACACACTTTCTTTCCGCCTGCGAATCGATTGGCTCATGTGCTAATAAGTATATGTTTAACTTCAGAGGAACTACCCAACATTTTTTTCTTTTTGTAATTTATTTAATTAAATTAATTAATTAGTTAATTTTAAGTTTTGCAAAAGGGCACCTGTGCCCACCAGAGAGAGAGACAGAGAAAAAAAAGTGAGAGAATAAGTCACCAGGTCTGAGACTCAAACTGCTGTCAGCCATGTGGGAGTCCAGTGCCTTAACCACCATCCTACCTGCTGGTCCTAGAACTGCCAGACTTTAAAGGTGGTTATACCATGCACATTAGCTTGTATTTGAGAAAACTGATCAATGAATGTGTCACTTGTTTAAATCCTTTGATTTGGTTGAAAGAGAGACCTGGCTAGATGAATCACAGGGAATATCATTATGACCTGTGAGCTTCATTTTTTTTTTTTTTTTTTTCCCGTGGCTAAGTGGGCTTTATTGGCGTGGGGCGGGCTCAGTCCTTCTTGGCAGCCGCTTTCCGCATGGCGGCCAGCACGTTGCTCAGCTGCTCGTGCTTCCTCCACCTGCTTCTTGATGAACTTGAGCGCACGCTTGTCCTTGGACACCTTGAGCAGCTCCGTGGCGCGCCGCTCATTGGGGGTGAAGCTGCACACCTCCCGGATCATGTCGCCCACGAACTTGGTGTGCTTGGTGAGGCGCCCGCGGCAGCGGCCGTGCCTTGGCTTGCTCATGTTCTTGGTCACTTTGTGGCCCTTGTTGAGGCCCGCGGCCATGGGGTACCGCAGAGCCATGGCTGCGGCTCTCCGGTGACTACTGAGGCGGAAGGGCCAGCGCCGCGCGGGACCTGAGCTTCAGTTTTCTAGTGCGTGAAGAAAGCTTGCTGTTGGACGTTCTGAATCAGGCATTTTTTCCATACATATATTGTGAAAGTGCTTTGTTTCTCTCTTTCTCTTTTTCTTGTCTTTTTTTAAATAAAATGCCAGGGCAGCAGGTGTCACGGTGGTAAAGGTGCTGGATTTTCACGTGGCTGATGGTGGTTTGAGTCCCAGACTGGGTGGCTTGAAAACCACACTAAGCACGTGTGTATGTGTGCCCGGAATACCAGGAGGAGAAGGGATTGTGTGGCCATCCTTCTGGGGGCTGATTTCTCACTTTCCCTCTCACTGTCCCTCTCTGTGGTGGATGCACAAGCCCTATGGGGGGAAAATTGCCAGAGAATGCCCTCACAAGGAAGAGAGAGAGAAAAGCACCCTCCAGTGAGGAGTGGTCATGCTGCAATCCTTTCTTCTTCATTTTTCCATTCCATTAAGATTCTGGGTGTGCAGACATACCCAGCATGGTTTTCAAGCTGCTCGGGCTAGATTTGAACCATGGTTGGCCACGTGGGAGCAGGCTCCTGACGCATAACTATTAACTGCTACACTAGAGGGCTAGCCTAGTTTTTAAAATATGTCTGTTTTAAATGCATGACTACTTTTACAGTAGTGTATAATCATTAACCATTTATATTGTATTGGTACACATGCACACATGCCTGATATATTTTCTTTGTTTTTAATTTGCTATAAGGTGTGTACCCACACTGGAAAGAGAGAGAGAGAGAATGAGAAATCATCCCCCTCAGGTTGATGGCCAAGGTGCAGTCTCTTCTCTGTTCTCCTTTTGGGATTTTGTCATTCACACACATGTATCTGGTATTTCTTTTTTTGGAGAGGTTTTTGCTCTAGGGCGCGTGCGCTCGCCAGACAGACAGAGAGAGACAGAGAGACAGAAAGCGAGAAATCACCCCCCAGAGGGGATGGGCACACATGCATGCACACGCGTCCGGCATGAGTTTTAAACCACCGGGTCTGGGACGCGAACCGCGGTTGACTACATGGGAGTCCAACGACATAGCCATTACACTAACTGCTGGTCTCTCTGGTATGTTTTTCAAGTCTTGAACTGTGGAGTTAGCCTTGTGGGATCGAGTGCCTTAAACTCTGTTGTGCTATCTCCTCGCCCCATATTTTTTTCTTTTTCTAAATTAATTAATTAATTCTAATTTGACCAGAGAGGGACAGAGTGAGAGCAAGAGAAAGAGGGAAAGTGAGAAAGCAAGCCACCAGGTCTGGGACTCAAACTGCGGTTGGCAATGTGGGAGTCCAATGCCCTGAACCACCATGCCACCTGCTGGCTCCGGCCCTATATTTTTTCCTAATTTCTAGAGAATGAGGCCAACTCTTCCCCTCCAGTAGTGCAGCGTGTGAATTTGGGATTGCTCAGGAAAGCATGGCCTGTGTTGTTTTGCTAATTGGGAGAGTATTTACCCCTAAACCCATAAACAAAGCTATTGACCTTCCCCACCAACCCAGGCTGGAGGGGTGGCTAAGAAAGGTCCCATTGGCAGGGTGTGGCCGCAGACCTATGAAGAATCAGATGCTTCTCATGCTTTCTTTAGGACTCGGATGAGAGACTGTGGTCCTTCTTGTTCCTAGCAGCCAGCTCCTCTCCTCAGAGAGCTAGGAAATGACAAGATGGGGAGGAGAAGTTGGTGGTGGGGGGTGTGTGGGAGAGAAAGCCAGGATTTGAGGCTTGATAGGGCCCCGTGGTGTGAGCTGCTCTGCAGGATTCCAGCTTCTCCATTTAGCAATACCGCTTGTCATGGCCGCTTCGTGTCACCACCTCCCTATCTTCACTTAGCTAAGAAACTCTGATGAAGATAATAAGAAACATGTGGATGCAAAGCTCTTTCCTTTTGCTTTAGCCCAGATAGAATGGATTGGCTTTTCTGAAAAGCAAGCAAGCTTTTTTTTTTAAAAAAAAAGAATTATTTTACTTGATTTATTTATTTATTTTAATTTGACCAGAAAAGGACAGAGCGAGAGAGAGACAGAAAGTGAGAAAGCAAGCCTTCAAGTCTGGGACTCGAACCGGGGTTGGCCATGTGGAGTCCAGCGCCGGCCATGTGGGAGTCCAGCACCCTTATCCATCAAGCCACCTGCCAGCCCCAGGGCAAGCTTTTTCGTGAAACTTCATAATCCTGAAAATGTCGGTCACTTCAGATTTTGTGTTGGTTTCAGAAAACCAGAGCACTTTCCTTTGCATTGTTGTATTGTGAGAGGAGTGAAAGACACAATGGAAACTCCTACCTTTTTTTTTTTTTTAGGTTTTTGCCATAGGACTTGTGTGCTGGCCCGAGACAGTGAGAGAGAAAGTGAGAAATCACCCTCCCCTTCTCCATTCTCCTGGGATTTGAGACACACATGCACACACCTGGTGTGATTTTCAAGTCGCCGGGTCTAGTACTTACACCATGGTCGGCCATGTGGGAGTGCAGCGCTTTAACCACCGTGCCACCTGCTTGCCCCTCCCTTAACTCTTAATTGGGGAGCTCAAGGCATGGAAATTGAGCACAGGAAGTTCTGTAGGAGTGATGAGAGGGGGGCATACTGCAAACAATGGGAAGGGCATTGACCTCTCTGCAAAAACCCAGCAAGACCAGCGAGTTGACCGCCAGCTGCTGAAGTGTAACAGGTGTGGTGCAGATACTCCAGGTGGGTTTGAGCTCACGTATGCAGCGTCCAGTGGGTGTGGACCAATGCTGCTGCTGGGGCAGAAGAAGGTCCTGGGGGTGGTGGCAGTGTGACACAGTCCTGGCTGGAAGTTTTTACAGCACCGTGAGGGAGACCTCTTTGCACGCAGGTACTGTAAAGCAGTAAACAGGGCGGGGACCTGGTTTGGAAGGGTAATAGGAGGCTGAAGGGCGGGGTGGGGAGACCAGGCGCGTGTAGGCTGGAGTCTAGAACAGGGGTCAGCAGACTCTTATTTCCAGCTCTATGGGCTTTTTGTCTGTGTCGCTCCACTGCTGGGAAAGGCGCCATCCGTGGTCTTGAAGGAGTGAGCTGAGTTCCATTCTAGTCCCAGGGTTTATGGACACAGGTGACCAGCTGCAGTGTGCTGACCCCTGGATTAGAACGCAAACTGCAGGAGGGCCGCAGTGTTCTGTCCTTTGTTTCGGTCTCAGCTCGATCCCGTGTCCTAGAAGAGTATCCGGTAGATACACAGGAGGCACGTGATCTAGTTACACTGAGCACGTGAGGCCGGACTAGCCGCGGCTCCGCCTTGGAACTCTCGCCATTTGTCACTGTGCGTTATCGTCGTCTCTAAGGCTAGGGCTTAGTGTCAAAGTAAGTCAGACTCAGGGACTTTTAAGACTTTATCATCGCACAGAACATTTTTCAGAGAAAGCACTCCTGGGGCATGGCCATGCTGCAATCTCTTCTCCATTCTCCTCCTAGGAGAATGACGCCCTGAGCACAGACACCCAGCGTGTTTCTCATACTGTGGGTCTGGGACTCAACCACAGTCTGCCACATGAGATCCCGCTGCCTCACCACCACGCCACCAACTTGGCCCGTAGAAGCTTATTTATTTATTTATTTTTTGTAGAGGTTTTTTTTGCTATGAGGAGCGTGCACTCTCCAGAAAGACAGACAGAAAGTGAGAAATCACCCCCCAGTGGGGGATGGCCACGCTGCGATCCCTTCTCCTCCATCCTCCTCACGGGATCTTGGGCACACACGCATACGTGCCTGGCATGAGTTTAAGCCACCATGTCCAGGACTCAAACCATGGTTGACTACATGGGAGTCCAGCGATATAGCCATTATGCTATCTGCTGGTCCCATAAGAAGCTTATTTATGGTCACTTGAGAATACAGAAGACACTACTAGGTGCTATAGATAAACAAATGTGCCTTGAACGTTGACCCAGTCACTCCCGTGTCTACACTGGGGGAAGGGCGCTGAAGAGCGACGGATGTTCCGTGTCACAGCTTGCCCTGTTTCCCTCCCTGTCCCTGTGCTTGTCTGCTGTCGCAGTAAGAGGCGCCTCAGTGACTAAGCAAAGCCACAGCCACGTTTCATCCCAGCACCCCGCAGCCACTCTAGAGTCTAGTTCAAGTACAGCAGGCGGCCAGTGCCGAGGGCTGCATCTTTACGTCTGTCACTCGCGGCAGTTGTGTAACCACAGCAGCGGCCTCTGTAGTGATGGTTATCTGAGAATGAAATAGCCTATTCTATTTGAATATTTACTATTTTTTCTATGGAATACATTTTGACTAATTACCAACTTTTTAAAGTTTATTTCTTCTATGAGCAAGAGACAGAGACAGCGCTCCCACACAGGCCTCGATGTCGCGATCCACCCCCATCTTCAGCCAGCCCCACTGTGTGCAGCCCACTGTGTGCCGAGAGCACTCAGGAGGTCTTGATATGAACTCGGAAGCTCCCAGTTAAACCAACCTAGCCGCATCGTGTTTTACCACTGCTTCCCTGTTAAGCCCCTCCACTTACCAGTCTAACTTTGTAAAGGGAGACCCAGCCTGGTGAAAGGGCTGAGCCAGGCCTGCATTCCAGCATGCTAGTGTGACTGCTGTCACCCTGCCCCGCTACTCTGGGGAAAAAATGAATCATTTACCATCTTCGTGAACCTCTGCATAGTCAATACTGCTCTGATTTTTCCCACCTTCCTATTCTATCTGAATACTTGCTACCCTCAGTCACTGAGTTTCTTTGGAACATGCTGAGCTGGCACTGTGGCCTGATGGTTAAAGCAGCGGGATGTCACATGGCCCCCAGCAGCCTGAGAAACACACGGGACACGAGCGCTTGTGTGCCCAAAACCCTGAAAGGAGGGAGAGATGGAGGAGAAGGGATTGCAGCATGACTGTTCCCCATGGTGGTGTGGTGCTTTCTCCTCTCACCCCCTCTCTGCCTCTGACAAGTACATGCAACCTCTAGCAAAATAAAGGAACATGCTTATGTCCGTACGTGTCTGTACTTCCCGATAGGATGTTCCCTTCCAAGGTGACATCTCCAAAGTTTGCCAGTTCACTTATCTGACTCTTACCAAGGAAGAAAATGACAGATCTTGAGTGTCTATGTTTTGCTTTACTAAGTGGACTTAGGCCTTTTCTGGAGAGTTAAGAATGGGTGATGTTTATTTTTTAATCCTCTGAAGTGCTTTTTTCAGGCCTTTGGATTTCTATTTAAGCTACCGTTTCTTGGTCTGTTAGAATTTAGACGTGAGAACACCACTATAGCCTGTGGGATCTGAGAGTCCTGCGTTCATGTTTCTACTGACCATGTGTCAAAAATATGTGTACTAGGACCAGCAGATGGTGTAATGGTTACGTTGCTGGACTCACACATAGTCGACCATGGTTCAAGTCCTGGACTCGGTGGCTTAAGACACACGTTGGGCATGTGTGCGTGCGTGCCTAAGATCCCGAGAGAAGAATGGAGGAGAAGGGATTGTGGCATGGCCATATGGCCATCCTCCTGGTGGGTGATTTCTTGTATACTGACTCTGTCTCTTTGGCAAGCATACATGCCCTATAGTAAAAATCTCTCTCTTGGTCCAAAAAAAATACACGTACTTGGGGCCAGCAGATGGTGTTAATGGTTACGTCTCTGGGCTTCCACATGGCTAACCATGGTTTGAGTCCTGGACCTGGTGGCTTGAAACGCACATTGAGCGAGTGTGTGCACGCCCAAGATCCTGGAAGGAAAATGGAGAAGGAGGGATTGCAGCGTGACCATCCTCCCTGGGGAGTGATTTCTCACTTTCCATCTCTGTTCTCTCTCTCTCTTTCCCTGGCCAGGGCATACATTCTGAGTCAAAAATCTCTTTTAAAAAATACATATACTCGGGCCAGCAGGTGGTGTGGTGGTTAAGGACGCTGGACTCCCACATGGCCGACCATGGTTCAAGTCCTGGACCTGGAGACTTGCTCTCTCACTTTCCCTCTCTATCTTTCTCTCTCGCTCTGTCCCTCTCTGGTCAAATTAAAAGAAAAAAATGAAATGAATGAATAAATAAAGTTAAATAAAATAATTCTTAAAAAAATACATATACTTGAAAAATCATAAAAACATACAATGTAACAATTATTTACATATCATTTACATGGTTTGGGGTGATTTAGGAATGATTGAAAGTATATATGAGGATGTACACGTGTTACATGCAAATACTATACACCGTTTTGTATAAGGGACTTAAGCTACTCTAGACTGCAGTGTCCCCTGGAGGCCAGCTACTATGGGTTGTAGTGTCTCTTGGAGGTCTGCAACCAGTCCTCTTCAGAGAGACATGGGACCGCCCAGAACAATTTTGTATAGTTACAGGAGAAAGTGGCTTGAAACTCATTTCCTATAAATTCTCTTAATACGCTGACAACCGAGTATAGATTGAGCATATCCTTTATCCAAAATGCTTGAGAACATAAGTGTTTCTTGAATTCTTTTCAGATTTTGGAATATTTGCGTATACACGATGAGCTTAGAGAACTCCTGAGTACATGGAGCATGCTCTTGCTCACGGTTGGGGAACGGCTGGAGCTGGGGTTGGAACAAGGCATTAGGACCTTGTTGGAGGTGCTGTGTGTGTGTGACTCATGGACAAAGCAGACTTCAGAAAAGAAAGGTTTCGGGTGTTGGAGCCTTTCAGATTTCAGGTTTCCAGAGTAGGAATATGCTAACCCTATATCGATAGATTATTTATTATCATTATTTCAATTTGACCAGAGAGAGATGGAGAGAGAGAGAAAGAAAGCAGGCCACCAGGTCTTGGACTCAAATGGTGGACAGCCACGTGTGAGTCCAGCATCTAAGCATCACACCACCTGCCGGCCTCAGTAGTTTTAAACCTCATCGCAATAGTTTTTTTATTTTTACTTTTTGCCGGAGAGGGCATATGTCCTTGCCAGAAAGAGAGAAATCCTTGCATCGTTCCCTCCTTGGGGATGTTGGGAACTTATACTGAAACACAGCGTATTTCTCAGGTCTCTGCTTCTGGGAGTTGAACCGTCTGCTCGTTCGTATGGGATGCAACCACGACACCATGGACTGGCCTTTGTGACAGTTTAAAGAACAGCTGTCAGCATTAGCCAGGCTGGCCCTGCTGTAAGAGAGGACGCATTGTGACTGTAACTTGCATCTTGATGATACAGGGAGGGCTTTTTTTGTTTTCCTTTTTTTCCTGGATGATGGGAGGGACTAGATGTTGTTCTTTAGCCCTTTTGTACAATTTGCATAGATTAGGGACTGAGGATGTTTTACTCCACTCTTAAAACAAGAGTGGTCCTAATCAACAGTGGTCCTCTTGATGGGGGTTGCGGAATGCCCGTGCTACAGAAATACCTGCCAGTGATTGAGGAATGCGTCTACGTTGTCTGCTGCCGTTATTTGATATTAACACTTTTTTTGTTTTTGAGAGGTTTTTGCTATACAGCATGTGTGCTCGCCAGAAAGACAGAAAGAGAGACCGACAGACAGAAAGCGAGAAATCATCCCCCAGGGGAAATGACCACACCACTATCCCTTTTCCACCATTCTCCTCTTGGGATCTTGGACACACACGCTCATATGCACAGCTTGAGTTTTATGCCACCGGGTCCAGGACTCAAACCATGATCGACTCTGTGGGAGTCCAGCGACGTAGCCATTACACCAACTGCTGGTCCTAATTTTTACACTTTGAAGCCCACGTAAAGCAACTTCATGCATATCTTCACTTATATTTGTCTTTACTTTGTAATTTCATTATTCTTCTGTGAGAGTATTCAGTACAGAGCCTAAATGAATAGGACACAGTTTACAGTAGAAGAGCAGTAAGTCTGGATATTTTTGTATTTGCAGTGGGATCATGAAACCCGGCCTCAATGCCATTCTGGGACCCACAGGTGGAGGCAAATCTTCGTGAGTATTCCAGTATAAGTCCGCCTTTTCTGTGCGGTGTTGGTATGCCTTTGAGCAGGGATCTTTTTGTGCATTGGCTGTTCAGCTCTGGTCTGCTTCTAGCTGCTCTGGGGAACGTGTAGTCGTGCTAGTTTGTGGTTCTGTTTCAGGGACCTCAGTACCAGGACATGATAAGCTGATTGGCGCATAGCAGCTGGCCATGTTATAAGCTAATGGGGAGGGAAAGAAAGGCATAATATTAAAAGTCGAGCGATGGAGTAGAAGCTATATGTCAGGGCATGAGTCCTAGGTAACTAACTATTGGGGCCACCAAGGGCAGACAGCCTGGAGGCCTATTTAGGAGTTTTATGTTAAATTAGCAAGTAGTATCTAGCTTTTAGGTTTTTTGCACTTTATTGTAGCATATATGAAAAAAGAAAGGTGGAAAAGTAAAAATGTGTATAAATTTCAGTTAAATCATAGAATTTCTTGATCAGTTGCTTTTTTCACTTGAGCAGAATATGGATTCAGAGTAGCTGAGAGGTATGTTGGAGGAAAAGAAACCCTGACATATATGTCCTTTGTAGGTTGTTAGATGTCTTAGCTGCAAGGAAGGACCCACACGGATTATCTGGAGACGTTCTGATCAACGGAGCACCTCGCCCTGCCAATTTTAAATGTAACTCAGGTTACGTGGTACAGGTGAGTATTCGTGGGCTCCTCTGGGTCGGATAGGGATGCGCCCGACAGCCCAGCGTGTTTCCTTGTTCTCTTTTCTCTTTTCTTACTGCCAGAGGGTGCATTGTCTCACGAGAGAGAGCAAGAAAGAGTGAAAGGGTATGGTCACTCTGCGACTCTCCCTCCTTTATTTCTTCCTTTGTTGGGTTCCAGCCAAACCTGGCTCACAACCCCTTGTGTTTCCCAGGCCTCCAGGGTTGGGAATCAAACCATGGTAAGGCCTGTGGAATCCAGTGCTCCCAACTTCTGTGCTTAAGGGGAACTGACTTTTTATTTTATTTTATTTTTTGCTATAGAGTGCATGCGTTCACGAGAGAGAGACAGAGAAGTGCACCCTCCAGCAGATGGCCACATTGTAGTCCCTTTTCCTCCGTTCTTTTGGGATTTGGGGCATGCACACACATGCACCTGGTTTGTTTTCCAAGCTTCCAGGTCCAGGACTGGAAACAGGTAGTTTGCCATGTAGGGATCCAGCCACCTTAACCACCATGACACCAGCTGACTCAAGGGAACCAACATTCTTTTAACCAACTTTTTATAATCTCCCACGAGGCCCAGGGTGCTGTTAAACGGAAGGGCAGGGAAGATCTGGACTATGACCCTTGTAAAGGCAATGATGCCAATTCCAGTTGTTCCGTCATCTCGAAGATTCCTTTGATGTCCTTTTTACCCGTCCTTTGCCTTCTACCAATACCTTACCAGATGTTTGGCAAGTCTTTATACGAAGCAGTCTAGGAATGTCTGCCGCAGTCATGATTACAGAACTGTGCTCTATTTTAGTGTGAAGATGGGGGTAGAAATGATCCTATCAGGCTTTGCCGCCTTCTGCACAGGGAGCGTTTGCAACTTGTAGAGCTGACAGTTTATCATTAGCTAAAACTCTACCTTAGGCATGTTATTTTTGTGGATGAAGTTGCATATACCAAAGAGCGATGATCTTGGAAAAGAATCGCGGTGTCTCACTGTAATGTCATTCTGCCTTAAGGATGATGTCGTCATGGGAACGCTGACGGTGAGAGAAAATTTGCAGTTCTCCGCAGCTCTTCGGCTTCCAACGACTATGACCAATCGTGAAAAAAATGAGCGGATCAACAAGGTCATTCAAGAGTTGGGTCTGGATAAAGTGGCAGATTCTAAGGTAAAACATACAACATCCTAGCCGGCAAATAGAACCTCCTCTGTAAGGGTAATGCGACTCTTACTCGAAGTTTCCTAGGCTTGTGGCCTAACGTGGCGACTTTCTGTACCAGTGAGAAATGGGACAAGACACGTAATAGGAAGGTGGACATTAACTTGGAAAACCCAACAGGTCGAAGTGTGGTGGTATGGTCTCGTATGTGAGCGTTCATCATGTGGCCTTTTCCCTGTGCCCTCCCCACCCCACATTTAAGTGGTGTCTCATTCAATGTCTTTGCACCAATTTTTCCTTCTTCTGGTTTTTCTCTTCCCCTTCTCAGCTGTTCTTCTCCCTCTGCTTCTCCAGGGAATTTGTTCCATCACTTGCTTTTTTTTTTTTAAAAAAAAAATTTATTTTACTTAATTTGATTTGAGGAAAGAGGGACAGAATGAGAGAGAGTGAGAGAGAAAGAGAGAGGGAAAGTGAGAAAGCAAGCTGCCAGGTCCAAAGACTTGAACCACGGTTGCCCTAAACCATCATGCCACCTGCTGGCCCCTGTTCCATTGCTTTTGAGGTCTGTTTCTGGAATCCAAAGATTCTTGCCCTGTATGCTTCACTTGCTATAATTTGGCTTCTAAAATTCAGTTAAAATAGAATTGATTTTTGATTCGTGTAGTGTCAGAGTTATTTTTCTGTGGCCCTTGCTTGGCAGTTTTGTCTCCCATCCTCTCGCGCCCTCTCTCCCTCCCTTTCTCTTGCTAGTGTTTGCTGTACGTCCAGCTCACCTAGGTGTTAGAAATGCAGTTGTGTCATAGAGACAAAGTAACAAGTCGTTTTGTAGGTTGTGCAGGATCAGGAGGAGAAAATGAGATGAATGAGTGAAATTTACAGCCACTACTAGATATGGAAGATTGGCTAAGAAGACATTTGGAACTTCCGGGTGAAAATGAGCTTTTTAGGCTGTAATGACTATGGTTTAATCCCTGTGATAATTTTTCTTAGAGGTTGTGAAGAATGGGGTGTCCTACATGCTGCTACTTTACTTTATAATGTAACTCTTGTCTTTCATGTAAGGTGTATTGTGCTGTTTTTATTTGGAAGAATAACTCTGACAAAGCACTATTACTCCTTTTCTGAAGACTGGCTTTTCTTTCTTATTTCTTTCTCTTTTCTAAAAAATTATTTATCTAGTTTTATTTATTCATTTATTTATTTTAGTTTTGATGAGAGAGAGAGAGAAGTGAGAAAGCAAGCCACTACGTCCAGGACTCGAACTGTGGTTGGCTATTTGGGGGCATCCAGTGCCTAATCACCACACCACCAACTGGCCCCATCTTTTTTATTTGTTTCTTGTGAGAGATTTTTGCTATAGCGTGCATGTGCTTACTGGAGAGACAGAAAGCAAGAAATCACCCCCACATGATGACCATGCCACAATCCCTTCTCCTCTGTTTTCCTCTTGGGACTTTGGGCACATGTGCCCATATGCCCAGCATGAATTTTAAGCCCCTGGGTCTAGGACTTGAACTGCTGTCAACTATGTAGGAGTCAAGCTACGTAACCATTATGCCATCTGCTGGTCCCAAGGATTGGGTTTTCTTTTTTTTGGTTCTGATGATTTGATTTTGATTTGCCAGTAAAGCACTTTCTTCCACTTTCATCCTTACCTTCAGGTAGTCAATGCTGTAAGTTGCTTGGTTGGCTTTCCAGGGAAACTATATTGCAAGCACAGTTACTGATGTCTTAGCGTTTATTTAACTAGTTGATTGAAACAATTCAGTAGACAATTCAGTAGACTCCTTATAAAAGTAAACATAACCTAAATGTAGGGAGAATGGTCTGGTTACCATAGTAATGATATGATTGTAGTGTCATTAATATCATAGCATGGTTACTAATATCGGTCACTTGGGTCTCCCAGTTTTCTTCCTTTCTTTTAGTTGTGACAGAGGACTGAGAGACAGAAGGAGAGAAGGAAGAGGGAGAACGCACCCCCTCGTATGGTGTGGGCATGCCTAAATTCCTTCTCCATTTCTCCATCCTGTTGGGATTTTGGGCATGCACAAACATGTGCCCAGCATGTTTTCAACCCACCAGGGCCAAGATTCAACCCATGCAATCAACCATCTGGAATCTGACTTCCTTAACCACCAGGCCATGGGACTGTCCCCCTAGTTTTTAACTTTATACCACAATTGCTGCTTTTCTTGCTGATTTTTCTTTTAGAATTATTTATTTACTTTTATTTATTATTATCAAGTTTTAAATTTGCTGTAGGGCACGTGTACTCACCAGAGAGAGAGGGAGAGTAAGCCACCAGATCCAGGACTTGATCTGCCATTGGCCATGTGGGAATCTAGCACCTTAACCACTGTGCCACATGTTGGCCCTTCTTGGTGAATTATCTAAATGAAAATCATAAGATAGTTTACCGTGAATATTTATTATGCATATGTATAAACTAAAAACATTTGCCTACATGACCGCAATACTACTTATTATCAACTAATGAAATTAACAGTGTCTTTGTATCATTGGTCACATCGACCCTGTACTCATCACATTTCCCACATGGTCTCCAGTGTCTTCCGTACAGACAGGTCGGGTCATGCTGTGATTCCTCCCTTCACCCTCCAGCCCACACTCAGACACCTGCCCAGAGTTCTTCAGGCTGGCCACGCTGGGGATCCGAACCCACAGTGTTCCTGTGGCATCTGGGTTCGCTTGAGCAGGGTGTTAACTGCTGTGCCATGGAGCCAGCCCTCGATGCCTGTTTTGTTTTTTCTTTCGCCATAGGGAATGTGCTCTCCAGTGAGAGACAAAGTGACAGAGGGGGCAGAGAAAGCACAGGGGACAGGACAGTCACACTACAGTCTCCTCTCCATGTCACCCCCACTTTCAAGATCTTGGGCATAGGTACACAAGTGCCTAACATGTTTTTAAAGGTACCAGGTCCGGGACTTGAACCATGCAGTTGTCCATGTGGGATCCAGCTTCCTTAGCTACCAAGGTAGAGAGCTGGGCCTCCTCTCCAATCTGTTGGGTAGACATACATTTATGTTTCTAGGCTGATTTCACTATGTCAGGGCCATCTCTTTTTTCACTCTAACGTAGAATCTTAAAACTAAATGTGTGGGGACCAGCAGGTGGCGTGGTCATTAAGGGCGCCTGACTCCCACGTGGCCGACCATGGTTCGAGTCCCTGACCTAGCGGCTTGCTTTCTTACTTTCTCTCTCTTTCTCTTTCCTCTCTCTTTCACTCTGACCCTCTCCTCACTCTGTCTCTCTCTGGTCAAATTAAAAATAAATAAAGTTAAATAAAATAATTTCTAAAAAAAAAAGAACTAAATGTTTGACTTGGTATGGAAAAAACAGAAGTGCTAAAAACTTAGGTTTCATGTCAGTCTTAGCCCCTGCTAGCTCTGACCTACCTAGATCTTCCCCCCAGGGATTCATTTCTTTGCCCTTCAGAATAAACAAGGATAATGAGATAACATGTCTCCTTCGGGCCAGCACTTGCTCAGAGCTCAGCCTGGCAGGGGTGCTGTGTCAGTGTTGCTAATGATACTATCTGTGTTTCAGGTTGGAACTCAGTTTATCCGTGGTGTGTCTGGAGGAGAAAGAAAAAGGACCAGTATAGGAATGGAGCTGATTACCGACCCTTCCATCTTGTTCCTGGATGAGCCCACAACTGGCTTAGACTCCAGCACAGCCAATGCTGTCCTTCTGCTCCTCAAGAGGTGAGTGTTCAGGGCACACCATTCCTCTGAGCAGCTAAAATCCGTTCGCCGCTCTTACTGTGCACCAGACACTGCTCTTGGTGCAGGAGACTCTGAAGTCCGTCCTTCCTTCTTTGCTGGAGGGAAACGGCCAAATAGGAAGTAAGTGTGAACCAGAGACACAAAGGGGGAAGAGCGGGAAGGCTGGCTGTGGTGGCTCCTGGGACAGTTTGCCTGGGTTGTCATGCCAAAGTGGAGTAAGCAAACAAAGGTATTTCCTTAGAGTTGTGGAGGCTAGAGGTCTGAGGTCAGGGTGTGAGAATAAACACCTCTGTCCTTGGCTTGTGTAAGATTCTCTCCTCCCTGTGTCTTCACTTCCTCTTTCCTCTGTGTGTGGCTGTGTCCTTGAAATTTCTTGTAAAGATACTGTCAGATTAGATTAAGGCCTACTATTGACCATGTTTAACTTGATCACCTCTTTAAAGACTGTCCCCAGATACAGCCACTTTTTGAGGTACTGGGGAGTTGTTTTTTTTTGTTTGTTTGTTTTTGTTTTTCTGGGAGATTTTTTGCTATAGGGGACTCTTGTGCTTGCCAGAGAAACAAAGCAAGAAACCACACACCCCCCCCGCCCCCCTCTCCATTCTCGTAATTTTGGACATGTATGCACATGCAGCTTGTGTGAGTTGTTTTTTTTTTTTTTGAAACCTCTGGGTCTGGGACTCAAGGATGTGGGAGTCCAGCGACGTAACCATTACGCCATCTGCCGGTCCCAGCGTGTATGTTTTTAGGGGATATGGTTTAGCCCTTTCTAGTTGGAAAAGAACATGAAGTGGAATTGGGTGTGTGGCAGTTGGGTATGTAGACCTTTGTAGGCCCTAGGCTAGCGTTTAAGCATTGTGCACGTGGAGCTGAGTCCTACATAGCCAGCCATGTTCGTATTCCAGGCCTGGCAACTTGAATATTCCATGTGCAAGTGTGTGCCTGCTTAAAATCTGAAAAGGAATAATGGAGGAGAAAGGATTGTGGTTTGACCCCCCCCCCCCCCCCCCCCATTGTGCATTGCTCCTTCCCAACCAGGTCACATGAATGTGCACACTTCCTGACAAAAATAACAAAAAGACACATGCAAATACACATTATAAATATTAGTGTATTGGGGCCAGCAGGTAGCATGGTGGTTAAGGTGCTGGATTCCCACATGGCCGACCATGGTTCGAGTCCCAGACCTCGTGGCTTGCTTTCTCACTTTCTCTCTCTCTCACTCTCTCTCTGGTGAGTGCTCAAGCCCTACAGCAAAATTAAAAAATAATAGTAAATGAATTCAAATAAATAATTCTTTAAGAAATATTACCTTTTAGTGTCTGTGTGTATGCCCATGAGTTCATAATAATTTCTTTTTTGGTTGTTTCTTGTTTTGTTTTGCCATTGGGTATGTGTGCTTGCCTGAGAGAAGTTGGGATGGAGGTGAGAAATTACTTTCCAGATGGATGGCCATGCTAAAGTCCCTTCTCCTCCATTCTTGCAAGGAGTTTGGACACACACACACATGCCTGGAGTGTTTTTCAAACTACCAGGTCTGGATTCAAACCACCAAGTTGGCCATGTGAAATCTAGCCACCCTAACCATTATGCCTCTGACTGACCGCCCCCCCCCATAATAATATTTCCAATTCCAATCTAACACTTCAGTATTCCTTTTTAGTCTTTATTCTTTTCACGTTTGTGAATGACTTTTGAGATAGTGGTATACTTGTTTCTCATTATCTAATATATTTACTCACTTCAGTTGCTTCATTTACTTGTTCAATGTAATCGATCTCCCAATGCCTCCGGCCACTCCCTCAGCCTAGAAACTTCCTTCTGCTCCATTTTCCAAGCTGGGAGACACAATACCTTCATGTAGGTTCTTCCTGCTCACTCCTATGCTTACTTTAATGCCTGTACCTTTGTTAGCAGCCCCGTGCTAGGAGAGAACCAGGAAGATGGGAAGGTAGCCAAGGTGTTAGATATCTGACATGTGAGGGGCCAGTTGTACTTACAAATAAAGGAGCCACATAGTGGGTTTGGCGTTTCGGTTAAGATAAAGAATATAGCCATGACTTTGAAAACTCTGTAACCTCTGTTCAGCAGAGAATGCTGCATTGATATGGCATGCTGGGATATTTTCTTCATATAATGAGCTGGTGGCACACGTGCATGCTCGGTCTTGCTGGAGAGCTCTGGCACTGTCCTTCTTGGGCTCCCTGAGCACATGCACCACTGGGGACTTGTTCAAGTGCAGCCTCTGTTGCTGTAGGTCTGAGTGGAGCCCAGGCTTCCCTGGAGGAGACCCTGACAGGAGTCACTGGGGCAACCATTGGTCCCCGGCCACTTTTGATAGCAGGGCTCTCCCCCAGTTCCATTTAGCTGCTTTCACAGCTCCTTCTACCTACTGCCTAAGGTTCTTGCTTCTCAGTGAAGGGAAGTGGCAGGTGTTGCTGCAGACATTTTTAGTTTGATTCTTTACCCTAAGCCAGTACACACACATTCATGCATGGTGTGCACACCCCATGCTCTGTAACACTCAACTGCTTGTAGTGGACTCGAACCTTGGTTGACCATGTGCAGGTCCAGCTTAGGACTTTATTTCACTCTTGTTCCTTGTCCTTCCATCTTGAGTCTCTTTTCTCTCTCTTCTTAGCTTATTCCTATCAGGCCTTTTGATACTCTACTTACGTCATCTTCAAACTGGTAATAAGTCTCTTATTTTGTTTGTAAGGAACCAGTACCTCCCATTAAATAGGTAGTTTAGCATGTTGCTGGTTATTGAATTAGACCTGAGATCAAGTCCCAAACTTGCCCAGTACCGTGGTACCTTGGCTAGTTCTTTAACCCTTTAAGCCTTATCTATGAAATGAAGGAAATGGTAATATTGGAACTATCGTAGAACAATATTGTAAACATTGAAATGAGATTTTTCTAAGCCTTTCATGCAGTACAATTTAAGAAACCCTAGTCTTTTAAAATAAAAGCTTTGAATTTAAACTCTTGAAGTATTAGGTGCATAATATGAAATGAGAAATTAGTGAGAGATAATCAGGTTAACCTCAGGACAAATAATCTAAAAGCAAGAATAAAGTACTATGTCGAGAAGTGTACGTTTCAGAAATTTATTAACTTGTTTATTTTCTCACTTTTAACTTAGAATGTCTAAACAGGGCCGAACAATCATCTTCTCCATTCATCAGCCTCGATACTCCATCTTCAAATTGTTTGATAGCCTAACCTTATTGGCCTCAGGAAGACTTATGTTTCATGGGCCTGCCCAGGAGGCTTTGGGTTACTTTTCATCAGCTGGTAAGGTTGACTTTTTCATGTGATAAGATTCTTCTTTAACTAGAATTCTGAAGGAGAACAAAAGGGGCCGAGTGCTGTCGATCTTGGGAAGACCGACACGGGTTGGGCCATTCTAGACATCTTTGCTCATTTGGTGCTAGGATTTTTCCTCATTTTGCAGCACTTGCTTGTTGTGTTGGGTTCTTCCTGTTTGAACATGCGTGTATGTGTGTGTATTTTTCTTTTCTTTTTTTGGAGAGGTTTTTGCTATAGGGCGCGTGCGCTCGCCAGAAAGACAGAGAGATACAGAGAGAGAGAAAGCGATAAATCGCCCCCCAAGATGGTATGGCTATGCTGCAATCCCTTCTCTTCCATTCGCCTCTCAGGATCTCGGGCACGCACACATGCCCGGCGTGAGTTTAAGCCACCAGGTCTTAGACTCGAACCGTGGTCGGCTACATGGGAATTCAGCGACATAGCCATTACGCTAACTGCTGGTCCCTGTGTACATATTTTTTCTACCAGGCCTACATCTATTCCCCTTCCCAGTTATGGTGACCATTCCCTAAAGAATGCAATAATGATGCATTGGACTCAGCCAGTTCTGTTTTTTGCTCTAGGGTGTGCGAGAAAAAAAGAGGGAGAATGTAAGAAATCACCCCCCTACCCTATCCCCAGGAGGAATGGTCATGCCACGATCCCTTCTCCTTCATTCTGTTCTCAGGATTTTTGGACACACACACACATACCCACATACACTCTGCATGTTTTTCAAGCTGCCATGTCTAAAACTTGAATCGCATACTTGGCCATGTGGAATCTAGCTCTTTAACCACTATTCCACCAGCTGGCCCCTCATCGCCAGATTTTCTGATGGTTGAACATTTCTGGGAAGGCCTAATATTGTCTTCTTGACCGTAGAACCTTGCATGTGATGTTGGCTTATCTAGAGATGCTCCTTAATTATCTAGTAACACTGGATTGTGGATTTGGGTCTTGAGTGTGTGACCTGTCAATAGTCAACAGTGTGGCCAGCCCTAAATCTGATGTTTCTAATAGTTCTAGGTCGCCTGGTTCCTTTCATTTCAAACATGTGATTCTCTTTTTAATGGCTTGTACCATCTGCTTCATTTTGGAAGTACTTGGATATGATTGTAAATGATTTTCAGATGGCCCCAAATACAACTGTAAATATTCATCAGCTATCTTTTTTTTTAAGGTTATTTATTCAGTTTTATTTATGGATTTATTTATTTTAATCTTGAAAGGGGGAGAGAGAGAGAGAGAGAGAGAGAGAGAGAGAGAGAGAGAGAGAGAGAGAAAAACAAGGCTCCAAGTCCAGGACTCTAACCATAGTTGGCCAAGTGGGAGTACAGTGTCTCAACTACTGCACCACCTGCTGGCCCCTTAGCGGTCTTTATTAAATTAGTTTTGTTTAATCTCTATCATTTGCAACAGCCAAGTGTATGTGGATCTGAGGAAGTCAGGGAACAAGAACCTAAAGTCAGACTTCAGGCCAAGTTGAGTGTGATGGTGCCACCGAGGTTGAGGTGAGAGTTCAGGGCTGCTGTGCTGGTCATGGTCCTGCGGTGCTGCTCTGGGGATTTGCTTTTGCTCTCTTTGGAGCTGTGACATCCCGAAAGATAATCTGAATTTCTGAAGTTAGTAGGTGGAGAAGCAGTCATTGCTATTACGGAATGCTATTCCTACCTTCCCTAGTTGAACCCAGAGAGTGAAACACACATAGGCTCCTAAGCTTTTGTTTGTTTTGTTTTAAGAAGCACTGATAGGGAACCAGCAGTTAGCGTAATGATGTCGCTGGACTCCCATGTAGACCGCTTCACGTCCCGTGGCTTAGATCTCATATCCCCCCTGGGGGGTGATTTCTCGCTTTCTGTCTCTATGTCAGCACACGCGCCCTAGCGAGAAGCACTGATAAGTTCAAGAGCATCATGAGAGCTGGTCAGATCTCATGGGTGATGACAGGTAAGGACCAACCACCAAGGCAGGATGTTCCGAGAGTCCAGGGATGGTTCGCAATATGCCTTACTTTGGCAGGGAGACACAGCTGTGGGAAAGTTGTGTGATCGAATATGTAAGAGGAGAGTCATTTACTGAGGGAACAGGGGAGAAAGCAGATGTAGAAGAAGTTAGATTCTGTCTTCTCGCCTCACCTTGCTCCCCTGGAACGGAATCCACTTCATTTTGGACCATGGAATTCTGTGCTCATGGGCTATCGTCTTTCCTAGGTTACCACTGTGAGCCCTATAACAACCCTGCAGACTTCTTCCTGGACGTCATTAATGGAGATTCTTCTGCTGTGGTATTGAACAGAGAGGAGGACCATGACGGTATGTGAATTTGCTAGATTCACAGATTGGTTTTTTCAATTGTACTCACCAAAGAGAGACAGAGGTTGGAGAGGAGGTCATGACAGACACGGTGAGGACTGGTCCTGCTACAGTCCTTTCTTCATTTCTCACCCTCTGGGACTTCAGGCATGCACGTGCACATACTTGCCATGTTTTCTAAACCACCAGGACTGGGACTTGAACTTGGTTAGCCATATATGACCCAGTTGTCCATAACCACTTAGCTATAGACCTGCCCAGATTCACAGATTTTTTTTTTTTTTTTTTTTTTTTTTTGGTCTAATTGTATTGGCTTAGTTTGGCAATGTGGTGGCTGATTAAATGATGACTTTGTGGGGACCAGCAGATGGCATAAGGGGTATGTTGCTGGACTTCCACGTAATCATCCGCAGTTTGAGGCCTAGACTCGGCACCTTAAAACTAATGTTGGGTGTGTGTGTGCATGCTCAAGATCCTGAGAGGAGAATGGAGGAAAAGAGATTGTGGCGTGACCAGACCCCCTGGGGGATGATTTCTCCATTTTTGTCTCTGTCTGTCTAGTGAGCACATGTACCCTATAGCTAAAAAAAAAAATAGAATTACAGTGCTAGGGACTAGCTCCGTGGCCTGGTGGTTAAGGGAGCTGGATCCCGCATGGGTGACGATGCAGTCTGAATTACAGACATGGCAGCTTGAAAAACATGCTAGACGCGTGTGGATGCGTGCAACGAATCCTGACAGATTGAAGATAACGAAGAGAAGGCACTTTGCCAGGACCATGCCCCATTAGGGGGTGGTTTCTCCCTTTCTCTCTCTCTTACTAGTAACACACATGCCCTCTGACATTTAAAAAAAAAATTTTGGAGAGGTTTTTGCTATAGGGTGCCTGTGCTCGCCAGAAAGAGAGAAATAGAGAGACAGAAAGTGAGAAACCATCCCCCCCCCCCCCCCCAGGGGGGATGGCCACACCACAGTCCCTTCTCCTCCATTGTCCTCTCAGGATCTTGGGCACGCACGCACAAGCGCCCGGCGTGAGTTTAAGCCACCGGGTCTGGGATTTGAACTGCAGTCGACTACATGGGAGCCCAGTGACATAGCCATTACACCAACTGCTGGTCTCCCTCTGACATTTTTTTTTTAAAAAAGAATTACTATGTTAGGGAAGAATCTAAGAAAGAGGTCACAGAAGAATGAGCTAATCCAGCTCTGTTGATAATAATATTTCCTCTCCTTTCCACGTTTATTCCAAAGTCAAGGAGACCAAAGAGCCTGCCATGGGAGACAAGCCACTCATAGAAAAATTAGCAGAATTTTACATCAACTCCTCCTTCTACTCAGAAACCAAGGCTGAATTAGATCAGTTATCACAGGGTCAGAAAAAGAAGAGCGTGGCCTTCAAGGAGATCACCTATGCCACCTCCTTTTGTCATCAACTCAAGTGGATTTCCAGGCGTTCATTCAAGAACTTACTGGGTAACCCCCAGGCCTCCATTGCTCAGGTAATCTGGTAGACTCTCATCATTGCGCTGTGAAACACTCGTGTGGGAACAGTTTGGTTGTGATACAATGTCTGCACTAGGGTATTTATCTTCTACCCACCCTTGCTTGTATCTGTTGCAGAGTCCTTCATTAGAACACATAAGAGTAACATTTTATGTATGAACAGCTATTCTTTTTTTTTTTTTTTAAAGCGTGATTTTTGCTATAGGGCACATGTGTTCGGTTGAGAGAGACAGAGAGACAGAAAGCAAGATATCACCCCCCAGGGAGGATGGCCTTGCCATAGTCCCTTCTCCTCCATTCTCCTCTCGGAATTTTGGGTATGCACACACATGCGTGAGTTTTAAGCCACTGGATCTGGGACTCGAACTGAGGTCGACTACATGGAAGGCCAGCTACATAACCATTATGTTGTCTGCTGGTCCCATTTGCTAGTTTTTTTGTTACAGAGCATGTATACTTCCCAGGAAGAGAGGGAAAGTGAGAAAACAACCCCCAGTGGGGAATGGCCATGCTGCAATCCGTTCTTTTTTTTTTTTTTTTTTTTTTTGCATTTTTGGCACATACCCATGCACAGGTCTGGGACTTGAACCACACAGTCAGCCATGTGGGTTTCAGTGCCTCAACCATCACGTCGGCCTAGGCTGGCCTAGGGTTTATTCTTAATTGTGACTTATGTGGTAGATTTGTCTTTTTTAATTTTGCTTGTCTATAAAGGTGATTTGTAAGTATCTAATTGAAGTCACACTGATTGTAGTTCTGAGCGGGGCACAGTTCCAATCCTTACCTGTTTCTTTTTCTTTTTTTTTTTTTTTTAAATTTTACTTTATTTAGTTATTTTAATGTGATCAGAGAGGGACAGAGCTAGAAAGAGAGAGAGGGAGGGAAAGTGAGAAAGCAAGCTGCCAGGTCTGGGACTCAAACCATGGTCAGCCATGTGGGAGTCCAGCGCCCTTAACCCCTGTGCCACCTGCTGGCCCCTGTTTCTTTTCTTTTCTTCTTTCTTTCTTTTTAAAGAATTATTTGCTTAATTGTTATTATTATTTTTTAATTTGACTGGGAGTCATGGAGAATCCAGAAAGTAGGCCAAAAGGTCTGGGACTCGAACTTGGCCATGTGGAAGTCCACTGCCCTAACCACCGGCCAGCCCCAAGATTCTGCATGTTTTGATGCTCGGTTTCCTTCTGATGCACACATGAGCCCAGTGCCTCCAGTTTTGCGTGTTCAGTATCTTTGCCTCCTCGGTTAACTTGGTTCCAGGAAAGGAATCACAGTTCAGAGCAGTGACAGTCTTGGTGAGAATAGAACCTTGTATCTCCCCGAGCACCTGCCCAGTGGGGAGACTCTTGTTCAGGTTTGTAAATACTGGAATATTAGTGGAGGTCAGGAGTGGCAACTTTCTTTTGTAAAGTGCTCGATAATTTGGGGTTTTGCAGGCCAGGTGATGTGCTTCTCGTGTAATCCGCTCTGCCATTTTAGGGTAGAAACAGTCAGGGCTAACACATAGACACACGAACAGGGCCGTGTTCCACTACAGCTTTCCTCAGGGATACTGACATAGGAATTTTACATAGATTTCATATGGCAAGAAATTATTTTTGAAATCATTTAAAGAAATATCAAAACCATTCTTAACCTTATGAGCTCAGTGGGCCATAGTTTACTGACTCATGTCTTAGAAGAGGATTTTATTCCCACATGTTTTTTATTTCTCCAAGTTTTGAGCATGGCGTTGGTAAAATGCTTTATGGCTTCCTGTTGGTTAATCTTGTACCTATTGTCTTAGAGCTGAACTTTGGTTTGAGCTAGTTATTTATTTACCAGTTTTGACCTTGACCTCTGATAATGCTTTTAACCAGTGGTTGTATTTGGAAGATCCCAGTGTGATCAAATGGTCTTTATAAAGATTTAGTGTTCGTATTTGGTGCCAGCGGTTTTAATCCCTTTGGAAGGCATTACTATCAGTCTTCTGGAGATCTGGCACTTCCGTTGGCACATTAAATATTTACTGTGGGCTCCTTTTCATTTCAGTGGCATCCATAAACATCCCTCGTAACACAACTTAAGTTGTTAACCCATTTAAATAAATACAGTAGAGGGTATTTAGAGAATCTTCCCTTTTGTATTCTATTAAAAACAGAGGCCAGAGGTCACTCTGCTCCATTGTATAACGGGTGCCTGTTTGTTTTTCTGTTCTTGGAGCAAGAAAGAATAACAGGGAGGCACACACCTTGTACAAACATGATAAGATTATGGGATGAGTCGTGCAGTCAGTGTGAAAGCTGCCTTTGAATATACTTTAAAACTTTGAAGCCTTTGGGAAACATCAAGGATAATACCAACAGGGTTATTAGAAGACAACGAGTTAGAGTGCAGAAGAAACAAAGCAAGTGGAATTTCCGGTTGCAGTCTGACTGTTCCTAAAAGCTATACTGTGTGTGGGACCAGCAGTTAGCATATAAGAGCCAACAGCATTTCGTGAGGAAGCTTGAGCTGTTGAAATATTAGAGTATATTTTGAGAGTAATGAAAATATGTCAAAGAAATGGATCCCCCCCCCAAAAAAAAAAATTTCTGTCATATTAGCAGAAGAAATTTAAGGCTTTCTCATAACTGAGACATTTAAGTAATGTTCTTTCCAGGCTGTGGTCTCTCCCAACGTGTCTTCACAGTTCTTGGTCCTGTTATTCCACTTTGGCTGGTGTCATGCCAGAAGCATTTGTTTGTTTGTTTTAATAATTATTTTTATTTAATTTAATTGTTATTTATCATTATTACTATTTTTCGCTTTGCTCTTTCATGTACTCAGAGAGAGAGAGAGAGAGAGAGAGAGCGAGCGCAGAGAGCGAGCTGCCAGGTCTAGGACTCAAACTGCAGTCAGCCATGTGGGAGTCGAGCACCTTAACTACCATGCCGCTTGCTGACCTCCAGAAGTGTGCTTGACAGATTACTTTAGGTCTTCATACTACTGGCCTGTCGTAGTGTCAAGATTTTTGTTTTGGTTTGTTTTTCATTTTTGAACTTTGAGACATACTGTAGGATATTTTCTATTCTTTTGTGTTTTTAATTTTATTTATTCATTCATTCATTTATTTTAATTTTACCAGAGAGAGACACAGAGAGAGAAAAAGAGAGAGGGAAAGTGAGAAACCAAGCCACCAGGTCCAGGACTTGAACCATGGTCAGCCATGTGGGAGTGTCCAGCACCTTAGCCACCACACTACCTGCTGGTCCTGGATATCTTATTTTCAATAGGTAACTATTTAGCCCATTAATAAAGATCACAAGTAGAGGGCCAACTAGTGATATAGTGGTTAAGGCAACTGGATACCACATGGCCGACCGTGGGGTTTGAGTCCCAGACCTGGCAGCCTGAAAAACACAATGGCTACGTGAGCATTGCATGCCCAAGATCCCAAGAGGAGAATGGAGGAGAAGGACCTGTGGTGTGGCCATGCCCTCTCGGGGAGTACTTTCTCACTTTTTCTCTCTTTCTCTCTGTCTCTCTCTGGCGAGCATACTCTCCCTATAGCAAATAAAAATAACAAAACAAAAAAGGTAGAATTTCCTCAAAATAAATCATTAGAACCCTTATCTCTGCTTATTAAGGTGTTCAGAAGAGACTTTTTGTCCTACAAACTAAGGTGATGTTTGTCTAGTCCCCTCGGAAGCCAGCCGGGGAGAGTACATAGGTGAAGGTAGGGACGGCCAAGCATTGGCAGCTCGGGCTCCAGAGGTGGGTGAGGTCGGCGGAGAAGCATGACTAGCAGTCGGATGAGAGAAGTTCCCAGATGCTCTCCAAGGAAGCTGCGGAGTGCTTGGTGACGATGACAGTGATGGTGACGGTGCACTTTCCCAGGCCGGGCACGCACTCCCCAGAGCATGGACCGGCGGGCCACGGCTCACCCCCTTCCTTATCGTGCACAGTTGTCCTGTGGAATTTGTGTGTGTGTTTTCAAAATTTTATTTATTTTTACTTTTAAGAGTAAAGACATCCTGTTTTTGTTTGAACCTCTTGAAAGTGAAACTATGCGTGTTCATTGGCACGAAGCTCGAGAGTTTACTCTGGGTTCAGCGTCTCTTGGACTTTAATCCTAAGCAGCTTGACCCGTCAGTGGCCTCACTCTGCCCTTTCCATGGCTCTCAGGGGCTTGGTAGTCTGGACTGGGGCTCGAACTGGCAGTGTTCGTGGAGACCTGGGAGGAAGCTTAGGGTGTCCAGTTGTCTGCTTTAGTCCTATCAGTCTCCCTAAACCACAGATAATTTGATTTTTCAGTTTGATTTAGCAAGCAGTCTAAGAATGTACTCTGCTTTATATTCTCACTGGGACTTGAGCCAAGTCATTGAAAGTGCTTATCTCGACAGATCTGATTATGTAACCATAGATAGATATTATTAGCTAATAAATGGTATGTGTACATTTTTACCTCTAATTGAAACTTTCTTTCTTTTTCTTTTTTTTTTTTTTTTTGAAAAGATAATTGTCACAGTCATACTGGGATTGGTTATAGGTGCCATCTTCTTTGGTCTAAAAAATGATCGTACTGGAATCCAGAATAGGTAAGTCAATTTGGATCTTGATTTTGAGAGGATGTTTGCTGTTACTTTGTTTAAGCATTTGAGAATTCATTGAGAATTTGAGTTTAAGACAGGCACAAAGTAAGTGTTACTATTTGTTGATGGGTAGGATTAGCCGACGAATTGAAACTGAATGGAAGAGATAACGTTCTTTCTGTTGGGGCCAGCAAGTGACATGGTAGTTAAGGTGTTGGACACCCACATGGCTGACCACGATTTGAACTGAGTCCTGGACTTAGCGACTTGCTTGCTTTCTTACTTTCTGTCTGTCTCTTTTTCTGGTCAAATTAAAAAAAATAAACAAATACAATGAAATAATTTTAAAAATCTTAATTACAAAAAATAACTAAAAGTTTTTAAAAAATGCTGAGCACCTTTGTATGTCCAAAATCCCAAAGGGATTGTGGCATGACTATTTCGTGGGGATGGAGGGTGCTTTCTTTCCCCACTCTCACTTCTGCGATCACACACACACACACACACGCTCTCTGGCAAAAATTTAGGAATTATATACAGGAGATAAAATTCGCCGATTTCACTACACCTTAACCACTGTGCCATGGGATGGTCTAATCCTTTTAGTTCATTGAAAATAGACATTTTGGTATCATTAGGTATATTCCCATCATTGTACAATTCCAGAACTTTCTTTGCCTTCCTGTATAGGATCTCCATACCTCAGTAACTCAGTAACTCCCTATGCCACCTCCCCCAACCCCTGGCTACCATCGTACTTTTTGCCTCTGAATTTGACTACTCTAGAAACCTCATCAGTGGAATCACAGCGTCTGTCCCTTGGTGATGGGCCTTTTTCCCTTAGCATGAAATTGTCATGATCCAGCCATAGTGTTACAGATGACAAGATTTCCTTTTTTTTTTTCAGAGTTTTTTGCCATAGGGTGAGTGCATGCGCCAGAAAGACAGAGAGACAGAAAGCAAGAAATCATCCCCAGGGGGGATGGCCACGCCACAAAGCCTTCTCCTCCATTCTCCTCTTGGGATCCTGGGCATGCACACACGCCTGGCGTGAGTTTAAGCCTCAGGGTCCAGGACTAGAACCGCAGTTGACGACATGGGAGTCCAGCGACATAGCTATTATGCCAACAGTTGGTCCCCAAGATTTCCTTTTTATAAGTCTGAATAATTGCACTGTGTATATGTGCCACATTTTCTTCATCCATCGCCCAGTGATGGACCCGTAATTGCTGGGTTGCGCCACCTTCTGGCTGTTGAGAGAAGTGCTGCTGTGGGTATACAAATACCTGCTCGAGTCCCTGCTCTCAGTGTGTACCCTGAGATAGAGCGATTGGATCAAGTGGTAATCTGTTACATTTTTTAAAAAAGAATTGTTTTATTTAACTTTGTATTTTAATTTGACCAGAGAAGGACAGAATCTGAGAGAGAGAGGAAGAGTGAGAAAGCGAGCCGCCAGGTCTGGGACTCAAACTGCAGTCAGCCGTGTGGAAGTCCAGTGCCCTTAACCACCACGCCACCTGCTGGCCTCATAGTTCAGTGATATTTTTGAAGACATGTCAAACTGTCTTCCACAGCAGCAGCTTCTTCATTTTTTTTTTTTAATTTTTGCCAAAGGAATTATGCATTTGCCAGAGAAAGAGAGAGAGAAAATGTGAGAAGGTGGGACAGGTGGGACCAGCAGATGGTGGAATAGTTACGTCTTTGGCCTCCCATATAGCAACTTGGGTCCTGGACCTGGTAGCTTAAAACCTACATGGGGCACATGTGCATGCATACCTAAGATCCTAGGAGAATGGAGGAGGGATTGTGACCTGGCCATCCTTCCCCAGGTGGCTAAGGTGCTAAGCTTTCACATGACTGACTGCAGTTTGAGTCCCGGACCTGGCAGCTTGCTTTCTCACTTTCCCTTTCTCTCTCTGGTCAAATTAATAAGTAGTAGAATTCAATAAATTTTTTTAAAAGCAAATAATTACAGTGTATTTAGTTCCTTAATAATAAAATTCATGGCTGGCGCCATTGTGCGTAGGAAGCCAGATCTCACACAGCATACTGCAGTTCGATTCCCAGTCCTGGCAGCTTGAAAAACACTTGGGGATGTGTGTGTACCCAAAATCCTGTAGGGAAGGAGGAATAGAGGGGAGAAGTATTGTGGCTTGACCACAGCCCACTCATCTCTGTCTGTTTTTTTCTCTTGTTCCCTCTGGCAATAAAAAATAATTTAAAAATTTCAGTATAAAATAAGGTATAAGACTTAAAAGAAATTTTACCATCTACTTTTTCATAATCATTCTGTAGGGACATTGTCATACGTAATTTCACTGTCTGCTTTCTTCAGAATCTTGTGTATGAAAAAAACTGTTTTAGAATCAGCAGTCTGAACATGACTGTAGTGTTAGATAGATGCAAGAAAACAAAGAGAACTGAATTTTTGCCATGACCCATGTTTTGAAATTCACTGTTTGTTTGTTTGTTTGTTTATTTATTTATTTATTTTTGGAGAGGTTTTCGCTATAGGGCGCGTGCGTTCGCCAGACAGACAGAGAGAGACATAGAGACAGAAAGTGAGAAATCACCCCCCAGGGGGGATGGTCATGCCGCATCCCTTCTCCTCCATTCTCCTCTCGGGATCTTGGGCACGCACGCACACGCGCCCAGCGTGAGTTTTAAGCCACTGGGTCCAGGACGCAAACCGTGGTCAACTGCGTGGGAGTCCAGCGACATAGCCATTACTAACTGCTGGTTCCCATTCACTATTTATTTTCATTATTGTCTAAGTACTTACTTTTAAAATACCCCGGTCCTTTAGTTCTGTAAGTATTTAAAGAATTACTCTGTGAATATTTTTCTTTGAAGAGAGTTGGTGTTGTTCACTTGGGTTTACATTCCTAAGACTATTTTCTTGTTTTTATGTCATTTAAGTGATATTCTTTCCTCTCTACTCATATCCTCCAAGTCCTTAACTTGTTAGGTATGAAGGAAAGTCCATCCCTGCCTCAGGGATGCTGGCATCATTTTGTAAAATCCTTGTTTCAATTGTAGATGAACTGAGCTGCTTCCTTTATAAGTCTTACTATTCTTCTGAGGAATGAACACTGCCAAGCCTAACCTTGGTGGTGCCGTGGAGGTGCAGTGCTGGGAGCCACATGGGAGACTGGGATTTGGTTTCCTGGTGACCTTAAAAAATGTGTGTGGTGAACCAGCAGTTAGTGTAATGGCTATGTCGCTGGACTCCCATGTAGTCGACCGCGGTTCGCATCCCGAACCCGGTGGCTTAAAACTCACGCTGGGCGTGTGTGCGTGCGTGCCCAAGATCCCAAGAGGAGAATGGAGAAGAAGGGATTGCGGCGTGACCATACCCTCTGGGGGGTGATTTCTCGCTTTCTGTCTCTATGTCTCTCTCTCTGTCTGGCGAGCGCACGCGCCCTATAGCGAAAAACCTCTCCCCCCAAAAGAAAAATAAAAAAATGTGTGTGCCTGTGACCCTGGCTGGCTGCAGGTTGAGAAAAGAATGGGCACAATGTTTGCACTACACATAAGTACTTTATTTTCTTTTTTTGAGCACTTTGGGAACCATGTAAGAGGCTGGTTGCCTTATCGTGTCAAGGATGCTATCAAGGCTTTGGTGGTAGTTGTGTGGTGGGTGTATATAATGAGGTGTTGATCGAGGCTTCCTCCACTGTCTGTTGTTTTTTATTTTTTAAGATTTTTGCCGTAGAGTGCATACACTCGCCAGAGAGAGACACAAAGAAACAGTGGGAGGGAAAGTGAGAAATCACATCCCCCACCACCTTCGGGGTGGCCGTCTGCAATCCCTTCTCTTGAGATTTTGGGCATGCACACATGCCTGTGTGATTTTCAAGCCACCAGGTCCAGGGCTTGAACCATGGTGGGCCATGTGGAAATTCAGTCCCTTAACTACCATACCACCTGCTGACCACTCCATTGTCTGTTTTTACATTACGAATAGTACTTGGCTTTTTTTTTTTTGAAAGAGAGAGAAAATTTGCTATAGTATGTGTAAGCTTGCCAGAGAGACAGAAAGTGAGACATCAACCCCCAAGGGGAATGGCCACACCACAATCCCTTCTCCTCGATTCTCCTCTCAGGATCTTGGGCACGCATATACACGTGCCTGGTAGGAGTTTTAAGCCGCCGGGTCCAGAATTCAAACTGCTGTCAACTATGTGGGAGTCCAGCCGCATAACCATTGCGCCATTTGCTGGTTCCTATTCTAGGCACTTTTTTTAGTACGAATTCAAGAGGATGGTATTTTTATGGCCTATATATGGCATGTATGTTAGCTCTCTGCCATAAAATCCTGTAGCTTAAACAATGGAAACTTATTTTCTCTTAGTTCTGGAGTCTGGAATTCTGAGACAGGGTGCCACATGTTTCGGTTCTGTGAGGTCTGTCCTCCTGGCTTGCACAGGGCCACCTTCTCGCCGTGTCCTTCTGTGGCAGTGAGAGTGTCCTGGTCTGCTTCTCCTCTTTGAAGGGCACTCATCCCATCATGAGGACCCTGCTCCACGAATCTCCCTCTCAAAGCACCATCCCCTCAGGTGTGGGGCTTCAGCACCTGACTGGTGTGGATCAGGGGCCCGAGACCACATTTCACAGTGTGCAGCAGTCCAGGGTCTCCGGGAAGACGACATCAGGGATGGGGCCGATGCCTGAGGGGTTCCTGCTTCCCTCTGTTTTCCCCAGAGCAGTTTCACTTTTATTTCTAACATATCATCTGTTAGGGTGTGGTGGGCAGAAAATGGAGCTGAATGTAAATTAAGTTAAAAAAAAAATAAAAGTTTCAGAAAAAAAAAACAAAAACTTTTTTCGTGAAATTAAAAAAAAAAAAACATTAAAAATACTTATTCGATGGCTACAATAAGATATATAACCCCAGCTAGGTGCTACTTTATAGGATGTTCATCCAACTCACTGAGGCTCATGCCTAATGTTAGACTTGTGTTCATGGAAATGTATATATCAGCTGTGCATGCTATGAAAATATTTAGATTAATTAAGATCTTTGG
The DNA here is from genome assembly GCA_026018925.1 of Tupaia tana. Taxonomy (NCBI): domain Eukaryota; kingdom Metazoa; phylum Chordata; class Mammalia; order Scandentia; family Tupaiidae; genus Tupaia; species Tupaia tana. The sequence continues at coordinate 18,050,342 of JAKSZU010000017.1, forward strand.
TGACTCGGGACCAGCAGTTAGCATAATGGCTATGTCGCTGGACTCCCATGTAGTCGACCGCTGTTCTCATCCCGGACCCGGTGGCTTAAAACTCATGCTGGGTGCGTGTGCGTGCGTGCCCAAGATCCTGAGAGGAGAATGGAGGAGAAGGGATTGCGGTGTGGCCATCCCCCCTGGGGGGTGATTTCTCACTTTCTGTCTGTCTGGCGAGCACACGCGCCCTATAGCAAAAACCTCTCCAAAAAAAAAGAAAGAAAAAGATCTTTGGTGACTCAATAAAATGTGGGGGAAAAACAGTATAGAAAGCAAACATAGGTACCAGAGACAGAGTGGGAGGAGAGTGGGAGATGGCAGAGGGTAAGAGACAGGGAATCAAGGGTGGGGGAATAAAAGCAAAACATACAGGAAGCAAGAAATGGAAAGTTATTTGTTGACGAAAACATGTATGTTGATGTGCTTGATTGAGCCAATATGCAGTGTACTCTGGATGGAAAAAATCTCATTTTGTATGCTGTAATGATGTAGTGAATGAATGTAAATAAGTAAATTTAAAAAAAAAAAGAAAATGGAGGTGAACACTGAATTGACTGTAGCACCTTTGTTCCCCTCTCTCGGCAGAGCCGGGGTGCTCTTCTTCCTGACCACCAACCAGTGCTTCAGCAGCGTGTCGGCCGTGGAGCTCTTCGTGGTCGAGAAGAAGCTCTTCATGTGAGTAGGTCTGGGAGGACGCCCTGGGGGGGCTGCCCTGCAGCTTTTGGACCAGTAAGGGGCTATGTATTTTATTATATTTTAAGGATGATTTATTTAGAGGGTGGCAGGTGGTGTGGTGGTTGAGAGCACTGGACTCCCACATGGCCCACTCTGGTTCGAATCTTGGACCTGGTGGCATGCTTTCTCACTTTCCCTTTCTCTAAAGTTTAAAAAAAAAAAGATTGAAAAAAGGAATCATTTATTTAATTTAAATTTATTATTGTTGTTATTATTTTTTGATTTGCTGCAGGGCATGTGTGTGTGTGTGTGTGTGTGTGTGTGTGAGAGAGAGAGAGAGAGAGAGAGAGAGAGAAGCCACCAGGTCCAGAACTTGGACTATGGCAGGCCATGGAGAGTCCAGCGCCTCAGCCACCACGCCACCCCCGGCCCTGCTCTGTGCCTTCTTCAGCTACTAACTGGGCTGCCTTATGTGCTTTTGTCCTACAGACACGAGTATATCAGTGGCTACTATAGAGTGTCTTCTTACTTCTTTGGAAGACTGTTATCTGATCTGCTGCCCATGAGGATGTTACCGAGTATTATATTTACCTGTATCATATACTTTATGTTGGGTAAGTGCCAAGACGTGAAGGGTGCCAGTTTCTCTTTATAAGCCTGTTTGTGACTCTCAGAATTACAGACTAAGCCACAAGGTAATGATAAGGAAGCACCCACCTATTGCATAGTCTCTGAAATAGCTATTCACTGTGGACTTTTTTTTTTTTTTTTAAATTTTGCTATAAGGCATGTAGGCTTGACAGAGAGAGAGAGAGAGAGAGAGAGAAGGAGAGAGATAAGGTGAGAAATCAGCCCCCAGGGCTACCCCCCCCAACACACGTGCCTGGTGTGGTTTTTCAAGTCTGAGTCCAGGACTTGAACCACTCTTTCGGCCATATGATCCAGCTGCCTTAGCCTTTGTGCCACCTGCTGGCCCCACTGTACACATTTTAGTCAAGACTTTCCCCCAGGCAAACATTTGAAACCATTTATAAAATCGTATTTTACTGAGAGATGTTATGTGTCATGCACACACGTGAAAAGAAAGTATAAAAGTATTTGAAATTGTGCTGGAAGCACTAAGGTATTATCTATATTTTATCTTTATAGATCTCTCTATAGATGTGTGTATATTTATATTTATATTCTCTTCCCTCTCTCTAATGAGAGAAAGATGGTGACTTTTGCAGGCTTATTTTTTTTTTTTGAGAGGTTTTTTCGCTAATATAGATACCCCTCAGGGGGGATAATGGGATCTGGGCGCACACGCGCCCGGCGTTTGTAAGCGGGTCTGACAACCGCGCTACGTGGGATTAGTTACACTAACTGCTGGTTCCCCAGATTGATTTAATATAGATAACATAATGCTCAGTGCTAGGCTGATTGTATTAGAATTTCATTGGTCCCGGCCTCACCATATCTATTTTTCACAAAACACTGTAGGATATGAGCATTGATGGAGCTTAAATCCTCCCACTTTGCAAATGAAAGGTGTGTTAAGAGAGAGACTTAGAGGGGGCCAGCAGATAATGTGGTAGAGAAGGTGCTGGACTCCCACCTGGCTGACCATGGTTCGAGTCCCAGACCTGGTGGCTTGCTTTTTCCCTGCCCCCTCTCTCTGATCAAATTAAAATAACTATTTAAATAATGAAAATTAAATAAATAATTATTTTAAAAAGAGAGAGATATGCATAGGCCCCCTGCACTTCTGATTGATGTTCTTGTGGCTGTCCCAAAACTCAGAGCAGTATTAGCTCATTATAGTTTATAAGGTGGTTTTATGAAAAACTTAATTTAGCCCTGTTCTGAATCTCCAAGTCATGTGGTATTTGTCTGGGGAGACTTGGGTTATAGAGGCGCCCTGTCCTCCCCTTCTCCAGTTATTGAAACCCTTGGGAAGGTGGGTCCTCTGATCACCCCAGTGTCTTCGCTGGTGCAGTTCCAGTCCACAGGAAGCACTGTGTGATGTCTGGGTAACTGAACATGCTCCTGATGAATTTCCTAAGGCCAGTTCTGTCGCCTGTCATTCTCCATTTCTGGAACTCAGTAGCTGTTCGTAATTGCAGATAAAGAAGTGAGGTGTTACGTGCAGGAAAGCTTACACAGTAAGTGGAAAAGAGAAAACCATGCAGTAACTTTATGCAGTGACGTAGAGTGGGAATGATAAAACCGGTAAGCAGGGTCGTTGAAGAGTGGATGACGTCTTTTTCATCCAGACATTAGTTTCTCAGAATACTACAGCGTTACTTTTACAGTGAGCAATCCCACAGACATAGTGGCCTCAGCAGCTGAATTAAACCCTGCCTTTCTTTCTGAAGGATTGAAACCCACGGTGGAGGCCTTCTTCATCATGATGTTCAGCCTGATGATGGTGGCTTACTCGGCCAGTTCCATGGCGCTGGCCATAGCAGCAGGCCAGAGTGTGGTGTCCGTAGCAACCCTTCTCATGACCATCTCTTTTGTGTTCATGATGGTGAGTGTACACTGTGCTTCTCGGGAAGGAGTTTTTCCTTTTCTTTTTCTTGTCCATTTGCCTGTCAGATGAAATTGATTTTGTGGATTCTGTGAATGGGACTCTGATGCTTTAAGGAGGTTCTAGATTGAAATGCAGCTTCCTTCGTGGCCCAGATGCAGCAGTTTCGGCTCCTGTTCTGTTGCAGCTACTACAATGTTAGTTAGCATACACTAAGGAACTTTTGGGGGACATATGAAACCTTGATAAACTGGACATTCAAAAACCCAAAAAAGGTTTGATGGACAGATTCCCTCTTTAAAATGATGGATTTATGGGACCAGCAGATGGCTTATGGCTGTGTTGCTGGACTCCCATGTAGTCAACCACAGTTTGAGTCTGGGACCTGATGGCTTAAACTCACATCGGACATGTGTGTGTGCATGCGTGCCCAGGATCCCGAGAGGAGAATGGAGGAGAAGGGATTGTGGCATAGCCATCCCCCTTAGGGGGTGGTTTCTCACTTTCTGTCTGTCTGTCTTTCTTTCTGGTGAGCGCATGCACCCTATAGCAAAAACCTCTCCAAAAAACATGATCGATTGGGGCCAGCAGGTGGAGTGGTTAAGGTGCTGGACTCCCACATGGTTGCATGCAGTTTGAGTCCCAGGACAGCTTGAAAATCATGCTGTGCGTGCATGCGTGCCTTGTGTGTGTGTGTGTGTGTGTGTGTGTGTGTGTCCCAAATTCCAGGAGGTGAGTGGAGGAGAAGGGAACGCGTGTTGCCTCTTCCCCCCATCCCCGCCAGGGGATGGTTTCTTGTTTGCCTCTCACTGTCTCTCTCTGTCTCTTTCCAGAGAGTGCAGGCAGCCTATGACAAAAGCCTTTAAAAAAAGGGGGGGGGGGCAGGTCATTTGCCTGCATTTCATGCTGATGTTAGAGAATTCTAACTTCAACTAACTGCTCATGAGTTAGAGAGCTCATTTCGCTAACAGCAGGGATGGTTTGAGTGGATTTACTGCTCTCCAAGTGACTCAGCTCCAGAAGTCATAGAGCTGTGTGTGGTATGAATGATCTCTTTTGGGTTCCTCTTAATATTTTAAAAAGGAGTGTTTAATAAATACTGGAAAATTCCGAAGTTCACACAGCGCCGAGTCACCCCCTTTCTAGATTCCTGACATTCTCTTATGTCTATATATTTCTGCTTGTCTTTTTCTTTAATGGTTGCATAATTGTCATCTTACATATCCGTAAGTCTGGCGCTCACAGAGATGAAACAGCAGGTGGACGGAAGCAGTGGCCACATTCCCCCCACGGCATCACGTAGCTGGGAATGCCTGGTCTGCTCATATGCACGTCCTTTCTGATAGAGTAGGAGCGGCTGTCCTTACCTAAGAAGCTCAAACCCTTTCCAAAGCTTCATTCTTCTGTTTCTCAATGTAAACATCATGGAGGAAATGATAAACCTTGATTACTTTTCTTATATGTCATCAAATAGAATGTTCTCTTTGGTATATTTGATGTTTTGTTTTATTATTATGTAAAGGTTTCTATTTAGAGAGTTTTAAAACCAGGTGTACAACTGTATCTTTTGACTTGGATGCTGTGTTATGTACAAGCACTTGGTTAGGTCAGATCTAAGTACATGTGGTTGAATACCAGCAGCAGGTCACTGTTACATGCATCCTAGTATCCTGGTGTCAGGTCAGACAAGTTCTCCGTGAGTCTCCCAGCTGTCTCCTGTCCGCCTCGAGCAGTCCTTCCTGGCATTTCCATTGCGATACTGCGTCATGGTAACTGTAAATGAGGATGTCCGCCATGTTTTGTGCAGTACTGCATTAAGCTCTATCAGTTCCAAGCCTCAGCTTATTTTAAGCCTGCGTTGGGAACCCAACATTATTTTCTCCTTTTTATTTATTTATTTATTTTTTTGGAGAGATTTTCGCTATATGGCGCGTGCGCTCGCCAGACAGACAGAGAGAGACAGTGAGACAGAAAGTGAGAAATCATCCCCCAGGGGGATGGTCACGCCGCAATCCCTTCTCCTCCATTCTCCCCTTGGGATCTTGGGCACGCACACACACGCGCCCAGCGTGAGTTTTAAGCCACCGGGTCCGGGACGCAAACCGTGGTCAACTACGTGGGAGTCCAGAGACATAGCCATTACGCTAACTGCTGGTTCCCGTCCTTTTCATTTTTTAAGAGAGATTTTTTTTTTTTTTTTTGCTATAGGGTGTGGGCACTCACCAGAGAGACAGACAGAAAGCGAGACATCACCCCCCAAGGGAGATAGGCACACCGCAGTCCTTTCTCCTCCATTCTCTTGTTGAGATTTTGGGCATACACGCTTGCACAGGAGTGAGTTTTAAGTTGCTAGGTCTGGGACTTGAACCACGGTTGACTATATGTGAGTCCAGCGCTGTAGCCATTATGCCATCTGCTGGTCCCAACCACATTATTTTTAAAGGCATGCAGATATACAATGCAAACCTTTGTGAATGAAAATAGCAAGGGCGTTTGATGCTCGGGGGTTGTTCTGGTATTTGTTTCACTGCCAGGTGATTGGTGGAAACACCATAGCAGTTGTATCATTCAAATAGTCAGAGACTGAGGAAGTGAGAAATCATCCCCCTAGGAAGGAAAGGCCACATCGCAATCCCTTCTCCTCATCTCCCCTTTCAGGATTTTGGGCATGGCATGCACACGTCCCTGGTGTGATTCTTAAACCACTGGGTTTGGGACTCAAATTGTGAAGCTAGCCATGTGGGATCCAGAGCCTTAACCTCCATAGCATGCGATGGTCTGAAAGTGGTAAGAATTTCACGAATGAGTTGGCCTTACGAGAAATGTTGAAAAGGTTGTAAGGGACAGGAGGAGCATATTCTCTAGAATGAAATCACTCAACTGACTCTGACTCTTGGTATTTGCTTTCTGCAGATTTTTTCAGGTCTGTTGGTCAATCTCAAAACCATTGCGGCTTGGCTCTCGTGGCTGCAGTACTTCAGCATCCCGCGATATGGCTACACGGTGCGTTCTTCTCTTCTGTCACTGTATGTGGGTTCTCGAGCTAGGAACAGCTGGAATAAAGCCTTACCATCTCGTTCCTGGGCCATGAACTGTGCAAGTCTTAAGAGCAATGAATGAGAATTACCTATTAGTCCTGTAACCAAGGCCATAAGCCATGTGGGGTTTATTGGTCACCCTGTTGTTTGAGGGAGGCAGAGAGTAGAGAACTCATAGTCAAAGAGAAAGATTGACTCATTGATTAAAAAGTTTCCATGTTGGGTTTCAGTTCAGAAGAAATAGATGGGAACAGGAGATTCAAATACCAAGTTTAAAAGTAAAAGGGAAATTAGCAGAAAAACAAAGACCATGCACTACTCATAGCTATGTTGGCTCTAGTAAGCTTAAAAAAATCCAAAGAAAACTGTGTGTGTCTTAGTATATACCATAACCCAGTTCCTACGTATGATTGGCTTTGATGGAAAAACAAACAAGAATAAAAGATCATTACTGTAAATTAACAATACTCATTGAGCACCATTGGCTCATTTTAATTAATGTGTTCATATTACAAAATTGGGGACAGAAGATGGAAGGAGGCCTTGGCTGACATAGCCAGAGGTCTCCCTTCTTCCCGAAATTCTTTGCCTTTTTTGTACTGGAAGCCAGAATCCCAGCCCTCGGTGTCTTGATTACCAGGGTAAATAACTCTAGTTACTTTGGTGTGACAAAGATTATGAGTGTGAAACTTGGTATGATTTTAGACCTAAGAACAAAGAGGAAAGTTGGAGGACATGACATGATTGTGATCACTGTGTGGAAACATTTTGAAACCGGAAACTATTTTCCTTGCCCTCCCTCTGCACCCCACCCCCTTGTGTTATAGGCTTTGCAGCATAATGAGTTTTTGGGACAAGACTTCTGCCCGGGATTGAATGTAACAGCAAACAGTACCTGCAGTGACTTTGCAATGTGAGTTCTCGTTCCAATCTTGATGGGTGTGGTCTCCATCGCGGGGTGATATGCAAAGGCCGCTGGTACCCCAAATCTCTCTTGCACACCCCAATAGAATAGAAATGACTTACTAATGGGACAGATTACTATTTTGACTTGTAGACCAGAAACAGCCCTATGAAGGGACGCTCTCTGTATTTCACTCCCCTTGGGTGTGGTGTGTAACACAGTCATTGCCAGCTGTCTGGTCGGGATGAGGCCAATGTTAGAAGTGGAATAAGGTAAGGAGAAGCAGCCGTGCCCTTCATGGTCACAGAAGATAAGGTTTCATCTTCCCATGATGAAGGGGAGGAAGCTACTCTTATAGTAACGAGGCTAGCTGTTTGGGAAGTGCGTAATTCCAAGAGCTGCAGAAAAATGGTACCGGGAAATTGTGTCTCTACCCGGTGTTTTCAGTGCCGGGTACTTTTCTTCCCTGTGCAGGCTCACACCTGCTAGTTGAGGCAGAAACCTGGTTAGTGGGCATGCTGGTGGAAATGCAGCTGTGATGCTCATGTGGGCGAGGTTTGAGAGCAGACAGCCACAATTGGCAGGAAGCCCTGGCGCCCCCTTTTTCTAGTTGTAGAAGTCGCAGACCGTGTGCATCCATTGTATGGCCGTTTTGTGGGCCAGCAGTACTAGAAGGCACTTTGATGATCTTTGTGCTGGCCATATGTGTCATGTTATAAAGCTGTGGTTTTCCCATCGGGACTAAGTGAAAACTTAACTTGATAATAGTCTGCACTTTGAGAATGGCACTATAGATTTAGAAACAGATGAGTTTTAGGAGATTAAAAACTTGGTTAAAAGTGTGACCCTGTAATCTTGGTCACCTTCCTTAAACCTTCATCGCTTTTAACTTTTTTTTGGTCATAAGGTGCGTGCACTCACTGGAGATAGACCCAGAGAGATGGGGGGAATGTGGGAACATGAAAGGGAGATGACAGCAATCCCTTCCCCTCCAGTCTCTTCCTCAGACTTTAGGCACGCATGCACACGCACCTGGTGTATTTTTCAAGCTGCCTTGTTTGGGACTCAAACCATGCAGTCAGTCACGTGAGCTCCAGCCACATTAACCCTTCTTGCCATCTGTTGGCACTTTTATTTTCTTTTTCAATAATTAAAAAAAAAAATTGCCATAGTGTGCATGGGCTGGCTGGAGAAAGAGGGAGAGGAGGCAAACACCCCCTATGAGGCATGGTCATGCCGCAATTCCTTCTTTTCCTATTCTCCCTTTTGAGAATTTTGGGCATGCACGTATATGCACTTGCCATGTTTTTAAGCCACCGAGTCTGAGAGTTGAACTGTGGGGTTGGCTGTGTGGGATCCGGCTCCCTTATGCACCAGGCCATGGGCTGGCCCCTCTCATTTTTGATATGTGCATAGTGTTTACCCAACAGACCACTGTAGGGATTGACTGAACTGTTAAGTGGGTATTCCTCCGCATGGTGTCTAGCAAAATTGTCAGTACTCAGCGATAGCTGCTAGCTACTGTGATGGAAGGGATGAAAGACTTGGCGAGCCTCTATATGCTTCTTTAAGGGACAGTGATGACATTGTGTAAAACATGACAGGCTAGAAAAGCAGTTACCTTGTGTTTCTGTTGCATTCTAGATGTACTGGCGAAGAGTATCTGACGAGCCAAGGCATCGACCTCTCCCCTTGGGGCTTGTGGAAGAATCATGTGGCCTTGGCTTGTATGATTGTTATCTTCCTCTCGATTGCCTACCTGAAATTGCTGTTTCTGAAAAAATATTCTTAAGTCCCCCCTTTAAGTTTCTGCCATTTATCCTCACATCGGACCTCCTCCTTGAGGAGTACCTTGATTCATTTCAAGTATTCAGTGAAGCTTTTTGTTGCCTTCTGTCTCGTCACCTTCATCCTGTGGCTCAGGAATGATGATTTTCAACAGACATTCCTTGAAATCACAGTGAACTGAATTATGAGCGAAAGAACTCAATTCAAAAACCGATGATGTTATGGACACACACATACTAGTTCATCTTACAGACGATATCCGTGGGGACGAAATCTAGTCTAATGGATTGGCCTAAGAAAGATGAATTCTAGAAATTCCTGACAGGTTATTATTATCTCTAATATCTATTTTCTCATCTTTGAAATGAAAAGGTAGGTTTGTAGCCCTCCTTTTAAAACATTTTATGAGTCTGTGATCTGCTATTATTTAATAAAAAGTGTAATAATACTGTATTGGAAATATATGCTATGTTGGGGAAACATAGTATAAAAAGCTATTATGGTAGAAAAACATAGCTCTGATAAGCTTATGTAAGATATTAGAACTTACTGGTATTTCTCTCTCATGGTATTATCATTTCTCAGGGATCTTGACCGGAGCCCTTGGACTTTAGGGTAGAGTTGAAGGCCGGGATCTGTTGATAAGACTCCTTTGCCAATTCTGGGACTTCCCAGCTCTGGAGTTACTTGTTTTTTCTGAGATAGTTTGGGAGTTCATACTCCTGGGTATGTGTCAGAATCCGCTGAGGGCCTTAGCTAAAATACCTATCTGGGCTTTGCCTGATACATCACATCGGTCTCTCCAGGGCTACCTCCATAAGGAACTCAAACCACTCCTGTATTTGTTAGTGTCCAAAGATCCTTTCAGACTTTGAGAACTGTGCACATAAGGGTTTCTTAATTGTTAGATATTTGTCCCTACACAGTATTTTTTTTCTTTCTCGAAGGTGTGTGTACAGTCACCATAGAGAGAGAGAGAGAGAGAGGAAAAACACGCCCTGGGGAATGATCATGCTGCAACCCTTCCCCTCCGTTTCTCCTTTCCAGGATTTTGGGCACGCATGCATGTGCACCCGGCATTCAATACACTGGGCCTGGGATGCAACCTGTGTGGTTGGTCACGTGCACTCCAGCCGATTTAACCACCAGCCCATGGAGCTGTTTTCTCTTTCTTCTTTAATTATACCTCATTTACTTCCCTATCTTTTATCATTCTAACCTTTCGTAATATTAGAGAAGTATCTGAAACTGCTTTTTTCATTGAAGGGCAGCGTACTTTGGTCCTGTCAGTTACCATAAAATGAATGTGGATAATATGGATGTGCAATCACCCATCCAGGCTAAGAAACAAAGTATTACCAGCATATGCCAGGGCTTGTCTGCCCCCCTCCCCGAGACGTTAAAGCCACTACAGGTCAGGTGGTCTTGGTCACAGTGTCACTAATGCAGTGGTACTAATGCAGTTACAGCCCACAGTGAGTCATCTGTCCAGGTCTGGGTAACTGCTTCCTCCCGCCTCCCTCGATCGTTTTCAAAATGACCCTGTGTCTTGCTCTTAGCCGCTATTATCAAAACATCCCTCCGCTTGATTTTGTGCTCCTGTGTGCACCACACTTTTCAATACACTTTTAACCTTAAAATAAGTTTAGGGCCGAAAGGTGGTGTGGACGTGTAAGCAGGTGGCTCCCACATGACCGAATGACTGAGTAATACAAGACCCAGACCTGACGGCTTGAAAATCACTCTGGGTGCAGGTGTGTGTGTGTGTGTGTGTGTGTGTGTGTGTGTGTGCACCAAGTCCCAAGGGAAGGGACTGTGGCATGGCCATCTCCCCTGGGGGGGGTGATTTTTCACTTTCTCTCTTTTTTTTGGGCAAGTACGTGTGCTCTCTAGCAAACTACTGAAGGGAAAAAAAAGTTTAAAAAATTAAATGTATAGGCAAATTGCGTAGATAATGTGGACAGTTGTATATTCTCTCTGCCTGGCTCCCATATTGCTAACACTTAGAGACCCAGTCACCTTTGTCTAAGCTAAGAAATGAACCTTGGTTCCTCACTGTTACACCATGCAGTGCTTCCTCTTCTCCATTCACAGTCTGTCTTTGTTCCAGGATCCAATCCAGGAGACGCGCTGTTGCTAGTTCTCCTTTTAAAAAGTAAAGACTTTCTACTATTTCTGTAGGAATAAGTGAGGTGGAGGACCACCAGAGTATGACTGGTCATCTTGGTATGTCCTTTAGCTCATCAGTGGGTGCCTTATTGCAACATCAATTTGTGGACATAGCAATATATTTTACTTTTGAACTTTGAAGAACTTTTTTTTTTTGAGAGAGATTTTTACTATAGGGCGCGCGTGCTCCCTAGAGAGACGGAGACAGGAAGCAAGAAGCACTCCCCCAGGGGGGTGGCCAAACCACAATCCCTTCTCCTCCATTCTCCTCTTAAGATATTGGGTGCACATGCACATGCACACTGTGTAAGTTTTAAGTCGCTGGGTCTGGGACTCCAACTGAGGTCGAATACATGGGAGTCTGGTGACTTAACCATAGTGCCATCTGCTGTTCCCAGGAATATTTTTTGTTTAAATTGATGTTTGATTAGTGTATCATTTTCTTTTTTTTTTAAGGCTTTTTTTTTTTTTTTTTTTTTTTTTTTTTTTGCCTTAGGGCACATGTGCTTGGTAGAGACAGAGACAATGAGGAAAATGTGAAATCATCCCCTGGGTGGTGGCCATAAGGCAGTCCCTTCTTTATTCTCCTCCCAGATCTTGGGCATGCACCCACATGTGTCTAGCATGATTTTCAAACCACTGGGTCTGGGCTGACCATGTGGGAGTCCAGTGATGTAACTGCTACGCCATCTGCTGGCTCTGCATAATTTTCTTAAAAAAATTTCTTTTTAATATACAGTGTTTATAATATTGCAGCATTTAAAAAAATAATTGCCCAGGGGACGTGTGCTTATTGGAGACAGAGAGAGGGAGGGAGAAAGCACTCCCACTGGGGCATGGCCATGCTGCAATCCCTTCATTTCTCTACCCTGTCAGGATTTTGGAGACACATGTACCCAGCATGCTTTTCAAGCCGCTTGGTCCAGGATTCGAACTACACTATCAACTATGTAGGATTTGGCTCCCTTAACCACTAGGCCACAGGGCCGGCCCCACATTTTCTTTTTTTATTATCTGTGCCTTCCTCAATGTTTCCTGTATATCCGTCCCTTATTACACAGATGCACACATGTGTATGCGCATACACACACGCTTTATACGTAAGATATTTAACAGACAAAACACAATTATTAATACTTTTTAATAAGAATTTAAATATATTTTATTTATCCTTTTGTATTATAATTGCTTCTTAATATACTTTTTAAAATTCTGGTAGAAAACATAATAAAGCTTACTCTCTAAATTAGGGAACAATGAAAGTGTTTATTTTCCTATAATATAGAAAAGGAAATGTTATAGTTACCATGTATATATTCTTTAGTCAATAAAGCATAAATCATGTTTTTATTTTATTGGACGCCAGAACTTATAATAGAGGGGTCAGATTAATTTCATTGAGAATAAAAGGAACCTCAGGAATAAGTGACTGTCGGTTGCTGGTGACGCTCCTTCAGTTGCTCTTAGGCTCAGACTGTTAGGAAGGCCCCTTGGCGTGGGGTGGGGGGGGGAAGCGAGGCAGTAAAAAAGGAAAGGAAGAGTTGGGAAAGAGGAAGTGCACATGCGTATTTGTTTCCCTGCTCTTGATGCCTTTCTCCATGGTCTTTAGATTTAAACTTTAGTGGCATCAGTGCCACCTACATATTTTTGATAAATAGCATCACTCCTTTGTGAGACAGCTTTCGACTGTCCCTGTGCATGCTCAGGGCCCCTAATGCACGGACTGTCGGGTAGCAGGGTAGCAGGGATGACGGCTGTTCCTGGGTCTGGCATCTCCAGCCCTGAGCAGGGCTGACCTGTTGACCTCCACTGCTGATCCCTGTGAGGAGATCAGACCAATCAAGCCACTCAGTGAGAAGGTGATAACACCTAATGACTTCAGGTCTGTAGGGATCTTGCCCTTGGGCTATGGGTCCAAGGAGGCATTAACTTGACTCAGTGCTGTACATTTTATTTTATGGTTTTTGTTTTGTTTTGTTTTTTAGGCAGAGCCATGTAGGGTTTTATGATGCTTCTTGCTATACTGTGTGTAAGGATTTTTCCTTTTGGGTGGGGCAGTAGGATTGTAGAAAGTCTGACTTGAGAGCACCTCCGAGTCCTTGCAGTGTTTAAAAACTTTGGCTTCCATGTTAAAAAAAAAAAGGCAAAAAAAAAAAAAAAGATTTCATATTACATCTCATTTCTTGGTGTATAGACACAATCCAGACATGTTTCCCATGGTGTATTCTGAATGATATTTTTGAAATTAGAACTTTTATAGGTCTGTCAATACGATAAAGCAAATATGGAATCAATAAATATTTTCTAAAATTTGTACAATCATATCTGCCTCTTTATTTTTAGTGTCTTGGTTTGATGGGTTATATGATTCTATGGGTAATACTGTGTGCACTTCATGTGGAAATCATGAGGACTGAGGAAATTTTTTTTTTTTTAAAGAGGTTTTTACCTTAGGGCATGTACCAGAGAGAGAGACAGTGAGAGGGAAAATGAGAAATCACCCACCCCAGGGGGATGGTCATACTATGATCCTTTCTTCTCCCATGATCTTGGGCAGGCATGCACACATGCCTGGTGTGATTTTTGAAGCCGTGGTCTGGGATTTGAACCATGGTCGGCCATGTGGGAGTCTAGTCATGTAACTACTACACCATCTGCTGGCTCCCTGAGCAACTTCTTAAAGTGTACTTATTTGGGCCAGAAGGGGCATTCAGGTTAAGGTGCTGGATCCCACTTTTGCAGAAAACCAGATGCCGAGGAATGGAAAGCAGCACTTGGAAAGATTAGGAGAACTGTTTATTATGCGGGTGGGCACAGAGGAGTTAACAGTGTGAATCTCTGTCCCGGACTGGGGGTTGGACACAGTCTTTTATGGGGGAATTGAGGAAGGGGAGGTCTTGGGATGGAGAATGGGCTCAGAACCTGCCCTATGCAGTGTCAAAGGGAGGAGTCAGAGAAGCAGGAAGTCTAATCTATTCAAGGCACGCATCTATTCAAGGTTTCTGGTTATCCTGTAGCTCTGAGGAGGGGCAGAAAGTTTGCTGGAGGGCAGAAATTGCAAGCAGCTATCAGCCTTGAGTTATTCATGAATTCAGGTTTCTTCCATATCACCACAAGGTCAACTATGCAGTTCAGGTCCTAGACCTGGTGTCTTGAGAACTGTGCAGGTATGTGGGTGTCCAAAATTCTGAGGAGAATGGAGGAGAAGGGATTGCTGCATGGCCATCCTCAGGGGGATGATTTCTCGTTTTCCCTGTCTTTGGTGAGCACACATACCCCGGGCAATTAAAAAAAAGAAAAAAACATTAAAAGAAAAAAAGTAATTTTACGTTATAACAGCCATAACCAACCAGAAAATATGATGCAAGATTCTGTTCATAGTAGTTAATAGAACCATAAAATAGGAGTAAAACCATAGTAGCAATAAAACATTTAAAAATAAGAAAATGTAAGAAGCACTTAATGTAGGGCCAGCCCATGGCAAGGTGGTTCAGGTGGCTGGATCATGCATGGTTGGCTGCTCTGAGTCACAGACCCGGAGGCTTAAAAAACACACCTGATGCGTGTACATGCATGTCCAAACTTTGGGGGAGAATTCAGGAGACATGTTTGGTATGGCCACCTCCCTGGCAGAGGGATGCTTTCTCACTTTTTCTCTGTCTCTTTTTATCTCTCTCCCATCCCCACAAGCCACAAACCCTCCAGCAAATTACACACACACACACACACACACACACACACACACACACACACACGTACAGTGAATGATACTCTGAATAGTAGAGAGTTACTTTTTTGTTTTGTTTTGTTTTTGTTCCCTGACCGGGAAGAGTTACCATGTTTTTGATACCATAAGCTTGTCAGTTCTCAAACCAGTAAATTCAACACAATTCCTATTAAATTTCAGTGATAATTTTTTCTTTCTCCACCCCCTGGGAACTGATTAGAATTGTTCTCAAATTACTTGGGAAAGAAAAGATTCACAAAAATAGTGGATAGATGGCATAATAGCCACGTTGCTGGACTCCCACGTAGTGGACCACAGTTTGAGTCCTGAACCTGGCGGCTTAAAACTCATGCCAGGCACATGTGTGTGCATGCCCAAATCCCAAGAGGAGAATGGAGGAGAAGGGATGCAGTGTGGTCATCCCCCCTGGGGGGTGATTTCTCACTTTCTGAATCTGGCGAGTGCATGCACCGTATAGCAAAAATCTCTTTAAAAAACAAATGGTGGATATTGCAACGCAACACAAAACGAAGTCACGACCTTACCACATGAAGACATGCTACAAAGACAGTAATACAAATGGTTGTGCAGGAACCATCATAGATGATACAAGGATAAAGGAGTTTTATTTTTAAGGCACTTGTACAAGAACCTGAAATATATATTAGTGACATGATGAACTAGTAAAAAGAAACATGTTTAATATAGTTTTGACAAAACTAGCAGTGTTCTCTTTAAGCGCCTCCCTAATGCAATAAGGTAAAAAAAGAAAAAGAGGTTTTAGTCTGTAAAGATGAGGGGCAGTGTGACCAGGTGGATGAGAGAAGTGAACAGGTCCAGCCCTGACAAGGGATTAATACTTAAACCATACAAAGAATTTCACAAATCAACCAAAAAGAACTTTTATTTTGACCTGTTGAGAAAAGAGGCAATGAACAAAAACATACTTGTTTCCCATCAGATCAAAATACGATTTTAAGGGTTTGAATTAATGATTTACAAAAAGAGAAAGGTAAATGATTAACAACTGTGATGAAAGCACATCCATGCCTAATAGGGATCCAGAAATGCAGAATAAAAATAAGAATTTTCCTTAAAACCATTTTACTTAAACATTAAGAAAAAAGAAACTTGGGACCCACAGTTGGCGTAATGGCTATGTCGCTGGACTCCCATGTAGTCGATTGCAGTTCTAGTCCTGGACCTGGTGGCTTAAACTCACACCAGCGCATGTGCGTGTGTGCCAAAGATCCTGAGAGGAGAATGGAGGAGAAGGGATTGTGGTATGTCCATCCCCCTGGGAGTGATTTCTTGTTTTCTGTCTCTCTGTCTCCATCTTTCTGGGAAGCGCACGTGCCTTATAGCAAAAACCTCTCCAAACAAAACAAAACATTAGGAGTGGGATTGTTACCAATGCTGGTGAGGATGGGGCTTGATCTTGTATCCTTGTGTAAGTACTGGGTTTGTAGACAGGTGCCGTCATCATGGAGGACCTCTGATCTTGTGGGTAAGAGTATTCATATACTTGGGACTCGGCTCTCCAACTTCTGTTATTTCTCTCTAAGGAATACATGAAAAGTGAACGTGGGAATTATTTATTGATTTTTGTCGTAGGGAGTGTGTGCTTGCCAGAGAGACAGAGATGGTAGTGGGAGAGTAAATGAGAAAGTACCCCCTGGGGGCGGGGCGTGGAGATGGCTATGCCACAATCCTTTCTCATTCTCCTCTCAGGGTTTTGGGCACAACGCCCAGGTGCCCCATGTGTTTTTCAAGCTGCTGGGTCCAACACTTGAACTGTGCATTGGGCGATGTGGGATCCAGTGCCTTAATCTCCATACCACCAGCTTTCTTGAGAATGATGCATGTACAAAGATCTTGAAGTAAAGGAATTTGAGCCAGTCATTCACTATAGGAATGAATAAGTAAGTGGCTGTGTGCTGATAAAAGTAATCAGCGGGGCCGGCAGGTGGCGTGGTGGTTGGGGATGCTGGACTCCCACATGGCCGACCACGGTTCAAGTCCTGGACCTGGAAGCTTGCTCTCTCACTTTCCTTCTCTCTCCTTCTCTCTCGCTCTGTCCCTCTCTGGTCAAAATAAAAATAAATAAATAAAAAGAAATAAATGAATGACTAAATAAAAATAAAATAATTCTTAAAAAAAAAAAAGTAATCAGCTAAATTTACTAGAACCTCCTAAGACAGAAGAAACAGACCTTAAGAGCATAGTGTTGTTAAAAAAAAAAAAAAAAAAAAAGGTGTATAATGGACTTGTCTGATCATCAAAATGTGTAATTTTTCTGTATATCCAAATTGATCAGAATGGGGCGTGATGAGACAGGCAGAGATTGGAGTCTGAGGACAAAGGAAAACAATGTAACGGAGGAGGTCAGTGCCTAAAATATTCGTTGTGGTTGATGTGAGAAGCACACGACGTCATGTCCATGGAAACAACTTCAACAATATAAATTATCATTTGCATATTAGGAATCTTGGTAAAAAAGAATTCTCAACCAAGAAACTTGGTTTATGTAAAAGACATTGGACAGACTTTGGTCTTAATCAAGAGGAGATCCAAGACTAGAGAATATTATTTTGAACTCTAAATGAAACCTGGAGGATTGCTTTCAACCTTTACATTTTTATACTATGATCTAATGGAAAACAAATGTCATTTTCATTTAAAGAACAGACCAGAATAAAGTAATGCATTAAAAAATGTCCTTTTGTGTTTCTAGTTTTCCTTTTTGCTATAGGACGTGTGCACTTGGTGGAGACAGAAAGGGAGAAATCGTTCCCCAAACGACTGGCCATGTTCTAGTCCCTTCTCTATTCTCTTCTCAGGATTTTAGGCATGCATGCACATGCGCGCGCGCACACACACACACACACACACACACGCACGCCTGGCATGATTTTCAAGCCGCAGGATATGAGGTGTGAACCACACAGTCAGTCGGCCATGTGGGAACAAGCCTTAAACCACCACCCCACCTGGCTGGGCCTATAATATATATATATATTTTGTTTGTTTGTTTGTTTTTGTTTTTTTTTTTTTAGAGGTTTTTGTCATAGGACGTGTGCGCTCGCCAGACAGAGAGAGACAGAGAGAAAGCAAGAAATCTCCCACCAGGGGCGATGGTCACGCCGCAATCCCTTCTCCTCCATTCTCTTCTTGGGATCTTGGGCACGCACACACATGCACCCGGCGTGAGTTTTAAGCCACCGGGTCCGGGACACGAACAGCGGTCAACTCCATGGGAGTCCAGCGACATAGCCATTACGCTAACTGCTGGTCCCATTTTTTTTTTTTTTTTTTTGAGAGGTTTTTGCTATAGGGAGCGTGCGCTCGCCAGACAGAGACAGAGAGATAGAAAACGAGAAATCACCCCCCAGGGGGGATGATCATGCCGCAATCCCTTCTCCATTCTCCTCTCGGGATCTTGGGCACGCACGCACACGCGTCAGGCGTGAAATATATATTGTTAATTTATATGAACTTGCTCTGTAGCCATGAACACAGTCAGGGTTTTATGGCATGATTGTTATATGTAACATGGTGTGAAATAGCAGTATGCAAAGCTACAAACTATATCCCAATTTACTATTTTTTTTTAGGTTTTTGTTATAGGGCACATGTGCTCAACAGAGAGACAGATAGTGGAGAGAAAGTAAGAACCCCCTAACCGGGAAGGCCATGTCACAATCCCTTCCTCTCCATTCTCCTGGAATTTGGGGCATGCATACACATACCTGGCATAATTTTTAAGCCACCAGGTCTAGGACTTGAACTGTAGTGGCCACATGGGAGTCTAAACTGAACCACCACGCTACCTACTGGCCCCCATTTCCCAATGCTGAAATATATAGAAGACTTGTCAGTTTTTTATTGCCATTTGTCAACATCGGTCTCTTACCTTTCAAATTCAAAGTTGTCAAGAATTCCTTGACTTGTTGCTGATAGAGCAGCCTGTTACTTAACATCCCGATGCCCTGGCCCTACTACCTCTGTTTGTAATAGGAATTTCGTATTCTGTCAGCAGAACTGTGAGGGAGACAAGGTAAGTACTCCTTCCTCATTTTACAAATGAGAACGCAGGGGCTTCAGAGGAACTAGACCTGTACCAGGTCTCAGCGTGGTCACGTGGCTGCCAAGGACAGCATGAGGCCCAGTCTTGGCCTGGTCCTGTCTTGCCTAGGAACTTCTCTGTGTTTTATGTGCGTGGACAGAGTCGTGCGACTCCGCACCATGGGGCACCGTTTGCAGGAGCATCTAAGTGAATGGAATCCTCGAGTTGAACCACGTGTGGTTACTTGTAGTGGGCAATGTGGGCGCCCTACCTCTATCCTTCCTGCATAGCACTCCAGTGCACGCCTGCTGAGTTTTAGCTACAGGGTCTGCATCTCTCAGCAGCTGGCAAGACTGGTCCTATCAGAATGCTAGGAAATGACCACTGTTCTCCCAGAGTAGCTTTCCTACCAAAGCCCTAGCCCCTCAGGTGGGGCAAGTCTGAATTCTGTGTTCTACAGTCTGCCTGAGCTTCACCCCAGGAATTACGCTTCTGCAGCCTACAGTGTTAGCTTGGTAACACACTCTTTATTGAGGGTTTGCCCTACTCACCATCCCCACTGCTTAAACTTTCCAGATCAAGCCCTGGAATCCTTGTCTCTGAGTTTGCTTTTTTTAATTAGCCAGAGTGCGCACATGCTCGCCAGGGAGAAAGGAAAAGGGAGAAAATCTCCAGTGGATATGGTCAGACCACAACCCCTTGTTTCTCCATCCTAGAATATTTGGCACATATGCGCGCGCACACACACCCAGTGTTTTTCAAGCCGCAAAGGCTCGGGATTTGAAACGTAGTCAGCTGTGTGGGACTTGGTTCTTTTAACCCCTGAGCCACAGGGCCAGCCCTTTTGAGGGAACTAAAAACTAAGACTTCATGCATGATTAACCCTGTGTTGAGAATATCTGGTTATCTAGCAAGCATATTTGGTGTAATATGGAAGTGTGCCAATGATGTTTCTGGATTCAGAAAGAAAAGATGCCTTTTCTAAAGTCTAATAAAGCCTATATTAATATTTAGTCTCATGATAAAAGGCAAATTATCTAACTATTTCTATTTAGGAAACCAACAACCATCACACCTGTTATTATATCAACTCTTTATTAAGTAAAGTGCTCAGTATTAATGAAATTCTTGATTGTCGAGAAAGACTTGCATATGTAATACTTTTCAATAATACCAACAAGGAGGGGAAGATGACTAGGAAGGGATTGGGAGGGAATTCTCCATGATTAAAGAAGAAAAATATATGTAACAGGTAAAAAATTAGGAATTCTATAAAATTTTACAAGTGAGATAAAAACAGTATATCATAAAAAAGGCTTCCTAGTGACCATAATTGATATATGGCACATGGTCAATACACATGGATACCACATAATAGCTGCACTTCACATCGAAGTTTGTTGACCTGTAACAACAGGATACACACATACAACCACGTACACAATATCCCTGGAATACCAACTTTTGCACCTGGTAATAAAGAACTTTGCGTAGCATTTTAAACAAAAGTGAAGAGAGAAATGAAGCCATGAGAAATAGTTATTAAAGCCAATATGTTTTCCTTCTATAGAAGCCAACCTAGAAAGGCCTGTTTTGATCACGTTTTCATTGGAAATTAAAAATAAAAAACAAAACAAAAAACAAAACAAAACCAAAACAAAACAAAAAAAACTTTGCCAGAGGGTGCATGCGTTTGCTAGAAATAGAAAAGGAGAGGGAGAAAGCACCCCCAATAGGTTATGGTCACACTGCAGTCCCTTCTCTTCCATTTCTCCATCCGCTTGGCATTGAGGATGCACACACAAGTGTCTAGCACATTTTCCAAGCCGCCAGGGTCAGAATGTGAACCACGGAGATCTAGTTCCCTTAACCACTATGCAAGAGGTCTGGCCGTCCTTGGAGAGTCCGTGTACACAGTCTACCAGTTAAATGAACAACTGGTGAATTGAAAGTAAAGTATTAAGAAACAGGCCTTTCTCGCATTATTTTTCCAAGAGAGGCTCATGGCCCAGCACTGCATTCTCTCATTTGTCACATTCACTCAAAAGGTTATTTTATTCAACACTTTAGAAAAATTAGATTTTTTTCTTAATTGAGAAACAGAATTTTCCTAAGAAGGTTGGTGAGACCCTCTCCTAATGAAAACAACTGCTGCGTACTCATACTTGGGTTGATACCTTTGATGACATGAACTTTCAATACCAAAACCTCTGTATTACATTAAGCTCCATTTGGATTATAAATTCTAGTTTTGAAATGCAGGATCATGAATATTTGAGTACCATATTCTTTTTTTTTTTTTTTTTTTTTTTGCGAGGTTTTTGCTATAGGGCGCGTGCGCTCGCCAGGAAGACAGAGAGAGATAGAAAGCGAGAAATCACCACCCCCCCCCCCCCCAGGGTGGGTGGCCAACCTGCAATCCCTTCTCCTCCATTCTCCTCTCGGGATCTTGGGCACACACGCACACGTGCCTGGTGTGAGTTTAAGCCGCTGGGTCCGGGACTCGAACCGCGGTCAACTACATGGGAGTTCAGCGACATAGCCATTACGCTAACTGCTGGTTCTAAGTACCATATTCTTAAAACAGTATAAAACCAAAACTTCAGTTTTATAATGCTTTCTGCATTTCAAAACTTCTTACGATTTTGCTTAAAATGAACATATTTGCTGAATTAAAACTTTCAGTGTGTATATAAAAATTTAGTAAATTGGCCTTACTAGATTAGTTATGGCATGAAATTCAGTTGTAAATGAGTTGAGCCACATGGGAAAGAGATTAATGGATAAATATTTATGCTAAACAAATTATTAGAAAAAGTCAAATTTTGGGGGCTGCTGTTGAGGGTGCATTCCCATTCTCCTAGGTTATGGTTAGGAATGCTACTTTATACTGTGGTTCATCTTTGGTGGTTTCATTCAACTTACTTCAAATGAGAGCCCATGTGATGGAAAAATTAAGTGACACAGATAGTTCCGCAGACAGTAGATGGGATAAAATAACCGAAGAGCATAGTACTAAACATTTACCTTAGCCATTCATACAAATTCTAGAAAAATGACTACATATCCATTTTATGGCTTGGAGTTCTTTTCCAGTTCATCTTACAGAAAAGTGTACCCCATAAAAGTAGCTGAAATAATAGATTCCTCCCTTAAAGAAAGCTATGTATTAAGCTCGTGAGCTATGCCCCAGTGCAAAGGAATGCCCTCGTTTCCCTTCACGCACTGGACGAAAGTGACAATGCTGATTTTTGTGGGTGGAAATGAAACTCAGAAGCCCTTTGAAAGTTCTCTACTAGGTTTAAAAGGCCACTTCATTGTCAGCTGGGAAGACAGCTGTGGTCGCAACTGGGCGTACCACTCGACAGACTTTACAAAGACTTTTCTTTTCTGTACTGAATATTTACACCTAGATTTTTTATGTGAGAAAAGGAACAAGTTGATCCACGGGCAAAGTCTATATCAAATAAATTAAAGTGCAGAAGATTAATATGCAGTCCCAAAGACTAGCATCATATTGTGTCAGGGCATATAAATAGCGTGTACTTGTTAACGGCAACTCAGGACAGCACCGTCTCACCTGTTACAAACACACATCCTAACACACGCGTTCTACACAGGTACAGGGACTCCTACGTGTTACACATGGATATTGGAACTCCCATTTCCACCTCCACCTTCCATGCCTTCTGTAGACTGGGAGGAAGGAGGGCGGGAGCTCCTGGGGTGAGGTTGACCATCCGGTCCCACCGGCGTGCCTAAGCCGTGACTGATCTGGGAAGCTGCATCGTCGGATTCCCAGCGCTCCAGCTCTTCCCTCACCAGCCGTTCCATCTGCTCCCTGTGGATCTCACTGTCACGACCCAGTCTTTCATCCTAATAAAGGAAAAGAAACCAGGGTATTGGGATCTGGGAAATACGTAGTGCTACATTCAGAAACTGTGTTAGGAAATCTGGGGGCCAGATAATTTATGGTTAGGGCAAGCTAGAGATTTACAGCATACAACCACAATTCTTAGTTGCTGGAGTAATTTTTCATTTAATTCTACCCTCCAGTGGAAGTGTACTGTCATGATGGTGTACATGCACCATTACGAAAGCTACATGGGGCCAGCAGGTGGCGTGGTGGTTAAAGGCAATGGATTCCCACGTGGTCGACTGCAGTTTGAGTCCCGAACCTGGCGGCTTGCTTTCTTACTTTCCCTCTCTCTTTCTCACTCTGTCCTTCTCCAGTCAAATTAAAAAAAAAAAAAAAAAGAAAAAGTAAATCATTAAATAAAGCTAAATAATTCTTTTTTTTTTTTTTTTTTTTGAGAGGTTTTCACTATAGGGCGCGTGCGCTCGCCAGACAGACAGAGAGAGACAGAGAGATAGAAAGCGAGAAATCACCCCCCAGGGGGGATGGTCACGCCGCAATCCCTTCTCCTCCATTCTCCTCTCGGGATCTTGGGCACGCACGCACACGTGCCCGGCGTGAGTTCTAAGCCACCGGGTCCAGGACGCGAACCGCGGTCGACTACGTGGGAGTCCAGCGACATAGCCATTACGCTAACTGCTGGTTCCCAAGCTAAATAATTCTAAAAAAAAAAAAAAAAAAAAAAAAAAGCAAGCAAGCATGCAAGCAACACCTTGCTGGCATGGTGGTTAGGGTACTTGGACATTCCCACATGGCTGACCACAGTTCAACTCCTGGACCTGGTGACTTGTTTTCTCACTTTCCCTCTCTCTGTGTCTCTCTCTGGTCAAATTAAAATGAATGAATGTATAAATAAAAATTAAATAAAGTAATTCTTAAAGAAAAAAGCAACATCATGGAGAAAGCCAAACATCTATAGTTAAGAGGTATAAAGTAACTATCTTGATATATTTTTTTCTTTATTTTATTTTATTTTTTTAATTGCCAGAGAGTATGTATGCTATCCAGAGAGACAGAGAGAAAAAACACCCCTTTCCCAGGGCATGGTCATGCCATGATCCCTTCTCTTCCATTTCTCTATCCTGTTGGGATTTGGGGCATGTACACACACTTTTCTGGCATGCCATTCAAGCCAGTGGAGCAGGACTCCAACTGTGGTCAGCTGTGGGATCTGGTTCCCTTAACCCCTAAGCTACAAGGCTCACCCTCTACCTTGATATTTTACAGACTCTATAAGTATTTCTGTTTTAGAGAAAAAAAATATGAAAATGAGAGTAAACAGAAAAATCATTGTTCATTTCTCTCAGTGTAAAGTTCGTTTTTATTCTTTGATAGTTCAAATAGAAAACAATGTCGCCAACATACACTGGGTCATCGGAAAATTCATGACGTATGCAAAACTGCATCATGACTTTTACGACGACCCACTTTGAGCCCAGCCACTGTGGCACAGTGGCAATGCTGGTGCCCTGCAAGGCTGGAAGCCATATGGTGACTGTGATTTGGATCCCAGGTCAGCTTGAAAAATGCACTTGGTGCATTTGTCCTGAGGAGATGGAGGGCTGGGGAAAGGGGAACAGAGTGATGAGACCCTGCTGAGGTTGCTCTCTTTCTTATGTGTGCTCGCACGTGCTCTCTCTCATAAAACAAACAAATGCCTTGCTCAGCTTTCACGCCCATGATCACTCACCTCCGCCACTCCATCCAGCAGCCTCCCCAGCACCTCCCTTCTCTTCAGCTTGGCCCGCTCCATGATCTCCAGCTTCACTATCACAGCGTCGATCTTGGACACGATGCTGCCGATGGAGTGCTCCATTCGGTCCACTCTTCTCACCAGGCTACAGGCAACCACAGTTAGAGGGGCCAAGCCACCATGTCATTGTCTTTTGAAATGGAGATGCTACGGGTTTTTTTCTTAGTGCGATAATCTGCAACACTTTCTAAGTGGGCTCAAGCTTTAGAGATAAACTCTCAAACACTGCTGATGGGAGTATCAGCTTTCCTTCAATCAACAATTTATCAAAAGTCTTAAAAATATATGCTGGGGCCATGTGGTGGCACAGTGGTAATATACCTGCACTTACATGGAGAGGGGACTGGGTTTAGGTCCTGGGACCTTACTGAGCACACTAGTTATACATGTGCATGCTTGTGATCTGGACTGAGGGTGGCTCAAGCATGGTTGGGAATGCTTGTCTTGTGTCTCCTTCTCTCTCTCTTTTTTTAAAAAATACCATTTATTTATTTATCTATTTATCTGTTGTATTTGCAAGCTGCTGGGTTTGGGACTCAAACTGTGCTTGGCTATGTGGGAAACCAGTGCCTTAACCACTGTGTCACCCGTTAGCCCCTTCCTCTCGCTCAAGGAAGAAATAAACTTAAAAAAAAAAGTATGCCTACCATTTTGTTCAGATATTCCATTTTCGTAAATTTCTCCGAAGGCATATTTCATAAGTATTTTGTAATTTTTGGCTACAAACTTATTCACTAGAGTGTTGGTTAATAATGTATCACTGGGCAGGCCCCATGGCCTTATGGTTTAGAGAGCCAGATGTTACGTGGCCAACCATGTGGTTTAAATTCCAGACGCGAGGACTTGAAAAACATGTCATTGTGTATATGTTAAGTCCTAGAGCAATACTAAGAAAATAACTTAAAAATAGTGAAAAAAAAATCATTAAAAGAAGTAAACTATTACCCTAGAACATTCACTTAAATTTAAAAAAGCAATAAAGTAAGAACAGAGGAACATAAAAGACATAGGTATATAGGAAATTAAAAAAAAAAGGCAGATGTTAATTCAAACAGCAAGCCTAAAAAAGCTGGAATGGCTATAGTTACATCAGACCAAAGGACTTCAAAACAAAAATTTGCATAGGAGATAGAGTGAACATCTTATAATGTAAACAGGGTCAGTCTATCAGGAAGATATTCTAATTACAAACATGTATACACCTAATAAAAGAGTTCCAAAATACACAAAGCAAAATCGCATAGAATTGACAAGATAAACCAGGTAATCTAATAATAATAGTTGGAGACTTTAATAGTATACTTTTGAAAATGGTAAGAATATGTAGGAGGAATATTGACAAGAAGTCAAGACTTGAATAACACTATAAACCAACTAGACCCAACAAAAATCTTCAGAACACTCAGCAACAACAGAATATAAATTTTTCTCAAGGTTACATAGAACATTCTCTAGGATAGGGACCAGCAGTTAGCATAATGGCTATGTCGCTGAACTCCCACGTAGTCGACCGTGGTTCAAGTCCTGGACCCGGTGGCTTAAAATCACTCCGGGCTCGTGTGTGTGTGTGCCCAAGATCCCAAGAGGAGAATGGAGGAGAAGGGACTGAGGCGTGGCCATCGCCCCTGGGGGGTGATTTCTCTCTTTCTGTCTCTCTGTCTCTGTCTTTCTGGCGAGCACACGCACCCTATACCCCCCAAAAAGAAAAAAAAAAAATCTCTCCAAAAAAGAGAACATTCTCTAGGATAAACCATGTTAGGTCACAAAAACCATAAGAAATCATTGATAAACACATGCAAATAGAGTCACAAACACTAAAACAGTAATAGACATTTTTGAGTGGCAGGAATATGGAAGACTTTAATTTTTTCTTTTGCTTTTACTTATTTGCTAATTTTCCTATAATGAACAACCTACTTCTCTAAAGAGAAAAAATAACACCAATACAAGTATAAAAGTAACTGATTAGTAATGAATTGAGAGAGATGAAGGAAAATGGCTCAGTCTTTTAGACTCTTATTAACCCAAATTCTGCCAATTCACTTATACTTACACTTGAAATTCTTCATAAGAAACCCCGCTGGAGATGCTCCCCCTCCTTCTGGAGCTGTGCCCACTGTCTTCATCATCATCCTCCTCGGAGTCATCCAGGCTTCGTGGGAAGCTTCGGCTGCTCATGGGACGTGGTAAGGAGCTGTGGTCCAGGTCCAGGTCCTCCTAAAGAACATGGGGTCATGGAGTGAGAAGCAGGGACACCTGAGACCCCACAAAGCTTCCTCAAGGGCTTGGCCAAGTAGAAATGGGTGTGTGCCACTTACCCAGGATGTCTTTGTGGTTAATGCCAGGGTGGGATTCCCAACCTTTACAATTTCCATGGATTGGAAAATTTTCACAACAGATTTTTTTTGAGAGGTTTTTGCTATAGGGTGCATGCACTCGCCAGAAAGACAGAGAGAGACAGAGAGACAGAGAGCGAGAAATCACCCTCCAGGGGGGATGGCCACGCCGCAATCCCTTCTCCTCCCTTCTCCTCTCAGGATCTTGGGCACACATACACACATGCCTGGCGTGAGTTTAAGCCACTGGGTCCAGGACTTGAACTGTGGTCAACTACATGGGAGTCCAGCGACATAGCCGTTACACCACACAACAGATTTTTAACAACCAATAGGGAGTTACTTTTCATGTAGAGAAGAAAGAGCATTAAAAAACCAACAAAGCAAAGAAAAATATCTCAGAATAAGACTTTTCTTAGGGGCCGGCAGGTGGCATGGTGGTTAAGGGCGCTGGACTCCCACATACCCAACAGTGGTTGGAGTCTCGGACCTGGTTGCTTGCTTTCTCACTCTCTCTCTCTCTGTCCCTCTTTGGTCAAATTAAAATAAATAAATAAAGATAAATAAAATAATTCTTTTTTAAAAATAAGATTTTTCCTAAACATAGCCTTATGAAAGTTTTACTTACTGTTTTTGTGTGGACATCTCACTTCCACTGGAGAAGTTTGTCAGCTACTGGCACTATTCAGTGGAGAAACATTTGGAAACTTCTGATCTATACTTTTTCTCATAGGAAAGTGACTCTTGTATTTGACATTCATGTGTATTTTCTGTACCTCCATTATCATATTTTAAAAATTTGTTTAATCATTTATTTTTGAAAGTTAGTGGTAAAGCATTTTTCAAAAATTGCGAGGGCCAACTACAGTTCAAGTCCTAGATCCGGTGGCTTGAAAATCACACTGGGAGCATGTGTGTGCATGACCGTAATCCAGGGAGGAAACTGGAGGAGAAGGGATTGTGGCATGGCCATCTTCCCTGGGCGTAATTTCTCACTTTCCCTCTCGTTGTCTTTCTCTGTCTCTCTCCAGCCAGCACATGAGCCCTATGGCAAAAACCTTAAAAAAATTATTTTTTTGCCAGAGGTGTGTGTGCTTGCCAGAGAGAAACCAAGAAGGGGAGGAGAAAGCACCCCCCACAATGGGGCGTGGTCATGCCACAACCCCTTCTCCTCCATTTTTCTATCCTGTTGAGATATTGAGCATGCACACGCATTGCCAGCTGCTGAGTCCTGGATTCAAATACAGTTGACCATGTGGGATCTGGTACTGGGCCATCCCAACTGTAAAGCTCCTAATTATTTTTTTTTCTGAGTACAAAAGCCCACAGAAATTTACTTGTAACTACTTTATAATAAGAATTCAAATGAGAGGGTGCAATTAAATTCATTTAGTTTTTTATTTATGTTTTTGTCTTAGGGTTCATGCACTTGCTAGAGAGAGAGAGAGAGAGAGAGAGAGAGAGAGAGAGGAAATGTGAGAAACTACCCCAGAGTGGGAATGACCATGCCACAATCCCTTCTCCTCCATTTTCTTCCTAAGATTTTGGGCACACACACATGCACCTGGTGTGATTTTCTTTCTTTTCTTTTTTATTTTTTTTTAAGACAGATTTTTGCTATAGGGTGCATGTGCTCTTTGGAAAGACAGAGAGAGGCAGAGAGACAGAAAGTGAGAATTCACCCTGCAGGGGGATGGCCACACCGCAATCCCTTCTCTATTCTCCTCTTGAGATTTTGGGCACACACACACACTGGGTGTGAGTTTCAAGCTGCTGGGTCCGGACTTGAACTGCGGTCAGCCATGTAGGAGTCCATTGACATAACCATTACGCCATCTGCTCGTCCCAATCTGATGTGATTTTCAAGCCTCTGGGTCTGGGACTCAAACTACAAAATCAGCTATGGGACTCTAGCTGCCTTAACCACCACATCACCTGTTGATTCATAATTTTATTTCCTTGAAAATGTTAATCATTTAAACAGCAGCTCACTAACCAGAATAATGTTATATCTCCTGATAAACATTTTTTTTCCCCCTCATGTTCATGGATATTGAAAACTATGCAACTAATCAGGCTTCTCTTTTCAAGCTGGTGACGAGAGAGCTTAGAGCCAAACTTGTAGCCCAGTAGTAGGAAACAGATTGATTTTGTTTGTTTGTTTGTTTGCTTTGGAGACATTTTTGCTATGGGGTGCATGTGCTCACTGGAGAGACAGAGAAAAAGTGAGAGATCACCTCCCATCCCTCCCATCCCGGGGAGATGGCCATTTCACAATCCCTTTGCCTCCATTCTCCTCTCAGGATTTGGGCAGGCATGCACAAGCACTCAGAGTGAGTTTCAAGCCACCGGTCGTGACTCAAACCGCGGCTGACTACATGGGAGTGCAGTGTACTGCAACCATTACACCATCTGCTGGTCCCCAGATCTGTTTTCATAAAAAATCATTTTTTGAGCTTCATTCAAAATGTATTATTTTCACTTTTGTTTTGCTTCACTCATCATTTTGACTTTTTCACATTCGTGCTTATTTCATTTTTACACATTATTGTGCTCTATAAGGAGTCTCCAAAAATTCATGAAAAATGTGTATTTATGAAAAAAAAATGCATGGCTTTCAAAATTGTTTTGCACCAAAATGTACTTTAATCTATATTCCCATACCTTGTAAAGTTTCCATGTGTCTCTCCTTTGTGGACTAAGCAGAATACTCATACGTAAACTGGTAAAAAGAGAAAGAGAAAGAGGGAAAGCGAGACAGACACTCGAGGGGCCACTCCTTTGTATAGTATTTGATACACAGTGCGTGCTGAATTAGTGAACTTTCTCCTAAATGAGACTCACCCTCTCCTTCTCCAAGTCATCTCTCATCTGCTGATGTTCGTGCTCCGTCAGTTCTTGGTCTCCGTCTTGGTCATATTTTGTGAATATTGCCTCAATCTCTGCATCAGTATGGCCCTTCCTGAAATGATTGAGAGGATACAGATAAACTCTTTCTTGTACATGTTCCAACCCAAACACAGACATCAAAATGCAGAAGGAAAGGAGTAATTGTTGGATAGGGGCCAGTCCACCTCTTAGAATATATTCCAGAAGGACATTTGCCTCTGGGGGAAAAAAAAAAAAAGTGCTTCTCTATGAGTGCTTAGACAGAAATAGTCTTATCACCATGAATTCACGTTCCAAATAGGAATTTCCCAGGGACTTGAAAAGGGCAGTTCTTTTTTTTTAATATAAAGAATTACTTTATTTAACTTTATTTATTTATTTTTAATTTGACCAGAGAGGGACAGAATGAGAGAGAGAGAGAGAGAGAGAGAGAGAGAGAGAGAGAGAGGGAGAGTGAGAAAGCAAGCTGCCAGGTCCGGGATTCAAACCAGTTAGCCATGTGGGAGTCCAGAGGCCCTAACTACCATGCCACCTGCTGGCCCCGGGTAGTTCTTACCCTTTGAGATCTTGTCGAAGTTCATCAAAGTTTAATTTGCCTCCCCCTTGCCGGAGACTCTCTGAAATGTCATCCACAGTATTTTTCTTCAGTTTTAGTTTGACCAGTGCTTTATGGTAGCCCTGTTGGAAAAAAGAAAAAAAGAAAAAAAAACGGACAGTGACGTGGTTTAGTTCGTTTTCCTTCTGCATTCACTTTACCTTCTGTTCACAGTAGCTACGATAACCCTAGCACCTGGGATACATTGGCCCCTCGGTATGTATGTGTTGAACGAATGAACTGAACGTATTCTTAGTTTTCCATAAAGTTCTTGTGGAAGAGCTATATGAAACAAGCCAGAGTCTTTCAATAATTCAAGAACTAAGAACCTTTTCCTCATATGCATATTTTAGTTCAGGTGACAGAAATGAAAATCACTCCATAGTTCAGAGTTGTCTACTTCAAAACATATAGGATTGGAGAGGTTTTTGCTAATGGGTGCATGTGCTCACCAGAGAGAGAGAGACAGAGAGACAGAAAGCGAGAAATCACCCCCCAGGGGGGATGGCCACGCCGCAATCCCTTCTCCTCCATTCTCCTCTCGGGATCTTGGGCACGCATGCACACGCGTCCAGTGTGAGTTTAAGCCACCGGGTCCGGGACTCAAACCGCGGTTGACTACGTGGGAGTCCAGCGACATAGCCATTACGCTAACGGCTGGTCCCTTCTTTTTTTTTTTAAGAGAGATTTTTGCCATAGGGTGTGTGTGCTTGCTAGAGAGAGAGAGAGAGAGATGGAAAGTGAAAAATCACCCTAAGGGGGGATGGCCACGCTGCAGTCCCTTCTCCTTCAGTCTCCTCTCAGGATTTTGGGCACTCACACACATGCGCCCAGTGTGAGTTTTAAGTCGCCAGGTCCGAGACTTGAACCACAGTTGACTCTGTGAGAGTCCAGCGATGTAATCATTATACCATCTGCTTGTCCCGATTCTTAAGAATAACAAGAAATCAAGGACTGGCTTCGTGGTGCAGTGGTAACGTGCTGCTCAAGACAAGCTGGATCCTACATGGCCACCACAGTTCGAATCCCCTCTGGGTGGGCGTGAAACATGCTGGCATTCTGTGAGTGCCCATGACCTGAAGGGCTGGAGGCCTGGGGAAGGGGCTCTCTGCATGAACAGGCCCTGTGGAGAGTGTTCATCTCAGTCGCTTTTTCTAGTCTCATCTGCGTGTGCATGTGCTGTATCATGCATAAAGGAAAAAAAAAGATTGTGGGTCAGCTGGTGGTGTGATGGTTAGGGTAGATCCCATATGGCCAACTATGTGGTTAGAGTCCCAGCCCTGGTGACTTGAGAAACGCACCCAGTGGGTGTGAGTGCATTCCCAAAATTCCGAAGGAGGGAGAAGTGGAGGAGAAGGATTGCCATCTGGTCATCCTTGTGGGGGTACTTTCTCACTTTCTTTGTCTTTCTCCAGTGATCACATGTGCCCTCTGGCAAATCACAAAAACAGAAAGAAAAAAAGAAGAAAGAAAGAAAGAAAGAAAGAAAGAAAGAAAGAAAGAAAGAAAGAAAGAAAGAAAGGAAGGAAGGAAGGAAAGAAAAAGAAAGAAAGAAAAAGATTGTTTTCAGCTGATTTAAAGACAAAAATTTTAAAAAATACCAAGAGACTTGAGTCATGAATTGCTTGTTTTTTTGTTTTGTTTTGTTTTTTTTACTATGACTATCTCATAATCAGTGATTTCCTTATATGATATGCATGGAGAACAAAAAAAGTCCCAGGCCCAGCCTCAGCGCAGGGCTGGAAGCCATCTGGCCGACAGTGGGTTCAGATCCCCATCTGACTGAGAACAGACCAGATGTAGGCATGCCCAAGATCCTTATAAGCAGGAGGCCTGGGAGTAAGGGGATTCCGTGTAATCAGAGCCTGTTGGGAGGTACCTGTCTCTGTCACTCTCTGTCTGTCTCTCTCAGGTGCAATGTGCACGTACTCTCTCACTCTCGCTTGTGAAATGAATACACAAACATAAAGAAAGAAAATGTCAGTGAGATGAGGATGAGGACTTTTCACTAACAAACTACAGGCAGACCTTGCTTTGAACAGTGGTGCTGGACTGTGGAAATAACTTTGCAAGCTGAAACTGTACAAAGTGACCAGAACAATCGATGAGAAAAATTATAATTGTTCCATGACTTTTGAGACTTTTTGTAAAAATAACGAAAACTCCTAAGAATCAGTTATATACTTGGAGGGAGATCAAAACATTTTAGAAGGTACAGAGAGGTCAAAGACAGATGAGGAGAGTGATGAGAGCCGACTTCCTCCACCAGGGCGAATCTCACCTCCCAGACTTGCAGTGCTTCTCAGCAACTCACTTTCTTGCAAGGAAATAAAACAATTTATTAAATTTACAGAGGAAACTTAAACAACTTAGCACACTGAAATTTAGCAACATTAAAAATTAGGCCAATTCTATAGCACAGTATTTAAGCACTGTGTATGGAAAACTAGGTCCCACATGGCCGAGCAGAGTTCAAGTCTAGGTCCCGGTGGCTGGAAAAACGCCATTTGCACATACATGTGCCCTGGTTCCTGACAGGGTAGAGATTGAAGGGGAAAGGACTGGACCATGGCATACATGACCAGGCCCCATCGCTTTCTCCCTCTCTCATGTAAGCGTGAGTACACTGTGCCTGAGCCTTCTTGTCGTATAAATCATACATGTATTGAGTCCCTGTTGTATGCCTTACCGTATGCACACATGGAGCAAATATCTTTTCTACACATTGGTGAACTGCTGTACTCTGCTCTAACTAGAGATCAGCTTTCCACATTTTTCTGTGCCTTTGTTATTCATAAATGTCTCTAATAAGAGCTCCTATAGCAGGAAGTTTTTGGGGTGCCACTTTTCCCAAGACATTTTCACGGCAACTGCTCTCGTCCTGTATGTTGATAAATTCGCCTTCCCTAGGTTTCTCTGGCCGCATGTCCGATCTCCCGAGGGTCCACATTCTCATGGCCGGCTGTAAACCTGTTACATTTGTTTTGACTTTCACTTCCTGTCTTCTGTTTTGTTTCTCTGCTGTACTTTCATCTTTGCTGGCCTCGTCTCTGTTTTGATCATGCGTGTTTGTAAAATGTCATGTGGGTTTATTACTGGGAGACAAGGAAGCAACGCGACGTGCTTTGTTTGTGCATGAACTCAACAGCAGATGTTCAGAGACCAGTCAGAACGGATGGGAAGTGGCTGCAGGGTGGCTCGTGGAGTGCAATGAGGAGCTGTTACGTGTGTAAGGACCTGGAGACTGAGAGTGAGCAGTGGAGTGTGTACTTTGTGCTATTATTCATGTTGATTGTACTCTGAGAACTGACATTTGAACTGTGCTGGTGAGGGCCTGGTGTTTAACAAAACCGTAATTACTGAAATGTGTGCCTATCAGAACTCGGCAGAGTGAGGAGTGTTAACATACACACTGCTGATTTGCTAAAGTGCAATCAACTATTAGAATTTTGGAAAATAGGTGGTGTGGTGGTTGAGGGGCTGGACTCCCACGTGGCTGACTGTGGTTTGAGTCCCAGACCCAGCAGCTTGTTTTCTCACTCACTCTCTCTCTTTGTGGTGAGCACATGTGCCCTGTGGCAAATTAAAAAAGAAACAATAAATAAAATTAAATAAATTAAAAAAAAAAGAATTCAGGTAACACAAATCATAGGTCCATGTAAGACACCTTGTTTTAAGAGGCTGAAGATTTTTTTTTTTTTGAGAGGTTTTTGCTATAGGGTGCATGCACTCGCCAGAAAGAGAGAGACAGAGAGACAGAAAGCGAGAAATCACCCCCCAGGGGGGATGGCCATGCCGCAATCTCTTCTCCTCCATTCTTTTCTCGGGATCTTGGACACGCATGCACAAGTGCCCAGTGTGGGTTTAAGCCACCGGGTCTAGGACTTGAACTGCGGTCAACTACATGGGAATCCAGCAACATAGCCATTACGTCAACTGCTGATCCAAGAGGCTGAAGTTTTATTACAACATGAAAGACAGCCCAGTGGGACCAGCAGTTAGCGTAATGGCTATGTCGCTGGACTCCCATGTAGTCGATCGCAGTTCGCGTCCCAGACCTGGTGGCTTAAAACTCACGCCGGACGCGTGTGTGTGCGTGCCCAAGATCTCGAGAGGAGAATGGAGGAGAAGGGATTGCGACGTGGCCATCCCCCCTGGGGGGTGATTTCTTGCTTTCTGTCTCTCCGTCTCTCTCTGTCTGTCTGGCAGGCGCACACACCCTGTAGCAAAAACCTCTCCAAAAACAAAAAAAAAGACAGCCCAGTTGTAGTGGTGCAGGCAGCAGGGCTCCACATGGGAGGCCGGGTTTTGATCCCAGGTCCAACCTGAATATGCTGAATGAGTGTGAGCATGCTTGTGATCCTGGCTGGCTAGAGACTCGGGGAGGACTGTGGCATGAGAGCCTGGAAGGGCACCTTTCTCTCTCTTTTTCTTGAAAGAAGAAAATGAAATAAACTTCAAATGAAATAAAACAAAATAGAAAAAACTCCACATGATTCACAGGCAACATAGTCCGAAGGCTCAAACAGGAAAACAATTCAGTTAAGGAGTCACAATATCTTAGCCAAATGAGGTTCGAGAACAAGCTTTGTGCTTTACATGTAGTTTTCATTGTTGTATAAGTCTTATGCTTTAAACCCAACTAAAAAAGTCACTTTGGAAAGAACTTTCCATCTCTCCAGTCCTGCCCTTCTGTTTATCAAGCCCTTCCTTTCTTTTTTTCCTTTTTAAAATTTTTCTGAGAGATTTTTGCTATAGGGCACATAGACTCACCAGAGAGACAGAGAGACAGAGAAAGTGAGAAATCACCTCCCAGGGGGATGGCTGCGCTGCAACTCCTTCTCCTCCATTCTCCTCTCAGGAATTTTGGCACATACATACACGTACCTGGCATGAGTTTCAAGTCACCAGGTCTGCAGCTAGAACTGCGGTTAACTTCATGGAAGTCCAGCGCCTTAATCACTATGCCACTTGCTGGCCCCAACAAGCCCTTTCTAAGAAGGTGTGTAAGTAAAAGTCCTCAGGTCCCTAGGCTACAGCTTGAATTTATTGACCTTTTCCTTTTTATTTTTTTGAGGTCAGTGCGCCAGTGTTTACCAGAGAGAGGCACAGGGAGACAGAGAAAGAGAGAGAGAGAGAGAGAGAGAGAGAGAGAGAGAGAGAGAGAGAGAGGGAAAGGGAGGAAGTACTCCCAGTGACCTGTGATCACACTGCAATTCCTTCTCCTCCATTTTGCCATCCTGTTGGGATTTGGTGCATGCATGCACACTTGCTTGGCATATTTTTCATGTTGGCAGGGTCAGTATTCAAACAGAAGTTGGCTATGTGGGATTTGGCTCCTTCAACCAATAGGCTACAGAGCCAGCCTCTATCAGCTCTTAATTTTAAACAATAACTTTTTTATTTTATGTGTGTATATATGTGTGTGTGTATGAATGTATTTTGTTAGATGGTGCATGTGCTTGTAAGAAAGAGAGATAGAGAGAGACAGGGGTGGAGGCCAGATGAGAAAGCACCTTCCGTGGGGGGTGGCTACACTGCAATCTCGTCTCTATTTCTCCCTCTTTTTGGGATTCTGGGAACACATACCCATGCACCTGGCATGCTTCTCAAGCCACTGGGTCTGAGACTCCAACCACACAGTCGGCCATGTG
Organism: Tupaia tana; assembly: GCA_026018925.1. Taxonomy (NCBI): domain Eukaryota; kingdom Metazoa; phylum Chordata; class Mammalia; order Scandentia; family Tupaiidae; genus Tupaia; species Tupaia tana. Next base: position 18,086,397 of record JAKSZU010000017.1, read on the forward strand.
GTATCCAGCCACCCTAACCACCATGCCACCAGCTAGCCAACTTTAAACAATGGCAATGAATCAATGTTAATTTGGAAGACTGGCTAAAACAATGCTCCATTTAATGCAGGAAATACAATAATTCTGAGAACTAGGGCTAGTCTTACCTTTCTGATAAGATCTGAGAGTTCCATTTCAGCTTTCTGCTGGGCCATATCTGATTTCACTTCAGAATAAGTATCATTGATGATGGCCAAAAACATATTCTGTTCATAAAGCGAAAGAAAGCAGAGATTAAAGGGAGAAATATTTATTTTGTAAATATCGATCCAAAATTTGACACAAGTTTTTCTGTTCACCTTTCGCCCCCTATGCTGAGTACTTCATGAAGTCACATATTAATAGTTTTGTACGGTTTCAAAATTTACATAAGTTACTATGAGTTTAGAATTCCAAAAAGCTCTTCAAATTTCAGCAGTCAACAAAGACAAGTAGAATTCTACGCTTACTCTAAACTTTGTTATATAGTCAAGGATTTATAGAAAATATTTTAAAGAGTTAAAAAACCTCTTAAAGTAGGAAAACAGTATGAAGATAGTGAAGAAAACCTTTATGGAAAAGCAGACTTTGGAGCCAAGCAAACTTGGGTTTCAGTGTTGGCACTACCAAGAATATGATGATTAACTTTTCAAAGTCTCTCTCTCTTTTTTAGTTTTGCTATAAGGCATGTGTGCTTGCCAAAGAGAGAGATATGGAGAGAGAGACAGAGAGATATCACCCCTCCACCCAGAGGAGATGGCCATGCCATAGTCTCATCTCCTCCATTCCTCTTGGGATTTTCGGCATGCACATACATGCGTCTAGCCTGTGTTTTAAGCCTTGGGGTCTGGGACTCGAACTTTGAAATCAGCCATATGAGATCCAGCTGTCTTAACCATCATGTCACTACCTGGCCCTAGAAATCGCTCCTTTTTTTTTTTTTTTTAAGAGGTTTTAGCCCTCACCAGAGAGACAGAAAGTGAGAAATCACCCCCCTGGGGGGATGGCCACACCACAATCCCTTCTCCTCCATTCTCCTACGTAGTTAATAGCCTTTTGGAATAAAATATTAGATTCCTGGATAGGGAAGGAAAATAAGGAAGGTGCAATTATTTTCCCTTGAAATTGACCATTCAGGACAGAAACTTACTTGTATTCTATATTCTATTCTCATTTCTTCTACAGAAGCTGAAATGCTTTTTCTCCTTACTCAATAAAAGATTTAGTAGCCCATTAAAATCAAAGAACCCTCATTTTTGCATTGATCCACCATTTACTAAGTATTTGCTGAGCTACTATATTCCAATATATGCAGATTATGTGGAGTATGTATTATAGACTATGAAGCAATGTTTCGGTATTTAGCAATATTGAAGATTGTGGTAAGGGAAAGAGAGTGACCCTGCCCTCATGAAGACATTATCAAATTCACAACTTAATAGCGTAAATCGTAGTTGGGAGCTATTGAGTTATGGGAAAAGTCATAACACATTTCTATGTTTTCTATGCAAAAACTGTGTCATGACTTTTCTGGCAACCCAACAAAAAGGAAAAACAAGGAGGGGCATGTAAAAGAGGCACGTGATCTGTTGGGCTTGGTACTTTGAGAAAGTCAGTTGGAAATAGGTGTCAGAAATACACACCGTTGCTACTGGGACGGGCAATGTCAGGAAAATATGCTTATCACTACTGAATAAGAATAGCTAAAAATCACAGAACCCTCACTCTGTGTTGGGACCTGTCCGAAGCATTTTACAGAGAGCTCTCATCAGCCCTCACAACAAATTTGGGAGAAAGGTACCATTAGTTTCCCAATTTATAAATGCAAAGCAAACAAATAAATACATCCTTTTTAATTAATTTATTTTTTTTGGAGAGGTTTTTGCTATAGGGCATGTGCGCTCCCCGGAAAGACACAGAGAGACAGAGAGACAGAGAGACAGAAAGCGAGAAATCACCCCCCAGTGGGGATGGCCATGCCACAATCCCTTCTCTTACATCTCCTCTCGGGATCTTGGGCACGCACACATACGCACCCGGTGTGAGTTTAAGCCACTGGGTCCGGGACTCAAACTGCGGTCGACTACACGGGAGTCCAGTGACATAGCCATTACGCCAACTACTGGTCCCCTTCATTCTTAAGGGCAAAAAGGTTAAAAATGCTCACTTGTATAAATTAAGAGAATAAAAAATTTATTTCTGAAAATTATTTAAGTAATTTCCATTCATTTTTTGATTTAATATTAAACCAAATATTTAAATATTCTTTGTATGTAGTGTTTAGATATGTGAAATATGAATAAGTTAAAACAGTATCTTAAGCTTCAGGGGCCAGCAGGTAGGGTAGTAGGTAAGGGTGCTGGACTCTCACATGGCCGACTATGGTTTGAGTCCCAGACCTGGTAGCTTGCTTTCTTACTTTCTCTCTCTGTTCCTCTCTGATCAAATTAAAATAAATAAATACATAAATAAAGCTAAATAAAATAGTTCTTTAAAAAAAACAATATCTGAATCCTGATATGTAGCAAGTCACTCAGATAGTACTTTTGACATTCCAGATCTAACTTGCTTTTTTCAGTTCCTATTTCTTTAAAAGAAAAGAGAGAAATGAAGAGTCATGCTAGCAAGTGACTAAGAAAGTGCTGACATATGCTTTTAAAAAGCATGTAAGCATATTCCACTTCTTATGCAAAGCACTATTTTAGACAACTTTGTAAGTTTGCACTTTACCTTTTATTTTTTTGTCATCAAATAGACACATAGTTATATTGGGTCATCGGAAAAAGTCATGAGGATGCATTTTTGCATAGAAAAAGATAGAAAAAAATACGTCATGACTTTTCCGACAACCCAACATACACTTGGATAAATGAAAGACCATGGAAAAGATATTTGGTTAAAACTTAAAACTGTGAGCCAATAAAAAGCAAAATGAAATAAGGTTTTTTTAAGATTTACATTTGTTTTCTGCTTCTTGGGTCTTTATTTAAAATGATAAAACAAACAGGGTATGAGAGAAAAGAGATGGTGACTCATGGCCGTAAAGTTACAATCACCTCACCGTAAACAAAGGGGTACATACCAAAAGGATGAAGAACATAAAGAACACAAAGGTGGTAAAATAAATTGGTCCCAAGATTCGATTAGCTTCCTCAATCTCTGCAAAGTTGATATCGCCCAAAATGATACGGAATTGAGTGAAGCTATAAAAACAAAACAAAAACAAAACACACAATACAAAACCACAGAATGTCCAGCTGTTGATGAAACATTTCTTAAAGTTGACTTCACACTTTGGGCTTTTACAGAGGTATAAATAGCTACCACAAATAGAAACAGTCATCTTGGGACCAGCAGTTGGTGTAATGGCTATGTTGCTGGACTCCCATGTAGTCAACTGTGGTTCGAGTCCCGGACCTGGTGGCTTAAACTCACGCAGGGCACGTGTGCATGCATGCCCAAGATTCCTAGAGGAGAATGGAGGAGAAGGGATTGCGGTGTGGCCATCCCCCCTGGGGGTGATTTCTCGCTTTCTGTCTCTCTGTCTCTGTCTTTCTGGTGAGCGTACACGCCGTATAGCAAAAATCTCTCCAAAAAAAAAAAAAAAAAAAAAAAAGAAACAGTCATCTTCTTTGGAAACTCTTGCTACTTACATTGGTAATGGAAATTTTCTGGAATTATAATAATATGCTTTCATACTACAGGTCATTTCGGTAAAAAGAAACTGGTAGATCAATTGCAAATGACATACATAATTCAGAACTCAGTACCTAATCTGGGTAAAAATGTAACTCCACAATGGTCACCTTGAGTCGGAAGTTAAAATATTTTTTTCCAAAAAGATTTGAGGGCCTGGCAGGTGGTTAAGGTGCTGGACTTCCACATGGCCCACTATAGTTCAAGTCCTGAACCTGGTAGCTTGCTTTCTCACATTCCCTTTCTCTCTATCTCTGGTCAAATTTTAAAAACATAATAATAATAACAACCAATACAAGTAAATAAATAATTTTTTTTTGGAGAGATTTTCGCTATAGGGCGCGTGCGCTCGCCAGACAGACAGAGAGAGACATAGAGACAGAAAGCGAGAAATCACCCCCCCAGGGGGGATGGTCACGCCACAATCCCTTCTCCTCCATTCTCCTCTTGGGATCTTGGGCATGCACGCACACGCGCCCGGCGTGAGTTTTAAGCCACCGGGTCCGGGACGCGAACCGCGGTCGACTATGTGGGAGTCCAGCGACATAGCCATTACGCTAACTGCTGGTTCCCTTTATTTTTTTTTTTTTAAGAGAGATTTTTGTTATAGGGCACTTGCACTCACTAGACAGAAAGAGACAGAGAGACGGAAAGCAAGAAATCACCTCCCAAAGAGGATGGCCATGCTTCAATCCCTTCTCCTCAATTCTCCTCTTGAGATTTTGGGCACACACGCATATGTACCTGGCATGGGTTTTAAGCTGCCAGACCCAGGACTCGAACCCCGGTCGGCCATTTGGGAGTCCAGCGACGTAACCATTATGCCATCTGCTGGCCTCGATTCTTGTTTTAAATGAACAGTTTTACCCATGAAGAGTTCTTTGTCCTTGAGATGGCAGTGGCATGCCCAGTTCCATTCTCCTTCTTAATTTCATATGTACTTACATACACTCTTGGAAAGTACTGAAGTCATCCACCTGGGTGCCGAAGACAAGGTATGCCAACTGAGCATATGCCAAGAAAATAATGAAGAACATAATGGCAAAGCCAAAGAGGTCTTTGGCGCAGCGAGACATGGTCGTGGAGAGCTGGCTCATGGTGCGGTTGAAATTGATGAATTTGAAGAGCTGTAAAGGAAAAGCAAGACATCAACAGACAAATAGATCAACAAAACGTGGTCTGTACATGCAACAGGATGTCGTTCAGTCCCAAATAGGAGTGGGATTCTGAGACATGCTACTTCCGGGATGGAGCCTGAAAGGTGTTCAGTGGTGTAAGCCTGACTCCAAAGGACAAATATTGTCTGACTGCATGTCTGTGAGACCAGTCAAATTCACAGAGACAAGAACGAGGAATAGAGGTTGCCGGGCGCAGGCGCAAGGCCCGAATGGGGCGTTTCATGGATACAGAGTGAAGAAAGTTCTGGAAATGCATAGTGGTGATGGTTGCACAGCTCTGCAAAGAAGTTATGTCACTGAATTGTTCACTTAAAATTGATTCGAAGTTTGGGATCAGCAGGTGGCATAGTGGTTACACTACTGGACACCCACATGGCTGACCGCAGTTTGAATCCCAGACCCAGTGGCTTGAAAATCATACCAGACACCTCCCAAGATCCTGGGAGGACACCGGAGAAGGGATTGAGACGTGGCCATCCTCCCTGGGTGATGGTTTATCACTTTCCCTCTCACTGTCTCTGTCTCTGCCTCTCTCTCTCTAGTGAGCACAGGAACTGTAAGGTAAAAACATCTCCAAAAAAAAAGAAATGGTTAAGTTTTTTTTTTTTTTTTTTTTTAATATAGATTTTTGGGGTCGGCAGGTGGCAGTCGGGGGTGCCGACCGCGGTTTGAATCCTGGACCCAGTGGCTTGCTTTCTCACTTTCCCTCTCTCTTTCTCTCTCACTCTGTCCCTCTCTGACCAAATTAAAAATAAATAAGTAAAGTTAAATAAAGTAATTCTTTGAAAAGTATATAGAGATTTCTGCCATAGAGTATATAAGATTGTCAGAGACAGACAGGGAAAGTGAGAAATCACCCCCAAGGGGAGATGGCCACGGAGCAATCCCTTCTCCTCCATTCTTCTTTTGAGGTTTTCGGCATGCATGCTCATGTGCCTGGTACGATTTTCAAGCCGCTGGGTCTGGGACTCAAACCAAGTCAGTCATTTGGGATCCAGCACCTTAACCATTACGTCACCTGCTGGCCCAGAATTAGTAAGTTTTTTGTTATGTATATTTATCACAATAAAAGAGAGAGAGAGAGAGAGAGAGAGAGAGAGAGAGAGAGAGAGAAAAGAAAAACGACTTGCTCTTTTTTCTTCCCAAACCTAGCAACTTCTATTCTCTCATTCAAGAAGTATTTGGGGACGGCCTCCCATGCACCTGACCCTCGTGGAGCTGGGGATGCTGCAGTGAACAGAGCAGAGCTTCCGCCCTCATGGTCACCTTTACACAATGACTGCAACATAAGGAAACCAGGCTTAATTATAATCAAAATGACTAGTGATGTCCCCCCACCCCAGGATTAAAATAAAAGACAGAATAGGGCCAGCTCATGGCATGGTTTAAGGCTGCTAGATCCCAGATGGCCCACTGTATGGTTCGAACCCTGGACCTGGTGGCTTGAGAAATAGGTTGGGCATGTGAATGTGCACGCTGTAAATCCCAAAAACAGGGAGAAGGAAGAGAAGGGATTGCGGCATGATCTTGCCTTACGGGGTATTCTTTCTCACGTTCCCTCTCTTTCTCTTTCTCACTCTCTCTGCAAATACACATGCCTTCTGGCATATTAAAAAAAAAACAAAACAAAACAAAACAAAACTCAATGAAATCTAACTCAAAAAAAATGGGGAACACTGCTTCATATTATTATTAATTATCCTTTATCATACATCCACTATGTGGGGAGGGCTTCATGTACAATGCCTGAAATCTCCACAGTGATTAAAACATGGTTTTCTAACCCAGGAGTCAACTGGGGCTCAGCACCAGGAATGGAACCCAGCCCTGTCCGCCTGCAAAGGCAACATGGGCATTTTTATTTTTATTTGACCAGAGAGGGACAGCGAGACAGAGAGAGAATGAAAGAGAAAGAGAGAGAGAGAAAATGAGAAAGTAAGCTACCACGTCTGGGACTCAAACCATGGTCAACCATGTGGGAGTCCAGTGCCCTTCACCACCACAGCCTGCTGGCCCCAACATGGGTGTTTTTATAGACCAAGAGCTGAGGATGGCTGCTCAAACTGCGCAGTTCACGGCCCACAGGGCACAGAATGCGACGCAAGCCTTGGTGAAGAACAATGGGGGAATCTGCGGAGGGAAGGCAGCATCCTGCTTTAAAAGATTCAGTGGTAAAGTTCTTGGGAAAGTTGTTTCCAACCGAAGCACTAAATAAAACACAGCAGCCTGAGCACATTTGGAAAGAACTCTAGAATTATAAATTGTTTCTGGCCACAGAAAATTTTTTTTTTAAGTTTAGTCTGATTATTTTTTCCCTTTTATTTATTTATTTTAAAAATTAATTAATTTACTTATAGCCATTCAGTGTACATCAAGACAATATACAAAATGAGATTTTCCATCCAGTAAACATTGTATATTGACTAAGTCAAGGATATAATCATACTTGTTATCATCAACAAATAATTTTCTCTTTCTTGTTTCTTATATATTTTGCTTTTTTTCCTCCTTGATTCCCTACCTCTCGCCCTCTGCCAATCCCCCCCACTTTGCCCACACTGTCTCTGGTATGGCCAGTTGTTTTCCAGCCACAGACATTTTTTTGAGGGTTGTTATAATTACATTACCTAATCCACGTCCTATTCTTTGTGATTTTGACTATCATGACTATTTTATGATAAGGGTTTGGTACTTCAGTGTTGTTTTCTCTTGAATAAGTACGCAACTGAATAACAAGCCTGAGAGACAGAGGAGGCGGTCGAAGCTCTCTGATAACCCCCAGGCCTTCCAGGTGTGAACCATTTCTTGGGAAAACCTCACTGTTGGTGCGGGGCCTTCTAGAACTGTGCTGTTCAAGAGACGTCTCTGTGATGGGGCCAGCAGGTGGCATGGTGGTTAAAGGCGCTGGATTCCCACATGGCCGACTGTGGTTCAAGTCCTGGACCTGGCGGCTTGCTTTCTCTCTCTCTCTCTCTGTCCCTCTCTGGTCAAATTCAAATGAATAAATAATAAATAAAATAAAATAAAATAATTTAAAAAAAAAACTTTTTTTTAAAAAAAAAGAGACGTCTCTGTGATGATGGAAATGTCCCATGTCTCCATTATCAAGTAGGAGGTGAGGAGGCTTCAAAAAGTTCATGGAAAATGAGCATTATGAAAAAATTCTGACTGCACCCTGATTTTTTTTTTTGCATGACAATAAATTTATCCTTTAAGCCTATATTTCCACGAATGTTTTGAAGTACTCTGTGCAGGAGCCACTAGCAACACTTACATTGAGCACTTAAAATGTGGCCGGGGAACTGATTTTTTCATTGTATTTCATCTTAAGTAATTCAGATTTAATTTAAATAGCCAGGTGTGGCTAGAGCCTGAGCTGGTGACAGGCTGGCAGCTTTCTTGGGATCATTGATGTTGCTTGCATCTCCAGAATGGGGGCTCACTGTATATGAAGTGTCTTCACCTTCCACACATACAGAAACGCACATTACGCTTTCAGAAAAGAAGGAAGTAAGTGAGGAAGGAATTACTCGGAAGAGGGGCTTGTTCCAACCTCAGTTTTTGCTAAAGCTTCCTCACTGTCTCCACCTGAAAGAGGCAATTTTCTCCTACCAGCATTTCCAAGAGCAGCCAGCGTCTCTCGCCGCCCCGTCCTTCTCCTCCTTCTCTCAGTTCCTTCTCCTTCACCTGGTCACCCCAAATCAGGAGACTCACACCTGGCCCTATGTCAGAGAGGGCTGGGACCTCGGGTTCCAGTGGACTTCCTGAAAGGCCTCTTGGTGTATTTGTTCAAGGAAACCTACAGGGACAGGCCTGGAAGAATGCAAGTAGCGCAAGTAGCACTACTCAGAGTGAGCCAATGCCTGGGGGAGTTCCACTAACTTACTTTACGTTACATGTAATGGAAACGTGGAGTGGCTTTGGCTGGCCACTTGAATGTAGCCACAAAGGCAAGTTCAAGTCCCCCAATGTTCTGGGTGGTTCATGTTAATAATAATAAAAAGAAGGTGTTAAAAATCTAGGACCTGAAATTTATAAATTACCTTAATCCAGACTAAAAATACCGTGACAGCAGCAATATTGTTGAACTGTATTTGCCAGTACGCCAGATGCTCGAAGTTGGGAAAGGTATTTTGATGCTCCAGAAACTGCTGTAGCACCTCCACGTTTGCAGTTCGGTATATGTTGATTCCTATAGCTACCACTGATAGCTGGAAAGCAAAAGGTTTATATTTTAATACTGTGTTTTAGAAATACATAACCTGGGATCAGCAGAAGGCATAACGGTTACATTGCTAAACTCTCACATGGCTGACTGAGGTTCAAGTTCCAGACCTGGTGGCTTGAAATTCATGCTGGGAGCATGTGCTATGTGCCCAAGATCCTAAGAGGAGAGTGGAGGAGAAGGGATTGTGGCGTGGCCATCTCCCCGGGGGAGTAATTTCTTGCTTTCTATTCTTTCTGTTTCTCTAGCGAGCACATGTACCCTATAACAAAAATCTCTTAAAAAAAAGAAAGAAAAAGAAATACATAATTTATAAGAAAGCAAGTCTCCAGGTTCGGGACTCAAACTGTAGTTGACCATGTGGAAGTCCAGTGCCTCAACCACCACGCCACTGCTGACCTCCTTCATCCCTGTTTTTATTCTAGGGCTCACAATTAAACTTACCCAGTGGGATTCATAAAAGTCATTCGAATGAAAGTGTTGAGCATGACCATAAAACAAGTAAAACAATAAACTGCTTACATTTTCTTAGCTAGGATCAGAAACCCAGTGAGTGCATCTGCACCCTGTGAAACCAGCAATTAGCACGATTATTTGAGTTTCAACTTCTTAATAGTCATTTTCCAACAATTCTACTAGTTTTAAAAGACTATTGATGGGACCAGTGGGTGGCGTGGTGGTTAAGGTGCTGGACACTCCCACATATCAGACCACAGTTCAAGTCCTGGAACCGGTGGCTTGACTTCCCACTTTCCTTCTCTCTCTCTCTTTCAATCTCTCTCTGGTCAAATTAAAATAAATGAATGAATAAATAAAAATTACATAAATAATTCTTTAAAAAATATTAATAAAAAAAAGACTATTGCTTACAACAAATGGCTGAGTGATGTGAGTGATGTAAGCCTGCCAATGTCAAAGTATTTGTCAGAGAAGCCCAAAGAGAAAATAGAAGAAATCATTTCATAGTGATTTCAAGATGTTGTTACATTTATATTTAGAATATAATTTTTTTTCCAAGTTTTGGGTGGACTTCAGCAAATTTGGGACAGACAAAACATAAAGTCTTTTCATAGAAAGAAGGGAGCCTGGGGCACGCTTTGGGAGTGAGCAGAAAGCACGCTCATACTGAAAGAATGTTTCAAAGGAGAAGTGGGGTTCCAGTAACCCTTCCTTGTTCTTTCCAACAGTACATTGTCTGAATTGTTGTCTTGGCAGGACTGAGAGTTAAAAACACAAAAAGAACAGTGAAGCAAGTTTTCAAAGAAATACTTGCAAAATGCTGTAGACTGCTGAGCCAAGGAAGCTCTACTCAATTTCCATGATCTTATCAGCTATTTTTCCAGTGATTTCCAAAGTGGGTCCAAGGAAATTCACTGGCAGGTGGGAAAAGAATCTAAAAACTTGTAGGTGGGTGGTAAGAAGGTGTTCGAATTCTATTGGTGGGGTCAGCAGGTAATGTGGTGGTTAAGGCGCTGGACTCCCACATGGCTGACCATGGTTTGGGTCCCAGGACCTGGAGGCTTGCTTTCTCACTTTCCCTCTCTATCTCTCTGGTGGGTGCGTGCACCCTGAAGCAAATTAAAAATAATAATAATAAAAAGAAAATTAATAGTTCTTTTTAACAAAAAATTCTATTTGTACTTATTTTCATTCTAATCTTTAAAATTCTATGTACGTGTATGCTTTTCTAGATCAATCTGTTATACCAACACACACGTATAATTTATAAATAAATACATTAGGGTGGATGGTCACTGATTTTCACTGATAGGCATGAATTACCAAAAAAGTTGACTGCCACTGACTAGTCTTTTATTGATATTGAAGTTATTTGATCAAAACAAAACAAAACAAAATCTGTTATGAATTAACATAATACTACACATGTCAGGAACAGTATTCTCAGTGACTTCACTGTAAACAAATCCATATAAATCCATATAAAACATGCTTAAGAGTTCCAAAAGATACTTGTGTGCTAGAAGAATTTCTAACATATATGGACTGCAGTCTGCCATCACTCAGTACAGAAATATTTTGAAAACTTATTTTCACTCTATAAGTCATCTTGGTGACTGTGGAGGCCTGCTGAGAACAGGACTTCTAAAAGGCAACTCTGTCTGGAAGGCTGTGGTCCAAGGTCATTTTTGCTGGCTATAAAAAGGGTCTCAAGAACCAAAGGGAGCACATAGCTCTTTTTTTTTTTTTTTTTTTTTTCTTGGAGAGGTTTTTGCTATAGGGCGCATGCACTAGCCAGAAAGACAGAGAGAGACAGAGAGACAGAAAACGATAAATCACCCCCTAGGGGGATGGCTACGCCATAGTCTCTTCTTCTCCATTCTCCTCTTGAGATCTTGGGCACGCACGCACACGCACCTGGAGTGAGTTTAAGCCACCAGGTCCAGGACTCGAACAGTGGTCGACTACATGGGAGTCCAGTAACATAGTCATTATGTCAACTGCTGGTCCTGAACACAGCTCTTCTTAAAATTGAAGGTGTTTATGCCCGAGATGAAATAAAATTCTATTTAGGTAAGAGGTGTGCTTATGTGTGCAAAGCAAAAAACAACACAATGACAACTGGTGGCAACTCAAATAAAACCAGAGGAATGTGAGGAAAGGTGACTCATGCCCATGGAAACAGGCATGGTTTGAGCCAAATTCCAAAGCAACCTTCCTGTTAAGGCCACTGGACACAGAGTCCCTGTGATGCTGTACCCCTCAAGGATTTAAAATAATAAAAAGTAAATGAATGAAAATGGAAAAAAAATTATTTCTAATACTATCGTCTCCTGCTTCTTTCCCTACTGAAACCCTTTTGTAACTCATTATTAATACATTGAGAATTGGGGATCAAGGGTTCAACTTGATTCGTGTAAATGTGCGATAGTACCTGGCCATCATAAAAGTAGGATGTGCTGCTTTTCGGGGGGTAGGATATACTTCTAACTGCATTAGGGTCCAAGGGGTTCCACACTATGTTTCTTTTATAGGAATTTTTATTTTCAGTAAAAGTTCTTTCTGAAATATATGTACCTTGGCTTGAGAGACAGAGTGGTTAGAAGGGCTAGTGTAAGGATTCAATAAACGTCTGCGTATGAAAAGCACTTGGAACTGGGCCCAACACACAGTAGCTTCTAAAGTATTGGCCATTATTATTATTATTACTATCATTATTATTACTGCTAGTGTTGTTACTGCCATGCTATAGGTCCATGTAGTTCTTTTTCATGCCTTAAGTGTTATTCACTCACCTATTAATAATATATTTTCCATATTTTATCAGTGAATTAAAATGGGAAATGGTATAATGATAACTTGATGTAAATGGTTCATAAAGGCCACATATGTTTTTAAAAGTAAAAAGGAGCAAGTCTCATGAGGAAAGCTCATGGAAGAGAGGATGCTAACTGGGTAGTGCCTAATTCAGAGGGTCTTTCTTAGCACAGGACAGAAGGAAAGATGAACATCAAATAATATATAATGTAGCTATGCCAATCAAAGCTTTTAAGCACCTAGCAATTAAGCATTTTGTTAAATGTTTAAACACATAGTAGGACTTGGTGCTATATTATCTGTTAATACCAAGGGAGTTAAGCTTGCAAAAATTCATTTTTATACTGAAATCGTGTATTAAAAATTAATTAATTAAAAATAAAGAAAATTTTTAATTTGAGCAGACAGAGAGTGAGAAAGCAGGCCGCCAGGTCTGTGACTTGAACTGTGATTGGCCATGTGGGAGTTCAATGCCTTAACCACCATGCCACCTGCCAGCCCCCTATACTGAAATCTTAAACAAGTGTTAGCAATTATTGAGTCATCGGAAAAGTTATGATGCGTTTATGCATAGAAAAGCATAGAAAAATTCCTCATGACTTTCCCGACAACCTAACAAAATAATCAGGGCAGGAATGGCATCTATGACCGAAACATAATCTTGACTGTAACACTGCCTTTTGAGTTCTTGCATTTTGTACAGGAAACTCTGATGAATGCACATTTTACACTTGGTGGACTAGAAGTTTTAAACTGCATGAAGTTTTCCCTACTGATCAAAATATTTTTAGGCTGTTTCTTCTTGCATAACTTTACACATACGTGAAAAACATAAATGAAGTGGTTGAAGAAAAAATATCATCAGCACAAAACAAATAAAACATTATCTTCTCCCTCACATTTCATATAACATGCCATGCCAAATATGAACTACTAAGTTATTCTCATTATTAGTGTGGCTGAGTACTAACTGTAAACGCCTCTCATTTCTTTTATTTTGTTTAGTTTTAGGTTTTTGCCACAGGGCACATACATTCACTGGAGAAAGACAGAAAGAGGGAAAGTGAGAAATCACTTCCCAGAGGATGGCCATGCTGCAATCCCTTCTCTTCCATTCTCCTCTCAGGATTTTGAGCATGCACACACATATGCCTGCCATGATTCTCAATTACTGGGTCCAGAACAAAAACCACAGTTGGCTATGTGGGAGTCCAGTGCCTTAACCTCCATGGCACCTGCTGGCCCTGTGCCTCTCACTTCCTATTCAGGAAAGTTACTCACGCAAAATGAGAAAATAATTTGTAACCTCAAAGTTAATAAAATTGAAGGGGAACTTTCAGATTTTCTTTTGGGACTATCAAGATCCACAGTGCTGGGACCAGCTGATGGCATAATGGTTATGTCGCTAGACTCCCACGTAATTGACCACAGTTTGAGCCCCAGACCCGGCAGCTTGAAAATTCACACTGGGCGCATGTGCACCCAAAGTCCTGAGAGGAGAATGGAGGAGAAGGGATCACAGCACAGCCATCCCTCCTGAGAGGTGATTTCTTGCTTTCCATCTCTGTCTCTCTGGTGAGCGCATGTGCCCTATAACAAAAAATTCTCTTAAAAACAAAACAAAACAAGACAAAACACAGTGCTGAGGAGATCAATAGGCTTTTAGAACAGAGTAGGGAATTTGGGTGGTATTCTCAAACCTACCACGATGATGACAACATCCAGACAATTCCAGAAACTCCTGAAATAGTGTAGTCTGTGAATGCGAATTTCCAATATCTCTTCCACCATGTAGTAAAGGATAAAGAAACAAAAGATTATCTCACAGGCAGCCAGGAAGAAATCAAAAGTTGTGACATAGCGGATCAGCTTCACAGGCTGGAATTGCCAAGATGGAATCACACCACCTGTTGCTGGGAACTCAACCAGTAACCTGCATTGCAATAAGAACAGGTGAAATTAACAGCAGTGGTGACAAAACACACACATGTAGCCAGGAAAGGATGCCCGTCTAGTCTGCTCCTGCACTATAAGGTAATGGAACTGCTCCCACCAGTCCCCCCAGACTGAGGGCGGAACACTTTTATCACAGCTAGTAATTCTCGACTTGTAGATGTTTGTGCCACCAAAGAAGCAAGACTTCCCAATCTCTCTTAGACCTCAAAGTGACTATTTCTTCCATAGTCTTTCTTTTACTCTTCTGGTATTCATATTGCTCAAAACACAGTACTTTTTCTTTTTCTTTTTTTTAATAGTTTTTGCTATAGAGCATGTGTGCTTGCCGGGGAGAAATAGAGAAGGAGAGAGGGAAAGTTGGAAATCACTCCCCAGGGAGAAGGCCACATGCAATCCCTTTTCTTCCACTCTCCTCTTGGGATTTTTGCGCATGCACACACACACACCTCGCATGTCTTCCAAGCCGCTGGGTCTGGGACTTGAACTGCATACATAGCCATGTGAGATCCAGCATCTTAACCAGACTACCTCGCTGGCCCACTGTACCATTTTTAAAATGTAAAATTTAATAAGCAAACAGCCTTTCTAGGACTTCTTCTAAATGCCAGTCATTCTAACAGGCAAAGTGAAGACTATTACAGAATTAGAAGCTGCGTGCTCACAGTGTGACCTAACTGAGCAGTAGGATATACGCCGAAGGCATACACAAAAACAGGGACTGAGTCTCTCATTCATTCATTAGGTGACACCTAATTAGTATGAGACTGCCCTCCAGGGAACCTTTTGCACCCCTTCACTGAGCCTTATCGTTAATCAGTAGGTACGGTGCTCGATAAACGTCTGCTTGTCTGAGACATTACTGTGCGTTGTTCTGCATTCATATTGAGGGCCCTCATCTTCAGTGCTTTAGTATAATCAAACGTAGGATTTCTTTTTTTTTTTTTTCAAGAAAAAAATTCCCATTCTATAGGTATTACCCTGAGAAAATAAAGTGATGCACTTACTGGTACAGTGACCCCTATCTAATTAGAAAATTCTATTTTCTAATAGAAAATAGAATAGTCTAGCGTCTTTAAAAAAAAAAATTAGGTATCGGGACCAGCAGTTAGTGTAATGGCGATGTCACTGAACTCCCATGTAGTTGACTGCGGTTTGAGTCCCGGACCTGGTGGCTTAAACTCACGCTGGGCGCGTGTGTGTGCGTGCCCAAGATCCCCAGAGGAGAATGGAGGAGAAGGGATTGCGGCGTGGCCATCCCCCAGTGATTTCTCGCTTTCTCTCTCTCTGTCTCTCTCTGTCTTTCTGGCGAGCGCATGCGCCCTATAGCAAAAACCTCTCCAAAAAAATAAAGTTAGGTATTTACTTTTATTAATTTCCTTTCCTTTCCTTTCCTTTCCTTTCCTTTCCTTTCCTTTCCTTTCCTCTCCTCTCCTCTCCTCTCCTCTCCTCTCCTCTCCTCTCCTCTTTCTTTCTTTCTTTCCTTCCTTTTCTTTTCTTCTCTTTTTATTTCTTTCTCTTTTTTTTCAGGTTTTTGATATAGGGCACATGTGCTCACCAGAGAGAGGCAAAAAATAAGCTACCGGGTCTGGGACTCGAACTACAGTGAGCCATGTGGGAATCCAGCACTTTAATCACCATGCCACCTGTTGGCCTCGATTTTCTAGCTTCTAAGTGTGAAGACTTTCAAAAAGCTCTTTAGCCAGCTAAAAGACCTCTCCCATTACAGACAGGGCTGCAGTGATAGCCTGGGCATGCAGGACCCAGGCAGTGAGCAATAATCAAGTGAAGGCAGGGACTGTGGCAAAGTAGAACTGGTCAAAGCAGCCTGGCAATTCTTCCACTTCACTGTCAGTTCCTCTTTTCCTATTCAACATGCTGGAGGTTAGGGGTGAGAACGAAAGCTCAGGGGAGCAATACTGAAGCAAAAAGCCTCGTGACAGCCTTGGTGGGAACCCAGAGGGGAAGGAAGTGGCCTGTGTGTGTCAAGTCATCTCTCTCTGGCCCATTCTGGCCCTGCATTTGTCAACACTCTCAGACACCTAGAAAACAGTGGGAAGTCATTGTCTCGACCATGTTTACCCTTAAAGTATCGGGAGGAAGCAAAAGAAATGCTCGAGATCTTCTATAAATAGATAAAGGTCAGAGTTGCCTGCCTGTCCCTGTCCTCACTGAATCATGAAGAAAGGCTCAATTATAATTGCAATACATTGTCATTCATTTCTAAGGATGACTGCTTATGGATTTCATGTGCTACTTTCTATAAAAGTTGTTAAATACAAGGACTGGGACAATCCGACTAGCCATATAAAGCAGAGCTGAGTTTAACCCTCAAAAATCACGATGAGGTCAGGCTCTTATGAACAAAACATCCCTCTTAATCTTGCATGTAAATATGTGCGGGTCATTGAGTGGTTGTCTGGGTGTTCCCGACAAGTCCACCAGAAAGGTGAAAGGGGATGACTGCTGGATCCTCCCTGCCCCACTCTTTTCTCTTGTTGCTGTAACACACTTACAATGCATTTCTTTTATCACTGATTGATGCTCTCTCTTTTCCTGGTGGAAAGCAAGCTCTGTAAGGGAAGGGATCTCTGCTTTGTTCAGGGAGGTCTCCCGAGATCCCAGAACAGTGTCTGACACATATGTAGCATCTAGTAAGTGTTTGCTGAATGAATGAATAAATGAGGCCTCAGACAAGCCAGTGGAATCTTAGCCAGTTTCCTCTCTATCTCCCAAAGTGGCCATGGTGGCAACATAGCAGGATCTATGGAAGGAACTTTATAAGCCTTTGGTGGATCTTGAGCAGAGCAGGAACCTGGGTTTCCTCCTGGACCTCAGATATAGCCATAACTACTGGCTCATGGTATTTTTTTTTTCCTTTCTTTTTTAAAAAAAATCATTGAGAGATACACACACACACTGATGAACTCAATGCCGCAATCCTCCAGCCTCCATTGTTTTTTTGCCATAGGGAAGGTGCCACCATGCCCCTGACTCATGTTTTTAATAGCACACACCATCTGGGAGCAGGACCCTTAGGAACATGGATCAAGACTGTTGGCAGGGGCATGGGGCCAGCAGTTGGCATAATGGCTATGTCGCTGGACTCCCATGTAGTTTAAACTCATGCCGGGTGTGTGTGCTTGCGTGCCCAATATCCCGAGAGGAGAATGGAGAAGAAAGGATTGCGGCGTGGCCATTCCCCCTTGGGGGGTGATTTCTCTCTTTCTGTCTCTCTGCCTCTCTCTGTCTTTCTGGCAAGCACATGTGCCCTATACCAAAAATCTCTCCAAAATAAAAAGACTGATGGCAGGGGGTTGGTGACAAAGCATAGAGTACGGATCACTCTCATAATGGTGAAGATGCTAGAAAACACAGTGCTTTTTCTGGAGAGGCTCCCGCCATTGGGTGAATGTGGACCAGACCTAAAGTTCTTTCCAATTCATAACACTCAAGGATCCTCACTCCCCTCAAAGATCTTTATCCATCTAAACTTTTCGGTTTTCACCCCTCCCTTGCTGTTAGCCCTGATTTTGAACTCTCATTTAGCTGACTCCTAGGAAGGTTTTCTGCCTTATCTCAGGATAGGAGGTCCATCCAGCCACACAGAAGCTCAGCACACACCTGACCACGCAGAACAGGTTAATGTTGGCGTTGTACACTGAGAAGTCAATAAACGTTGCCCTGGTTCCTCGGTCCAGCCAGACATTCCTCTTGAGGCTAGCAATCTGGGCAGCCGTCTCCTCTCTTGTTCTCGACAAGTCCAGGTAATAGCCAGCTCCGCTGTAGGTTGCAATTACTCCCCAGTGGCTACTCCCGTTCAAGTCTTTTTCACTTGTGTAGATCCAACTAATTACAAAAACAAACAAACAGGAAAATCAGTGGGATGCTTGTGGTAATTACAGACACAGCCTGTCCTTGGCGAGAACAAGTATGTAATACACAAAATTAGCCTTTTCAAGCTGGGTAGGTGCTTCGCACGGTCCTTCATAAATGGTATTCTTTTTTTTTTTTTTTTTTTTTTTTTGAGAGATTTTTGCCATAGGGTGTGTGTACTCATCAGAGAGACAGAAAAACAGAGAAAGAAAGCGAGAAATCACTCTCTGGGTGGATGGCCACAATGCAATCCCTTCTCCTCCATTCTCCTCTCAGGATTTTGGACACGCACACATACACATGTCCCCGGGGTGAGTTTTAAGCCACTGGGGCCAGGACTTGAACTGCGGTCAGCTATGTGGGAATCCAGCAACGTACTCATTACACCATCTGCTGGTCCCCTCAATGGCATTTTCTTATTTCATTCTTATGTAGCTATTGGTCCTATTTTAGGAATCAAGACCTTGAGACTTAGTGATGTCAACTTAGTCCCCAAACTTTGAGAGCGGGGTCGAAGCCTGCAGCAGGGTGGTCTGTCTTCAGAGCCTGTGCTGTCAGGTCTTAGTTTACATGTTGCTTTCCTCGGGGATCTCTGGCAGCCTAAAGGATTCTAGGCTCTCGAAGAAAATTATAGCCCAGAGGAACAAGTTCAACATGTTGAACCAAACTGAGCTGAATAAATGCTCACGCCATCCAGCGTTTGGGAACACAATCTACAAATATTTACAAAGGATCTCTCAGGAACCAGATGCTTCTGTGTCACTAATGAGAACACAAAGCTGAACCCAGATCCAGTCCTTCCCAAATTTATAAACAGTATTGAGAGAAAAGTTGTAATTAAACAATTAAAATATGGGACAAGCATGTGGCATAGAAGTTAAGGTGGCTGGAGCCCACATGGCCGATTACACTGTTTGAGTCCCAGACCCGGTGGCTTGAACATCACTCCAGGTGCGTGTGTGTGCGTGCCCAAAATCCTGAGAGGAGAATGGAGGGAAGGGATTGCGGTGTGGCCATCCCCTCTGGAGGATGATTTCTCACCTTCCCTCCCTCTCTCTCTCTCTCTGGCAAGCACATGCATCCTCTACCAAAAACAAAACAAAACATTTAAAGCACAAGGAAGATGATGGTAAGAAATAGAAGAGAAGTATAAAGAAATTACATTGGCAGGTCACAGGAAAGCTCTCCCTACCTGGGGGTCCACTCATGGCAGAGGTGGATCAGAGGAGGCCTGGGAAGAAGACCGGTTGGACCCGGACTATGAAAGGTAAGCAGGGTTTGAACTTGCATGCGGTGACAGGAAGAGCACCGTCAGGTCTGAGCCATGCAGGACCAGAGAAGGCCACGGTGTCCCTGAGCAGTTAGGCGGGCTTCTGTATCCTGAAAAGGCGGCTGTGTGGTAGACAGTGCTCAGACAGGGAAGGACAAGAGTGAGGCATCGCTGAAGGGAAGGTGTCTGTGAGCCCGAGCTGGGCTACTCTGGCGGCAGCAGGGAAGGCTGGGGGAGGGGGAGAGGGCTGAGATGCAGAAAGGACTTAGGGCAGGCCTCATGGCCCTTCCTCAGAGAGGCCTGCTAGCAGGGTTGGACCGTGGCTGGCATCTGGAAACTCGGCTGGGAAATAGCTCCCGGACTGGTATAAACGGTCTCTGGGAGTGTGGCTCGCTGCGCCGAGGCTGTCTGTAAAGCAAGGTGGCTTATACAGCCCCTGCTTTCTGTCTGGGAGTCAGGAATTCCGCACAGGGCAGGTAAAGGGTGACATGACCAGCCCCCGTAACCACACTGGGCACAGAGTCTCATGGCTACTCTGACACACATTTTGCATGTGTGGCTACACCTTGTCACTGGAGGAAAGCAAGCACGTCCTGGATCCTGTTGGGAGGCCTCCTAGAAGCCCACACCTGGTCCCCAGCACCTGCCACATGCCTTTCCCTTCTGCTGCTTCTGTCTGTATTCTTTCACTATGAACCTGAGTGTGAGGCTGACTCTAGCTGAGGCCCCTGAGTCCTTCTGGAGAGTCACTGAATCTGGGGGTGACCATGGGGAGCCCAACCCAGCCCCATCAGCAGAGCCTGCACTGACCAAAGGGGATGAGGCCTGAACTAGAGCAGTGATCCTGGGAAGGGAAAGGAGGACCCAAGTGAGAGCCACTGGGATGACTCAGCAAATCTTGGCAACTGACTCAGAAGCTGGGGGAAAGGAGCAAAATGACTCTGGAGCTGCTCTTGGGAAATGGGAAGACGATGGTGCCACAAACAGGAAGAAGAGCAGATTCAGGAAGACACCGATGAGTTCAGCTTGGGGCATGATGAACTGTCAGAGCTCGGGGCCGGGGGCGGGACGCTCATGAAAGACAGATCTTTCTCATACCACTACAATGAAAGCTCCATGATGATAGGCATTCCTTTCTCTCTCTTTTCTCTTTTTAAGTTTTTTCCCATGAGAGGAAAAGACAGAGCAAGGAGGGGGGCAGCGAGATAGCGTTCTCAACAGTCTTGAGGCCATGATCCACACCCAGCCTTAGCCAGCCCGCATCGTGGGCACGTGCACGCCCTGTGTATTCAGGGAGGTCCCCAAAATGAACCTATAACCTTCCCTATGGGTCAGCCTCACAACGTCACGTTTTACGACTCCTGGCCCCTTTCTTTACTGCTGCTTTGTTATTCCAACACCGAGGCGCTACTAGAACAGGGAAACACTACTGGGAAAGGCCTGGCACCTTGTTGACACAGCGTATATATACATGCTTCATTGTCAGAGAGTCTGTGGGGTGCGGTCATACCGCAATCCCTGCCCCTTCATTTCTCCAGTCATCAGGATTTGGGGCGCTCATGCTCAGCGCCTATTAGGTACCACAGATTATAGGTGTGCTTATGCTTTACAAGAACTAGAAAAAGGAGCACTAGAGAGCATACTCAGTATCATATCTGGAAAAAAAGACTATTTATTTAGTCCCTTTGCTGTAAACTGCAGTCAGTCATGTGGTTCCAGTTCCCTACACCCAGCGCTTAACCACTGTGCTGCGCGGCCACCCGACAGAGTGTAGTTGTTGAAGAAATGATGAGTCATCAATGAGAGTGGAAGCCGCCTGAATGCCAAGAGAAGGAGTACACAGAAAGAAAAGATGGAGATCTGAATACAGATTGTGCAAATGAGAGAGAAGTGAGAGAAGGGGTTTCCAGAGCTAGGAGAACCCAGAATGCAGTGACATGAAGTCACAAGGGTGAGTGGTCAACACTGCAGAATTCTGCAGAGGGATGAACGGGATGAAGACGGAGCATTCGTCTGTGGATTTGCTCACTAGATGGCCCTTCCAGATCTCCCAACAAGGGCTGAAGCTACGAAGGGTGAATCAGTATAAGGAAAAGTTGGTGGCAAGAGAAGATTATCCTTTCAAAAAGTTTGGAGTTGGGAACCAGCAGTTAGCGTAATGGCTATGTCGCTGGACTCCCACGTAGTCGACTGCGGTTCGCGTCCCGGACCCGGTGGCTTAAAACTCACGCCGGGCGCGTGTGCGTGCGTGCCCAAGATCCCGAGAGGAGAATGGAGGAGAAGGGATTGCGGCGTGACCATACCCCCTGGGGGGTGATTTCTCGCTTTCTGTCTCTCTGTCTCTCTGTCTGGCGAGCGCACGTACCCTATAGCAAAAAACCTACTCCTGGTCCTGTGGGCTTGAGAAACATGCCAGAGGCACGTATGTGCATGCCCAAAATCACCAAAGAAGGGAGCAAGAGAGGAGAAGGAATTGCAGTGTGCCCATTCTCCATGGGAGTTCGTCCTCTTCCTTTCTCTCTGTCTCTCTAGGGAGAACACAGAACCTTTGGCAATTATTGATACCTGGAAAAAATGTCTTTCAAGATTACTCAGTCCCTTTGCTCTAAATCTATTTTTATTTTACTGTTTATTTAATTTATTTATTATTTGAGAGATTTTTGCTATAGGGCACATGTGCTTGCCAGAGAGACAGAGAGAAACAGAGAGAGAAAGCGAGAAATCACCCCTCAGGGGCGATGGCCACACCACAATCCCTTCTCCTCCATTCTCCTCTTGGGATTTTGGGCACACACGCACACACACCAAGCATGAGTTTAAAGCCTCTGGGACTGGGACTCGAACTGTGGTTGACTATGTGGCAGTCCAGTGATATAACCGTTATGCTATTTGCTGGTCCCTCCTCTCATTTTTCTGTAGTAACTAAAAAATTTCTGAAAATAATAAGTTTCCTCCCTTAACACTGAGATATTTTCCTGTGGACATGAAAGTGCAGAAAAATCCTGGGACTAGCAGGTAGCATGGTAGTTGGGATGCTGGACTCCCACATGGCTGACCATGATTCAAGTCCGGGACCTGGCAGCTTGCTTTTTCACTTTCTATCACTCTGTCTTTCTCTGAGTGTACATGCCTATAGCAAATTTAAAAATGGAAAGAACAATAAATAAAATGAAAAGAAAGGGCAGAAAAACCCTTCAGATATGCACTTGTGCAAATACATACTTGAAATCATAAACACACATTTGAGATGAATGGGCTTTAAGCCAGATGGAAAACTGCCTCATTTAAAATAATGCAGTGGGATCAGCAGTTAGCGTAATGACTATGTCACTGGACTCCCACGTAGACGACCGCGGTTCGCGTTTCGGACCCGGTGGCTTAAAACTCACGCTGGGCGTGTGTGCGTGCGTGCCCAAGATCCCGAGAGGAGAATGGAGGAGAAGGGATTGCGGCGTGACCATCCCCCCTGGGGGGTGATTTCTCGCTTTCTGTCTCTATGTCTCTCTCTGTCTGGCGAGTGCACATGCCCTATAGCAAAAAACTTCTCCAAAAATAAATAAATAAAATAAAATAATGTAGTCTAAACAAAAACTCATTTGTAAGAGCTAATGACAATAGAATTTCTGTACCAGAAAATTTCTCAGGAAATACCCTAGAGGCCAATGCTACTGGATCTGTGACAATAGGGCCAAGTGCCTTAAAGAAAACTTTCAAAACTTTCAATGACTCAGGTAATTTTGTTTCCTTCCTCTTTTTTTTTTTAGGGATTTTTGCCATAAGACATATGTGCTTGCCAGAGAGATAAAGAGAGAGACAGAGAGTGGGAAAGTGAGAAATCATCCCCCAGGGAGGATGGCCATGCCACAATCCCTTCTTCATTTTCCTCTCAGGATTGTGGGTACCTATGCACATGTGCCTGGCCTGTCTTTCAAGACACTGGGTCCAAGACTCGAACCGCAAAGTTGGCCATGTGGAATACAGCGCCTCAACCATCACGCCATCTGCTTCTCTGGCTCAAATCATTTCTTTTTTGTGGGCCATATGGACATAGGTCTTCTAAGCTATGCTGAGCAGATTCTATCAGGTCGTCTAGGTTGTTTTCTTTTGCAAAACATGTATGCAGAAACTGAAAGGGAGTTCAAAAGAACAGAACACAGGCCAGCTGGTGACGTGGGGGTTAAGGCACTGGATCCCACATGGGGAGCTTCATGGGTTCAGTCCTGGACCCAGCAGCTTGAGAATCATACCAGGCATATGTGTGTGCATGCACAAAATCCCAAGAGAAGAGTGGAGGAGAAGGGATTACAGCATGGCCATCTCCTTGAGGATGATTTCTCACTTTCTGTCTGGCAAGTGCACGTGCCCAATAGCAAAAACTTAAAAAAAAAAAAAAAAGTACTGAACACTTTAAATACCAAAGGCCAATTTGGTCAAGGTTAAATTTAAGCTCTGAGGGCCAGCAGGCAGTATGGTGGTTAAGGCACTGGACTCCCACATGGCCGACCACAATTTGAGTCCTGGACCTGGTGACTTACTTTCTCACTTTCTCTATCTCTTTCTGGTGAGTGCATGTGCTCTATAGAAAAATTTAAAAATCATCATAATAAAATTAAATAAATAACTATTTAAAAATAATTTTTTATTTAAATTTATTTATTTATTTATTTTAATTTGACCAGAGAGGAACAGAGCAAGAGAGAGAGTGAGAGAGAGAGAGAAAGTGAGAAAGCAAGCTGCCAGGTCTGGGACTTGAACCTCTGTCAGCCATGTGGGAGTCTGGCACCCCCAACCACCACGCCATCTGCTGGCCCCTAAATAAATAATTCTTTATAACAATGAATTTAAGCTTTGAGGAGTCACTGAAGACATCTAATCCTTGGTGATTCTCAGTTCTCAGAGAGTGAATGATGTCACTAAGTGGCTGTACGTCGCAGATACTTACGCTGTTCCATTTCGTGGCCCGAATGGAGCCCTGTCTTCACTACTGACAGAGTAGACATCATAGCACTCTTTAATTTCATCTCTCAGGTCCTGAGGGATAGAGCAGGAGCCATTCCTGACTCGGAGCTGCCGTATCCGGGGAACCCCTAACAGCAGATTCTCATAGAAAATGAAACTTCGGTTGTCGGCTTCGGTTTGGTTGCTGGGCTCCATCTTCCAATACAGCCCATCCAATAAAGAGCCTTCTGTGAACTGAAAGTGAGGGAACATTGTTGAAAATTCTCCAGCTTAGCAGCTGTCACGCTTCTACCTGGAGTGTGTGCATGACTTTGAGTTTGGCAACTACGTGAACACAGTGGGGCGATAAGAGCAGTGAGAGTGGTTTGTTGTCAGGGAGATTTGAATTTGTCTCTTGCTTCTTCAGTTGCTAGCTGCAAGGAGCTTCTGACCTAGAGGCTCTTGAGGGAGAGCCAGAGTCTGGGAAAACTATCTTCTGGGGCTAGCGGGTGGCGTGGCAGTTAAGATGGCTGGACCCCACATGGCCGACTATGTGGTTTGAGTTCTGGACTCGGTGGCTTGAAAATCATGCTGGGCACATGTGTGTGTGTGTGCCCAACATCCCAAGAGGAAAATGCAGGAGAAGGGATTGTGGTGTGGCCATTCCCCCAGCGGGTGATTTCTCACTTTCTCTCTCTGGCAGATGCACTCACTGCCCAGAAAAAATTAAAAACAAACAAACAACACCCCCACCCCCAGAAAAAAAATATCGTCTTTCATGTGCTTATTGCACCTGGTACAGTGGCCACTTAATAAATGGCACCTTTTTTTTTGGGGGGGGTATAGTATGTGTGCACTCACCGTAGAGAGAAAGAGAGAGAGACAGAGAGAGAGACAAAGGAAAGTAAAAAGTCACTCCCAGGGGGATGGCCATGCTGCGATCCCTTCTTCTCCAGTCTCCTCTCAGGATTTTGTACACACATAAGACTGGTGTGATTTTCAAGCTGCTGGGCCTGGGACTCAAACCTGTCATGCTGTGTGGGATCCAGCACCTTGACCTCCGTGCCCCCTGAAGGTCCATCAACTCTTGCTGTAGGACTGAAGATCGGGGCGGAGGTGTGGTGTTGCATAAATCCACAACCAAGACCAACTCCGCTTTCCCTTAGTAGAATACCACCCCACACAATCACGGTTCTGAACCTGGGTGGCGAGAAGGCCCAGTCTGCCATCTAGTGGACCTTTCATGTGTCTGGGCTCTTTTGCTACAAGGTGAACTCTGCAGACCTTGCCATGTATTGCCCTGGGATTGCATATATGTGAGGTCTCCTATCGGTTTGCACAACCAGCTCAGCATTTCCCGGTGTGTCGCCCTTATCAGATGATCAGCAGAGATAGACCGCTTTGTGCCCCTGAGATCTTGAAAGATTCACATTGTGCAAGCGTGGTTTTGGAGGACAAGCACTTTTATATATAATCTTAATTTCTCACTTTTCCTCTCACTGTCTGTCACACAGTGGGTACATGCGCTCGATGACAAAAAAAAAAAAAAAAAAAAAAAAAAAAAAAAAAAAAAAAAAACCAAAAAACAAAAAACAAACTCTAGGGTTTAGTTAGAATTTTGGAAAATATCTCTCCAGGGAAAAACGATCATTTCCTTTCCAGTTTCCCTCCCGATTTTCTAAGATTCTGAGCACCTTAGCTAGCCTGTAGGTCATCTTAACCCCTCACTCGCATGCACAGCTACTGTGTCGGAATCTGTGACAACCTGGGAAGAAGCGGGGCTGAATTTCACCTTGGCAGACTCTGAAGGAATACGTCCACCCGTATCGGGCATTGCTCAAGGAGCCAGGATACACACCACCATCCACAAAGAGACAGGGCACAAAAACCAAAGGAAGACAGAACAGATGGACTGCCTTAGAGTGTCCCAGAAAGTTCCAGTAATGTTTGTTAACTTACAAGCAACTGAATAGATTATCAACTAGGGTGAGGAAGTGCCTGTCAGGCAAGAAAACAAGGCCGCTTTCCAGAGTCCCCAGCCATGCGGCCACGTGCATAGAAGCACTGGATCTCACCTTCACTTACGAGCCAGTGCACAGTATTAGCACGGACCTTGTACGGTTACTATGGGGTGGAAGAAGGCAAGGTCTGAAACACTCAGCTCAGTGCACAGCACAGCGAGGCTCTTGGTAAATATTAGTTTAGTTGCTGAGAGCAGCAACGGTAACTTCCCCTGTTCCCGCGTTAACGGCTCCTCGTAACTCAGGACAGCTCACCGCGCGGAAGGCACAGCAGGCGCTGTGGGAGCACGGGCTCCGAACTCAGGGAGCCCATGGACAACTGCCGGTGCTAAAGAGGGTCCTGGCAAAGTCATCTGCAAATACCTTCCAGAAGTCTTCCATGGAAGAGAGGGTTTTAAAGTTGGTGTTCTCCGTTTTGGACACGGGGGTGTCTAGGAAGAGCTGTGCCATCAGCCGGGTGTAGTAGTACACGCTGGAGCTCATCATGCCGTAGGTCACTGGAACACAGAAAGGCCCGGATGAACTCCGCCAGGGGACTCGCATGCATGCTTGCAGCCAGAGGCCTCCGCGTGGGTCCTTCTAGTGGAGGGACGTTTGGGATGACAGATACCATGTAAGGTCTTCTCTCCCTGTGCCTGCCATCGCTTGGCACTCTAGGATAGCACCCTATCTCTGGCTTATAAAAGAAATATACAATATAGTTTTAAAATTTTTAAAATTTGGGACCAGCGGATTATGTGGCTGGACTCCCATGTAGGTCAACTGCAGTTTGAGTCCTGGACCCAGTGGCTTGAAACTCATGCCGGGCGCATGTGCATGTGTGCCCAAAATCCCAAGAGGAGAATGGAGGAGAAGGGATTGCATGGTGGTCATCCCCCCTGGGGGGGTGATTTTTCACTTTCTCTCTCTCTCTCTCTCTCTCTCTCTCTCTCTCTCTCCAGAGAGCTCACACACCCTATAGCAAAAAGTCTCTAAAAAAAGTTTTTTAAAAATTACTTTCTTGGGAACCAGCAGTTAGCGTAATGGCTATGTCGCTGGACTCCCACGTAGTCGACTGCGGTTCGCGTCTAGGACCCGGTGGCTTACAACTCACGCCGGGCGCGTGTGCGTGTGTGCCCAAGATCCCGAGAGGAGAATGGAGGAGAAGGGATTGCGGCGTGACCATCCCCCCTGGGGGGTGATTTCTCGCTTTCTGTCTCTCCGTCTCTCTCTGTTTGTCTGGCGAGCGCACGCGCCCTATAGTGAAAAACCTCTCCAAAAAAAAAAAAAAAATTACTTTCTTTAATTGCCAGGTGCAGGTGCTCTTCATAAAGAGTGTGTGTGGGGGGGTGTGGTGGTGGAGAAAGCATCCCCTCAATAGGACATGAGCATGCTGCAATCTTTTCTCCTCCATGTCTATACTCTGTCAGAATTCTGGGCATGCATGCACATGTGCCTGGCATGATGTAAGCCCCTACGGAAGGGATTCGAACTGCAGTTGACCATGTGGGATTTGGCTACTGGGGCAACTGTGGCATGAGGCTGGCCCTGAAACATCAATACTAATTAATATTGGCTTACGTGAAACTGAGTATCAAATTAAAACCAGGCACCTTTACACAACATTTGGGTCTTTTAAAGTGCCTGTCCAATGTCACCTCCCCTGGCCTTGTGGGTGAGAGCCTCTGTGCCAGGTAGGCTGAGCTGTACAGACCCCAACACCGCCACGCTGAGGCCTCACCCCACGGCTGGCACCTACTCTCCTTACAGCCTCCCTGCAAGCCATCCCATTCTTCTCTCCCTGCTCTGCACCCTTGGGCTGACCTTCGGGACTGTTCCACCTGGGATCATTTGCCCTTGGGGACCAGAGGAGGGAGAGGCTGGGTTTCTTCCTGCTTCCCTACACCCTCACCACCTGCGTCCTCTAGCCTTGGTCACGGCTGCGGGAGGAGTCCTTCCCCACAGCTGTGCCAGGTTCACACCATGCCATTCCCCCAGTAAGTCCCCTGAAGCCTGGAGGTGGCAAACCTTTTCTAAGAGCTTCACCTGTTCTTGCTGGTTCCCTTAGCCCTACTACATCTCTAAAGAGACCCTTCATTAAACTTCATCACTTTGAGATCACCATCTTTTTCTTTTTTTTTTTCGGAGAGGTTTTTGCTATAGGGCAAAAATTTGTCAGCCAACCATGGTGGCTCAGGCAGTCAGGTGCTGTTGCATGACACTGGAGCCATGTGGGAGCCCTTGGTTCGGATCCTGGGGTGACCTTAACATGCTGGGCATGCCTAGGTGCAGTTGTGATCCTGGCTGGCAGGGAGGCTGAGGGCAGGATTAGGGCATGGTGACACCTTGTCAAGGGTACCTAATCTCTCTCTCTTACTTGCACTCACTAAGAAATAAAAATAAATACAATGGGGAGGAGGCGGGGGGGAGAGTAATGCTGCAGCCTAGTTAGTAGTCAAGGGAGCCGTTCCCACGTGGCTAGCTGTCTTCTGAATCCTGGCCCCAGTGGCGTGAAAAACACGCAGTGCATGTGTGTGCGTGCCCCAAATGCTGACAGGATGGAGAAATGGAGAAAAGCCTGCAGCATGTCTTGCCCCCTTGTGAAGGGTGCTTGTCCCTCTCTTTCCCTCTGACAAGTGCCCAGGCCCTCTGGCAATTAAAAATTTTTTGTACAGTGGCAGGCTCTTAACAACTGTCCGATGATGGTGGTTCTTTCATTTTACCTGGAATAGAATAACCCAGCAATTACAAATTTCAGCACTTTAACAATTCTTTCTTATGTTGGACTCCAGTGATGACAGGCTTTAATATACTATAATTCCTATAATTAGCTGACTAAAAGCTTACAAAGGAAGAAAACATCTGTTACACTTTTTGGCCACAGTTCTGAACACCCAGCAGGTGACTAAGAGTTACCTGATTCTATAATAATCTTCAGGTATCATAAAATGTGTATTAAGCCTGCATTAAATTATTTTGGGATTAAATGCTATGTAGTAAATCTCTCCCTCATTCAGGCCTCTTCCCCTTTCAAGGAGCAAAACAAATTAAGATAATTGGGCCTGCAGGTGGTGTGGAGGTTAAGATGCTGGACTCCCACATGGCTACCTGTGTTCAAGTCCTGGACCCAGTAGCTTGAAACTCACACCGGGTGCAAGTGCATGTGCACCCAAAATCCTGAGAGGAGAATGGAGGAGAAGGGACTGTGGCATGGCCATTCCTCTTTGCGGGTGATTTTTCACTTTCCCTCTCTCTTTCTTTAGCAAGTACATGCACCCTATGGCAACAACAAAAAAAAACAAAGCAAAACAAACAAACAAAAGAAGGTAAGATAATTAAAGGAGACGAGTAGGCAAAAGTGATCCGAATGCTGGCGTGTCTGGGAGTTCATCTCAAGCCATCCATCAGGCCACAAAAGTACATTGTGCACACAGCTTGCCTCTGTCACTGAAGAGTAGGAATAATTCCCAGGCCTCGTACTCGGGCTTCTCACCTGTCGTCCTCTGACCCCATGTAATCAGGACAAGAACCGTCCTTTTCAAGTCTACATGACCTTTCAAAGCTGTACAGGGGCCAGCTTTGTGGTGCGGTGGTGCCACTAGCTTTCAAGAGAAGCTAGATACCACATGGCAACCATGGTTCGAATCCCCAGTCTGGTCAGCACCCAGGATCTGACGGGCTGGAGGACTGCAGGAAGGGGACTGAAGTATGCCCACATCTGGTGGAGGATATTACTCACCTGTGTGTGCAACGCGCTCTCCGCTGTGCACAACACCCTCTCTCATTAACGAGCAAGACAAAACAAACAACAAAAACACCGTAATGGATCCAAGTCACGGGATTTGGATTCTAATCTATTCACGCTGTGGAGCAAGGTATTGGACATGAAGATGAGCAAGATGTGATCTCTGCCCCCAAAATGAAGTGTCCCCAGAGAGAGGGCCGCCTACCCAGCTCCCATAGACGGTGGACACTCGGACAATGCCCTCTGCGAATCCAGAGTCAGCTGAGGGGAAGCGCCGGTATGCAAGAGTAAGAAGTGAAGAGCCAGGCCAGCAGGTGGTGTGGAAGTTAAGGCACCACATGGCTGGCTGTGTGGTTCGAGTCCCACACCTGGTGGTTTGAGAAACACACTGGGTTCGTGTGTGCATGTATGCCCCAAATCCCGAGGAGATAAATGGAGGAGAGACTGAGTGACTATCCCTGCCTCTGTCTTTGTTACGTGCGTGTGCTTCTTTCTTAAAAAAAAAAAAAAATCTATTTAGTTCCATTTGCTATTTATTATTATTACTATTATTATTATTAATTTGAGAGAGACAAAGAGCGAGACAGAGCTGCCAGATCCAGGACTTGAATCTCAGTCGGCCATTCCGTGGGAATCCAGCACCTTTAACCACAATGCCACCTGCCGGACCTGTGCATGTGCTTCTTGGTAATAAAAAAAAAAAAAGCCAACTGATCGAATTGATTATTTTCTTTCTTTTTTTTTTTTTTTTTTGAGAGGTTTCTGCTATAGGGCGCGTGCGCTCGCCAGACAGACAGAGAGAGACAGAGAGACAGAAAGCGAGAAATCACCTCCCGGGGGGATGGCCATGCCGCAATCCCTTCTCCTCCATTCTCCTCTCGGGATCTTGGGCACGCACGCACACGCGCCCGGCGTGAGTTTTAAACCACCAGGTCTGGGACGTGAACCGCGGTCGACTACATGGGAGTCCAGCAACATAGCCATTACACTAACTGCTGGTCCCAAACTGATTATTTTCAATGAACATAAACTTAGAATGTGCTCTGGATTGATTCATATACAATAGAGCCTTCTGGAGTTTTTTTACCTGTGAGATTGTTGTTGTTAAAAGGAATTTTGAGAGCCAGCCGGTGGCATGGGGGTTGGGGTGGCTGGATCCTACATGGCCTACTACGCGGTTCAAGTCTTGAACCCAGTGGCTTAAAAAACATGCTGTATGTGTGCAAGCCAAAATTCCAAAAGAATGGAGGAGAAGGGCTAGCTGTACAGCCATCAGCCCTAGGTGGGTAATTTCTCTCTCTCTCTCTCTCTCTCCCCCCGCCTGGCAAGCACATGAACTCTCCAGCAAGCTAAAAAACAAACAAAACACAACAAAAAAGTAGCAACTTATTTAAAAATGTATCTCCTTTATTTTTCTGTAGTGCTCAAGACCCAGTACTGGAGACCAGCAGGTGGCGTGGTAGATGGTGCTGGATACTCCCACATGGCTGACCATGGTTCGAATCCTGGACCTGGTGGCTTGCTTTCTCACTTTCTCTCTCTTTCTGTTTATCTCTGATAAAATTAAAATAAATGAATAAATAAAATGAAATAAACAATTTTTTTTTTTTTAAAAAAGACCCAGTACTGATTTTTGCTTTTGAAAGTCTCAGTATCTGTACTGTTTTACTAGCTTCACTAGAGAAACAGATTTCCTTGGTTAGATAGCACCACCTGCTGGACAGCCGGAAAATAAAGACTTCTAGCCTTTTTTGTTTGTTTTGGAGAGGTTTTCGCTATAGGGCGCGTGCACTCTCTAGAAAGAAAGAGACAGAGAGACAGAAAGCAAGAAATCACCCCCCAGAGGAGATGGCCATACCGCAATCCCTTCTCCTCCATTCTCCTCTCGGGATCTTGGGCAGGCACACACACGCCCGGCATGGGTTTCAGCCATGGGGTCCGGGACTCGAACCAAGGTCGACTACATGGGAGTCCAGCGACATAGCCATTATGCCAACTGCTGGTCCATACTAGCTATTTTTTTTTTAAAAAAAGAATTATTTATTTAATTTTATTAATAATTATTATTATTTAATTTGCTATAGGGCACATGCACTCACCAGAAAGAGACAAAGAAAGAGACAGAGAGAGAGGAAGCAAGCTGCCAGGTCCAGGACTTGAACCGTGGTCAGCTATGTGGGAGTCCAACAGTTTACCATGCCAACTGCTCACCCCAAACCTGCTAGCTTTAAGGGATGATTATTGTCAGAGAGGGAGGGAGAGTAAGAGAAAGCATCCCCAGTGGGTCATGGTCATGTGCAAGCCTTTCTCCATTTCTCTACCCTGTAGGGAATCTGGGCATCCTTGCATATGTGCCCAGCACTTTTCACACCTGTGAGGCCAGGATTCAAACCCTGGTTGGCCATCTGGGATCTAGATGCCTCAATTACCATGCCATCTGCTGGCCTGAGAGAACTTAACAGGTTCTTTCTTTCTTTTTAAGAGAGATTTTTGCTGTAGGGTGCATGTGCTCACTGGAGAGAAAGAAATAGAAAGCGAGAAATCACCCCCAATGGGGGCTGGCCAGGCCACAATCCCTTCTTCTCCATTCCCATTTTAGGATTTTGGGCACACTTGTACAAGTGTCCAGCATGACTTTTAATCCATTGGGTCTGGGGCTCAAACTACGGTCGACTAAGTGGGAGTCCAGCGATGTAACCGTTACAACATCGGCTGATCGCAGGAACTTAACAGGTTTTAAACTGGAAATAAATTTCACTTTTCCCTCTCTTTCTGTATTAAATCAAGCCCATAGTCACTTAGTACTTGATTACATGCTTTCTTGTGGCCTTTTACGGGCCTCTTATTGCCTGGCAGTTTTAGGTAAGGGGGGTAGAGCCGAGAAGGAAAAATGTCCCCTTTTTTATAGAGCTTGCATTCATTCTACTCCAGGAAGACAGTCAATCAGCAAGTGCCTAGTGAAAATCGAAAACAAAGGTGAGAAGAAAACTTTTACACTGGCTCTTCTGGCGCATATACACTCACTTTCTTTTCATTATGATTTTGATAGATCAAATGTTTTCAAAACTTTTCCATCGGTAGAGGAAATATTCTACTCACGGATGCACAAGACTACGAGGAAAAGGAGGTACGTGACCAGTTCCCGTAAGACACTTTTAAGGTATTTCTCTCGGTTAGTGCTGTTATCTTCCATGAGTCTTGTTCCCCAGAGACCTTTAAAATAATAGGGAAAAAAAGGTGTCATTTCATTTTTAAAAAATCTCATGAATAGCAAAAGTGAAAAAAAAAAAAATAGAATAACCAGGAGGGGAGGGTCCTCCATATTTCTCTTTCAACACATTTGAAAGGCAAGCAAGAAACAGGCTTAGCAGAAGGACCTTGCCTTTAAGAATACATCGGGCTCTATCATTTCCCCAAATGTTCGAGACATCAGGCAACTATCTGATTGCTTTCTAAACTCCCAGGCATACTGGCGGATACCTTAGTAAAAATTTAGAAAGAAAACAGGAAATGAGGGCAGCCTAACACATCCATCCATCCAGGTTGGAGGAGGATACCACCGGTAATACCCTATTCCTGAGCCCAGCCAAGTACATGATGTGACTATGTTGGAAATGATACCCTTTGGTCATCCCAGAGGAAAAGACGCCCTGGTGGAAGGTCATTTCAATACAGAAACATCTATCTCGCACCTAACACACTGCCATAAAAGTTTGGCTTTGTATCTGTTTCGGTCCTACAAGAGACTCTATGGTAACTGACTATATTAAGCATGTTTAGCTAAACAGATTTTTTAAATGCTAATTAAAATATAATCTTAAAAGTAAAAGCAACAGCTTGAGACCAGCGGATAGCATAATGGTTACGTCTCTGGACTCCCACATAGTCGGTTGCAGTTTGAATCCTGGACCCCACAGCTTAAAACTCAGGTTGGGCATGTGTGCGTGTGTGCATGCATGCATGCATGCATGCTCAAAATCCCAAGAGGAGAATGGAGGAGAAGGGATTGTGGTGTGGCCATCCCTTTGGGGGGTGATTTCTCACTTTCTATCTCTCTGTCCAGTAAGCACATGAGCCCTATAGCAAAAATCTCTTAAAAAACAAAACAAAACAAAACAAAACAAAAAAACAAAACACCAACAGCTCATCCAACCTTTCTCTCTCTCTTTGGAGAAAAGAGTAAAATCAGCAACCGTGTTCTGTATTTTAGCAGATGGAAAAAGCGTTAGGCTGGCTGAGTGATGACATTATCCTCCCGGAGCTGGAGTTACCACAATTTTGGATTAGGCCAAGAGAGAGACATGGTGGCCATCCAAACCCTGCTTAATGAACAGGGTGGAAAAGTCACTTTTGCTGGGTACTTGGAAGACTCTTACTGGTTTTCAAAAAAGATGAACTTCTCGATCCTTTCAGTTAGATCAGCTTGGCTGCTGATGGAAACGAACTGGGCCCCGACACATGGCCACACACTTTTAATCCACAGACCTTAACTCCTGCAAAACTGAACCCACACAGCCACTTGAGCCACACAGAGAAAAGCAAAAATTGGTTTACAGTCTTTCACTTTGAAGACATGACTTCATCATCGATATTTAGGGTATCTTTTTAGCCTTACAGTAATATATTAGTTCTCCTCCTCAATTTGGGGATGTCATTTCCTTTTTTCCTCCCAAATTTCCTTTAGGAAAATCAGCATCAGAATTCAAAGATGCTGTGTTACGCATCGCAGGTCTCACCACACTGAAAGTGGAACGTAACTTATGACCAGGTTGGCTTCTGCCAAGATTTGGTAGTTGTCAGGGGATTACTCACTCAGAAAAAATGCAGCAAAGCAGAATATGTGTTCGCTGAAACTCTATCGCATTAAAGAATTATGACAAATTTAGATGACATGGAAAATTACAACTTAGAATAACACAGAGCCAGCCAAAGATTAGGCTCACTGGGCCCGTACACAAGGACACCATTTCTTTGGGTTGATTTCTTTGGAGGCCAGGCCTAAAATAAACGTGTATGTAGAGGTCGCTGGGCTCTTTACCATGGGAAAGGCTGTTGCCCTGCCTCACTTGGTCAGTGAATTTTTTTTTGGGGGGAGGGGATTTTTGCTATAGGGTGTGTGCGCTTGCCAAAGACACAGAAGACGAGAAATCACCCACCAGGGGGATGACCAGGCCACAATCCCTTCTTTGTTTCCTTCCTGGAATCTTGGGCATGCATGTGCAGGTGCCCAGCGTGAGTTTGAAGCCACTGGGCCTGGGACTCGAACCACTGTTGGCCATGTAGGAGTCCAGCGATGTAACTGCTACACTATCTGCTGGACCAATCACTGATTTCTTTCTTTCCCTTGGTTTAGACACAATGATGCACTAAGGAATAGGTACACCTTTTTTTTTTTAAAGAATTATTTTATGTAATTTTATTCAGTGTCATTATTTTATTTTATTGAAGTTGACCAGAGAAAGACAGAAAAAGAGAGGAGAAGGAAGGTGAGAAAGTGAGCTGCCAAGCCTGCGACTAGAACCACAGTTGGCCCTGTGGGAGGCCAGCCGTCTTAACCACCGCACAACCTGCTGGCCCCAAGACATGGTTCTTAATTCTTACAAATGATATTGCTCGGGCCCACTGGGGGGTGTTTTCTTGTACCCTCCTACCTCCCCTAGTGGTGCATGCACCCTCTGGTAAATTTGTATTAAAAAAGAAATATGTGTAAAGCATGTATGATACTTGGGAAAGGCTGCTCAACAGCTTCTGAAACAAGTTCAAATCTGTAAAATGTCCTATGTCTGACGTCTGGCTGGTCCAGATTTCAGAACGTGTAAAAACCCAAATACAGACAGCTGGTCGAGAAGAGCCTGACCAAATTCACTGTGGTTTTTTCCTATCATGAAAGGATCCTTTCTGTGCTAAGACATATATTTAGAAAAATAAATAAGCCCTTCCTAACACTTGTTTGAGTTGCAGGGACACCACTAAAAAGGTAAGTGACTTTACTGCTCTTTCACAGATAATTACTACTTACACGATATCACTTCCAGAATATTGAATTCCTCTCTCTCTTGAGATGCAGAAGGGCATGCAGCTAGTACCTCCACCTGCACTTTCCACGGACAGCTCACACTCTCCCACGTGGCCAAGGAGATTTCCTTTTTTTTTCTCCAGAACCCTAATCTTCCTGTTTGGCTTAATGGTACCAAGCCAGAAACTGAGGTTTCCGCCCACAGTAGGGCTGTTGTCCCTGACAGGGGGTGGTCCTCCCTGCTGCAGGGCTCTGTCTCTGCAATCTAGTGCCCTCCCTCCCAGCTTGCAGGACTGGCCGCAGCCCTCGGCTCTCTCCTTGGTCAGCCCTACACTCCAGTCGCCAGCACTGTCCACCTCGCCCCATCCCCTACACTCTTCGGATCAGCGTATGGTCATATCAGCCCCTGCTTAAAGACTCTCCTGGCTCCAACTCCAGGAGACAGGACCAAATTCTGTGATGTGGGCTATGTTTTGCTTGGTCTCACTCTTTTTTCCCCATCCTTGAATTCCTACCCGCTCCCCACCCCACCATCCTTCAAAATGTAGTTCCACGTTTTGCTCGCTCTGGAAGGCTTTTCTGACCTCCCCAGGTAGGGCTGATCCTCCCGTCCTTGGGTTCCTCTTTTACCTGGGACCCAGCATTGCATTCACGTCCACCTGTTCCCCAACTAAACTCTGGGCTGCTTGCAGTCGGGACATGCTCTGCATCTCTGTCCCCGGTACCTCCTGGTACAAAGGAGATGCCCAGCGCCGTGGCTGCCTGGGTCCTGTTAGGGCCTAGCCTTATCACAAACCCCAAAGGACAACAATCCTCCGTCAAGCAAATCCCAAACACTAGTGGAAATATAAAATCTCATTCATTCACAATTATGGTACAAAGAAAAAAGAAAAAGAAGCGATGGCATAAAGTTCAGATTAAAAACAAAAGGAAAATCGTAAGAGCCAAAAGGTGACAAAAACCTAGTGTCCATCCACTGATGGATATATGATATATAAGGTATTTATGTGCTCAGTGGAATACTAATCAGTCTAAGAAGGAATGAAGTCTGGACTCATGCAACAACATGGATGAAGCCTGAAGACACGCTGATTGAAATAAGTCGGACACAAACGGACTGTCTGATGTACTGACAGCAGGTGCCTAGAATAGGAAAATTCATAGACAGAAAGCAAGTAGGACAGAGATTACCAGGGGTTGGGAGAGGGGAGGGAATGGGGCGTTGCTGTTTATGGATGCAGAGGTTTGGTCTGGGATGATGAAAATGTTCTGGGAATAAATGACCCAATACATTCACAGATCATCTATAAACTTTAAAAGATGATTAAAATAGTAAATGCTATGTTATGTATTTTTTAGCACAATTCAAAAAGACAGGCTTTTCACGCTAAGGTTAACAAGAGCTTTGGCTACATGGACTGTGTTGAAGTTATTCATTCTGAACATTCTGATGAGTAATCACTACAAAAATGTAAAAAATGGCCAGTTAAAGTTAGGCATGGGCACCATGGGTATATAGTGCAGGGGTAAGAACATCTTTGGGTTCAGATGCCTGGCATTAAATCCTGATTC
Organism: Tupaia tana; assembly: GCA_026018925.1. Classification (NCBI taxonomy): domain Eukaryota; kingdom Metazoa; phylum Chordata; class Mammalia; order Scandentia; family Tupaiidae; genus Tupaia; species Tupaia tana. The sequence continues at coordinate 18,124,160 of JAKSZU010000017.1, forward strand.
CAACATGTAATAGCTGGGACCTTGGACAACTCATTGAACCTCTAGAAGCCTCAGGTTTAAGACCAGTAAAATGGATGACAGTTCATTCTTCACAGGGTTGTTGGGAGGATAAAACATAACCATGCACATCCAGAGTTTTCCACAGTGCCTGGCACACAGTAACCGAGAAATTACTGTTTCTTATTCAATTGAAAACTTAAGAGAAGATATCTCAGGCCAGCAGGTGGCATGGTGGTTAAGGGTGCTGGACTCACATGTGGCCAAGTGCGGTTCGAGTCCTGGACCTGGTGGCTTGTTTTTTCACTTTTTCTATGTCCCTCTCTGGTCAAATTAAAATAAATTAAAAAAAAAGTTTTAACAATTATCTAAAAAAAGATTTCTCATCCTGCACACTACTGACATTTCGAGTTAGCAGTGCTTTGTAGGTGTGTGTGTGTGTGTGTGTGTGTGTGCATGTGTATTGTAGACTTTCTAGTAGCATTAATGACCTCAACCCAGGCAATTCCAGGAGCACCTCCCGTCCCCCAGACATGACAAACAAAAATGTCTACAGACATTGCCAAATATCTCCCAAGGGGCAAAATCGCCCCCTCCCCAATTAAAACCACTAATTTAGGACAATGCTCTGCTGGTGATGAAATAAGACTGAATTCTGACACCTCAGGATAGGCTAAGTTAATTGGTCACTGTGTAAAGACCCTCATGAGCTTCATCTACAGGGGTGGATTAAATGTCTGCAGTTTCTGAGTGGTGCCATCAACGACCGTCAAGATGAGAATTTTCTATGTCCCAATAACCATTCCAATAACTGACTATGCTGTTTAGACCTCAAAAGAGAAGGCAGAGAAAATGCAAGTTAAATGGATTATCACAAAATAAAGTGGCGAACAAGTCTATGTTGGCGGCCACCTATCAAATATCAAGAGCTCATCAATTTCAATGTCAAGGTCTGATGATTTTAGGAAAAATAAGAGTAGATCTACCATTTCCTTTAAGCCCTGATGACATCCATTTCTCCTCTCCTGGACACGTGGCGACGTTACATTTTCCAGCCGGTTCCTCCCCACCCTCCCGGCATCTTTGGTTATATTAGGTCATTGGGAAAGTCATGGCACATTTTTCTATGTAAAAATACGTCATAACTTTCCCAGCAACCCAATATAATCAAGACCTTTTGCCAAGAGAGCGTGAGTGGAAGCACTATGGTCTACTGCCACAATGAGGCCTTCAAAGCAACAGCAGTGACAAGTCTTCTTACTGCTCCTTCAATTGGAATGTGGAGGCGATGTTCTGCCTTGAACACACAGACCATGACAGAACTCTACCTGGGAGAGCCACATGAGGGAGAGCGCCTGGGCCCCGAATAACCACATGGAAGAGAGCTTCCACTAACCTAGTATACTTTCTTTTAAATGTTACATGAGTAAGAAATTACCTTCTTGGAGACCAGCAGTTAGCATAATGGCTATGTCGCTGGACTCCCATGTAGTCAACTGTGGTTCAAGTCCCAGACCTGGTGGCTTAAACTCACACCGGGCGTGTGTGGGTGTGTGCCCAAGATCCCGAGAGGAGAATGGAGAAGGGATTGTGGCGTGGCCATCCCTACTGGGGGATGATTTCTCGCTTTCTATTTCTCTGTCTCTCTCTGTCTTTCTGGCGAGCGCACGCGCCCTATAGCAAAAAAAGAAACTATCTTCTTGTTCTCCAAAGCATGGAACGAGAGGGGAGGTATCTGTTTTAGAGCTTACCCTGCTCTGACCAATACAGCTCGTATTTTCTGATTTCTCCAGGAAAGAAAAACAGCCAATGACACAGATCTAAAGTAACGAACAAGAACTGACTAAACAAGCTGATATATCCATAAAGGATTTTACTATAGGAAGTCAGATAACCTGGTTAGGGTGCCTCATTTTGTCTTTGTACTAAAAAGAGTTTGTTAAGAAAAAGGACAGAGAACTGGGGATACCTTTACGTCTGGGGCATTGTCTTTAAATCGCTCAGCCACCCTTTGCCTCTTTTGTCCTGGCTTCCATCAGCCCCTCACTGACTGCCTCCTTCCAGGTCTTCCTGCCTCCATGTCCTACTCCCTTGCTAGCTCTCCTACTCACCATGCAGCTGACACCGGTACCCTTTCCGCACGCACTTTCTGCTCCTACTGGAAAACTTGCAAGTGGTTCCTAATTCTTAGGACTACATTTTTCATTCCTTGGTTAGATACAATGTGTCTTACAACTAGGCCTCAAATACTTTCACTATCTTACTTCTAAGAATATATACATATATATACACACATATACACATGTTCAGTATAAATATGTGTGTGCGGATATTTGTTGTTTATCTCAGAATCGTGTCTTTAAACAGCAACCCAGAGATGCTGACACTGGACCAGCCCTTGGAGATGAGGTTCCTATTTATAAGTGAGGAGCTCCAGTTTTATAGGTGAGGGGCCGTATGTTTGGATAACAGTCTATCCCCCAAAGGTTCACATTTTGAAACGTGGTCCCAGGCATAATGATGTTGGGAGGTAGTGACACCTTTACGAGGTGAGGCCTAGTAAGCAGTGACTTGAGGGCATCACCCTGTGAATGGGTTAATGCTGTCTCTTAAGACCCAGTGAGGGACCAGCAGTTGTCGTAATGGCTATGTCGCTGGACTCCCATGTAGTTGACCGCGGTTTAAGTCCCGGACCCGGTGGCTTAAACTCACGCTGGGTGCGTGTGCGTGCGTGCCCAAGATCTCAAGAGGAGACTGAAGGAGAAGGGATTACAGTGTGGCCATCCCCCCCGGGGGGTGATTTCTCGCTTTCTGTCTCTCTGTCTCTCTCTGTCTGTCTGGTGAGCGCATGCGCCCTGTAGCAAAAAACTCTCCAAAAAAAAAAAGACCAGTGACCCAGTGAGTTCTCACTGAGGAGTCAGTTCTCAAGAGAAAGGTTGTGACGAAGAGGTGGCTGCCTCAGGTCTCTCTGCACTCTCCCGCCATCTTCTCTGCTCCTGTCTGCATGCTGTGACGTAGCCAGCCTGATGACAGTGCCAGGCCTTTAGACATTCTGACCACCAAAATGCTAAGCCAATCAATCTCTCTTTCTTAAAAAAAATTTTGTTTATTTATGTTTTGAGAGATTTTTGCTATAGGGCATGTGCACTTGCCAAAGTGACAGAGAGAGGGAAAGTGAGAAATCACCCCCTGGGGGGGATGGCCATGCTGCAATCCCTTCTCCATTCTTCTCTTGGGATCTTGGGCATGCACGCACATGCACATGTGCCCATAGTAATTTTCAAGCTGCCAGGTCCAGGACTGGAACCGTTGTCAGCCAAGTGGGAGTCTAGTCCCATAACAACTATGCCACCTGCTGGCCTCTTAATCCTATTCATCAGTGATCAGTTTCAGGTATTTCTGCTAGCCAGAGACTAGTGGACTAAGATAGCAGCCGCAGCCCAGGCTGTGGGAACCAGATGCATAGTCATAGAGGCGGGAGACCCAGGGAAGCTCCCGGCCTCTCGGACTTGGGCAATTTCTCTGACCGACCGTTCCGAGTGCTGATCCTAGCACACCGCTTACACAGCACATTATGAGTGGTCGGTGGTAGCCCAAGAGGGAAAAAAGTCACATCTTGTTCATAATTATTTTATTTTTCTCGGTTTCCACCTCTAGGAGAATGCTGATCAATTTCAATGACCTCTTTTGGTAGCACACTGGCTATCTTCACAATGGGTTGCTAAATATTTAGTAAATGTCACTAACTTAGTGACAAGAATGTCAACTATATTTCTTCATACAAGAAAGTGATAATGGGGAACTAGCAGTTAGTGTAATGGCTATGTTGCTGGACTCCCACGTAGTCGACCGCAGTTCGAGTCCCGGACCCGGTGGCTTAAAACTCACGCCGGGCGCATGTGCGTGTGTGCCCAAGATCCCAAGAGGAGAATGGTGGAGAAGGGATTGCGGCGTGGCCATTCCCCTTGGGGGGTGATTTCTCGCTTTCTGTCTCTATGTTTCTCTCTCTCTGTCTGGCAAGCGCACGCGCCCTCTAGCAAAAACCTCTCCAAAAATAAAAAAAGAAAGTGATAATGTACAATCTATTTTTAAATTTATGATTATACATTTTCCCTGCATCTGTCTTCCTTGAATTAGATCAGTAATATGGTTTGACTACAGGTTTATGACTATGAGTTTATTTATTTTAGTTTCTTGAAATTTTTCTTTAAAAAAACTTGTAACATATATTCACATATATAATCTTCCATTGTTCATTTTATTCATACAAGATTAATTGTTATCAAATGCTTAAACTGAGCTAAAAGAATCATGATCTACTGTTACTTATTAACTTATAAAAACTTTCTCACTCTAGTGACTACTCTTTAGAAAGGACATTTTAAACAGTATAAACTAACACTTTGTGTTAATACAGCTTTGAATCTTTTTTTAAAATATAGGTACCCTTTATTATTATTATTAAGTTTTTCCTTTAGGTGCATACACTTGCCGGGGAGAGACAGAGAGAGAGGGAAAGTAGGAATCCCCCCCTCCCCCCCCATCCCCAGGGGAGGGCCAAGCCACAATCCCTTCTCACTCTCCTCTCAGGACTTCGGGCACACCTCTGGCTGCCAGTCCAGGACTCCAACTGCGAACTGAACTGAGCAGTCAGCCACGCGGGGTCCAACTGTCTTAATCTCCATGCCACCTGCAGGCTCCAGTTTTAATCTTAAAAAGTTCTAGTGTTTTGGGGGCCAGCAGGTAGTGTGGTGGTTAAGGACTCCCACATGGCCGACCATAGTTTGAATCCGAGACCTGGAGGCTTGCTTTCAGTTTCCTGTTCTCTCTCTGTCTCTCACTGGTCAAACTAAAAAATAATAATAACAAAATTAAATAAATCTTTCTCTAAAAAAAGTACTAGTGTTTCACTCATCTACTCATACTGGTTATCTAAAGAGAAACCTTTGTTCCCCAGCGTGCCTTGAATCAAAGTAACTAGTATAGGCCTTTATGTAAAAGAGTTACCAAATGATGCCTTTATAATTCAGTGTTAACCTAGCACTCACTACGGGCAAAGGGCAAGTTTTATCTCCTTTAATTCTTTCAAAAAGTATTGTGATGATCTCTGCTCTTTTTTTTTTTTTTTTAATAATTCTCTCTTTTTTTTTTTTTTTTTTGTGAGGTTTTTGCTATAGGGCACATGTGCTCGCAAGACAGAGTCAGAGAGACAGAAAGCGAGAAATCACCCCCCAGAGGGGATGGCCACGCTGCAATCCCTTCTCCATTCTCCTCTCGGGATCTTGGGCACGCACGCACACGTGCCCGGCGTGAGTTTTAAGCCACCAGATTTGGGACACGAACCATGGTCGACTACATGGGAATCCAGCGACATAGCCATTACGCTAACTGCTGGTCCTGATCTCTGTTCCTTTTTAACAGATGGAAAAACGGAGAATCAGAGAGGTTAACTAACTTGCTTAAGGTCATCCGACCAATGAGTGGCAGCACTGAGATTTAAGTGTAGGCCTGCTCTGGTTTTAATCACACCTGTGAGCTGTAGTGCAAAATTTTCAAAACTGACAGAAGGGGAACAGCAGGGGAAACTTCAAAAGAACTGAGAATGAAAACTTTTAAAACTGGAATTAAAATAATTTGCAGAGGAAGAGTAAATGCAACACTTTTTCAAGGATGCCTCTGACCAAACTGTAAAAACGGGATCCCACTCATCTGCTGTTGGAAAATTTGTATTCTCTTACTAAGCAGGGGCAAGCTTTAAAATTCCTCTCCTGCCCTTTGGAGCGTTAAGTGCCCTGCACTGACACATTCATCCCTTGCTTGGTACCTCATAACTTTATCATCGTGTTGGAATTTCAAAGAGCATTAATTTAGTTATTTTAAAACACACCTCAAATTTTTGAAAACAATGTAATCTTTTCCTTGCAACTCTTCCAGAAAAACGTCTAGAATTAGGAATGGCCATGTAAGTGTTTTCACAGACAACATTTTATTCCAGTCGTGGTGTTCTCAACAACTCTCTCCCTCCCAACCAACCACACACAATCACCAAAACAACACACACCCACGACCACCTCAATGATGTGGGATGCCCCGTCCCACCACCTGGATAACACCGTACTGTTACCCTTTCGAGACCCCACGAAGGATCAATGGAGTACCAAGACCCGAGGAAGACTTCGCAGGGGGACTAGCATAAACCTGAAGCGCTGCTTTGCAGGTACGCAGTTGCAAGCACTGTCGGTTACACTACAAGTAACATGCATTCTGTTCCCTATAAGGAAAAACCAGAAACGCAGATGCACCCTTTCACGCTAACAGCGGTTTTCACTTATTTTCAGAAGTGAGTGGGGGGTGCGCTGACATATCCTCCAGAGGGAGGTGCCAGTCCTGGCACCGCCGAGCGCGCGGGGAATCCGCCGGGTGCCGGAAACAGCGGAGCCGGGAGGAGCGGAGCGCGCTTCCCAGGGAGGCGGGCGGCGGCGGGGGACGCGCGGGCGCGGTGGGGCCGGGAGCCGCCCGGGCGGGGAGGGCTGGGCCGCCGCAGCTCGGTCTGTGCGGCCGCCCCGGGTCGCGCTCTTACCTCGCAGCCCGCGCACCAGCCTCTCGGCCCAGGCCACGCGGGGCGGCTGCCCGTCCAGGGGGAGGTGGCGATGCAGCGGGTCCCCGCCGCCGGCCGGGCTGGGGCTCGGCGGCCCCTGGTCCTCTCGCCGGCGCCTCCCGCTCGGGGGGCCAGCGCCGTGGAAGCCCCCCAGCCCCCGGCCACGGACTCCGGTGGAGCCCACGGCCGAGGAGGAGACCGACCTCCGGCTGCCCGGGCGCCACTCCACGTCCATCTCCACCACCATTCCCCCTTCCTCCCCTTCCACCTCCTCCTCCAGCTCCTCCTCCTCGGCCTCGAAGCCCGGGTTGTCGCGGCTCCACGCCTGCCTGGAGCACGACGAGAGCGGAGGGGAAGGGGAGGCCGAGGCTCCGGCCGGGGGGTCCCGCGCGGCCGCCTGCCGGATGCGCTCCATCTCGATCTCCAGGCCCCGCTGCTCGCGGAGGCCGCCCGGCCCGGCGAGGCCGGCGCCCACGGCGGTGCCGCCCGCCATCAGCCGGCCGGGGCCGGGCGCTCGGGGCGCGGACGGCCGCCTGGGGTCCCCGGGCTGCACGCGGCTGGAGTGCACCATCGCGGTCACCGGGGCCGGGCGCCGCGCTCGGCCCTGCCCGCCGCAGGAGCCATGTTCCTCCTCCCAGCCCGCCGCCGCCTGCTCCCGCCCCCGGCCCCGCCGCCCCACGGCCTCGCCCGCCCCCCGGCCCGCCCCCCTTGCCCGGCCTCGCCTGCCTGGCCCAGCGGCGCCGCACGCTGCAGGGGGAGGCGCGAGGAAGCCGGCCCGGCGGAGCACTCGCCCTGCAGCCCTGGCCCGCGTACCGGGAGGAGCCGGGCCCGGTGGGCGCCCACGTTCCATCGCGGAAGGCCCGGGAGGACGGGAGTCAGCGACCGAACAGCTGCGGGGAAGGGCTGCCCGAGCTGTCGCTGCAGCCTGGCCGCTGGATAGCGCTGGGGCGCCGGTCACCGCCAGCCACTCCTGCCTCGACTTGCCGACGTGCAGAGCGAGAAGACCCTCTTGTGGGTGGGATGGTCAGGGAGGTCCAGCCCAAGCTGAGTCCCCCGCAGGGGCAAAGAAACCTTTCCTGCATTCGGAAACTACCAGCGAACCGCAGGCGGCCTCTCCGGTTCTGCTGCGTTGGGGACAGTTCCCTCGGCCTTTGGTTGGCCCCTGTCTACATGTTGTGAGGGTCCTGGGGACTCTCGGGCTCCTGGTGCGCCACCGTGCTCTGATCACCCGGGTACCAGCACGGGCGACCCAGTGACAGAATCCTACAGCAAGCCCTCGACCCGGAGCGTGACTCTGCTCTTGACAACCATCTAACTTGATGCTCAACCCCCCACCCCTCCCCCCCACCCCCCGCGACTGAACTTCTTCCCCCATCCCAGACTAAATTTCTTAGCTTTCCCCTCCTGTTTAAACCTGCTTCCCGCCCTGTGCACATCCCCCCCCCCCCCCCCACCCCCCCGTTTTGATCCTCGGTGTGCTGCCCCTCACTGTCCCCGCCTCTGCTCCCTGATGGCCTCACCTGACTCCTCTCCGCCTACACCTCACCTTCCCGAGGCTGGGGTGCTTCTGCCAGACAGATGCCTCTCTGTGATCTCTGTTTCTCATTCCATGGGCCTTGTCTTCTGTCATATCAGATCTTCTGACAAGTGACCTCGCTCAGTTCCACCTCTAAGCTCCACTGCTGGTCCCCACTGTTTCTCACTTTCTGATCCAAAGCTGCTGATTTGTCACCGGGATGCCTAGACAGCTCTGCGGGCTGCCAGCAGCTTACAGGATAAAAGCTAATGTCAGCGGTGTGGCCTGGGAAGGCTTTGCAGTCTGCCCCTGTATCCCTGCAGTGACCAAGTTCCAGAGACTGTGATCGACACAACAGAAATGCATTTTCTCACAATTCTGGAGAAGTCTGAGGTCAAGGTGTGGTGGAGTTCATTTTTTCTGAGGCCTCTCCTGGCCATCTCTGGACCATCCGTGGTCTTTATGCTGTGTATGTCTTAATCTCTTCTCAGAGAGAGACAGTGAGAGGGAAAAGTGAGAAATCATCCCCCAGAGAGGGATGGCCATGCCACAATCCCTTCTCCCTTCGCCTGAGATTTTTGAGCCCACATCACACATGCTCCCCGAGATTTTCAAGTGGCCAGGCCTGGCACTCAGACTGTGGTTGGCCCTGTGGGAGTTCAGCACCTTAGCCACTACACCATCTGCTGGCCTCCTGGTTGCCCCTTTGAGACCCTGTCTCCACGTATGATGTTGTGAGGTTGGAGGGTCAGGGTTTCGACACATACCTTGTTAGGAAGATAATTCCGCCAGCAGCAGCTCTTAATCCACTTCTCTAGCATGGTCTCCCACCTACACGCCCACCTGGGCAGGGTGCTCGCTGCTTTCCTCCCCGTTCCTGTTTGCGTAATTATGGGCCCCCATCCCTGATGCTGCCATTCGCTTACTGAGGTGTCTGTGTCCTTCACCCAACTGCAAGCTTCCCAAAGGCAGAGCCGGCCGGAGCGGGGTCCAGAGCACAGGCCTGGGTCATGTCATTCCTCAAGTCATTCTGAAGACATTTCCCATGTAGAGGTTGGGCCTCTGAAGCAGCATGGCATACAGCCTCACTTCCAAGAGAAGACAGACGAAAAGCACCCATGTTACAATCCTGGGACCGAGTTACGTGGCCTGTCAGCCGAGGAGCCTCTAGAGAGGAGGATGCCCTGAAGAGCCCGACCAGCACTGCGTAGTCAGAGGATTCTCCACCACCCCCGAGTAGTATTTGTTCATTTTATTTATTATTTTTTTTTTTTTAAAAAAAGGAATTGTTCCTTTTTTTATTTATTATTATTATTATTTTAATTGGACCAGAGAGAGACAGATGGAAAAGGAGAAAGCAAGCTGCCAGGTCTAGGACTTGAACTGTGGTTGGCCATGTGGGAGTCCAGCTCCTCAACTACCATGCAACCTGCTGGTGCCTATTATTATTATTTTTTTATTTGCTATAGGCCATGTACACTCCCCAGAGTGAAACACATATGTATAGAGAGAAGGCGAGAAAACAAGCCGCCAGGTCCAGGACTCGAACTGTGATTGCCCATGTGGGGGTCAAGTGCTTTAACCACCACTCCACCTGCTGGCCCCAACTCAGAGGATTCTTAACAGCTGTGTAGCAAGAGTAGAGCAAAGCCTGAACAAAAGTACGGAATCAGAGCCTGAGAGTCCTCTGTGGAATAAGTCTCCTCAGTGGTTTAAAAATGTGATCTGAAGACCTCCAGCCTCACTTGGGGGCACTTGTTAAAATGATAGATTCTGGGTTTATACTCCAACCTTCCTGATCTGGAAACTAGGATTTCAAACTTGAAATCCTGAATCTTGCTGATGGATTCTAGGATCCTGTGAGGGAAACACTAAGCTGTTCCAAGCAGAAGAGTTTCCCTAATCATCTCCCCCATATTCCTCTGCTTCCTTTTCAACAGTGATCCCATCTGGAACCCCAGACCTAGACGGAGGCCCGTGGTCCTTGAGTCAGACCTGTTTTCTGGCTGGTGCCTGTAGTGTTCTCACGCATAGCGAGGGCCCCAGAGGCAGACAGGGGTTTAGAATTTTTAAGAGTTTGTTTCTTCTGAGAGAGAGAAAGAGTGAGACCACCCCCAGCCTTCAGGCAGCTTCAGATCATGGGCAAGTGTGTGCCCAACATACTCAGCAATATTTCTGGACTTCCTTGGGTTCAAATTCTGTGATTTATCATCATTTTAGTTAGAATGAACAAAATACTATTTGGATAGATTCTTTGATGAGTTATATTCTCATCGGACAGGTACACACACCCTGAATTTAAGTAACAATAGGAAGGAGAACACTATATTGTATCAAGCCAGTAGTGAGGCTGTACAAAGTCCACCTCTTAGTGTCATGATGGACGCGCAAAGAAGCCATTTTAAAAGGCAACCTTAAAATGGCTAATTCTGTCTAATTTAATACTTAGTGTCACCACACCTCTAATTTTTGTATGATTGGAATTGCTTGTTTCCTGCTTTGCTTTTATTTTCCAGTGTGAGCTGATGAAACAGACATGAGCTGAAGTTGCCATTGGTCCCAGTCCCCACCTTCCAGAGGAAATCCAAAAGGCGATTCTGGCCTGCATGGTGTTGCTCAGCAATTCACCCAAACAAACAGGTCTGCTTTTTTTTTTTTTTTTTTCCCCAGTTTTTATTTATTCAAGTAGGATTTTACCACTTGATAGCTGAAGTCCTTAGACGAAAATTGGCATTTTGGCGGTGTAAGAAGAACTGCTAGCCATAGTGGAACTTTCACTTTATATTATTTCTCACTTTACTGTCTAATTAGACAAGGCGAGGGTTTGTGGCATTCTCTTTCGTGTCTCGATTTTGGTTTGGATTGGGCTGGATATGTCTCTGTCTCTGTGGAGGTAGTCTTGACACCATCGCTGGGTGGCACTGACTTCTCTACCTCAGTTTCTTTCTCTTTTTTCTTTAAGAATTATTTATTTATTATCATTATTTTTCCAATTTGATGAGAGAGAGAGAAAGAAAGAATGAGAAAGCAAGCTGCCAAGTCCAGGACTCAAACTGTGGTCAGCCATGTGGGAGTTTAGTGCCTTTAACCACCGTATCACCTGCCAGCCCCCTCTACCTGTTTCTTTCTTTGAATGATGAGGTTAAATACCCCTTACAAGTCCCCTGTGGAATTTCTGGGGAAGATTAACGAGGCAATATAAACTGATTGGCTGAACATTTATTGAGTGTCTTTGAGCAGCCAAGCACTATGTTGGATTCTAGGGAGACAAAGATAAGGTGTGATTCTCACTTTCAGGGGATCAAGTTTTTATAAACAGATTACCTGGAAACCCTTATATCACTCCCAATCCCTGAAATATACCACATGAAGACTTTCTAGACTCAGTGCTTCCTAGAATCTTCCTTAGCCATGATCCTGGCCCTCACCCAGATGTATGCCTCTCTATCCTGTAAACCTTTACGCAACACTTACCGTCTCATATTGAAAATAGGGGTTAACCTAGTGGTCTTCTTCAATGGCACGTAAGCTCCGGAGAGCAGAGATCCTGGTGTACTGGGTTGTGTTTTAGCCGCTCAGCAGCCAGTCCTCTTTCTTTCTTTCTTTTTAAAGAATCATTTATTAATTTTTATTTATTATTTGAAAAACACAGAGACAGAGAGAGGGAAAGTGAGAAAGCAAACCGCCAGGTCTGTGACTCAAACCTTGGTTGGCCACGTGGGGGTCCAGCGCCTTACCCACCACACCACCTGCTGGCCACACACCAGTCCTCTTTCTTTTTTTTTTTTAAAGAATTATTTTATTTAACTTTTATTTATTATTATATCATTATTATTTTTCAGTTTTCAGAGAGAGACAGAGAGAGAGAGAGAGAAAGTGAGAAAGCAAGCCACCAGGTCCGAGACTTGAACCGTGGTCGGCCATGTGGGAGTCCAGCACCTTTAACTGCCCCCAGCCCACACCAGTTCTTTCTAAAGATAATAGTAACTAGTTTTCTTAGGGAATGACCCTCCCCCATTCTGAGTCTACGTGTGCGTATCTCAGGTGTGGCTGGCACTCCCCCTGGCCCCCAAAGGGATGCGTGTTCCCTCAGGCGTGGCCAGTCAGAGCACTGTGGCCCCATGGCTTCTGAAATGGTATTTAACAATGAGTTCGGCCTTCAGTTCTGTTTAACTAAAGTCAGGCCAGAATAATTTTTTTTCCAGTTGTTGGAAATGAAAAGTTTGTCTTCCCAATTACATTGCAAGTTGTAAGAATATAAATCCAGACAGGCTGGCAGCCAAAATGTTAACAATCAGGGGAAAAATGGAATCATCATATATATACAAAAAATATATTTGTGAAGACTAGAAGAAAACCCAAATTGAAGGAACATTTGGATACCATGCTATTTTTTTTTTCTTTTTTTGGAGAGGTTTTTGCTATAGGGCGCGTGCGCTCGCCAGACAGACAGAGAGAGACAGAGAGATAGAAAGCAGGAAATCACCCCCCAGGGAGGATGGCCACGCTGCAATCCCTTCTCCTCCATTCTCCTCTCAGGATCTTGGGCACGCACGCACACGCGCCCGGCGTGAGTTTAAGCCGCCGGGTCCGGGACTCGAACCGCGGTCGACTATGTGGGAGTCCAGCGACATTACACTAACTGCTGGTCCCGATACCATGCTATTTCAAGAACATTATGAAATATATTTTTACCAGTGCCCTCTCCTAATTTTGTTGGATACAGATAGGAAATTTATCATCTATGTCTTTATTCAAGTTCACAGGAATATTGAACAATTTAGGGCCAAGAACAGAGCTCTTTGGAATACCGCATGAGCCTTTTCAAATCAGCAGCTCTAATCTATTCATTAATACCTTTTCTTTCTTTTTCTTTTAAGGATTATTTAATTTATTATTATTACTTTTAAGTTTGCTATAGGAAACATTCACTCACCAAGAAGAGAGAGAGAGAATGAGAGAGAAAGTGGGAAAACAAGCCACTAGATCTGGGCCTCAAACCATGGTTGGCCATGTGGGAGTCCAGCACCTTAACCACCGTGACACCTGCTGGCTCCACATTAATACTCGTTCAGTGTAGTTATTAAAAAATTTTTTTTGAATTCAACTGTTCTTTCACTGTCCTCAATTCTTCCAAACGCTTACCTTAATTGTTTTTTCAAATGTCTATCATGTCAACATGAATGAGGCTTACAGACATCCCAGATGAAGCCGACTTTCCAGAGAACCTGGTTTATGTCCGTCTACTCCAGTCTCAGGTATGATTAGAGCACAAAAGAAATGGTCCTTGCTTACGAGACATTTGTTATTCACAGACAACGCATTGAACCAGTAAGAGCTTCATGACACTCCTCTGGGAAGATGTTTTGTTTCGTTTTATTTCAAATATAGATTCTGGAGGAGCCTAACTCTTAGAGATTCTGTTTCACATATGTCTTAGGTAGGTCCTAGGAGCAAAGAGGTAGACAAAGACCAAGTTTTTTTTTTTTTTTTTTTTTAAGAATTATTTATCTATTTAATTAAAAATTTTTTTTAGTTTGATGAGAGAGAGAGAGAGAGAGAGAGAGAGAGAGAGAGAGAGAGAGAGAGAGAGAGAGAGAGAGGAGAAGAGAGAGAAAGGGAAAGTGAGAAAGCAAGCCACTAGGTCTGGGACTCGAACCACAGTTGGCCATGTGGGAGTCCAGCGTCCCCAGCTACCATGCCACCTGCTGGCCCCCAAAGACCAAGTTTTTATGACATAATTTGAACCCTTGAATTAATACTCATTGAAGGTAGGTCTGCCTCTGGACTCCATGAGCCAAAAATGTCTTTTTGATGAATTATTATTATTTACTTTTTAGATTCTTGCCGTGGGGTAGCAGAGACAGCGGCAGTGAGAGGGAAGGTGAGAAATCACCCCCTCCCTAGAGATTACAGTGTGGTCAGCCCCCCTTGGGGGGATGCATTCTCACTTTCTCTCGCTGTCTCTGGTCAGTGCACATGTCCTGTAGCAAGAATTTTAAAATGTATTTTTGCTATTTATTTACTAATATAATAACCTTTCACCTTTGTACTTTTTTTTTTTTTGTAAGTTAGTGACTATCAAATCTCTAGTTAAAAGCACCTCTTTTCTTTTGGAATTATGAAATAATTTGTGGGGTAATATTCTGAGACAGGTGGTTAACTGTTTCCAATCATTATTTGAACAATGACTTTAACATTCATTAGGGATCATTCACTAAATCAATGAGTACATTATGGATTACAAAATGACTTTTTTTTTTTTTTTTTTTTTTTTTTAAGTTTTTGCCAAACAGACAGAGAGAGAGGGGGAAACCCTCCAGGAGGGATGGCCGTTTCGTAATTTCTTCTTCTCCATTCTCCTCGTGGGATTTTGGGCTTACACGCACATGTAAGCCTGGCACATTTTCCCAAGTCACTGGGTCTGGGACTCACCACTCTGCCGGTCACGTGGGATCCAGCTGCCTTAAGCTCCTCGGGTGGCCCAGTGATTTCGGCTGGCCCAGTGATGTCCTAATTTTAGCATTTCTTCTACATTTATTACTGGTATTCATGTGTAGACAACTTTCCTCCTTTGTTTTTCTTTCTTTGTCTTTGTTCATGATAGAACATGTGCTTGCACGGGAGAATGGGAAAGAGGGAGGGGGCATCTTTCACGGGGTCTGGTCACGCTGCGGTCTCTCCCCTCCAGCCTGCAGCTCAGGGGATCGTGAGCACTCTGCTGTGTGCCCTGCTTCTTTCAGACCTAGCTGAGGATTCGAACTGAAGTCACCATGTGAGATCTAGCTTCTCTTGAGCAGTTCACTACGGCTGTGCCAGAGAGTCAAACTGAGTTTCCCTTTTATAGACTTTCTTTCTTTCTATTAGTATCACTATACAGTAGTGAATATTTATTTATTTATTTATTTATTTATTTTTTGCCATATATTGTTTGCATTCACTGGAGAAAGGGAGAGAGAGAGAGAGAGAAAGAGAGAGAGAGAGAAGAGAGAGAGAAGGAAAGTTAGAAATCACCTCCCGCCCCCAGGGAGGATGGCCATATTGCAATCCCTTCTCCATTCTCCTCTCTGGATTTGGGGCACACATGCACACAGCCTGGTGTGTTTTATATGCCACCAGGTCTAGGGCTTGAACCACGATGTTGGTCACAAGGAATCCAGTCACCTTAACCAGTGTGCCACCTGGCTGGTAATGGGATTTAAAAAAATTGGATCTGTTATACTTCACTACTGTCACTATTCCTTTTACCGTCCAGAGTGGCCTCTTTTGATCAGCAGAATCCCCCTTCAGGTCTGCTGCTTGCCCCTTGGATATTGGATAGATCCTTGCAAGAACAGGAATCAGCCTTCCCCCTAGGGAATCTGTGCCAGCTGTGGGTTTACTGCTCCTTGCTCCAAATCCGTGCGTCTGCCCTGCGCTGCGACACTGCGGTGGCCCTGTGCACACCGTCCTTTGCCAGCTGGCGCCATGGGCGGTGTTGACAGTAGAGGGCACTCCAGGGACGCTGCAGGAAGCTAGCTTCTCACGCTTTTCCTGGCGACGTCCGTCCTCCCTCTCCTTGCTTCCAAGGCGTGGCTGCCAGTGTTGGGGCTCAGAACGTCCACCGGTGGCTCGCGCTCTCTAGCCGGTTTCCTGCTCCCGGTGGTCGTGCTCCCCAGGTTCCTGCTCCCAGGCTGGATCTGCTGGCACCCCAGCTGTGGATCAGCTCTGACCCAGGACAGTGCGCAGGCTTCTCCGCACCCTGGGCTGCAGCTGCGTCCTTTCCAGCACAGTCTGAACCTCAGCTTTGGAAGAGGGCCCTTCCCTGCACCGGCCCCCAGTATTCTTAAAGTCCTCTCATCCTCTCGGGTTAACTTCCTGTTGTTAGTTAATAATTCTTTATGTTAAAATTTCTCTGTTCAAATTACTGATGTGTTTCCTGTCTTCTCAATGAACCCTGACGAATAGAAAGGTGGTACGGGAAATGGTCTTTGCTGGTGCCATCATTCAAAGATATGATTTCAGCACATCTTGGCTTTGAGTCATGCCCTTGGCTTTGAGAACAGTGCTAAATGGGATGTCTGTGCAGTATTTTACAGCATGTGGGGACCACTCAGTTAATCCGGCTGACTCCTGCGGTTGCCTGTGGTGAAGTGCTAGGAGGAGAAACTCTCCTGAGAGCCCAAGGGACCACTGTGCACGTCTACGAGGCCTGTACCATGTTCTTCTTGTGGTTAGGAAACCATTTCCCACACCCAGCTCTAAGTGGTTCATTCAGGTATTTGCCTAGTATTTTTATAGACAGTTTCCTTTTACATTTAGATCTCTGGTTTATTTGGAGAGTATTTTGATAATGGTGAGAGATATGGATTCGGTTTTCTCATGCATGTCCAAATGGAGAGCTAGGCATGCAATATCATTTATTTGAAAGTTCGTCTTTGGGCCCGTAGGTGGCGCGGAGGTTCAGGCAGCTGGATTTCACATGACCTACGTGTGGTTAGTCTTGAACCTCATGGCTGGAAAATCACTCTGGGTGCATGTGCGTGTGTGCTCACCCAAAATCCTGGGGGGAGAATGAAGGAGAAGGGACTGCAGTGCATTCTCCTCTAGGAGCTGATTTCTCGCTCTCTTACTCTCTCTTGTGAGTGCACGTGTCCTACAGGAAACTAAAATAAACAGAGAGATAAAAGTCCATCTGTCCAAAGTGATCTCAGATACCACCTTTCTCATACATTGATTTCAGTATGTACTTGGCTCTCATGTTTCTGGACTTACTGTTCTCTTCCGCTGATCTGTCTATTTATGTGCCAGTTCCCCAATTTTTTTTTTTTTTGAGAGGTTTTTGCTATAAGGCATGTGCGCTCGCCAGAAAGACAGAGAGAGACAGAGAGACAGAAAGCAAGAAATCATCCCCAAGAGGAGGATGGCCACATTGTAATCCCTGCTCCTCCATTCTCCTCTCGGGATTTTGGGGACTCATACACATGCACCCAGCATGAATTTTAAGCTGCCAGGTCCAGGACTTGAACCACGGTTGATTACATGGGAGTCTGGTGATGCAACCATTACACCATCTGCTGGTCACCCAATATTTTTGTTGTTGTTGTTTCTTTACAGAGATTTTTGCTATAGGGCATGTTCACTCACCTGAGAGTCAGAGATAGAGAGACAGAAAGCAAGAAATCACTCCTAAGTGGAAGATGGCCACACTGTAATCCCTTCTCCTCCATTTTCCTCTTGAGATTTTGGGCACTCATACACAACTCATACATACGCACCCAGCATGAGTTTTAAGCTGACAGATCTAGGACTCGAACCGCAGTTGACTACGTGGGAGACTAGCGACATAACCATTATGCCATCTGCTGGTCCCCCCCCCCACAATGTTTTTGTTAGAGAAGCTTCATATTATGTTCTAGTATTTGTTAGGACTAGTCTTTTTTTTTTTATTGTTTTTACTTTTCAGACTTTTCCTTCATAGTCTTGAATGCTTATTTTTCCATATGATCTTCAGAATTAGCTTGCATAGCTTCAGGGAAAAAAGCTCACTTTTACTTTTGTTGTAATCATATTTCATTTATCTATTACTTGGGGGAGAATTGATATTTTTATGGTATTAAATAGACTTATACAAAAACAAATAATGTTTTTCCATTTGTTCAAGTCTTCTTTTTTGGCTTTCAGAAGTCTCGTACAGTTTTCTAATACAGTTTTACTCATTTTCTATCAGGTATTTTATCCTTTTTTTCTGTTTTTGTATTAAATTACATATATCTTCAAAAGGGTTACTGTTTGAATTTTTAATTGATGTTTCATGTACATTTTATATCCTATTATCTTACAGAATTTATTGTTATTTTCAGTATTGATGCTCTGTTTTCTCAAATGTTTCTCATCAAGGATGATCCTTGGACCAGTCCCGTGGCCTGATAGTTAAGGAAAATGGATCCTACATGTCTAACCATGTAGTTTCAATTGCAGCTCCGGCAGTTTGAAAACATGCTGGGTATATGTGTGCCCCAAATCCTGACAGGATGGAGAAATGGAGAAAGGAATGTGCATGGTAATGCCCCACTGGGGGGTGTTATCTCCCTTTTCCTCTCTCTCTATCCTTCTAGCAGAAAAAAAAAAAAAGGAAAGAAAGTTGATGCTTGTTTTTAGGCTGAGGTAAAAAATATTTCACCGTGTTAAAGAAATGTTTCTTACATTTTATTTTATTTTATTTCATGAAACCAAGGATAAATGTTGAAATTTGTCCCAGGCTATCTTACAGTTTATTATTTACTGGCAATTTTTTTCCCTTCCTTTATCATTATTCACTGTGGGGGATTATATTTCATTAGCCTATCAATATTGGGTTTAACCATGCTTTGAACAATTGAATTTGGTTAAAAGTATGAATGTGTTGGTTTTGAGCCAACACATTGTACCTTTCTAGTCACTCCTCTACCATCAGAAAAACATGCCCTGGTTAACTGCTGATCGCAGATTGAGAGATATATGGTGACCTGAATCCATCCTGCAGCTTTAAGTACAACCACCCTGGCCAACCCATACAGGTTGGTGAGCAATCAAAGTAAATATTTAAATTTGTAAGCCACTGAGATGTTGGGAATGTTTGTTACTCATCATTTCCACAGCAAGAGCTGACTAATACAAACTCCTTTCCAACATCAATAGATCTAATCATATGACATTTTTCTCCTTAGATCTATCTAGAAATATGATAAATTGTAAGAATGAATTCAGTAATATTCAAGCATCATTGTCTTGGAATAAACCTTCTTGATTATGATTGATGGTCAAACTTGCTCTTGGATTCTATTTGCTGGTATTATAGTTAGGATTTTTCCTTTGCTAGTAACAAGTGAGACTAGTCTGGAGTTTTGTGTGAATGTATATTTGTGCTTTTGCAATCTTTTTCAGGTTTGGGTGTCAAAGCTATACTTTCATTGAAATAATTTGAGAGTTTTCCTTCTTTTTGTCTTCTGTTACAATTTAAATTACTTTGGTTGATTTGGTATATTCTATTTTACAGGAAAATTATTCCATTTATTTAGGTTTTCCATTTGATTTGTATAGAACTGTGCAAAGCAGTTTCTTTTGATTTTTACAATTTGCTTAGTTTCATTGATTATATCTTCACTTTTATCCCTTGTGTTTTCTACTTTTTTCCCCCTGTATTAGCTTAATTAATGGTTTATGTATTTTGTTGATTTTTTAAACAAAGCACTAGCATTTGACTTACTTGTTTCTATTTTCCTATTCTCTACCTCATGACTTTTAAAATTTATTTAAGTTTTTCAAAATTAAATTAAATTAAAATTCTTTTACTTTAATAAATTATTTATTTTAATTTGACCAGAGAGGGATAGAGAAAGAGAGAGAGAGGGAAAGTGAGAAAGCAAGCTGCACTGGACTCGAACAGCGCTTAGCCACGTGGGAGTCCAGTGCTCTTAATTACCATGCCACTTGCTGGTACCCAGCTCGTGACTTTTAGAAAAAAAGATTTATTTAATTTTTAATTTTTTATTATTATTATTAGTTTTTAGTTTGACCAGAGAGAAAATGAACACTCTTAATGCGGTCTTTTCATGACGAGATCTCCTTCCCCCCAGCTCCTCGCAATGCTGGGCACTGCCCAGCATATTTTCCAGACTAACCCGGGATCCAAGCTGTGGTCACCACATGACTCTGGTCCTGCAGGATGCTAGCATTTCCTCTGTGTCATGACAACCAGGCCAGCTCCTGTTTTATTGACAACAAATTGGCTCAACCAGAAACTGCAGAGTTGACTTTGCAGGCTCTAGACTGCTTTCTATTAAACCAGGACAATCATTGAAGTGGCTACAATTTTACAATTTCCTGGAGAATTGTAGGAAACCAAATAAGAAAAGGAACTGACACCATCGGACATTATTTTTGAGATACAAGATTTATTCACATCAACAAAAATAATCACAACAAAATATATACTAATTAAAAAAAAACCAAAAGATTATAGTGACATAAAATGTTATACTCTTTTTTAAGTGTGTAAAAGTATTTTGTTTCTACATACATTTCTATTCATAAAAGAACGAACAAACAAAAACGCAGTGATCATTTGCATTCTACCTACGGAAAGAACACAGACAACACTCTAAACTTTTAGTTTACAAGGGTGTGACCACAAAACCACAAACTAAATCTAATGATCAGCATCCATATACATTCATCCGCTAAGCTGAGAGATATACTTGATATTCTCTCTCACCCAGCTATACTGGATCTTTTTCTTCTTACTAAAAGCAAAGTAAAAAATTATATGTTTTTTTCCTCTTCTTAATTGACCTCAGAAGACGCGCTATCTAACTCATGAGAAACGCGAAATTTCAGGTTTTTATCCTCTTCCTGACTCTTAGAGTTTAGGACTAGCTTGTCTTCATGACTAAGAAATTCACGGCTGTGGAACTCATGGCTGACTTTGGCACTTTCCTGACTATCGATCACGTCCGAGTGCTCGTTGCTCTCCACGCTGGCCTTCTGCTTATAGCGCTTGGCCTGTTCGCGGCTGTGGGTTTCCACACTGTGGTCATCCAGCTGGCTTGTTTCCTGACTGTCTTTCCCACGGCTGTCCCAGTCAGAAGGCACGTGCAGGGCCCGGGCGATGGGGATGGTCTTGTGCTCGTCATCCAACTCCTTGCTTTCCAGGTGTGAGGCAAGGTCCTCCTCGGTAGCATCAGGGTACTGCATCACAGAACAGACGGAAGAAGGATTATACGAGCAGCTGAGAACGGGAACATTGCAATCCTTTGCTGCGCTCTAACTTTCGGGCCAACTTGTACTGAAGCCTGTCTAAATCTGGCTGAAGCAATACCTGCACGTTACTTTGTTGTTTCCTAGGTCCTTTCACATAAGATGTCTCCTTCAGTTTAATAGGAATCTCACTCGTCTATGTAATGAAACCCTGAGATGGAGATTTCATTACTATGTTTTACATAAAAGTTAAGTGAATTAAAAATAAAAAGTAAAGGTAATAGCATAATGGCTACGCTAGGTCAAATCCAGATTCTTTTTTTTCTGGAGAGGATTTTGCTATAGGGCACATGCGCTCACCAGAAAGACAGAGAGAGACAGAGAGATAGAAAGCGAGAAATCACCCCCCGGGGGGATGGCCACGCCGCAATCCCTTCTCCTACTTTCTCCTCTTGGGATCTTGGGCACACACACACACGCTCCCGGCGTGAGTTTAAGCCACTGGGTCCGGGACTCAAACCGCGGTGGGCTAACATGGGAGTTCAGCGACATAGCCATTATGCTAACTGCTGGTCCCAAATCCAGATTCTTTGACTATAGATTTGGTATAATCTGCACTCTACAATTCCTCCTAGGTCTTTAACTTCAAAATATCATCATTATATTTTGAAAATAATTGCTTTTCCAAAGTCCTTTTTGGCTCTAAAAATAGTGAGTAGAATAAATGTTTGAAAGCCAGGATTTGGAAAAATAGAATTATGTTTGAGAGATGATATTAGAGAAAAATTACATGGACTTTTTCCTTTTTTTAAGGTTTTTGCCATAAGATGCGTGCACTTGCCAGAGAGAGAGAGACAGTGAGAGGGAAAGTGAGAAGTCACCCCTCCAGGGGGGATGGCCACGCTATAATCCCTTCTCCACTTTTCTCTCAAGATTTTGGGCATGCACGCACACACACCCAGTGTGATTCTCAAGCTGCCAGGTCTGGGACTCAAACCATGGTCAGTCATGTGGGTTCCAGAGCCTTAACCACCATGCCACCTGCTGTCCCAAGAAATCATGTGGACTTACACAAAGATCAAGTAAAAAAAGGTTTGTATCCAATGGTCACAGAGCAGATTACTAAGAAATGCCTGCTGAATGAATGCAGGCTCTGGCTTCCTAGGTTTAAACTCTAGTCATAGTCACCAGGTCTGTCTGCCAAGGGATTTACCTGGACGTCAGACATGCGGAACGTCTTAGATTTTGACCTCACTCTGTAAACCACACTATCACCTCGGCCATCATATGTGTCCATTGTGGGGGCAGCCGGAGTAAACACTGGGGTTACTGGGACGTCAGTGGGAAAATCAGTGACCAGTTCATCAGATTCGTCAGAGTGGTGAGACTCGTCAGAGTGGTGAGAGTCATCAGGATGGTCAGTGTCGTCGGAGTCATCGGAGTCCTGACTGTCCACGTGGTCACCATCATCTTCATCATCCACATCGTCCATGTGGTCATGGCTTTCATTGGACGTGCTTGGGAGGGTCTGAAAATTAAGACGGCCAAGAAACTCAGTGTATGGGTTTTAATCTTGTCTTACTTCTGCCTTAGTCTTTCACAATCTTTCTTTTATTCCGTTTTAGAATCTTTTCATGTATACACCTCTTGGCTTTTGGGAGCTGAAGTGAGCATTTCCCAATTTCTCTTTTAACACAGGGTTAAGAGGAGTAATATTCTGAGATACTTTTCTTGTTTTCCAATAAAAAATTATTTTCAAGCCACGTATATAAATTATAACATTCATATTGATAATATTGTTCTTCCTTGTACAGATAGGGCATTATTTAGTTTATTAAATTCAATGATGCAATAGAAACTGATACATAATTGTGAAATTGATTTTTCTACCTGAAACGAGGATGCTCAGGGATCAGTGTATCTATCCAGGGATTAGAGCATCTATCTATCTATCTATCTATCTATCTATCTATCTATCTATATCTATCTATCTATATCTATCTATCTATCTATCTATCTATCTCTGATCTATCTATCTATCTATCATCTATTTTTTTAAAAGAATTATTTTATTTAACTTTATTTATTTATTTTAATTTGACCAGGGAAAGGACAGAGCAAGGGGTGGGAGTGAGAAAGCAAGCTGCCAGGTCCAAGACTTGAACTGTGGTTGACCACATGGGAGTTTAGCACCCTTAATCACAATGCCACCTGCTGGCCCCCAAAGCATCCATATATATATTTTTTTTTTTGAGAGGTTTTTTTTTCGCTATAGGGCGTGTGCACTCGCCAGACAGACAGAGAGAGACATAGAGACAGAAAGCGAGAAATCACCCCCCAGAGGGGATGGTCATGCCGCAATCCCTTCTCCTCCATTCTCCTCTCGGGATCTTGGGCACGCACGCACACGTGCCTGGCGTGAGTTCTAAGCCACCGGGTCCGGGACGCGAACCGCGGTCGACTACGTGAGTCCAGCGACATAGCCATTACGCTAACTGCTGATTCCCTAAAGCATCCATATTTTAATATGTGTACCTAAACCTACTACCACCTCCCATTAGCATGGATAACTGACAGATGACTCAAACATGCACAGATATATAAACTGACGCTCAAATCTATCCATTGAATTAACAGACTAATGTCTATTACATTTCAAATTAGCAAATATGCTGGGTCATTAATCTACCTTTCCTTACTAGAGATTCTTATGATATTCAAATTGAATCTTAAGGAAAATTAATTCATGTCATAGTTCAGTCAATATATTAATCCTAATGTAAAAGATAGTTATCAATAAATTATTAAATTAGGGACAGAAACATTCCTAAAGGCAAAATCTTGGCTTTGGTAGGCATTAAGTAGATGCTAATCAGATACTGAAGACGCTATCTTCAAAATGCCTTGAATAAATGGCAAGAGGCTTAATATTTCAAATAACAGGCATTGATGAACATTTCTTATGACACTAAACTTACCTAAAATAATTGATTTTTTGACTTTTGATAAATGCATTTTTTTTTGATAAATGCATGTTTTTATTCTGAGCACATTTTAGACTGGGAATCTAATGGAAAATTTGCAAATGAAATTTCATCAGACAAGAACCCAGGCAATGGCATCTTTCATCTCTCCAAGACGCGATGGGCCTCTGATTGAAAGTGCAAACTTACCTCCTGTTTAAGGTCGTCAGTTTCTTCAGAGGACACGGCATGCTGAAGAAGGAAGGGCACCAATCAGTGTACAGTGTATTCAAAGTCAGCCTTTTCAATCCAAAGCCACTTTTACTTTCAGCCTCGTTGGTGAAAATAATGGGGGGGGGTGGTGAAAGATGGGGGATAGAGAGGTGGGAAGTTGGTCTGGGGGAGAGGCCAGCGTGGTAGAACCTCTGGCTTCCTAAACACGCACACATTTACAGACAGGCAGGAAGGATCCACTTCACCAACCCAAATGGCCTGCATGCTAGTTATCTTTCATTGTTGCTTAATCTGTAGACATTTAAGAATACCTGAGGTGCTAGGAGATTCTGCTTCAGAGATGGGTCAGGTTTTAGCCATGTGGCCACAGCATCTGGGTATTTGTTGTAAAGCTACAAAAAAGTTGCATATTTGTCATTATTAAAACACACAGGGACCAGCAGTTAGCGTAATGGCTATGTCGCTGGACTCCCACATAGTCGACCGCGGTTCGAGTCCCGGACCCTGTGGCTTAAACTCACGCCGGGCGCGTGTGCATGCGTGCCCAAGATCCCCAGAGGAGAACGGAGGAGAAGGGATTGCGGCGTGGCCATCCCCCCTAGGGGGTGATTTCTCACTTTCTATCTCTCTGTCTCTGTCTGTCTGGTGAGCGCATGCGCCCTATAGCAAAAACTTCTCCAAACACACACACACACACACACACACACACACACACACACACACACATGAGCAGAGGGATCTCTTAGCAATAAACTGAAAACAACTCAACTTTACCAATCTTGATCAATAAACATAATATGCATTCGTACAGTCAGCCAGAGCCTTAGATAGCATTTATATAATATATTTTGTTTTGCCGATTCATTTACCAAACTCTTTTTTTTTTTTATTTAAGGTTTTTGCCTTAGGGTGTATATGCTCACCAGAGAAAGAGAGACACAGAGAAAGAGAAAGTGAGAAATCACCCCCAGGGGGGAAGGCCACACTGCAGTCCCTTCTCCTCCATTCTCCTCTTGGGATTTTGGGCACTCACACATACGTGCCCAGTGTGATTTTCAAGCTGCTAAGTTGAAGACTCAAACTGCAGTTGGCTAAGTAGAAATCCAGGGCCTTAACCACCAAAACACCTGTTCGCCCCACATTCTCTGTCTTATCAGACAGTGCAGACAGACAACATCGACACGATTGCGCGAAAGTCCCATTGCTTGGAGGTGCCCAGGGTGTAAATGGAATGGCCTTTCCTATAACCAAGTGATTTATCTGGAATCAATGACAATATGCTAGGGCAGAGGAGTGTCACTGGAGAGCCTGCATCATCCAGCCATGCACTTCACATTCCTGTCACTGAGAATGAGAACCCTGGGGGTTCCATGGAGTCCCCAAGTTGGGATGAGCAGGGAGGGAGCCAGTCAATAGCCACTCATGGTTGGTTCTAACCAGAACAATCTCACTAGGCATCCCTGGAAGCTTTTGCTGAAAGAAGGGCTTCCTCAGCCTGTGAGTGTGCACCCAAAATCCTGAGAGAGGAATGAATGGAGGAGAAGGGATGGAGGTGTGGCCATCCCCCCGGAGGGCGACTTCTCTTCTCTGTCTCTGTCTCTCTCTGGTAAGCCCACATGCCCTATGGCAAAAATCTAAAACAAAAAAAGAAGGGTTTCCTCTCCTAAAATGTAAAAGCTATTAGACTAGATGAGTTTCAAGTTTTCCTCTTTATTTTTTCAAATATATGTACATTTATATGCATGTATATATAAACTTTTTCCTCTTGTACATGTAATAGGAAGAAAATATGGATAAGCAAAATAAACAGATTGAAAACCACCCAATAGATAATTGGTGTTTAAAATAAACCTTACAGAACTGTAAAACCTTACAGTTCTTCTCTCTAAATTTGGGGCATTCTAGGAGGGTGAGGCTTGACTTTGTGTCTTACCTCTTAGACATCACATAATGACTAATACTGTGCTGGCGTCCTGTGCTTTCAAAAAGATGCATCCTTGCTGTATTTTATTCTATTAAAAAGCCACCAATTCTTGCCTCAAATGGTGTGACCTCTTCCTCCTCTGGAGACATTCATTTTTCTGACTTACTACTGGAACTCAACACCTGGATTCTCAAATCCTTTGGAAAACAGACACACCTACACACACTCACTTGCACGCACATACACAGGTGCGCGTGCACACATGTGCGCACACACACACACACAGACGACCTCTCTTAAGGTCTTCGTTAAACAACCCAATTGCAGTGACCCAGGCTACTCTGTCTCGGCCCTTTCTCCCTGTTCATCTGGAATTGAACGCAGTGTGCCTTTTTGTCCAAGCGCCTCGGGACAATGCGCATTTGTTGTTGGCTGGCTCAGTTTCACCCACTGTGGAGCGGAGGGGCAGGTACGTCTATGGTGCTGGGCAAATCATTATAATAAAGAGTTTGGTTCGGTCTTATGTTTGGTTAGAAAAATGTGATCGAAAGTCAGCTGACAAGCTCAATAGATACAAACAGCATAAAGAGTCTTTTCACAATAGGCTTCTGAGGAAATATCTTAGGGGATATTGTGAATATTATGGTCAAACGAACAGCCCAGACCAATGTCCGAGGTGAATTGAATTTTAAACTTCGCCTTCCACTGAGTAAAGCAAAGACTGGAATTTTCTGTTTCTAAAAACAGTACATTGACTCATGGAAAGAAAAAGATCACACAGGTTCATAGAACTAATTTTACACGTGATAATGACCCAGAGCATTATCTTATTATATAATAAAACCTGGCTTGGTTTTTAGAAGCAGAGTTATTAAAATGGTACTATGCTTGTTACTGGCTCATCCATAGCAGGTAGTCACTAAATACTTATAAATGGGCTATAATAATAAGTAAAATTGCAACAAATATATTTGTAGCATTTCTTGCAATAGTTGCCTAAATCATTTCTCTATATGATAAACCTGAAAGACGCTTACCTGCCTTTCCTCAGAGCTACCAGAATCAGGCTGCTTAACCTTTGAGACAGAAAAGATGAAGAAAATTTACAATGCAAATGTGTCCCTAGCACACGCAAGAACATGATGCATTTATTTTCAGAAATATTAAGATTTAGCTATACTCACCGGAAGGGCGTAGGCAATGCCTATGAGGCAAAAGCAAATCACGGCGACTCTCATGGTAGCGATTTTTCCTGCAAAATATTTTGTAAGAAATATTGGATATTTTCAAAGGTTAAAACAGCAGTACTTTTTTATACTACCACATTACAAAGTAATCACAAATACAAATATTTTCTATGGCATCTTTCCTAGTTTTTTAAACTTATTTAATTTTATTTATTATCTTTTTTTTAAAAATTTGCTATAGGGCACATGTGTTCACCAATGAAAAACACAGAGAGAGAGAGAGAGAGAGAGAGAGAGAGAGAGAGAGAAGGAAATGAGAAAGTAAGCCACCCAGTTCAGGACTCACCACACTTACTCATGGTAACTATGGTTACCATGGGAATCCAGCACCTCAACCACTATGCCACTTTCTGGACCCTCTTTTCTTCTTTTTAGAAAAGACTTTTCTTTTGCATATTATAGTCTTTCAAATTAATATTTAAATTCCCACCTCTATTCTCCTTCTCTCACTATTAGGCAAGGGAGAAGGGAATTTTACAAGTCTGCAGTTATTCTACTTTTAAATTGAGCATTCCAGAGATTGTATCTTGGTATCTTTTCTCACTTCTTGGTACTGCCAGCAACTTAAACCCAAACACAGATCAATAGTCATTTAAAAAATAAGCCACTAGGTAAATAACTTGTTTTTCAGAGAGTAAAAACAGAAAAATGAAAGAAATTTGCTTTCTTTGTTTTACCAGCATGCATATCAGACATAACAAATAATTGTTAAGTAGGCATAAATGAGGTAAAACAAAGCTATCTCTGAAGTCAAGGAAGTTATTCTAGAAATTCAGAATGAAAACCAAAACAAGTCAACAGCTGAAAACAGTCAAGAGTGTCTGTGAGACTGCACAGTCACACGGGCCCCCTGATAAAAATGTGAACAGCTAACGCAGAAGCACAACATTCAGATTTTTTTCTTTGAAAATGAGATAAATCATTAAAAAATAGCATTATCTCGCTGTTGGGAAAAAAAGTACATTTTGCTTTATAAAAAAATTAAAATAGCATGGTCATGGGGTTAGATTAGAATGAAAATCTCTTTTCCTTTTAAATGCCTCCACAGTCCTGTCTGCCTTGCAAATGATGTAGGTATAATCATTCCAAATGGACACAGGATTTGACTTAACTCTGGAAGCAGCAGTGGAAGTATTTTTTAAGTTTTGCATCCCACTGGATTTGAAAATACTTGGGCACCTTAGTTTCAGATCTACAATGTATTACATCTGACCTGCTTATTCAAACGCCTGGAACGCTTCAGGTCTGATTACAGCATTACCGTGACCAACTATCAATATTTTCCTGAGGACGTGGGGCTCCCGGGAAACCCCCGGAACGCTCTGACAGCAGCAGAGCGCACTGCAGGCTCACCTGGGCGGGTCCCGACCAGAAGCTGCGCAGTCCCGACGTAGCTAGCTCCTGCCTCCTCTGGCCGCTGCCGGCTGCCTGGTCCTCCCGGGCTTTAAATGCTGTCCCGGCGACTCCGCCAACACAGGGGGCGGAGCCATGTGTCAGGAGGTTTTTGCCACTGCCCAGCCCACCCCTCCCACACTTCCCCCTCTGGTTTTGCGGTTAAAAGAAAAAAAAATTAAAAAAGCAAAAACCGCACAAGCGCTCTCTCTCACCCCTCACCCCCCAGTTAAACGTTTTACTCGTGTACACCATCATCAACCGGCTTTCATTCATGAGATTGGCGTTTGTATCCTGGATGAGCGCTTCAGGGCCCCTAAATAAAGAGGGGGAAAGTAACTAGTTCTCACGGAGATGTAAGGTCTAGTTTCTGAATGAGAAGGAAAAAAGGCTGTAGATCATCTGTATACGAAATAAAGTAGGAGAGAATTCCGTTGCCTTCTGCGTACGTTAACAGCCGTGGGATCTGCAACCACGTTTGCCTCTGGGGCTTTATTTACTGCAGAGCGAGGAGGCTGCAGCTCAGGCAGGCAGAGGTCAGGGACCCTCATCCTTGCCTCCTCAAGCTCAGTTTTGTGATTCGAGGATGCAGCGGTTGGACATTTACAGACAGCATTAGCGACGTGGAGATTTCTGTTTGTGCCATGGCGTTGGATTTGCAGTGACCTTTCAAAGACTTGAATTTTTGTTGTAGTATTTGAATTGTCCAGAGGCGACCAACCCGATAACTCGCTGTATGAGAGAGAATGATGAGTCATTCTAGATGTCGCAGAAGTCAGTCCTTTCTGACAGAGCAGAAGGGATGCCTCGGGAGCTAGACTGTGACTTTGAATCCCACTCTGTCACTAATGACTTGCGTGACCTTCGGCAAACCACCAAGCCTACCAGCACTTCTTTCCTTATCGGTAAAATGCAGAAACCTAGCACATTTTTTTTTTTTTTTGAGGTTTAAGTGAATTGAATATTATTAATAAGATTCAGGAAGGCGTTGGATTCTTTTTTTCTTTCTTTCTTTTTTTTTTTATTTTGAGAGGTTTTCGCTATAGGGCGCGTGCGCTTGCCAGATAGAGACAGAAAGCGAGAAATCACCCCCCAGGGGGATGGTCACTCCGCAATCCCTTCTCCTCCATTCTCCTCTCGGGATCTTGGGCACGCACGCACACACGCCGGGCGAGTTTTAAGCCACCGGGTCCGGGACCCGAATCGAGGTCGACTACATGGGAGTTCAGTGACATAGCCATTACGCCAACTGCTGGTCCCATAGTTTTTTGGAAGGAGAAGGGATTGCGGTATGGCCATCCCCCCCTGGGGGGGGGGTGATTTCTCACTTTCTGTCTCTCTGTCTCTCTCTGTCTTTCTGATGAGCACATGTGCCCTATAGCAAAACCCTCTCCGCCCCACCAAAATAAAAAAAAAAAAAAAAAGAAAAGAAAAGAAAAAGAAAACCATGCAGTTCGCGGGTAGGTGCATCCTAACTCCCTAGAGGAGAATGGAGGAGAAGGGATTAGCAGCGTGGCCATCCATCCCCTCCTGGGCCTGTGTTTTCACTTTTTCTCTCTAGCAAAAATCTAAAAAATTAAATTAAATTAAATTTAAAAAATAAGATCAAGTATACAATTAATTGCATTACACAATTAGTATATGTAAAACAAAGAATGCTTGACACATATTAAATGATCATGATCAGCATTTTTTTAAAAAGAGATTTCTCCAGAAACACAGAGAGAGACAGAGAGACAGAAAGCGAGAAATCACCCCTCCCCACCACGGGGATGGCCATGCTGCAGTTCTTTCTCCTCCATTCTTGTCTTAAGATTTTGGGCACACACGCACATGTGCCTGGCATGTTTTAAGCCACTAGGTACAGGATTTGAACCACCGTTGACTACATGGGAATCTAGTGACATAACCATTATGCCATCTGCTGGTCCCAATGCTCAGCATATTTACGGACTGTGTGTACTAACTATTGTTGACATTTTTAGGAGGAGTAGGGAGTACTAATTTGTAATGTCTTTCAATGGAATAGGTTGTTAGGATGAGAATAGATGTAAGATCATTCGACTGAGTACATTAAATAGTAATTTGCATACCTCTAAAAGAGCAGATTAGATTTATGAATTGCCTTTTACTAGTTTTTCTCCATATAATTGGCTATACAATAAGGAAAAAAATGTTGAAATTTCTATATAAAAAAACAACCGGGGATTGACAGGTGGCATAGTGGTTAAGGCACTGGACTCCCATATGACTGACCATGGTTCAAATCCTGGACCTGGTGGCTTGCTTTCTCACTTTTCCTCTTTCTCTCGTCAAATTAAATAAAAAAAATAATAAATGATTCTTAAAAAACATTGGGCTAGCAGGTGGAGTGGTGGTGAAGGCGCTGGATCCCACATGGCCAACTTCACAGTTTGAATCTTAAACGTGGTGACTTGTAGGTCATGCCAGGTGCATGTGCGTGTGTGCACATGAGCATGAAATTCAGAGAGAGTGGAAAAGGATTGTGGGGTGGCCATCCTCCCTGGGGAGTGGTTTCTCACTTTCCCTCTTCTCTCTCTCTCCACCCTGCCCCCCAGCAAGTGCACATGCCCTATAACCAAATAAATAATAAATAGAAAAATAAACATTATTGGGTATTTAAAAGGTGTTTGAAAGAAAATTACAGGTAAAGGTTGAATGTTGGAGCAGAACTCAAAGGTAGCAGGTCTTTTTTGGGTCTGTTCAAACTATTCAATACTGTTAAATAGTAACTATTGTAATGCTGGTCAGATTACATATGCTGATCGTCTTTCTGAGCTGTGAGAAGGGTGGTCCGCTGGTCATTGACATCTCATTGTAAGACCTGTGAAGTAGATGAAAGAAAAATGGCCTTATTTTTCATTATATCTAAGGTGTCAGCTCCTGCTTGTCAAATATTGCTTTTCATAAAAATATATGCTAAGTAATTTTCTTTAGTGCTAGTAGTATAAGATTTGTTGGGGAGAAAAAAAAAATTGCCTATCTTCTAAAAGAGTCAATGTTGTGGACTGGTAAAGTATAAGTACACTCTTAAATAATTAAGAAACCTCTATCTCTAAAATATAAAGCACGCAGGTTATAAAATTGCAAAACAGACTTTTTATTTCTGGTTTTAGAAGCCGTTTTTTTCTTTTCCTTTAAACACATTACCCACATAAGCTTGTCCTGTCAATTTAGTGGAGGGAAATCCACAAATTCTAAAAACAATGCTTTCCGCAGGATTCGTGATAGTTTACTCTGTACCCACGAGCATGATTTAGAGAGTTATAGGAATAGACTTTGCTGGTGCCCGGCCACCTTGAGGTGGACCATATGACCCTTCACAGGACTCTTCCGGCCATAGCGCCACACGGCCACACGGGGGCAGCCTTTCTGAAAAGGCTCTCGGATTGCAATCCGGGTCTAATTTTTTCCCCCCACGGGCTAAGATATCCTTGGGTTTAACGACAGAACTATAAACACAGCTGAAGAGCACTGCATTCCTTAGAATGCCAGGTGAGGAAATCTTCCCTACCAAGGACCCGCTACACACCTGGACAGAAACCCAGAGAACCAAAGCGTTCTTGCTCTGGTCTGTGGTCGCCTTCTGCAATCCCGGGTGACCTACCATCACCTTCTCCACTTCCTGCACTCACTGTCACATTCTCAGGTCTCACTCAGGGCAAAGCCTTGTGAGTTCACGGTGAAAGAGTATGGCTGGCATGCTTCAGGGTGGAGAAGACAGAGTGATTAGTAATGGGAGTTAATCCGCGTAAAATCTGAAATGAAGAGAGGCATGTGTTTCTTGTTTTTTGTTCTCAAACCTGTTGCTGCTGCTTATTTTTTTTCTGAGGAAGATCTTCCAACTGTTAGAATTAACATGTTAAATTATTTAAATCAAAGAGGCTCGATCTGTAGTATTTCCGCAGTTTCCAGGGTTGATTAGGTTGATGGCTGGTTGTCAGAATCGAAAGGCCAAAGTGACCAAGTTCCTGTAAATCTTGTATGAGGAAAAGAAACAGTTTAATTGTTAAACTGGAATTCAAAAGTTTAATTCCTCACTGGAAATCAATTCAAGAATGCTTTGAGATCTTATAGACACTGTAAAAGGACATATGAAAACATATAAAAACATTTTCTTCCTGAGTGATATGAAAATTCCCATATAATAGGAAAATTTAAGTGTCTAAATGTTCCTATTTTGATGAACATCTTTACTATTAAATGAAGGGAAAACACATTTCTAGTTATATTCTACTTATTAAGGTATAACCAACTATTTCAACTTTTTCTGCTCTACAAATAATGATTTTTTTTTTTTTTCCCAAGTCAAGTGTCAGATGTGACTCCAAGATGTTGGTAATACTACTAAGCTGTCATGGAGACATTGGAAAGTAATAATATCCAGAAGCCCGGCATAATATTCATCATTCGTCATCTAGGAGAAAAGGGGCATTATTTATCAGAGAGAAGAAAGGAAAGGTGGAAGATAAGAAGCTTCTGACAGGAAATTAGGACATTGCAGAAATGCAAAAAAGAAACATCACAAAACTTTTGATTCCATTGCTCAGTGACTTCAACAACAAAATTCGATCCTGAAAAAGTGGCCTTGCTGGGCCAGCCAGGTGGCGTGGTGGTTGAGCTGTCTGGATCTGGTATGACCAACAGGAAAATTCAAGTTCCAGATGCAGTAGCTTGAAAAACACGATGGGCGTCTACGTGCCCCAAATCCAGAGGACAAAGCGCGGAAGAAGAGATTGTGGTGTGGTCTTTGCCCCGGGCTTGATTTCTCCTTGCCTGTCTCCCTCCCTCTCTGTTTCCAGCGCGCCCACATGTGCAGTATTAAAATACCAAAAAAAAGGTTTTGTTATTGGTAAACATTAGTTTCAGCTTGAAACAAATGAACAAAAGTTCTACTTTAGACCCAAACAATTGTTATCACATCAATAAATACTTAACAAATTGTGGTTGCCTACTCATTTTTCCATCTGTAACAACAAATTCTGAGCATAAAGCTTTTGCTTACAAATGCAACACACAGACACTGCGTGGTATTGATCCACAGCATAGCTCAGATATTGGTATCTAACATTTGCCTGTATTCAAGCATCTAGTGTGTGAGTGTATGTGTATATGTGTGTGTGTGTGTGTTTTCTTTCTTTCTTTTCTTTGAGAGAGATTTTTACTATAGGGCATATGTGCTTGCCAAGAGAGACAGAGAGATAGAAAGCGAGAAATTATTACCCTTCAGGGAGGATGGCCATACCACACTCCCTTCGCTTCCATTTTCCTTTCTGGATCTTGGGAGTGCACGCACATGTGCCAAACTTGAGGTTAAGTCCACAGGGTCCAGGACTCGAACCTCAGTTGAGTACACGGGAGTCCAGCGATGTCCATTATACCATCTGCTTTAATAAGTCATTCTTTTATGTGTGAGAATTTTCATCCTTACCTCCCATAAGGAGGTTTTTTAGAGGTGTTTACTCAATAGAGGTCACATGAATTCCTTTCACATCTCATTACACCAAGAGTGGGAGATAGAGAAGAAACTGACTAAAAAGGTCGGCTGTTTCTTTCCTAGAAAATGCCTTCTGTGGTTTTATGGGGCAGTTTCATTGCCAAACAGATCAGGCATATCAGGTATCGCCATGATCTGAAGACGGTTTTAGATTTTTCCCGTATTCACATCCTGTCCATTTCCAGGCATCTGTGCATGTCACTGGTCTAGACAACCTATTCATTCCACTTCGTAGTCAATGAAATTGTTTGTTGTCCCAAATCAGTGTTTCTGACCATATCCTGTCTTCTTCACCAACGTCACAATTTCTCCTGCTTGTTTTTGCTTTAAGAAATATTTCCTTGTAATTGAGAAAAATGTTTCTTTCTTTTACCAGCGGGAAGACAGAGAAAGAGAGGGAGAAAGAAAAACACAGGGTCATGGGCACACGTGCCTAGTGTAGACAGGGTGACCAGGGACCCTATGAGTAGCACGTGACTGCTGAGCACACGGCCACCCTTGCAATTAATACATGCTCAGCTTTGCTTTTTCCTCTGCGCTAAGAGCAAGCCCAAATCTTTGACCACTGCTTATGAAAAGGAGAGATGCTCAAAATAATAATATTAGTGATGGTAATTGTATATGTTTTTATGAGATATCTACAATGCACATTAAATGTACATTATTTAATGTACATATAATGTACATTATGGGGTGCAGATGGCATAATGGTTACCGTGATTCGAGTCCCAGACTCCATGACTTGAAACTCATGCTGGGTGCGTGTGCGTCTGCTCCCAAAATCCCAAGAGGAGAATGGAGGAGAATGGATTGAGGTGTGGCCATCCCCCCTGGGGGGGTTGATTTCTCACTTTATGTCTCTCTGTCTCTCTGACAAGCACACATGCTCTCTAGCAAAAATTTCTCTCTAAAAAATTATGTCTAATAGTTCTAAGAACTATGTCAATTCAGTGTAAGGACCACTGTTTTTTTTCAGATGTCATTTGTTTACCTGATTTTAGCCACTCCTTGCAAAAATGTTCAAGTATGTATTTACAGAGTCCATAGGGGGCCAGAGGAGAGAGTGGTTAGATCTACCTGTTGGTGTTAGGAAAGGCTTCTGAGAGGACGCTGAGGTACAGCTCCGGTGGAGAGCTGATGCTGAGAGGCTCACTTCTACAATGCGAATCAGAATCGAGAGCATCTAACTCTGACTGGACCTGACTGAAAAAATAATTAAAAATTAAAGAACACCCTACAACAAGTTACAATGATATGGACGAGAGCAATGTTATAAAAGTTATAACATGTATATATAGAGAAAAGCTTGCCTCTAAGAGATTCAAATCTACTAACAGCACTCTCCATGGGGCTGATGCCACGCTCCATCCCTGACATCGCCTGCCCCTCATCATAGATAGACATGTGCCCGGAGTCCTCGAAGTGGTCTCTGGACTTGGACCTATAACCTTGCCATGTGGGTCAGCCTCTCAGAGCAATGTATTTTACCACGGCAACACTGTCTGGCTCCCCCCCCCCCCCCCTTTTACCAAGAGAGAATCAGCTTTGGTACAGGGTTTCGTGAAGAGTGTTTGATGGTGGAAACCAGGAAGCCTAAGTTTGATCTTACCTATACCAGCAACTCCATGAAATACTGTTTAGTTAACTTCCTTCTGAGAGGAGAAAGGCTGCAGTTACCTGCCGCTAAATACTAAGTTGATCTTGCAACTTCTCACTGGAGAGAGACAAGGAGAGAAAGAGAGAAAAAGAAAGTGAGAAGGCGCCTCACCCCCGACTCCAGGGGGATGGTCATGCCTCAGTTCTACATTCTCCTGTTGGGAGTTTGGGCACACACACATATGCACCTGGTATGCTTTTCATGCTACTAGGATCAGGATTTGAACCGCAGTTAGTGAGGTGGGATCCAACAGCTTCAACCACTGCACCATTGGCAGGCCCATCACTGGTTTTTGTTTCTTATCTGGGCTCCCTGGTTTTTAGCCTACTCACTAAGGAGCAGACCGAGGCAGAGAGAAATGAAGTCCAAATTGGCCTCTCTGGCTCTATGTGAGACCGTAGTCGTATTCTCTACAGGATGCAGATGGTTTCTGGCCTCTGGTGGAGATGTGTTTACAGATTAATTTTAGTTGTAGTTGCCTCTCACCAGGTCAGATGTTGTGTGGGTGGTCAATTCTAGGAAACCCGAAGAATTCTAAAGCACTTCAGCATCCTACTGGGGGCATGACCATAATTAGAGGACACAGTAAGTCCGTTTTGTTCATCCCTGGGAGCTGGAGTTCTGGCTTTTTCCTGCATATTGCTTCGTTGTCCCCCAGCCCGTGGTGATCTTCTGGTCTGTGGATCAAAACGTGGCCAGGGGGTTAGCCAGAGTTCTTAGTGAAACAGTAAGAGGGGTTATGTGTGGCATTTCTGCATGGCTGGTACACCCACTTGTCTGGGCTGGGGAGGAAGTGGGAGCTGGGGTCGGTCAAGTGGCTTTTTTCCTTTTAGACAATGCAATAGCATCTCAGACTGGGGTTTCAGCTCTGTTTTTGTTCATGTGAAATTGGTTCAGACACAAGTGACATTGTGGTGTCTTAACCTCTAGTAAGGTTTCACATTTAAGACTTGTTTCACCAAGCTGGATCTCTTAAGAATCCAGTTTATATCTTAAAGATGATAGTATTCTGATTTTAGAAGGAAAGGGGTGACTGGCTTGCACTTAGATCTTATAATGTGACGGGGATATAAACGAACAAAAAAAATTTACTTTTTTCCCCCAAAAGGATAAAAATCCTAAATAAATGGAATCTATGTTTCCAAAATATTTTACTTTCACAGAATTTTTGTAAAATGGAACAACTCATTTATTTCCTGTGGTCCTGTCTTCTATCTTGTTTTAACCAAATGAACGAGAGGACAAGGACTGGAAATAAAATTGATTAAATTTTCATCTTATTGTGAGCAAATAGCTCTGTGAAAAAAAAACATCTTTTTTTTCATACAAAGGATTCTAGTTTTTTTTTTAAGAATTATTAATTTAATTTATTATTATTATTATTTTAAAATTTACTCTAGGGCATGTGTGCTCACCAGAGAGAGAAAGAGACAGAGAGAGGGAGAGAAAGTAGTAAAAAAGCAAGTCACCAGAACTGGAACTTGAACTGCAGTTGGCCATAGGGGAGTCCAGCGCCATAACCACCGTATCACCTGCTGGTTCCTTGGTTCTTTGTTTTTACAAAAATTCATGAAATGTAAGAGTATATAGTAAGTAGTGGAGAAATTTGGGAAAATAAAGCTAAGAAGTCAATAAAATTTAAAAGTGTTGGAATAAACAGTATTGCACACAAACATAAAACATCTAGTGCTATGAGGAGACTTCAAAAAGTTCCTGGAAAATGGAATTAGCATATGAATTTATTTTGGTGCCAAAAATCTTTTTGAAATTTATCCATAATTTTTCATAGCATGCAGCTTCCGTGAACTTCTTGAACACATCCTTCATATGTGTTGGCTTGCAAATATTAATTTTCACTGCTTCAAAACAACATAGTTTAGTGTCAAATGCTTTAAAACATCAGTTTTAGCTGTTCTCATCTAAAAAAATTATTTCTTTTTTTTTTTTTTTTTTTGGAGAGGTTTTCGCTATAGGGCGCATGCACTCACCAGACAGACAGAGAGAGACATAGAGACAGAAAGCGAGAAATCACCCCCCAGGGGGGATGGCCACGCTGCAATCCCTTCTCCTCCATTCTCTTCTTGGGATCTTGGGCACGCACACACACGCGCCCGGCGTGAGTTTTAAGCCACCGGGTCCGGGACACGAACCACAGTCGACTACGTGGGAGTCCAGCGGCATAGCCATTACGCTAACTGCTGGTTCCCTAAAAAAATTCTTTCTAAAAATTTTCTAGAGGGTGTGTGTGTGTTGTTTGGATAGAGACAGAGATAAAAAGAGATAGAGAGGAAGGAAGCACCCTCCCAGGAATGATCACACTGCAGGTCCTTTCGTATTTTCCTCTCGGAGTTGGGGCATGCACTTGCACCCAGATTTTTATGCCTTATTTATTTAATTACTTCTTTATTTATAAATTCAATTGCTTTATTCAGAAAAGTTATTCAAATTTTTAGAAGATTCTTTTTTTTTTTTTTTTTTGAGAGGTTTTTCGCTATAGGGCACGTGTGCTCACCAGACAGACAGAGAGAGACATAGAGACAGAAAGTGAGAAATCACCTCCCAGGGGGATGGCCACGCCGCAATCCCTTCTCCTCCATTCTCCTCTTGGGATCTTGGGCACACACGCACACGCGCCCGGCGTGAGTTTTAAGCCACCGGGTCCGGGACGTGAACCGTGGTCGACTACGTGGGAGTCCAGCGACATAGCCATTACGCTAACTGCTGGTTCCCTAGAAGATTCTTTTTACAAGAATGATTGCTATTAGATTTTTCATGGATACTTAGCTAACCTCATTGAGTGGCCATATCCATTCAATATATGTGATTATTATTATTATTTTTTTTGAGAGATTTTTGCTATAGGGCGTGTGCGCTCACCAGAAAGACAGAGGGAGACAGAGAGACAGAAAACAAGAAATCACCTCCTGGGGGTGATGGTCACGCCGCAGTCCCCTCTCCTCCAATCTCCTCTTGGGATCTTAGGCACACATGCACATGTGCCCAGCATGAGTTTAAGCTGCCAGGTCTGGGACTCAAACCACGGTCGCCTACATGGGAGTCCAGCGACATAGCCATTATGCCAACTGCTGGTTCTGAATATATGTGATTATTAAGCCATTTTTAAAAAGAATTATTTAATTTCATTTATTATTGTAATTATAATTTTTAAAAGAGGTTTTTCCCCTTAGGGATGTGCACTCACAAGAGAGACAGTGAGGCAGAGACAGAGACAGTGAGAGGGAAAGCAGGAAATCACTCCTCAGGGAATGGCTACACTGCAGTCCCTTTTCCTCCATTCTCCTCCTGGGATCTTGGGCACGCACGGGCACGTGTCTGGTGTGATTTTCTTTCTTTCTTTCTTTCTTCCTTTCTTTCTTTCTTTCTTTCTTTCTTTCTTTCTTTCTTTCTTTCTTTCTTTCTTTTGAGAGGTTTTTGCTATAGGGTGCGTGCGCTCACCAGACAGACAGAGAGAGACACAAAGCGAGAAATCACCCCCCCCAGTGGGGATGGCCATGCTGCAATCCCTTCTCCTCCATTCTCCTCTCAGGGTCTCGGGCATGTACTCACACGTGCCCGGTGTGAGTTTTAAGCCACTGGGTCCGGGACTCGAACCGTGGTCGTGCTAACTGCTGGTCCCCCCAGTGTGATTTTCAAGCCACTGGGCACATGACTGGAACTGCAGTTGGCCATGTGAGAGTCCAGCAACATAACTGCTACACTATCTGCTGGCCCCTACAATTATAATGATTTATTTATTTTAAAAAGAATTATTTTATTTAGCTTTATTTATTTACTTTAATTTGACCAGAGAGGGACAGAGCAAGAGAGAGAGTGAGGGAAAATGAGAAAGCAAGTCACTAGGCTCGAGACTCGAACCGTGGTCGACCATGTGGGAGTCCAGCACCCTTAACCACCATGCCACCTGCTGGCTCCTATAATTATTTTATGTTAGTTTTTTAAACTTTAATTTTTTAAACTTTTTCTAAAAATAATTATTTTATCACTTATTTTAATTTATTTATTTGTTTATTTATTATTTTAAAATTTGACCCGAGAGAGACAGAAAAAGGGAAAGTGAGAAAGCAAGCTGCCAGGTCCAGGACTCAAACCATGGTTAGCCTTGTGAGAGCCCAGCTCCTTAACCACCATGCTGCCCCCCCCATAATTATTTTTAATTAACTATGGGATCTGTGTGCTCACCAGAGAGAGACACAAAGAGAGAAGGAAGGTGAGAAAGCAAGTCACCAGGTCTGAGACTCCAACTATGGTGGGCCATGTGGGAGTCCAGTGCCTC
This sequence comes from Tupaia tana, assembly GCA_026018925.1. Classification (NCBI taxonomy): domain Eukaryota; kingdom Metazoa; phylum Chordata; class Mammalia; order Scandentia; family Tupaiidae; genus Tupaia; species Tupaia tana. The sequence goes on from JAKSZU010000017.1 coordinate 18,164,217, forward strand.
AACCATGCCACCAACTGGCTCCTAGTAAGTCATTTTTTAAAACTATGGTATACAGAAATTTGTATTTAATTCTATGGTTCAAATGTTTTTGTTCTCTCTAAAATCCATGTTGACTGTAATCTCCAATTGTATTGGGAGATGTTCTCCTTAGGAAATGATTGGGTGCCCTTATACAGGGGCTTTACAGAAGAAGTTTGCCCTTTTTTTGCCTTTCTGCCTCCTGCCATATGAGAACACATCAGTCCTCCCCTCTAGGAGAGGCAGCAACAGGCGCCATTTTGAAAGCAGAGAGCCCTCCTCGCTAGACCATCAAACCTGCGAGGACCTTGAACTTGGACCAGCTTCCAGAAATGTAAAAATAAGTGTCTGTTTACTTACTAGTCTCACGGATTTTGTCATGGCAGCACAAATGAACTGGAATAATAGGGTTGCCAGGGTTAGCAAATAGAAATGTAGGATGCCCAGTTAAATCTGAATTTTACATATACAGTGAACAATGTTTTAGTATAAGTAAGTCCCAAATACATAGTATATATTTTTTCATATACGATATTTGGGACATACTTATACTACACAATTGTTCATTGTTTATCTGAAACTCACACTGAACTAGATGTCCTTATTCGATCTGGCGACTCTCTCAGACAGGCAATGAAAAGAGCAGTGTAGGTTCTTGAGCAGAAGGCTTATGTAAAAAAATAAAAATGTTAAAGGATCAGGCCCTACTTAATGAGCTTATATGAGACCCCAAGATCCTCATTCTTCTTATATCGTTCTGAGATTCATTCAAGAAACATGTATTAATGCCTCCTGTGCAAGAGAGATACAAAATCAAACACGGCTGCATTCTCACCCTCAAGAAGCACAAAGACTTTTTTTATTGGTACCTGTTATGGGAGTTTTGGAGGGAGGCTGAAGATAAGGTAGAGGTAGTGCCAAATCTGGTAAAAACCGAGCAATTAGGGGGCTAGCCAGTGTTGTGGTGACTGAGGCGAGTGGATCCCACAGTTTGAGTCCCAGACTCAGTGACTTACAAAACAACCAGGCATGTGTGCAAGTTGTGTAAAATTCTGAGATGAGCACGGAGAAGGGATTTTGGCATGCCTATTCCTCTGGGGGTTGCTTTCTTTCTCTGCCTTTCTCTCTCTCCAGCCATATAGCAAATGCCATATAGCAAACATTTTAAAAAAGAAATATATTTTATAAAATAAAAAAAAATAGAGCAAGTTGTTTTGAATATATATCTTAGCTCCCAGATGTTAGTGCTTTGGGAAGGTTTTAATATCTTGAGGTTTCTTAAAGTAATAAAATGTAGTGGTTGCTTTAGATGAGAATACTTTTGTAGATTGAGAAATTTAAAATAAACACTTTTGATGTTGGAGGGTGCAAGTTGTTGCCAAGAAGCAAGTTGTTGCCTTTCTAAGAGGATCGGGCTGCCAGAGAAGGCTTTTTAATTTTATTTATTTATTTTTTCAGAATGTCAACAAAACAGCTGTAACTTTTTTTTTTTTTCAATTACAGAGTGGTATTCAGTTAACAACTATTATTTTGTATAAGCTGCATCAGGGACAACTGAAGATGAAAAAAACTACCACCCCCATATATAACTAATTTGTGCCGTGCACCAACAAAAACCTGCTTTAAATTTCCATGCCAATTTACAACCCCCATACTGTACCAGGCAAGGTTAGTGGCTATTGAAAATACCACCAGGACAGGGCTATCTAAAGACCCATTCAGCAGTGTGTTAACTATACAAAAAAAGACACTGTACAGTTTAAAAACAAATCTTACACAGCCTTACATTTCAATTATTTTTCTTTAAAAGGAATGAGTTGTGTATAGGGGGATTAAATACTTTATAGACAAGGGAAAAAAAACTGTGCTAGAACCAACTCATTCATCATCATCATCTTCTTCATTTTCATCCTCTTTGTCTTCCTCTTCTTCCTTATCCTCATCTTCATCTTCCTCCTCCTCCTCCTTTTTCTTGCTCTTTTTAGCCTTGACAACTCCCTTTTTTTTTTGCTGCATCAGGCTTTCCTTTAGCTCGGTATGCAGCAATATCCTTTTTGTATTTTTCCTTCAGCTGAGCAGCTTTCTTTCCATAAGGCTGTTTATCATCTGCAGCAGTGTTATTCCACGTCGCTCCCAGTTTCTTTGCAACATCACCAAAGGATAGGCCAGGATGTTCTCCTTTGATTTTTGGGTGATATTCAGAACAGAACAAGAAAAAGGCCGAAGGAGGCCTCTTGGGTGCATTGGGTTCCTTGAACTTCATTTTTGTTTCCCCTTTAGGAGGGATATAGGTTTTCATTTCTCTTTCGTAACAGGCCTTGCCTGCCTTTGCCATATCTTCAAACATTCCTTTCTCTTTAGCAGATGGAGGAGTCCGACCCGGTGGCGAGGTCCCAGGATCTGTCTGAGGCCCCCCCCCCACCTTTAAGCTCCGCTTCAGGTCAGATCAACATGCTGGTAAGGCCACTGTTGTGCACCCCCTGACCTTGGAACAAAGCTTGGGTCGATTAGCATGTCAGCAACTGCTTGCTATTTGCTCCAGAAAACTGGTAGCCTTGCTGGGAAGTGACCCCCCTCTGACTCCCCAATTTACTACTATAAAAGAATTGCATAAGCTCTCTTATACACCCTGAGTATATGATAAAATTTTCCAGGAACTCCCCCAACCGCTCCCCATTGCTATAATCACCTACTATTAATTACAATGCTTTATCTCCATGGTCACAGTAGAGGGTGGGCTGAAGTTCTATCTAGGCGGAAATGGTCTTGACCTTTGGAAGGCCCTTCAAAATACATTTAAGGTAAACTTAATCCTTTCTTTATGTAAAATAGGATTAGGCCAAAACTGACCCAGGACCCCCCCCCACACCCCCACTCACCAAGCAAAATAGATAAATATTTTAGGACTCCTCAAATCAAGTTTTAAATCCCTATAAAACTATGTAAGTATCATTCTTTATTAAGATCTATAGGAACTAATATCTATTCTTGAGATTTTCTTTTCTCAGAGCCATTCCTAGTAATCACAAGATGGCTGCTGCGCTGCTGCTTACTGGAACCACCTTCCTGAAACTGCATTCTATGGAGACCCACCTACAATTGCGGAAATGCACGAGACCCACCCTTAATCCAACCCTGAATAGAATCTATGTTTCCTTTTGTTAAAAACTTTATGAACTGATAATTGAAACACGTAGCCCCTCTCCCATTTACTTGCATGTAACACATTTTCAATAAAAAGGCACAATGATTCCTAGCAGTTGTCACTCCCCCGAGAGCGATCTCTGGGGGGTATCCGGCATAGGACGTGCGTGAAAAGGCACCAAGGCCTCCGTCTTCTGTTCTCCTGCACCGCCTCCGTCGAGATAACCCACCCACGCCGAGGCTAGTCCCCGGCAGATTGGCGCCACAACGTGGATTGTTCGAACAGGGAGGTGAGAAGGCGTTGGTAAGTATTTTTATTTTATTTTATTTTATTATTAAGAAAATGGCAAAACTCCTGCATAGGGTGCCTAGGACCCCCCCGGTAGAGATAGGCCGGGCTTAGAGGATGGGAGAATTACTTAGGGTGTTAGCGATCAGGGATAGTGCTAGCACTAAGTGTAACCTCAGAACTTTTTAAGAAGTTTACTGCCTAGGTGCAAACTGACAGGGGTAGTATTGCATCTAAGAATCAGAACCGTAGAGATGCTTTATTGCCTAGGTGCAAGCTGCCAGGGGTAGTACTGCACCTAAGAATCAAAACCATAAAAGATAACCTACTACCTAGGTGCAAGCAGTCAGGGGTATTGCTACACCTAAGAATCAAAACTATACAGAAGAATTAGTGCCTAGGTGCTTGTAGCCATGGGAAACACAGCATCTCAGGATAGGGCTTTATATGTGGACATTTTAAAACAAACGCTAAAACAAAAAGGCATCTGAGCCAGCAAAAATCAATTGTCCACTTTTCTAGACTTTGTAAGGGAAATTAATCCATGGTTCCCTGACGAAGGAACTCTAGATCTTGAAACCTGGGAATGGGTAGGTACTAACATGACCAATTGGTATCGTAGGAATGGAGGAGCTACCATGCCTATTTTTGCTTTCTCACTTTGGGGTATTATTAAACATGCCATGTTTTTGAGCAGTGAACCTGCACGCCCTCCTTCCTACTCGACCTCTACTCAGGAAAAACACCAACCTAGTGAGGTCGTTCTGTCAGTCCCCCAGGCTCCTTCCACCAAAGGCTCGGCAACGGCACCAGAGGCTAAGCCCTCGTGCCCCCCCCATGACTGTTTCAGTCAAGGGAGATTCCGGAGAGGAATCGGAGTCTGATGATCACCTAGACTCTGCTAATTTGGAAGATCTAGAAACAGCCGCTGCCCAATATCATCATGATTGGCTGGCCAGACTTTCTTTAAATAAACCTAAAAAATTTTCTAAATTCAACAAGCGCCTAAGTGCCATTGGAGTCAAGGGAGCGGCACGGCAGGTTTTACAGGCTGGTGACCCCACCTTTTGCCTTCCAATATCAATTGATGATGATGGTGATCCTGAATGGGAGCCTGTTTCTTATAAATTACTGAAAAAAATTAGACAAGCCGTTAAAGATTTTGGGCCAACCTCCCCTTATACACAGACTTTACTAGAGAGTCTGACGAGTCAATGGTTAATCCCATATGATTGGCAACAATTAGCTAAGGCCTGTCTGCCTGGAGGTAATTACCTCCTCTAGAAAATAAAGTTTGAAAAATTAGTTAAATCTAAAATTAAAAAACCTCACAATAAATTGTTATTTAACCTTTATGCAAGGGGAAAGAGATGACCCCCCCAAAATATAAAAAATATTTGTGTTCTAAAAACTCTAAAGGTATAAAAAATTCCTATTTTCTACCATCCTTAAGTATATAATTAAAAATTTCAAAAAAGGGGTTACTCAAAAAGTATCAATGTCAAAATAACCCCAGGTAAATTGTCTCTTGTAATCCTGATGTGTGCGTGTGTGTGTCTATGCATGTTACGTACTATATGTTGTATGTCTGTGAAAACAGGCCTTAAGGTATTCTATTCAATTTGGTTTATAAAAAAGAGCACTCATAAAATTAGTCTAAATGTTTCCAACATATATTTTGTCTAAGTTTTTATTAATAAAAAACATGTTTATCTTAATATGGTTGGTTTAATAAAATAGCTAGTATTTCTGGCTTTAGTTTTAATACTAAAGAGGATCTTTAACCTCAAAGTAACTTTTGGATGTTTACAGAGGGCCCCTGAAACATCCAAAAGGGAGTTATTTTATTTTATTTTATTTATTTTTCTTTTTTTGGAGAGGTTTTTGCTATAGGGCACTCGCCAGACAGACAGAGAGAGACAGAGAGATAGAAAGCGAAAAATCACCCCCCAGGGGGGATGGGCACGCCTTCTCCTCCATTCTCCTCTCGGGATCTTGGGCACGCATGCACACGCGCCTGGCATGAGTTTAAGCCGCCGGGTTTGGGACTCGAACCGCGGTCGACTACGTGGGAGTCCAGCGACATAGCCATTACGCTAACTGCTGGTCCCCAAAAGGGAGTTATTAAACCAATCAAGCTTATTATTTATATGTTGGATAAAAATAAAAGACATTGTCAAATTAAGTAATTCTAATTTTCTTAATATTATATTTAAGGTAATACATATATACATATGTGTGTGTGTGTGTGTATATATATATATATATATATATATATATATATATATAAGTTTTGTACTTGTATGCCTATATATATATATATGTGTGTGTATATATATATATATATATATATATATATATATTGTGTTCCAAAATAATTTAAAATTTCCAAGAGTTAATAGTAGGTTATTATATTAAACTGACATATATAGCCAAATTCCTTTGTCAGTTGTAAATTTTTGTCGGATCATTAACTATGGCTAAAATCTTAATATTATGTCCTTAAATTCACAGAGGGTAAAATAAATAAATAAATAAATCTAATAATTAAACTGGGTAAAATCTTCATTTCCTATGTAAATTGATTTATTTTCTAAACTGTTAAGCCAAAATTGGCCAAAAAAAGTAAAAAAATGTTTGACAAAATTATATACTAAGTGGCCAATACAATGTACCTGAGTTTAAAAAATATATAATAATAATAAATTGATATAAAAGACTATAAAGTCAGTGTTAAACATGGACTCAGAAACATATTGCCTGGTTCCCTCTTGAGTCCTCCTTATAATTCTTGTTGTTAACTTGACATGCTTTAGTTATTCTTATTATTGGTCTTTAAATTTTATTAAAATATAAAAAGGTTTACTAGTAAAATTGTTCAGTTTTACATTGAAAAGTTGTTAAAACAAATTTTGTTGTTTGTACATGTTTATAAGCTACTAATATATACTAAGATTTAGAGTCACCAAAAAACAAAAATTGCTCAATATAAATGTATGACAAATTTAATAGGTCTTTTTTGTTTTTGGGAGAGATTTTTCGCTAGAGGGCACGTGCGCTCGCCAGACAGACAGAGAGAGACATAGAGACAGAAAGCGAGAAATCACCCCCCAGGGGGGATGGTCATGCCGCAATCCCTTCTCCTCCATTCTCCTCTCGGGATCTTGGGCACGCACGCACACGCGCCCGGCATGAGTTGTAAGCCACCGGGTCCCAGACGCGAACCGTGGTCGACTACGTGGGAGTCCAGTGACATAGCCATTACGCTAACTGCTGGTTCCCTAATAGGTCTTTTTTGTAATTAAACTTGTCTATTAAATTAAGGCAAATTTTAATGTTAGATTTGTAAAAGATAAAAACAAAAAATAAGATAAAAACTGAAAGAAGGGTTATGGCTGTAAAAATGTGTTTCTAGTGGAAAAGGTTGAAAAGAAAGGTTTTTGTGCAGAAGGAATTTTGGGTAGTGAGTTTTTGTCTAAATATGAAATGGCTATATCAGAACAGGAGAGGAAGAGGACAAAAACTAGAGGATATAAAGTATGTTGTTGAATGTTTGAGTTACGTTGCAAAGGTCTGAGAAAGAATTACAGAAATTGATCAAGTTAGTATTCTGGAGCTGGTTTTGCTATCTTTAAATGTTATATACAGTAAGACAACAATAAAAAAAAGCCCCTCCAACTAGTCCAAATGGGGCCTCACATAGTTGTAAAGTTAACTTGTGAGTCTGTCTCACTAAAGCCAAGCAGACTGCTTTCCTGGATTCACAGGGGCCTTGGTCTGTAAGGATGGGCCAGGAGAGTCCTTTGTGATGGTGCTTCAGATATCAGAGAGCAACAGCCCTGCTCTGGTCACTCCAGAGGCTGACTGCAAGTCAGACATTGTCAAAAGTATGGCTCAGCGACCTCACAACCAGATGGTCTGAAAAAGGCTGCTGCTGGCTCATGGGATGGTTAAAGTGGCCTCTGATATCAGTAAGCTCCTTGCGCCTCGCTCCCATTGAGTACTCTATTCACCGTGCTTCTAATTTTGATTTTTTGCTCTAATTTGCTCAGTTTTCTCACCTAATTTGTCTCCCATAGGATAAAGCCTTTAAATATTAAATGTTAGTTGCTTCTAGACCTAGAGCCCAAGTACACCAGGCACGACCCATCATAGATGAACACCTCCAACACAAGTGGAAAATAAAGCGGGAGCGACTCCATCTTAAAGAAGCACCTCCAACTCCTAGATTCCTGTAACTAAAAACTTGGCTTCTCCTCTGTGCCTAAGAGTAAACAGTAATTAATATTCCTATTGTCTTTATGTTCCTTAGTGATATAATCATTGGCCAGACCCCTTGCCCTGAGCTATGAAGACCATTAAAATTCTATTATGTTTAGGTGGAGACAAAACCTACCCTAAAAAAGGATTAATTTGCTTTTCTTGCTTTGGTACTGCATTTTTGCTTTTACATTAAAACCCTACCCCCTATCCTTTCCCCCCATCTGAGCCCACTACACCTTACCCTTATGAATTTGCTTGGGATGGTGATGAAATAATTGTAACTACTAATCATTCTAAACTAATGGGGTAAGATCCTCTTGGACATAAACAGCCTCACATTTCAACTCCCTTTAACTATTCAGTTTCCATGGAATCTCCCTTTGCTTTTCAGCATATGGTGTTAAGCCTCTTCCATTTTATATTACTTTTTTCCCCTATAATTCAAGTTACAGGTTCTCCTTTAGCCACAGGACAGCTACTTCCCTCCAATTGTGATGACCACACTCGTGATGCTTGGACCCTAACTTTCCTTTCTCTTACAGAATATAATAATTCAATTTTAGCCACTGCACCTTCTGTTGACCCACCAGGGACCAGATGGCATAGTGGTTACGTCGCTGGACTCCCACATGGCTGACTGCAGTTTGAGCCTCAGACCTGGCGGCTTAAAACTCACACCAGGCACGTGTGCAGGCATGTCTAAGATCCTGAGAGGAGAACAGAGGGGAAGGAATTGTGTTGTGACCATCGCCCCCTGCGAATGATGATTTCTCGCTTTCTGTCTCTGTCTCTCTGGCGTGTGCATAGCAAAAATCTCTCTAAAAAATTGTGAAACATGAAAAAAAAAGACTTCTTAAGGATTTAAACATTGCATTATTTTCTTTGAGTCCTCATCTTCTGAAATAATCATTGAAATATCCCTGTGGAGTATAAAGAAATAATGTAATTTGACAGAATGTGATTTACCAGTATAAATTTGCCATATTTGGGTTTATGATTATATTCCAGGAAAGCAGAAAAGCAAAACTCAATAAGGAAATAGTCTGCTACTAATTTTCAATATTTGTCCCATAAACGTCCCAGAGTAGGGAACATTTATGTCAAAGTCCTTTGCACCTTGATTTAATAGATTTTCTTTTTTGTTTTTTTTAACAGTGGACACAGGCAGCCTGAGCCTAGGTAGTCCAAGCAACTTGTGCCACAACTTGAGCCACCCAGACAAACTGGGCATTAGCAATAGTGTTAGCGTTAGCGTTAGCGTTTGCGTTTGCGTTTGCGTTAGCGTTTGCGTTTGCGTTAGCGTTAGCGTTTGCCTTAGCGTTTGCGTTTGCCTTAGCGTTTGCGTTTGCCTTAGCGTTTGCGTTTGCCTTTGCGTTTGCGTTTGCCTTTGCGTTTGCGTTTGCCTTAGCGTTTGCGTTTGCCTTAGCGTTTGCGTTAGCGTTTGCGTTAGCGTTTGCGTTAGCGTTAGCGTTAGCGTTTGCGTTTGCGTTTGCGTTAGCGTTAGCGTTAGCGCTAGCGTTAGCGTTAGCGTTTCCGTTACCGTTAGCGTTAGCGTTTCCGTTACCGTTAGCGTTAGCGCTAGCGCTAGCGTTTCCGTTACCGTTAGCGTTAGCGCTAGCGCTAGCGTTAGCGTTTCCGTTACCGTTAGCGTTAGCGTTTGCGTTAGCGCTAGCGTTAGCGTTAGCGTTAGCGTTTGCGTTAGCGCTAGCGTTAGCGCTAGCGTTAGCGTTAGCGTTAGCGTTTGCGTTAGCGCTAGCGTTAGCGTTAGCGTTAGCGTTAGCGTTTCCGTTTGCGTTTGCGTTTGCGTTAGCGTTAGCGTTAGCGTTTCCGTTTGCGTTTGCGTTTGCGTTAGCGTGCGTTTGCGTTAGCGTTAGCGTTTCCGTTTGCGTTTGCGTTAGCGTTAGCGTTTGCGTTTGCGTTAGCGTTAGCGTTAGCGTTAGCGTTAGCGTTTGCGTTTGCGTTAGCGTTTGCGTTAGCGTTTGCGTTAGCGTTAGCGTTAGCGTTAGCGTTTGCGTTAGCGTTAGCGTTTGCGTTAGCCTTAGCGTTAGCGTTTGCGTTTGCCCTAGCGTTTGCGTTAGCGTTTGCGTTAGCGTTAGCGTTTGCGTTAGCGTTTGCGTTTTTAATTTTTTTTTATTCATGAGGAGACATCTTCGGGTTTCTAGCAAAGTCATACAGGAAAAATTCCTATGACATGGTTATTTATTTCCAAATAGTCAACCAATTTAAAAGGTAAATTTTAGAGTGAGTTTTATTTATATGATGCAGTGCAGAGATTGGACTTTGCTAGTTGGGGTCACTGTTAAATGGGAAAAAATGGTCTGTTAATGTTTGTGAGTGTGACTCTCCCCAGGCCTTTCTCTGGAAAGGACTTTGGAAAAATAGGAAAAAGCAGCCAGGCTTTTGTCTTACATAAACTGATATACCAGATTAGCTTTTACAAATATGAGATGCATCTTTTGATGTTTTCCAGGGGCCCAAATCTTCCCCAAGGAGAGGGCATAAAGGGCCCACGGCTGGTACCAGGCACCAGGTTTGAAGCATCCTCTTGGAAGAGCTCCGATTCAGCTCTGATCCCTTCGTGGTTGCTATCTTGTCGATGAAAAAATAACCAGCTCTACAAATTAATATGTAATAATTAATGTGGTTTATTTCCAAGCAGAATATGAGTGACCTAGGCCCAGAGAGGAGGCTTACATGCCTTTCTCCTAGATTTTCTTTTGTGGATTTATTCATTTATTTAAAATTGCCAGAGGATGCATGTGTATGCTTGAGAGCGACGGAGAGACAGAGAAAGAGGGAGAGGGAGAAAGTACCCCCTACACCATGAGGTGTAGTCATGTGTAATTCCATCTTCTCCATTTCCCCATCCTGTTGGATGCACACAGCTTGGCATTATTTCAAGCCACTGGGGCTGGGATTTGATCTGCAGTCAGCCATGAGGGATCCAACTTCTTTAACCACTAGGTTATGGGGCCAGCCTGCATTTGTAGTTTCAAGTGTGTGACTCCTGGAAGCTCATCCCTGTGAAGTCACGTTGTGAGATGACTGGCAGGCTGCTGCATGAGTTCTAACATTCCTGATTTTTAGATTGAGTACCAGCTCTCTGATGGGGAAAGGAAGACTGCATGTGGCCACAGAGCAAGGCAGAGAGAATGGGACCATACCAATCAGAGCATGTACCCTGACTGTGCTCTGAACAGTCTGCCCATCCTCCTCGCTCAGCTCGGATAAGAAGGAATAGGCTTGCAGGCTGCATTTTCCCAAGCCTCTGTGTCATTTGGCTTTGGCTATTTTCGGTAATTGAATGGTGCTGACTGGAGAAAGGTGGGCAGGAAGGCGGATGAGACAGGGTGTTTCTCCTTCTTTCTCTGCATCCACCAGCATCTCTGAGCAGATCGGTGTCTTTCTCATTCTACAGCTCTCACTTTGACCCGAGGCCCCGGGGTCTAGAACCATTCTTGTTCCTGCCTCTGGTTTTGGGGTGGCAGTGGCTATTGAAACTGATGCCTCCCTGAGCCTCTTTGGCTTCTCGGATCGTTCACAGCCCATAGTCTCAAGCCGCTGCATTACATTCTTTCTGTTTTATGCCCTTGAAATAGTTGCTAGTGTCCTGGCTCGAATTTTATTGATACAGGGAGTGTAGAAATTTTTAGGAGCTATGAAGAAACTAAAGATCAGATTATTCTCTCCTTGATATCTTTTTCAGGGAATTTTAAACAAATCAACAACTGTTCCTTTAGCAATAGTGCTTCCTTTCAAGACTGCATGGTCTTCTTGAATCCTAAGAATGTTTAGGTAATAGAGTATAATCCCATGTTTTGCGTTAAGTCAAATTTTTGTTCAGTTTCTTAGTGAACACAATCTTTTTTCCTTTCTTGAGGGGAGGTGCTATCATTTCTAGGTCAGTCATTCTTCAAATAAATGAATAAGAAAGAAACAAGTAAAGAAAGGTAGAATGAAACAGAAAAACAGAAGGAACTAAATGATAAGGGATAGAAAACAGGAAGCTGATGTGTGGTGAGATAATAGAACTATATTCTGTGAGAAGGTCAATAGATTTGATTAAAAGAGGATTTTTAAAAGCTATTTTCTCAGGCCAGCAGTTGGCATGGAAGATAAGGTGACTGGATCTTACATAGCCAATGGTGCGGTTTAAGTCCTGGACTCGGTGACATCAAATGTAAAGAAGACAAGGACTGGGACCAGCAGTTAGAGCAATGGCTATGTTGCTGGACTCCTATGTAGTCAACTGTGGTGGCTTAAACTCACACTGGGTGTGTGTGCGTGCATGCCCAAGATCCCCCTGGGGAGTGATTTCTTGCTTTCTGTCTCTTTCTGGCGAGTGCATGTGCCCTGTAGCAAAAACCTCTCACCCCCCCCCCCCCCCAAGAAATAAATGAAAAAGAAGACAAGGACAGAGGCCAGCAGATAGCATAATGGTTACATTGCTGGGCTCCCACATAGTAGACCACAGAGATACCTTAAAAAAATTATTTTCAGGACCAGCAGTTGGTGTAATGGCTATGTCACTGGACTCCCATGTAGTCGACTGTGGTTTGAGTCCTGGACCCGGGGCTTAAACTCAAGTTAGGTGTGTGTGTGTGTGTGTGCCCAAGAGAAGAATGGAGGAGAAGGGATTGTGGCGTGGCCATCCCCCCTGGGGGGTGATTTCTTGCTTTCTGTCCTTCTGTCTCTCTCTCTTTTTCTGGCGAGTGCATGTGCCCTATAGAAACATCCTCTCAAAAAAAATTTTTTTTTCCTATGAGGAATGGCCACACCATAATCCTTTCTCCTCCACTTGTCCTTTTGGGATTTCAGGCACTCTGGCACATGTGCCCCCCCCCCATTTTTGTTAGGCTGCTGGGTCTGGGATTTGGTCTGCACAGTTGGCCATGTGGGGTCCAGCTGCCTTAACCACTATGCTGTGGAGTGGCCTGAGAGGAACATTTTAGATAAATGCATGAAATTATATACCACATTAAATGTAGGAAATCATGTTGGAGACAAGCAAAGGAGAGAGAGAGAGAGAAAAAAAAAAAGAACAGGAACAGCTGTGAGAGTTGGCAAAAAGGCAGTAGTACAAAAACACTAAAAAAGGATCCTTTCCTCTGGCACATTCTGCATTTACGAGGCGGAGAAATGTGACTGTATGTCATAGTAGCAAAGAAAGCAGAATAACTGGACTTGGGGAATCTGCAGTAAAACTCGAGTTCTGAATTTGGATGTGCAATATATTGGGAAATAGGCCTGAAACTGTAGTTAATGTTCAGCTTATGTTACTTCTCTTTCCTGAGAGCTTTCAGGTTGCTGAAGTCAAATGACATACATATATATATTTTTGGTAGATGGAAAATTATGAGCTGTCTAGGAAAATAAGCACATGGCCTGATTGGGTGACATCACCTTTTCCATGAGAAGTGCAAATGAAACGTTAAAAAATGGTTTAGACAGACAACAATGGATAGAAACCTTCTCTTTCCCTTGATTCGTGATGAGGACGGTGTTTTATTTATTTATTTATTTATTTTTTTGGAGAGGTTTTCGCTATAGGGCGCGTGTGCTCGCCAGACAGACAAGAGAGAGACATAGAGACAGAAAGCGAGAAATCACCCCCCAGAGGGGATGGTCATGCCGCAATCCCTTCTCCTCCATTCTCCCTTCAGGATCTTGGGCACGCACGCACACGCGTCCGGCATGAGTTTTAAGCCACTGGGTCTGGGACGCGAACCACGGTCGACTATGTGGGAGTCCAGCGACATAGCCATTACGCTAACTGCTGGTTCCCGAGGATGGTGTTTTCAATCTTCGTATCAAATGTCAATGGCAGTAAAGTCTGGCAGCTGCATTTCTGAGTGAACCTCCATTCTGTCATTATTTTTTTTTATTTAACTTTATTTATTTATTACTATTTTCTGGTTTGATCAGAGAGAGACAGAGAGAGAAAGTGAGAAAGAAGCCACCAGGTCCAGGATTCAAACCGTGGTTGGCCATATGGGAGTCCAGTGCCTTTAACCACCATGCTACCTGCCAGCCCCCATTCTGTCATTATTACTGGGATGCCAATTTTGTATCAGGCTTGAAGTCCTAACTGACTTGAAGTCAGGATTTCCCATATGAGAATCCCAGAAACCAAAGACTTAATTAAAAATAAGCACTATTTACAAATGTATCCAGGCTTATGCACATACTTTTGGGGCACTTATGATCATGATTTTCCCCTTCAAAACAAAGTGAGCACTTGTTGAGTCTGAGAAGTTGGTGTTCTTACTTCACCTGACTCATCTGACTGGAATATGCCAGTGTGGGGAAGGCCACATGACTCTTCCAGGAAAAGATAGGCAGTGTTAATAGGTCCTTGTGATCTGACTGACAAGCACTGAGCTGTGGTGCATTTTCCTTTTTTTTCTTCTGTCTGGTGAGTACATTGATCTACATGTGGACTTGGTGCCAAACATAGGCTGTGTTGTGACACTATTCTCTTCCCCCTAGAATTTGGAAATGACTCTGTTCTTTGGCTAATTGAATGCCCCCGCTTGCTCAGGTATACAATGTATAGAACAGAACAGTTATATATATTATATATTCATATATATATGTGTGTGTGTATCTATCTATCTATCTATCTATCTATATATATACACACACACACACACACACCATCAGGCATGTATGCTTGCCTGGAGAGATAGAGAGAGACAGTGAAAAGGAAAGTGAGAAATCACCCTCCAGGGTGGATGGCCACACTGCAACCCCTTCTCCTCCATTCTCCTTCTGGGATTTTGGGTGCGTACATACACACACATACACACACACACCGGGTGTGATTTTTCAAGTCACTGGGTCTGGGACCCAAATCATGGTCAGCCATATGGAATTAAGTCACCTTAACCACCATGCCACCTGTTGGCCCCCAGAACATTTATTAAGGATGACTATATCAGGGCTGACAGTGACACAGTGATAAAGTGCAATGCCCTACGAGGCTAACCCCCATGGGAATGTTCCAGGTTTGTGACCAGAGACATTCTTGAGTACACCAGGTACCTGCATGCCTGTGATCCAGGGCTGACTGAGTCTGGGGGTGGATCACAGTGTTGAGATTCTGTCACAGGTGACAGTTTCTTTGTCAGTCTCTCTCTGTCTCTTCTGTTCATGGAAGAAAGAAAGAAAGAAACTTTAAAAAAAGATGATTATCGATCATTTGTAGAACTAGAAATAAAAGCACATGAAGGAAAGTGAAAGTGAATGGTCATGATAGGCCTGGGCCTGCAGGGAAGCTGGTTGGGAGGGGTGTCTCCAAAATGCAGGGCACTCCTGGTCTTATTGATGTAGGCAGTGAATTGCTACCACATCACTGCATCTGTACTCCTTCCTAACCACAAGACTCTGCATCAGTTTGCAAATACCCAGAGGGATGAGTGCTTGGAGTAGCTCAGGTAAATGAGGTTAGTCACTACTTTTTAGTGAACTCACTGGTTTATGAGCAGGAGAGAGAAAAAGATCAACATAGTAAGCATTCACAGTGAGGGCTGACAGTGAGTATAGTGCAAAGCTGACAGAGAAGAGGAAGCTGGATGCAAATGGACAACTCTTCCCTTTTCCATGAATAGTTATACTGGCTGTGCGAGCTACCCTGGATAAGAAAAAATGATATGTTTTCCATTGAGGACAGAGTCTGATTGCTTTTTCCTATTTTCCAAAATCCCTTTTAGAGGGCCTGAGGTGAGTCACGCCCACAAACATTAACAGACCCTTTTGGCCCATTTGATAAAAAGGGCTCTTCCTACATCCTGTCCCATAGTATCTTTGTGATGGGTGAATCACGCACACAAACATTAACAGACCATTTTGACTCATGGATAACAGGACTCTTCCTACATCCTGTCCTTGGGGCCATATCTTGTAATGTATAAAAGCCCTTTTATCTCTGTTAAAGTACAGTCTTTGCTGATCCCTTCCCGAAATACAGAACTTCCTCTCCAATCACCAACCTAAGAATTGTAAAATGCACCTATGGCTTACAAGCCCCTGCTTCCAGATGTCCCACCTTTTTGGACTAGAGTAATGGAAAACTCTTCACTGAATTCAAACCTTGTCCCTCACTCTCAAAAACAAATAAAATGAACCCCTGTATTTAATCACTCCTAAAAAGGTGCATTTATCTTTCTCTAGGTCTAGTCACTCATATTTGTGTTTAGAAATAAACTGTATTAATTACTATTTCTGCAGAGTTGGTTATATCTGTTGACACCATCATGGTGGGAAAGAATAGCATCTCTTCTGTAGGACCTTCCTGGTCATCCCAGAAGAATACAGTTTAGTATCTCTTCTCTGAAATGCTTGAGAACAGAAGTATTTTGGATTCTGATTTATTCAGATTTTGGAATACTTGCATATACATACGAGATAAAATAGGACTCAAATCTAAACACAAAATCACATACGTATACACCTTATTCACATAGCCCGAAGGTAATTTTATACAATATTTTGGAGTTGTAGCATTTTGACTATGAAAATTCCACAAGATTAGGAGTGGAATTTTCCACTTGTGGTATTATATCACTTAAAAAATGTTGGATTTTGGAGCATTGCAAATTCTGCATTTTCAGATTAGGAATGTTCAATCTGCACTCTCTCTCTCTCCTTTAAATGACCACAGAACTTGAAATATGCTCCTTTCATGGTAACTAACTCCGTTCTCCCTCTCAGTTAGGTGGGGACAGGAAGGAAAGAAAAACAAATACAAAATGAATCCAAGTAAACGGATTCAATAATTACAAATAAATTATTTAACTAGAGTGGTCAAGGGTGGCCTCTCTGAGGAGGTGATGTATAAACTGAGACATAAAAACATGAGCAAGCGTTGGCTATAAAAGCAGGGAAAAGACTGAGAAGAGAGAGGGTGGAGGGAGAGAGAAGAATAGCAAGGCCTTGAGACAAGAGGAAGAACCCAGAGTGTGTACTGAGGAGTTTCCTGCAGGCTGGTTTGACTGAAACTCAGTGACTGTTGTATAGCAAAAGAGAGTCTTGCCGCTATATCTAATTTCATTAGTCAAACGGTTTTAAAAAGGGACAGCTCATGGCATAGTGGTTAAGGGAGCCGATCTCACATGGCTAACTCTGTGGTTTGAATCTCAGACCTGGTGGCTTGATAAACATGCTAAGCATATGTGCATGTATGCTCCAAATGTCGAAAGAATGGAAAATGGAGAAGAGATCGTGTCATGACCATAGACCATTGTGGGGAGGGGTAATTTCTTCTTCTCTCTTTTTCTCTATTTCTTTGTCTCTTTCTGGTGAGTGCATGTACCCTCTGGCAAATTAAAATTTTTAAAGGTTAAAAAAAAGCCCCAAGAGACCAGCAGTTAGCGTAATGGCTATGTCGCTGGGCTCCCATGTAGTCGACCGCGGTTCGCGTCCCGGACCTGGTGACTTAAAACTCACACCGGGTGCATGTGTGTGTGTGTGCCCAAGATCCCGAGAGGAGAATGGAGGAGAAGGGATTGCGGCGTGGCCATCCCCCCGGGGGGTGATTTCTCGCTTTCTGTCTCTCTGTCTCTCTCTGTCTGTCTGGCAAGTGCACGCGCCCTATGGCAAAAACCTCTCAAAAAAAAAAAAAATCCCAAAAACACAACCACTTTTTTTCTGGAATATATTCTTAACTAGACTCAATAGGTTTATCCTTATTATTGAGCTTACTTTGTCTCATGCAGAAAATATGAAAAGTATTTACTAACCACAGGAAAGTTTATATCATAAAAGGTATTATCAATTAAAGATATTTCTACTTACACTTTAGTTTTGTCCACAATACATATGAAAGTTTATGAAAGCATTTCCATGTAAAATTACATATAAAATCAAATACAAGGTAATCACTTACTTTAGAAAAATGCATTTCTTTGTTATCACATCCCCTTGGGGAAATTATGAACTTACCAGGTAGATGTATTACCATTCCTTCCATTTTTTGTCTTTGTATTTGACAGTATAGAAATCCAAAACTAGAGAAAAAGCAGTAGGTAATCAATGTATCACCCAAAGTAGCCAAAATATGTCTTGACTAATTCTGTTTAGGTTTATGATTATGAAATGGCAAAAATACCAGGGAACTTCAAAGAGTTCATGGAAAAATGGAATTGAAATATGAGTTTATTTTGGTGCAATAAATTTTGAAATTAATGAACTTTTTTTTTATAATATGCATTTTCCATGGCCTCATGGAAGTCTCCACACATTTGATTTTATATCTTAATATTATGATGCAATTAATTTAGTTATTTTATAGAACAAAAGAAATATAATACATAAACATGTGCTGGTAGCTGTCAGAAATTCATTCATTCAATCAATACAACTATGACGAACCAAAGATCCTGACTTCAAGGACTTTGAATTTTTTTTTAAGAGAGATTTTTGCTAAAGAGTATGTGTGCTTGCTGGAGAGACAGAGAAAAATAGATAGACAGAAAGTGAGAAATCACCGTCTGGGAGGATGACTACACCGTAATCCCTTCTCCTTCATTCTCCTCTAGGGATTTTGGGCATGCATACATACCTGATGTGAGTTTCAAGTCTCCAGACCTGGGACTCGAACTGCAGTTGGCCATCTGGGAGTTCAGCACCTTAATCACTATGCCACCTGCTGGTCCAAGGACTTTTAATTTTAGTGAGAAGACTGACTGTAAAAAAGTAACAATTATATAGCATCATGTAATCATAAATGCATGAAAACAGCAGATTTTGTTTATACTGTAAGATATAAAAATACTTATATTAAAATTTGACTCCTGTAAAAAATTTATTTTTATGGGTCGGTTGGTGGCATGGCAATTAAGGTGGCCAACTGCACGGTTTGCATCCTGGGCCCTGAGACTTGAAAAACACATGAGACACTTGTGCTTGTGCCCAAAACCTGGAGAGGAGAATGGAGGAGAAATGATTGCTACATGGCTATCCCCAATGGGGGGGGGGGTGCTTTTTTCCTTTCCCTCTCTTTCTCCCTTTTTCTTTTTCTCTCTCCCTCTCTCTCTCTCTCTCTTTGTCTCTGTCCCTCTGGAGAGCGCACATGCCCTATAGCAAAAATTAAAAAAAAAAAACTTTGTTGCTTTTAGAAAATCATGGAAAGCGTGCTCTTTAATACAATGCAATCAGCATAATTTGTCTCCTGCTATAAGGTATAATTTGGAAAGTAACTTGGAGCTAAAGAAGAAGTTATCAGAACGCTATTTTTGGTTCTGGTTTTGGTTTATGCAGTTTTTTTCAGCATGCGAAGTTAGCGTTGTGAAGAAAGCTCTAGTCTCCTTAACTTCCTGTGTAAGTAGTAAAAAGAAAAAAAAAGTCTAGGAGGGTCTACTATGACCACGCGATAATGACAGTTTATTCATTGGGGATCTTGGTTTTTCCTCTGCCCATAAGCACAGCCTCAGGAAGATGAAACTCCCACCACAGCACATGTGCACATTCTGCTGAATTGACAAAAATGGCGTAATTCAACTACCAATCTTAGAAGTCGGAAATTACACTGTAAAATCTAACTGAAACTGACAAAGACTGCAAGTATAAAAAGATTCCTATTTGAGCCATGAAAAATCAATTGTTTGAAATTATTAGAGGTGAAATCCAATAATATCTTAAAGACTCATTCTGCAAAATCTGGTCATTTACTGGAAAATTCTATTCCTTCATGTATTTAAACTGGCTGAAAAAAATGGTGTGTTTCAATAAGCAGTCTTGTCCTCTAGTAATCTGTTTTGCATGTTAGATAAGACAGTCAGGTGTACTTTAGAAGTACTGAAGTATTTAGAATGTTGAAGAAAGAATCTTCTGAGTCCATTTTCATTCTTTCTAGAGTTTTCACATTAGTCTACCAGGGTATTTATCATTGGTTATGTACCAGGGTATTAATGATTGATTATGGGAATACTTATTGATTATTGAAACAATGATAGATATATCAATAATTCTGGTTATTGTACAATTGGCTCAATTATCAATAATGGATCATATGAAGACTAGTCCATGTCATTGTTTTAAAATAGCTGCATTGTGAGGTACTAGGAATTAAGGCTTCATCAATAATTTTAGGAGACACAACTCAACCCGCAACAACTCTGGATCTTTCTCCTCTTCTGTTCTTGCACCTAGGGCTCAAATTTCAGTTTTTTTCCTAAAGCAGAGCAACTTTGTTTCCCTGAAATACCTTCTTGAATTTTTTTTAAGAGGTTTTTGCTATAGGGCTCATGTGCTCGCCAGAAAGACAGAGACAGAAAGTGAGAAATCACCCCCTTGGGTGGATGGCCACACTGCAATCCCTTCTCCTCCATTCTCCTCTCGGGATCTTGGGCACGCACGCACACATGCCTGGTGTGAGTTTAAGCCACTGGGTCTGGGACTTAAACTGAGGTCGACTACATGGAAGTCCAGCGACACAGCCATTACGCCAACTCCTGATCCCCCTTCTTGAATATTAAAAACAAACTTTCGGACCTCGCTCTTTAGAAAACATACCTCAGATGAAAGTTTTGAAATGACAATTTCTCCTGTAATACAAATAAGTTCTATGGTAAGAGTCTTTTCACCATCCACCTTTGTGCACAAGGGGGACAAACAACCACTTATTCTCTTTGTCCCAAAGTTTCCATGGGGCTGGCCACTGGTTGGGGGGCGGAGGGGGGGAGGAGTTGGCTGAGAAGGACTGTTTTCTCTTTAACGTACACATGTATTTTCTCTTGACTCTACTCAGTTGAGGTACAATAAGAATTTGTAGAGTATTATTTCAGAGAAAAAAGGCAATGTTTTGTCAGTTGGTTGTCTATCAGTTTCAGGATTTTTATTTTTGAACAAAAGGTTATCCAGTCCATAGCAGTTACCTCATGTTGTTATAATAAGCCAAAGGAATGTACTTGACTTTCCAAACCTCACCCTCCTAATCTCTCCCATCCTGACAATGGCTCCTTGATTCCATTCTTTTGGGGACTTCTCTTTTCAATTCAAGGTCCTTCTTAGCATTCATTCACTCAAGTCATCTTGACTGGACAATGGGTCTGTATTATCTTTACAGCATTCCTGCAAGATAGGTATTATTAAACATACTTTATAGATGAGAGGCTATAGGCCAAGCTCTTAGTTTCATTCTATTTTGGGGATATAGTTTGAATTTGACCCTGGTTTGCCAGGCACTGGTGTCCCTGTTGTTTCCAGTGCACAGGAATAGCAGATACAGATACATCTACTTCCCAGGCTCTCACAAGGGTTTGGAATTCTCGCAATTTTTACTCATTCTTCAAAATTTGGATACTGTAAGATCAACCCATGTTTCTTCTTTTTTTAATTAATTAATTTTTTGCCATAGGGCACGTGCAGAGAGACAAAGAGAGAGAAAGTGAGAAATTACTCCCCATAGGGATAGCTAGTGCCACAATCCCTTCTTTTCTATCTTCCTCCCAGGATTTTGGGTAACCATGCACATGCACCCAGAGTGATTTTTAAGTTGCTGGTTCTGGGACTCAAACCATGATCAGCCACATGGGAATCCAGTGTTTTAACCACCATGCCACTTGATGCCCCCTTCCTCATCCTATTTAAAAGTAAGGAATATTGGAGGATGTTATTTCTGATCTCACAATCCTATAAAATGACTCTTACTAATTCATTTTGCATGTCACCTTCTTATCCTGGTTGACATCAATTTACCTACTGGCTAAATTCTTCACCAGCCCATATAGTTTAGGCAGGGAGACCAGTGAGTCATGCCAGTCAAGGACATGTCCAGCAGGTGGTGGGAGGCATTGAGGGGAAAGAGGCTGGAGTCGATGCCAAAGAAGAGTGAACTATTGAGAGACTTCCAGGAAGCAGCAAGCAAGTGAAAGTTCTGGAAAATAAATGGTACATTCACAAACTGAGACATAGTTCAAAAGGTGAATCAAGATGAAAAGCCAGTAGGAGACGCCAAAGAATGAAATAAGATGGCCAGGGGCCAAAAGAAATAAACACAGACAGGTCAAAGAACAGTTCAGAAACCAGATCTTCAGGTGTGATAATATTATTCTTTTTTAAAAATTTTATTTATTCATTCATTTATTTTAATTTGATGAGAGAGAGAGAGAGAGGAGAGAGAGAGAGAAAGAGAGAGAGAGCGCGCGCTAGTGAGAAAGCAAGCCACCAAGTCTGGGACTCGAACTGTGGCCGGCCATGTGGCAGTGTCCAGTGCCTTGACTGACACGCCACCTGCTGGTGCCGATGATATTGTTCTTTTTAAAATTTTTTATTTACTTATTTTTTTGGAGAGGTTTTTGCTATAGGGCACGTGCACTTGCCAGAAAGACAGACAGAGAGAGAGAAAGAGAGAGAGAGACAGAAAGTGAGAAGTCACCCCCCAGGGGGGATGTCCATGCCGCAATCCCTTCTCCATTCTCCTCCTGGGATCTTGGGCACACACGCCTGGTGTGAGTTTAAGTCACTGGGTCTGGGTCTTAAACTGTGGTTGACTACATGGGAGTCCAGCAACATAGCCATTACGCCAACTGCTGGTTTTGATATTGTTCTTTATGTGTATCTTAGCATGTAACATTAAGGCCCACTTAAAATATCATGAAAACTGAAATTTTTGGGTTGATCTTTCTATAATAAAAACTGGTAAAGAGATAAGTAATAATGTTCATTGCTTAGAGAGTATTTTGTTCTTCCAAATTCCTTTTCTCCTAAAGTCAGGGCATCATGAGGGGGAAGAGAGACACAGACCTAACCATAGTTTATGTTTATTTAATGCTTACGTTCTCCTGAGGACTCTGTGACAAAACTCTACGATTCCCATCAGACAGATGAGAAAAGAGTGGCACAGAAATGTTAAGTAATTTCCTCAGGGTTGCAGAAAGAGTAAGTGGCAAAGCAAGAATCTGAACTGAGGGGTCAGCAGGTGGTATAGTGGTTAAGGCACTGGACTCCCACATGGCTGACCGTGGTTTGAGTCCTGGACCTGGTGGCTTGAAAATCACACCAGGTGTGTGTGTGTGCATGCCCAAAATCCCTGGTGGAGAATGGAGAAGGGATTGCTGCATGGCCATCCCCCCTGGGGGGTGATTTCTCACTTTCCCTCTCACTGTGCTCTCCAGTGAGCACACACGACCTGCTACAAAAACTGAACTGATTACTGTTCAATGTGCTCGAGATGAAGTAATGAAACCATAATGAGGATCCAGTGAATTCTGCGTGGATGAAGATGGGACAGCTCTGCCAATGAGAGGACGTGTCGTTGCTGGGTATCCTACACCTGGGTGCTCACATAAAGGTACCTCTGACTGTGCTCTCCTAGACGGTACCATTTATAGAGTCTCATTACCCAGCATGAGATAATTAATACACAAACTAGGATTTTTCCTGATTTTCCTTCTTTCTTTTTTTTCTTTTCTTTTTATTATTATTCATACATTAAATCACTATACATCATTTAGATTGTGAGGAGACTTTACCCAGCATGATTTACACCTCAGTCCTGATTTTTCTGTTACCAAATAACCCTGAGTCTTAAAGACATCCCCAGTTCACAAGGCTGGGGTGTTCCACCCAAGCACATGTTTGTTTCAGAAATACTAGATAGCAAGTGCTAAAATGAGTCACTGCTTGCACTGAAATCTTCGCAAGACCTAGTATTGGTCATAACACTTTAAAATCCACGCGATGGCTTTTGTAGCTGAGGCAGTTTGGATAGAAAAGATGGCACTCTCTCAACAAAATATGAATAGTTTTCCATGTACAAATAGTTCCAAGGACAAGAGTAGACTGGGCTAGAAATATTAATTTTCATTTTTCATTGACATGTGTTTTTAAAATAAAACTCCCATAAGAGAAGTTCAAAAGAACAAGGAAGTAGAATTCATTTTCTCCCTAAAACATTAGCAGTTGGTGGGCAAGGCCTAGTTTCTCTGTATTCATAATTTATTTGTATGTCATATGCTCATAGGCATAAAAAGTGACAAGAATGTCTTCAAATGAAATTAAAGAAAAACAGTGACTAATTCCATTGCTCAAAGAGTAGGGGATTTTTGAAAAGTTAATGGAGGGCTTTTTGAAAAGTAGATTTTATCATTCCTAATACTAATTATACTTTATGTTAAGTCTATCTTTAGATATATAAAGTGAAGTCATTAGAGGGATTTCATTATCAATATATCATATTTTTTCTGGACAGGATTTTATTAAAACAAACAGTACAGAAATATACATTAAATTATTTTCTTACTATTTTACAATTTTCTAACTGTACAAGGGAGAAATCTTCCTTTTATCAATTGGGTATTTTTTTTTTTAACAATTGAGTATTTTTTAATTGTGTTTTTTGAAATTAAAGTTTCATATATTTTAGTGATGTTACTATTAGAGTGGACAGAGGATTTCCATTGCAAGCTACTTTAATATCTTTGAAACCCTATTCCTCCATGGAAAAACGGAGAAATTAATCATCTCTATCTCATACAACTGTTGCAAAGATTAAATAAAATGGGGCCAGCCAGGTGGCATGGTTGAGGAGGCTGGATCCCCCATGGCCATCTGTGCAGTTCTGGACTCAGTGGCTTGAGAAACATGCTGGGTATATGCATGTGCATCCCCAAAGTCTGGAGAGGAGTGGAGAAGGGATTTCAGTGAGGCCATCCTCCTGGGGGGTGAGGGGGATTTCTCGCCTTCTCAAGCATTCATGCCCTAAGACAAAACCTTAAGGAAAAAAATAAAAATCATAATTAAGAAAAGGCATGTAAAAAGGTCAATTATGTTAACTTGCTAACTAACTTTTGTGATCCCCTCCCCTTCTTTTAAATCTGTGAGAGAGAGAGAGAAGGAAAGTGAGAAAGTCCCCCCCCCCCCCGCCCCCATGGAAGATAGTCATGTTTCAATCCTTTTTCCACCATTCTCCTCTTAGGATTTTGGGCATGCACGCACACACACACAGTGCATTTTTTTTTTTTTTTTTGGAGAGGTTTTTGCTATAGGGCACGTGCGCTCTCCAGAAAGACAGAGAGAGACAGAGAGACAGAAAGTGAGAAATCACCCTCTAGGAAGATGGCCATGCTGCAATGCCTTCTCCTCCATTCTCCTCTCGGGATCTTGGGCACGTTTGCATATGCGCCTGGTGGGTCTGGGGCTCGAACCACGGTTGGCTACATGGGAGTCCCGTGACATAGCCATTATGCAATTGCTGGTCTCTGTGATCATTCTTGATGATACAATATAAGTGGCTATTATGTACTGCACAGATTGTGTTCCTGAAGATTCATATGTTAAAACCCTAGCCCTCAAGGGATGGTATTAGGAAGTGGAGCCTGTGAGAGGCAGTTAGATCAAGATAGCAGAGCCACCCCTGATGGGGTTAGTGCCCGTATGAGAAGCTGCACAAGAGAGCTTGCTCTCCTTCTCTCTGCTGCTCACGGAGTTAGGATACAGGAAGAGGACAGCCATTTGCAAGCCAGGAAGAAGGCCCCCAGCAGAGCCCATCCAGGTCAGGCCAGCAGCCTGACCATGGACTTTGTCCCAGCCTCCACACTAAGAAACGAGTGTCTGTTGTCTGAACCACTCAGGCTATGGCGTTTGTGACAGCCCAAACAGACTGATGATGTCACGTTTGGACGTAGCACATCCGCGATATCCTCCCATGGTGCAGGATCTCTTTTCCAAAGATAGTTGCAACAACACCTTGCGTCCCACATGTGCTATCCTTCAGTGTGATGTTGACATGGCTCCCATCAAAGGCAGGTCCAAGCTGCCTCTCCTTGCAGACAGAGATCCTCTGTGGCTCTCTTGACTAAGTGGAATGCTGTGTGACTTATGGGGCGAGGTCACAAAAATGCCACGTATTTCTGCCATATTCTCTTGGACACTTGCTCCCAAGGAAGTCAGCTACCACATAAGCTGTCATCTGCCCTGAGGCATCACACGGTGAGAAAGCCAGTTCTAGCCCAGCAGAGAGACCACAGGAAGAGACCCTGAAACCAAACGAGAGAGAGAGAGTGCGTGCGCGAGAGATGCCTTGCAGCCACCTCGGTGCTCAGGATACCAGCTCTGGCCACAGTTTGGCTACAAACACATGAGAAGGCTCAAGCAGAGCTACCAGGTAAGCCCTTCCTGAACTGATGACCCACAGTCTTCAGGAATGTTAAAATAGAAGAGCTGTAACAGTAATTATTTGCGTTGCAGAAACAGTCTTGAAGTGTTCTGCTTTTATCACTAGAGTCTTCCCTATGACAGAAAGGGTTCTCTGTGAAGTGCAAAATAATAGAGTAAATAACATTAGAGTGAGCAAATCTTAAGTTTGCTCAAAGGAAAACACTAAAGTGTGAAAAGCATTTAGTTTTGGAAGGGGTTAGGGCTCTCGAAAAGCATAGACCTGTGAATTGCCCATCACAATCTGTGTCATTACTCTTTTTTTTTTTAAAAAAAAAAATTAAGTCTATGTTTCTTTCTTTTTCATTTTTATTTTGCTATAGGCTGTGTGCACTCATTAAAGTTGATAGGATAAAAGAACATTTGAAATAAACAAGGTGTGAACAGCTTTAAAGTGAAATTTTTATTTCATGAGATTAACAGGACTGGGCCCATTTCAATATATAGCATTGATTTTGCTGTTCTTTTGACAAAAAAAACCTTGGCAATATTAGTTCAATTTTGCAAAATGGTCGAAAAGAAAAATCACACGTGATTTTTTAACCACAAAAATGCCAAAGCTGCAGTTGCTAAATGTGCAAATGATGCAATGTCCGTGTGTGTCATCCAGACAGACAGCAACGGGACCATGCACGACCGTGTCATCCACAACAGGTCAGCAACATCAGGGTTATTTCCAAAATGTTACATTGACTAAATTTTTAAAAAGGAATTATTTATTTATTTTATTTGTTATTATTATTTTTTAATTTGACCAGAGAGAGACAGAGAAAGGGAAAGTGAGAAAGCTAGTCGCCAAGTCCAAGACTTGAACTGAAGTCAGCCACGTGGGAGTCCAGCGCCCTCAACCGCCACACCTCCTGCTGGCCCCAACGTTGACTAAAATTTTTCCTTTCAGAATTGTATAATGTGTTTTTTTTTTTTTTTCAAAATGCTTTTGAATTTCTGAAATAAATTCGGAGCACATTCTAACATGACTGCAAAATTCTAACTCTCTGGGAAGATGATTTTAGTTGTATTGCTATTAAGTGCTCCTCTGGGAGAAGTTCTCTTAATAATAGTAGACTAAGTTAAGGAGAAGAGTCGCTTCCACTATAGACACATAGAAATGCTGATGAAACCTGACATTATCATCAGCAACAACAACAAAAAAGGGTTCAACCCAAAGCCAAGAGAGGGAAATCTACGTGAAGTAGAAAACAAGAAGGAACTCAATTATGAGGGACTTCTTTCTCTGTCTTGCTCACTTGTGAACAAATAAATACTTAAAAAAATTGCTGTTCATTGAGAGAAAAGGAAACCAGGTATGTCTGATTAAATTACTCAACAAACAAACAAAAACAAATAGGCTATAACCATTGCCAAAGTCTTGTTCCCTTGAAAGGAACTCTCTGCAAACCTGCAATACACTGCATTTGCTAACAGGAATACTGCAGAGAAGACATACGGGAACACAGGAAGTACCCCTTATCTGCCTACTGAAGGCACATTTTACTCTGTTCCCACCAGAGTAAACCTTGAGGCACTCACTTTTTGGTCATCAAATCAGACGTAAGGCATCTGTCTAGTGCTGAATCGAATCTGCTTCACTAATTTAAGGTTCGTGTAGGACAATATTAAATTAAAGTGATCATAGAAGAGTCCTAACAGGTCATATTTCATCTCTGTTCCCCCAGATTCCCTTAGTACAGTAGTACTAAGCTCTTGTACTAGTGCTTTCTTTTCTTTTCTTTCTTCTCTTTCTTTTAATTGCCAGCAGGTTTGTGCGTTTGCTAGAGTCAGAGAGAGACACACACCCAGACAGAGAGAGGAAGAGAACCCTGTAGTGGGGAGTGGTCATGCTGCAATCCTTTCTCTTCCATTTCTCCTTCCTGTTAGGATGTTGGCACATATGCGCACATAGTTGGTGTGGCTTTCACGCTGCCAAGGCTGGATTTTGAACCGCAGTCAACCATGTGGGATCCAGTTCCCGTAACTGCTCAGATACAGGGCCAGCCCTCTACCAGTGCTTTCAATCTCACTGTTTTTAGTTGTACTTTTCCAGTTGCAGTGTGAAGGGCTTATGAAGTCCTTCGCATTTTGGAAGGAAAGAAAGAAAAAGTTTAAACATTAACTTAAAGGATCCTGGGAGAAATGAGCTTCTCTAGACCTGATGGTGTGCAGCTTTGGTGTCCTACCTGAAAGCCAGGCCTATCGACTCCTTGCAAAAGCTGTGAACTATGTGAACAAGCAAACTGCTCTTCGAGGTATCCCAGCCTGGATGTCTAAGTTTCCTGGAAGACAACCCAGAGAATGTTGTTTCCAGGTTTCTTGAACATTTTTGATCTACCGAAGTCACCAGAGTATAATGTTCTAAAAGGTTTGTTTTTTATTTTCGTTTGTTTAATTTTTGAAAACCGTAGACCTCAGAGGGTCTCAGCTCTAGCTGTCTGGTGCATGAGCTCATGTTGATGGAAAAACCTTCACCTTTTATTTTGTCAAGTCCTATTACATCATTATTAGGCCACAAATGAAAAAGAGAAAACAAGTGGAATTAAATGATGGAAAATGTGTTTATAAAGGCTTTTTTTGGGCATATGCAGTTTCCTATTTTTTCGGTCTGTTTATTTAAAGCTTTCTTAGCATCCCAGTGTGTAGTATGCAGTGACATTGATGACTGCTCTTAATTTTTTTGTAAAAGACCATAGTTCTTGAATAATTTGGTACTATGATTTAAATGTTCTTGGATTTCCATGAGTATCCTGGGAGGACAATTTAAAAGTATAAAATGTCTTTGATAGAGTTATTTTTTGGGGGGTGCAGGTGGTGGTGCAGTGGTAATGAAACTGGACTTACTTGGAAAACTCCTGGGTCTGTGTCCTGTGATCTCCCGGTGTGCGTGTTTACTCATGATCCAGTAGCTGAGACTGGGGCTGAATTGTAGCATAAAGACCCCGTTAGGAATGGCTCTCTCTCTCACTAAAGAAATAAACGAATAAACTAAACTAAAAAGAAAAGAACTTTTGAACAATTCTGCCTTATTTATTTACTTATTTTGCTATAGGGCACATGTACTCACTGGAGACAGAGAGAGAAAGAAAGTGAGGAATCACCCCTGGGGGATAGCCACACCACAATCCTCTCTCCATTCTTCTCTCAGAATTTTGGGGATACGCACACATGGGCACCTGATGTTATTTTCAAGCCACCAGGTCTGGGACTCGAACTGTTCAGTTGACCATGTGGGATCTAGCTACCTTTACCCCCATGTCACTTTGTAGGTCCCAATTCTCCATTTTTTTAAAAAATATAATTGTGCTAAGTATATAGTGGTCTGGAATCAGAAAAATGCTCTAGGGTTTTGTCATCTCAACCCCTAAGATGAGAGTGTAGACAGGCAGACAGATTTCAAGAGCAACCTCTGTTGAGTTAAATAAGGTGCCATTTGATTTGGTAACTAGAGAGAAACCACTGAATTTATCCAAATGTAACACTTGAGTGTTTTTAGAAAATGGAATAAAACATAGCCTTTAACTTCAGGCTGAAGAAAATTCTCCTGACAGATTTTTAGCAATCATACAACTCAGAAGACTCAAGCAGAGACTGCTTCTTTTGAGCTGGTGCTAGAATAACAAAGAGTAGACCTCCGGCAAATGTGCTGCTCTGAGGGCTGCTCTGCATTTCATTAAGAACTGGTGGAGTGAGCAGCACTATTTTTATAGCAAGAGTGTTAAAATACATTCCTTGTGACTACATTACCTGAAAAATTTTCATTTTATTTCTTGTTATCATTTTAATTCTTGTCTTATTGACTTTCTCTCAGAAGAGTTGGCGGAACAGGGCATCAATTTCTCCTTTTAACACAGTTTCCCAGAAGTAGTACCTTTAAAACAGTATTTAAAAGGTGATAGGTTGATAGACTGTTATGAAAAGACTTCAGGGGCCAGCAGGTGGCCTGGTGGCTAAGGTAGAGGACTCCCACATGGCCAACTGTGTTACTAGTTCTGGACCTGGTGGCTAACTTTCTCACTTTCTCTTTGTCTCTCTCTGGTAAGCACATGTACCGTATAGCAAACTGAAATAACAATAATAATTATAATAAATAAAACTAAAAAATAATTCTAAAAAAAAGAAAAGACTTCAGAGGGAGCAGCATGGAAGTGAGATCAACGACTCAGAAGGAAGGAAAAGGTAGTTTGCCACCTTGTTATCAGCTCCTCTCCAAAGGTGTCCGCGTAGTATCCTCCATAGGTTTGCACTCCTTGTTAGAGTTCGATTAGACCCTTCCTTCCTTCCTTCCTTCCTTCCTTCCTTCCTTCCTTCCTTCCTTCCTTCCTTCCTTCCTTCCTTCCTTCCTTCCTTTCTCCTTTCTTTCTTTTTCTTTTTCTTTTCTTTTCTTTCTTTTTTTTGTGCACATCAAGGCGTCTTTACTAGGATGGAGACAAAGAATAGGGAGCAGGCCCAGGGCAAGTAGAACAGGCCGTCATTAGAATAGGCAGAAGTCCTGGGGGTCTTGAGTCCTCAGCTAGGCATGGGGAGTTAATGCTTGCTGTGGGCTAGAGGTACTGGGATGCAAATATCCTGGCCCCTTTCCAGATGCCGTTCACAGTTGGTCAAACAGTTTACTCTGTCTATGACCAGTTGCACCAACTCCACCTCTGATTTGCCCAGCCGGTCCACGTTAGAGATGGAAAAGACGTTGCCTGTGGCAGCAGTGTCCACTCTTCCAGTATCACGCTTTTGGAGTCTTAGGTTTTCCAGGATTGTTGGGAAGCAGCTATCTTTGCTTAGCTTGGGCAGTTTGATGTGCACTCCTGTCCAAAGTTCGGTGCCTAGGTTAGATGAACTGGTTGAGATGTATCCCAAACGTTCATCCCACATGAGCTTCCAGCCATGCTCCTGGATGAGCCGCTCCACCTCTGTGGGGTCACATCCATTGTGTCTCTCATGGATCACAAGATGGAAGAGGTCAGCAAATACCTCACAGATTTCCTTACCTCTAGTAACCATGCCACAGTCTTGATGAAGGGTGGCCAGGGTTGTCCACACCAGTCTGGATACACTGATCTAGTGTCCAACCAGTGGGTGTGGTCTTGTCACAGAGCCATGTATGGACTGCTCTGGGGTCAGGGACTGGTCGTGCAATTGTGCTTTCGGAGGTCTGGGTACTCAGCGTGTGGGTGATGCAGCCTCCGTCATTCACTGGCAGCTATGCAGGTTCTGGGCGGAGCAGAAACTCAGTCCTTAGAGACCCAGCTCTGGCCAAAGCCTGGAGCCTGACCCCCAGACAGGGAGACAGCAGATTGGAGAAGGAACCAGCCATGGCTTGAGGGTCTGAGTACTGGATTCCAGAGCAGGAACTGTTGGTTGCACTGGGTTTGTGCTTAGACTCCTGCTTTCTGAGTGCTTTTCTGTTGTTTTACAGTTTTTGATAAAGGGTACCTGCACTCGCCAGTGAGATAAAGAGGGAAGAGTGAGAAGTCACCCCCAAGGGGAGATGGCTACACCGCAATTCCTTCTCTATTCTTGGGGTTCACATGTGCCTGATGTGATTTTCAAGCCACCACATCTGGGACTCGAACCACGCAGTCAGCCATGTGGGATCCAGCCACCTTAACTTCCATGCTACTGCTATCTCGGAGTACTTTTTAAAAATTTTAAAAAGAATTTTTGCCACAGGGCACATGCACTTGCTGGAGACCAACAGAAACAGAGAGGGAGAGGGAAAGTGACAAATCACCCCAAGGCAGGATGGCCACACTGCAATCCCGTTCCTCCCTTCCCCTTTAGGGATTTTGGGAACGCACGCGCACACACACACACCCAGCATACTTTTTTTCAAGCTGCAGGTCTTGAACTCGAACTGTGCATTCAGTCATGTGGAGTCCAGCCACCCTAACCTCTACTCCATCTGTAGCCCCCATGCCTTCTGAGTACTTTAAAGTGCTTTATAAATATATGCACCAGAAAGAAAGTACCTTTAAGGATTGTACGGAATAAGTGTGATTTGTCTCAGCTGCCTGGATAAGGGATGATCAAAACCCAATAATTTTTTTAATGGCCCTTTTGCTCCATCCCCTGGGATTGGACAGGAGCCAGTGTTTTTGTCCATCCTGCTCAGCGCTGACATGCTAAGTGGCCAAGCTCTACGGTCGCTTTCAAGCAGCAGGGAGAGCAGAAGTTGTGGCTCTTCTCCTTCGCAGTGCTCCAGCTGACTGTGTACCTCTCCTGAAGGCTGCAGCACTTTCCAGGTGGCTTCCTCCGTCTAACTAGCCCCTCTGCATTTATAGCCACACCCACTCTTGCCCCTTCTGGCTTGGGGGTAATGGATTTTCTCTATCAGTAGCCAGTGAGTATTGACCTGTCTCCTGTTTGTTCCGTAAGACCTGCCCATGGTTAATAATCTTAAAAACAAAACCCCTTCAATGACCTGTTCTGAATTATGTCCTGCTGGAACTCTCTTCTGATTCATACAGATACTTCATTCAATCATAAAGCCTTAGGGCATTGATTAGGTAGGGCCGCCACTGCCATGCTTGGAATGTTCCAGTGGGTTTCCATTGCACTGGGAGTAAATCTGAACGACATGATTTGAAAAGCTGTACTTGAACTGACCGCTGCCTCCTGTAAGCCCACCAGTCATACTCCCTGCTTGAAGATCCCTGGTAGCTCTTTTCTCTAAGGTCTCCTCAACAGTCGCCTGTCTGTAAGGCGAATTTAAGTTTAATTGTCCCCTCCTCAGAGATTCTTTTTCTAGTTATTTAATCAAAAGTGATCATCTAAATACTGTCATGTAGCTATATAACTCTTCATAGAACTTATCACTTACAGTTATTACTATATTTTAAGAGAGATTTTTGCTATAGGGCACATGCGCTCACCAGAGAGAGACAGAAAGTAAGAAATCACCCCCCAGCGGGGATAGCCATGCCACAATCCCTCTTCTTCCATTATCCTTCTTGGATTTTAGGTACACACCCACATGCGCCCAATGTTTCAAGCTGCCGGGTCCATGACTTGAACCATGGTTGAGGGTCTGGGACTTGAACCATGGTTGACCATGTGGGAGTCCAGCAATGTAACCATTATGCCATCTGTTGGTCCGGTCTGCACTTGCTATTATTTTCATATTACTTTTTCTATCTGTTGTTCCATCTATCCATCTGTCTTTCTGTCATCTATCACTGTCACTTTCCTTTTTGGATTGTAAATAAATGTGTCTAGAACCGGTGGTAAATATTTATTGATATTGAATAAAAAAGTGGAGATTAGCTCCATCTTCTAGATAAGGTAACAAAAGCTTAGAGGGTTTAAATTCCTTGAGACACCACAGCTATTAGTATCTGAACAGCACCTGTGACTTCTGATACCTGAATGTCAAGGTCCCCTCCCCATTTGATCTCCTGAGTTAAAAATGCTATGAGAGACAGAAGAGAGAGGGGTGGTGACCATATCCTCAAATTATGTCAGTCCCAAAACTCCAGAAAAAATAAAAGCTAAGTCTCTCATGTCCATAGCCCAGTCTGGGTTTAGAAATGAATTGTTTCCTGATATTAAATGGCCATTTATCCAAAAATGTTCTGTTGAGAGCAATTAAGTAAGATGTAAAAAGATGTTCTGTGATTCAGCAGCCAAACTAAGTTTGTTAAATGCTGGGTTAAGTGCGTTCTTTTGCTATAGGAATTTCCAGAGTCTTTAATGTGCACATTGTGAATATCTTTCTTTAAAATAGTTTTTCTTAGAATTATTTTATTTAATTTGATTTGTTATATTTTTTAATCTGACCAGAGAGAGACAGACAGAGAGAGAGAGAGAGAGAGAGAAAGTGAGAAATTAAGCCACCAGGTCCTGGACTGGACTTGAACTGGTTCAGTAGGTTAACCACCCCCCCATCCCCCACCCCTGTGTCAGTCCCACATTATGAATTTCTAGGAGGCAGATGTACTATGCAAAGGTACTTAAACTGATTAGGATAGAAAATGCTTTTATGAGAATACTACCAACATCTCATAGAACACTCATTTCCTGGAAGAAAGTTGAATAAACATGGAATTAAGTCTTCAGTGATACATCTCATGTTAATAGAACAATCTTATTACAGAGATTTAAAAAAGAATGATTTTGAATGAGGAAAGCAAGAGAGAGTATGTTGGCATTGGCATCTTCTGAATTTTACTCTTGTGTGTGTAGCTTATTCAGTTTTGTGAAAGTCTCCTTTCTTTTCAAGTGTGCATCTGCCAATTTCTTAATTCTCTGATTAAGCCCCACATTATTGCTGGCTGACTGGCAGAAGTAGGGAAACATTTATAAGCCTCTAATGCATGTCTTCGGGCTAGGCTGAGATCATTTCTAAAGGAGTCGATAGCTGTCTCATTACTGCCAGGACAGCCTGCACTGATGCAGTTTGCAGTCTCTTCTGCTTTAATATGAGTTTTGCTCCTTAGAAGCCTCAAGGTAAAAAAAGAAAAAAAAAAGTTGAATAATAATGTTTCAGTGGAAAAAAAAGACTTAGGTCCAGAATGTGTAAGAGCGGCAAAAATAAAGTTATTTTTCCCACAGGAGTTTTAATTATAAAATGTATTCAAGTTATAAGACAATTTTATATGTGCATGCTAAAATAAAGTTGCCTTAATGAAACTGACACAAACTCCTTACTTTTTCCTTTGATGTAATTAGTGATCTCTAGTTTCCTCTGTTACCTGTAGCTTTGCATTGCTCTGTGGTCTTATTGGCAGCATAGTTTACAATTACCATGCATTTTAAACAAAAGAAGCAAAGAAATGCACGAGTAAAGAGCAGGCAAAGAAGTGCATAGCATGGCATTGTATAGTTCTTTGTATTTGAACCTCATTGTCACCCAGAGGTCTCCAGCCTTCAAGGTTTCTGAATTTCTCAGGACCGCTTCATATCCTGGGTTCCTTTGTTCTCAAGTATGTCTTTGCTTGGCACCATGAGCGTTCAGCTATGAAATGTAATCATTTTGCCAATTATTGCACCTTTCTCCATATACACTCACACACAACCACAGGCTGACTTTACTACCAAATGGAAAACAGGAGAGACAGGTAATTTTCCAAATAACAAACAATTTAAGCTGTGTATTATGTATTTAATTACATGTGTGCATGTATATGCGTGTATTTTTTAAAAATTGGATAGACTTCTGTCTTTGGAAATGGTATAGATAGTTAAGATCAATTCTTCTACTGAGAACCAATAGAAAACCTGGATAAAGGCTGGCCCTGTCACCCAGTCATTAAGGGAGCTAGATCCCATATAGCCAACTGTACAGTTCAAACCCTGGTCCTGGTGGCTTGCAAATCTGGCTGGGGGTATGTAAGCATACCTCTAATCCTGACAGGATGGAGAAAAGGAAGAGAAGTGTTGCAGAGTGGTCATGCCCCATTAAGGGGTGTCTAAAAAAGTACCAGCTTATAGGTGGTACTTTGTTGAGCTAAAGTAACAGTGAAGAATTATAAAGCTAAGATATATGAGAAGAAAACCCAGAGAGATGAATTCAGTAGTTAAAGTTTCTTCTAGAGACATGCGCTCATTCCTTGAGAGGCATTTAGGAAAGAAGAATCTGGGTAGTACCTTTAGCATTATGAATTATAGGGAACCAACTTGAAATCTAGGTCTTGCTAAGTGAGAGAAGAAGACATCACGAATCCCCCCCCCCCCTTTTTTTTTAAGTTGAGACTTGATTAGAATATCCCCAACTATTTTGTAGTTAAGTAAAGTAAGAAAAAGAAAACACTGCCCTAATAAAACATAGTCACACCACACTCCCTTCTCCTCCATTTCTCCATCCTGTCAAAATTTTGGGTATGTGCACTCATGTACCTGGAGTGCTTTGCAAGTCGCTAGGGCCAGGATTTGAACCATGGTAGGCCATGTGGGATCCATCTCTCTTAACATTAAGTTATGGGCTGCCCTGTTATGTATGTTTATTCTTTTTAGCCACTCAGCCCCTGAAAGCAACTTTCCTACATTAAAGAACACCTCCCTCCCCTCTCTTATGAGACCATCTCTGTAAAAATTGTTTTCTTACCATCCCAGTCTCTCGTCTTGAGATGTCTTTGTCCTAGAATCTGTGTTTGGACCCACTTTTGCCAGACTTTTAATCAGAAGCTAGGGAGATGAAGAAGAAAGACTATTCTAGGAAAGCAAGGGCAGCTTCATCTCATTTCCAGAAGCACCAACAGCAATGGTCCCTGCAGGAGCACCAGTGCCTGGGGCTGGGGCCAGTGGGTCCAAGAAACCAAGATGAAAATGTCAATTTACTTGAATGGACACATCCATGGTATGTATAAAAAAAAGCATGTTTGTATGACATTTGACACAGACATAATATTGAATTTATTTTTATTTTTTGGATTTAAAAATGTAATTGTTTCTTATGATTACAAAAGGAAATGTGAATATTGTTAAAAAGAATGAATGAAAACTGTAAGAACTTTCAAAAGAAAAAAACTACCCATAGTATTATCATCAGAAGTAACCATTATTATTTTGGAACATTGTATTGTCTTTAATCTTTTTAATGACATATATTTTAACTTTTTTTTTTACCTTGAGATAATTATGTCCACACGATTCTTTTAAAAATTGTTTTCAGAATTAATTTTTTTTTTTCTTTAGGATGGGTGCGCTCACTGGAGAGGGATAGAGAGGAGAGAGGGAAAGTGAGAAAGCACTCCCCAGGGGGGATGACCACGGCATAGTCCCTTCTTCTCTATTCCTCTTGGGACGCTGGGCACACATGCACATATGCCAGGTGTATTCTTCAAATCTCTGGGTCCAGTACTTGAACCATGCAGCAGCCCATGTGGGATCCAGCTGCCTTAACCACCACTCCCTTGGCTGCCTCCACACAGTTTTCTATAATATTTTTAAATTAGTTTCATAGTAAAATAATTTTAAAGCATTGATTTTGCATAAAGTCAATCCTGACATTGTTACTATGCTTTTGAATATGGGAACTATTAAATTATAAACTATAAACCTAATGGTATAATCATTACAGATCTAGAAAAAAGCTTTAATTTTTATGATCTTATAAATTTGGTAATGTCAGTCTTAAAATATGTATATAATTTAATTTAGTCTTCCAAATGACCATAAGTGGTATATGAAACAGGTAGCATTTGCTTTATTTGTGAGTAGTGAGTTTGGGGATGTGGGGAGTAGCCCTGCTTCTTAATGGCTGTAGCTGTTTAGGATAAGGGTTCCCCAGTAACCCAGCTGGGAGCTGTCAAGATGGATTGATGATCCCAGGAACTAGGGGCGAACTCCCTGTAGTTCCCAGAGTCGTTAAATTCCGTTAGAAAAGCTCCTATTGATTAGGTTGGGTGTGGATGCTGGTATGGACCAAAAAATACAGGCTAGAAGCTACAGGGGCTTCTGAACCCCTGTTCGGTCCACCCTTTTCCTGCCTGTAAGTGAGCCCTAAGCAGTGCCTTATTGGAGTGGTCTTTTCCTCATTTTCTGTCTCACTGATCCTATGCTCTAAGAGTCCATGCTGTGTAAGGTCAGGAGAACTGGGTTTCAAAGCTTGGCTTTCCCCCAGAGCAATGGACTTTGTAATCTTCACCAAGTGAAATTGAGTTTTAATTTTTTCTTGCTGAAGATTAGGGGACTGAGTTAGAGTAGTGGTTGCCAAACTGTAGTCTGCTGGCCAGACTTCATTTTGGACAAAATTCTATCCAGTCTGGGATAAAAAGGAGGAAACTAGTTAGTAAGTTTTTCAGATGATAAAATTTATTCAAATACATTTTCCTCCTATTTTATAGAGGGGAAATATTTTCACTGCTGCTTTCTTTGAAGTGAAAATATATTTCATTTATGAAATAATGCTGATGGTAGTTTGTGGAGTTTTGTTCTGTCTTGTTTTATTTTTATTTTTTTAAATTTATTTTTTGAAGAGGTTTTTGCTATAGGGGATGTGTGCTTGCCAGAAAGACAGAGAGACAGAGAGACAGAAAGCGAGAAATCATCCCCCCAGGGGGGTGGCCACACGGCAATCCCTTCTCCTTCATTCTTTTCTCGGGATCTTGGGCATGCTTGCACATGCGCCTGGTGGGTCTGGGACTTGAACCACGGTCGGCTACATGGGAGTCCAGTGACATAGCCATTATGCCAACTGCTGGTCCCATATTATTTTAAATAATTATTTATCTAATTTTATTTATTATTGTTGTTATTTAAATTGCATACATGCACTCATCAGACAGAGAAATTGAGAAAGCAAGGCACCAGGTCTGACTTGAACTATTATCGACCATGTGGGTGTCCAGAGCCTCAACCGCCATGCCACCTGCTTGCCCTTGGTCGTGGATTTTTTTTTTTTTTTTTTAACATGCCAGACAAAATACAAAGTCAGTCAAATTTCAGAAATTGAAATAAAATTTATTTATTTTATGAGAGAGAGAGACAAGCACCCTTAACAGGGTCTCATGCCACGACCCTTTCACAAACCCTAACTTTCTCCCCCTGTCAGGACCATAGGCACATCCTGGCTTGTAGGGGTCAACAGGAAACTGAAACCCGGCCTTCACGTGACCTCCAGGACTGCTGGGCTTTGCACTACCCCTACACCCCTGCCCCAGGCTGTCCATGTAATAAAAATTCACCTGTGAGCCACTATCTTAGTGGTGATCCCTTCTGATTCTAAAATTCTGAAACTCTAAGATCAGATTAGGGACTCAGAGAAGGAAAATATAGACCTACCTATTTCAAGGTTCAAAAGTACAAAAATAATAAAGAAAACACTAAACATTTCTGGAGACAAAGAAAAATTATATTTGCCCTTCCTTTTTTTTTTTTTTTTTTTTTTTTTAGCAATTTTGTATTATTAATAATGCCACCCGGTGTTTCGTAAATACCACAGAGGCAGGTTGACTGCAGATTCATAAATGGCAACTTCCTGTTCTGCCGGTGAACTTTCAGCCTCAATTCCTGGTAGAAGTTAACATTTAACATGACTTTAGTTGGGCCTTCTAATTTTTCTCACAGTTAGAAGAAAGAAAATATTTAAACCAGCTTCACTAGTCTCATAAAATTTTCATCTGATGGAGCAAGATAATTAGAAAGCCAGACCCTGTGGAAGGAGAGCGAAGATATTTCCGTTATCTTTTCATTTCAAGTAGCTCTTTATCCTTATCTGCACAGCACAAAAAGCTAAGGAAATCTGGTTTTCCTTGCATATCAATAATCTCATAATTCTGTATGAAGGATATAGTTCATCATTATAAATCTAGATATATGTTAATATCACTGATCTTCATTTTAAAGTTCCAAGTGTCATGTTCTCATTCATTAGGAATAACATCTTCTTGTACAGTTTCTGTATCTGTGTAACACACACACACACACACACACACACACACAAACACATATATACTTTTTTTCTCCTATGGGACATGTGTGCTCACTGGGGAGAAACAGAAAAAGGGAGGGAAAATGAGAAAGCCCCCCCCCCCCCCCCCCGGGAGGATGGCCATGCTGCAATCCCTTCTCCTTCATGTTCCTCTCTGAACTTTGGGCAAACACGCTCTCGTGCCTGGTGTGTTTTTCAAGTTGCTGGGTCAGGGACTGGAACTGCACAGTTGGCCATGTGGGATCCAGCTGCCCTAACCACTACGCCACTGGCTGGCTCCATACATAGGTTTTGCTTTTCTAGTAATTTTTTCCCCCTCTGTAAATATAGGTAACAGAAGGTGTGTATTTAATTCTTTCTTGCCCATCCCCCTTCTCTCCCTGTTCTGTGCAGAGGTCCTATTTATATGGCTGCTCACGGGCATGACATGCACCCCGGGTTTCAGAGCATAACTGTGCTCACTACTCAGCAGTGGAAGTGACTCCTCTGATCTGGGACTGCAAAGTCAATGACTCCAGCTAAATGATGTCTTTGTCTGAGCCTTGCTTTGTAATGTTTACCTCAGTTCCTTTTTCATTAACTTTAAGTTGTGGGGCACCTTTGCCCAAGCACACTTCCTGGAGGTAAACAGGTTGGCTGGAGGGCACTGGGAGAAGTGGTGTCAAAGTATATCCCACGCCCCGTGCCCCTGCTGCTGTGGCATTCAGGGCACATTCCGAGAATGGGTCCATTCTATCAGCATAGAGGAGAACCAAGAAATGTTGGAAGACTTCCAGAACCTGGTCAAAAATCTCTGTTGAGTCTGCTTTGTTTATGATAGAACAGAAAATACTTGGGTTCTTGCAAAGAACGGTGTCTAACTCAAATCTGCAAGTGCAGATGAGAAAAGAAAAGAGAAGAAGAAAGGACCCCTAGGAACGTAGCACCTCGCACTGGTATCTGGTGCTCCGTCTTGCTTTATTTTTGCTCTGGTCACAGGGTGGAAAATTCCCACTTTGCTTGGATTGTCCGTGCTGCAAGGCTGCCTCTCAGAGTGCCAGCTCCACTCACTCACGTTGCGCCTGCCGCATGCCAGAGACTGAGGCACGAGCAAAGTAAACAGGAAAGACACACAACCCTGCCCAGAGCCCAGCAGAGGAGAAAGACAAGGCAGCTGAGGGTCATAAATTCCATCCCATGGCACAAATGCTACATGAGCGTGTTGTGGAAAGAGAGACGAGGATTTAGGGTAACTGACTCATCCCAGTTTGCCTGGCAATTTTCTGGCTTCAACACCGAAAATCCTGTGTCCTGGGAACCCCCTCAGTCTCAGGCAAACCGCATTGGTTGTCTTAGGGAGTTACCCAGGAGGGGGTTGTGGATAGTACCGGGAGGAGGGGAGGGGTAATATGTGAGCACATTTCCCAGAGAGAAAATGTTTAAGCTGCATCTGGAAAGCTGAGATAGAAAAAGGTAGGTGCGGTAGGCTGAGCAATGCCCCCCATACACACAGTATCCAGATTGTTTTCACTGGAACTGGTACCTGTTACCTTAAATGGCAATCCAAAAAGCATATGAAGAAATGCTCAGCATCCCTCATCATAAGGGAGTTGCAGATCAAAACCACAATGAGATACTACCTAGTCCTAGTCAGAATGGTGAACAAAAACTGGTAAGTGCTGGAAGGGATGTGGTGAAAGGGGAACACTCCTACACTGTTGGTGGAAATGTAATTGGTCCAGCCACTGTGGAGAACAGTATGGAGGTTCCTCAAAGACCTTCAAATAGAACTACCAAATGATCTAGCAATTCCACTCCTGGTTATCTACCTAAAGGACAGGAGAATGCTCAATCGAAAAGCACTTGCACATCTATATTCATTGCAGCCTTATTCACGATTGTGAAGACATGGAACCAACCCAAATGTCCACAAACATGAATGGATTGAAAAAGTGTGGCACATATACTCCATGGAATACTACTCAGCCATAAAAAACAACAAGGCCCTGGAATTTGATAGAAAGTGGACAAATATGGAAGATTTGTTGCTGAGTGAAGCAAGTCAGGTTATGAAAGAGAGACACTGTATGTCTCCACTTAACATATACTGACTGTCCACACTCAGTGGTAGAGACTGAAAGACTAGAGGACATAAAAGCATTTGAAATTATTATGGACACTAGGGACAAAGTGGAAAGAGTGTGGGAGGGGAAGAGCGTAGGAAAAGGGTGGGGACACGTTTAAGAGAGAGAATCTGAGGTGTGGGGACATGCATTGAGCAAACACTGCCTGCTCTTTTGGGGTTTGGCAGAACCTTGTAGCTTGTCTTTCCTTGACCTTGGCTGCAGAAAGAGCAAGGGTGGAAATTGCTAGGGGCGTTCCAACAGACACATCTGATGGACTTCAAGAAACATCTTGGTCCCAATTAGTAAAATCCAATCCCTGCCCTGCATCTGAAAGGTTCTTTAGCTTACTCTGGGTGTGGTGGTGTGAGAAGATCTTTAGCTCCTTCCCCACACCTTACAGCTAGTTCTTTGCATTAGAAAGGAAGATGAGATTCTCTCTTGATGGGATTATCACCAAGGGATACACCTGGCCTGGTATGACAAAGTCCTTATAGATTTGTTAACTGCTTCTTATTGTTTGTAACCTGGCAACCAATCTATGAAATGTCATGAAACATACATGTGTAATGTCTCCTTGCACTATAAATAAAGAGGCCCAGTTTGTCTGGGGGGCTCAAGCAACTCAAGCGGCTCAAGCAGCAGCAGCTGCGGCACAAGTTGCTTGGGCTACCTAGACTCAGGCTGCCTG
The DNA here is from genome assembly GCA_026018925.1 of Tupaia tana. Taxonomy (NCBI): domain Eukaryota; kingdom Metazoa; phylum Chordata; class Mammalia; order Scandentia; family Tupaiidae; genus Tupaia; species Tupaia tana. The sequence continues at coordinate 18,206,237 of JAKSZU010000017.1, forward strand.
TGTCTGTTTCTACTCTATCCCTTTGCCTCATTCTTCCCAATTCCCAGGTCCTGGTAAGATGGAGGGCTTTCTCTTTCTCGTCCTCTTTCTATTCCTCACCAGCAGCCCCCTGATCATGATTCAGCCAGACCCAAGCCCTGGGGCGGACGCCGACAGAAAAGAAATTTGGGGATAAAAAATAGAGAGGTAAGACATTTGAGGTAAACCATTGCAAGATATGGTTTATTATTTGTCGATGAGGACATGTATGGTATTCTCAACTGGGCTGGACTAAGGTGTATATCATGGTGGGTAAAGTCTCTTCACAATCTAAATGATGTATAGTGATTAAATGTATAAATAATAATAATAAAAAAGGGATTTTGCAGACAAAATTAAATTAAGAATCTGGAGGCAGCATTCTGGGTAGGCTGGGTGGGCTATTAATATAACCGCAAGTGCCCTTGTGAAAGGGAGGCGGAGGAAGATCTGAGAACAGAAGAGGAGATGTGACAATTGGAAGCAGAAGGGTCAGGTGACATCCAAGGAAGAGACACCTGTTTGGAATGCATGTGGTCTCCACAAGCTAGAAGAGGCAGGGAAAGTAGTTTTTCCCTAGAACCTCTAAAGGACCTAGTTCTGTAGACACCTGACTTTAACCCATAGAAAATAATTTCTGTTCTCTGGCCTCTAAACTATAAGAAAATAAGCTAGAGTTATGAGAAGCCACCAGGTTAGTGACAATGTATTATAGCAGCAGTAGAAAACTGATGCTATGGGAAATGCAGGGAAGGACATTCTAAGCAAGAGAAGGGCGTGATGAGGGTGGTAGGAGAGCAGGGGTTGTTCAGTCTGGCTACGGCAAGGCTTGCGTGGACACATAGTAGGAGAGAAATCTCCCGAGCCAGGCAAGGGCTGGATTATAGCATGGACATGGTAACATAGTAAAGAGTTCTCCTCCCGTCTGGAAGGCAATGAGGGTACATTCAATGATTTAATGCAGGGCCATAATGTGATCACTTTTGCATTTTAGCCAAGTTTTTTGGTAGCAGGGTGGAAACCAGTTTACTGAGAAAAGGAACAAAATCCAGAGAAGCAAGTAAGTCCACTTAGCATGACTGTGTCGTCCAGGCAAGAAAAGATAAGAGTCTTGATTGCCATTGGGGGTGGAGAGCAAGGGAAGTTTCTGGAGAGCCTTAGGAGGTAGATGACACAGGGCTCGGTGACTACCAGTCAGGTGAAGGGAAGGTCAGAACTTTCATCTGGACGCCGTGGAGAAGGAGCTGGCCCTGTGAGATGGTGACACAGGAGGAGGCGGTGTGTGCTGTGGGCGGGAGCGATGGGTTAGCTTTTAGACACGTGGAATCTGAGGAGCCGGGGATATATACAATGAAAGTTTTGTGAGCTCAGTCGAGAATTGACTGCTGAAAACAATGTTTTTGAATAAGGAAGGTTCCTATTTGGGGTATGGGAGAGAATTGGAGAAGTGGGAATGGGTCAAGGACAAGTTTCCCAGAGAGTGACAAGCTGCCCCTCGTTCTCAGCCTTTACCACTATGTCCAGTCCGTGTCTTGCACACCAGTGTCCAGGCATGGTTGGTGGTGGTTGGGATCAAAGCCCCAATGGGCTACTCCATTTGGTTCCTGCCTCTCTTACCTCATGGCTCTCTAGTTGGCCCCCATGCCCCCGCTCCACTGGCGTCGGTGACTTTGAGCTAAAAGTGGTCCACGTATTTTATGACTCCATGTACACGTGACTATCCAGACTGGGCAAAACCACAGAGACAAAAGCAGATTAGAGATTACAGGGACTGGAGGGAGGGAGCACGGGAACGATTGCTAAAAGGTATGGGGTTTCTTTTTGGTTAAAAATGTTCTAAAATTAGGGCCAGGTGGTGGTGCCACAACTGGACCCACATGGGAGAGGTCCTGGGTTCGCATCCCAGGATGTCTCTGAGCATGCCAGACACACGTGTGTGGTCCAGGCCAACTGAGACTAGAGGTGAATCATGGTGTGAAGAGCCTATTGGGGGTGCCTATCTCTGTCTTTCTCTCTTCTTTCTCAGAAGAAAGAAATCAATAAACTTTAAGGAAATGTTCTAAAATTACATAGTCATGATGGTTGTATAACTCTGTGAATATACTACAAACTACTAAAGTTTATGCTTTTAGGGAATTTTATGCTATATGAATTATGTCTCAATAAAATGTATTTTTTTTAAAGACTAATTCCACCCAACATATAGACTTTCAAAAGTTTATTTTTTTATTTGGACCAGCAGATGGCTTAATGGTCACATTGCTGGACTCCCACATAGTCAACAAAGGTTCAAGTTCCGGACCTGGTGACTTATACTCATGCTGGGCACATGTGCATGCGTGCCCAAGATCCCGAGAGGAGAATGGAGGAGAGAAGATTGCAGTGCGGCCATCCCCTCTGGGGGGTGATTTCTTATTTTCTGTCTCTCTCTCTCTGGCAAGCATATGTGCCCTATAGCAAAAATCTTCCTCTAAAAAAAAAAAAAGGCTTATTTATTTATTTCTCCCATAAGGGAGAGACAGAGAGAGAGGGAGAGGGAAAGACAGGCACTCCTAGCAGGTCCTCATGCTACAACCCTCTGCCCAGCCCCAGCCAGCCAAGGCCATGGGTACCTGTGAGCACCTGCTGTGCCCAAGGAAGGCCTTGTAACTTGAGCCCAGGCCCTTTCCGTATGGACTCAGCATTGCAAGAGTGTTGTGTTACTGCCGAGCCACTGCAGCTGGCTCTGAATTCAGATGTTTTTAAAAGTTTCTTTCTTCATTTTTTTTCTTTTAAATTTGCTAGAGGGCACATGCACTCACAAGAGAGATACAGGGAGCAAGAGAGAGGGAAAGTGAGAAAGCACCCCTAAGGGAGATGGCCACAGTGCAATCCTGTCACCTCCTTTTCTCCTTTCAGGATTTGGGGCACACACGCACATGTCCCTGGTGTGGTTTTTTTTTTTTTTTTTTTTGGAGAGGTTTTTGCTATAGGGCGCGTGCGCTCGCCAGACAGACAGAGAGAGACATAGAGACAGAAAGCGAGAAATCACCCCCCAGGGGGATGGTCACGCCGCAATCCCTTCTCCTCCATTCTGCTCTCGGGATCTTGGGCACGCACGCACACGTGCCCGGCGTGAGTTTTTAACCACCGGGTCCGGGACGCGAACCGCGGTCGACTACGTGGGAGTCCAGCGACATAGCCATTACGCTAACTGCTGGTTCCCCCTGGTGTGTTTTTTTAAGCTGCTGTGTCCATAACTCTAACCATGCAGTCAGCCATGTAGGACTCAGCTGCCTGAAGCACCACGCCACCAGCTGGCCAATTTACTCGTATGTTTCATGTTTCATGAGTGAGAGAGACAGAGAGCACCTCAGATAGTCCTGATGCTGCGACCCACCCTCATTCAGCCTCAGCCAGCCCCCGAACATGGAGCATGTGTCCCCAGCACGCTCAGGAAGGTCTCTGGACTTGAACAGTGAACCTTCCCATGTGGGATGTCCTTGTAGAACATCACATTTCACAACCATGTTGCCATCTAGTCTCGAGACTTTTAAAATTAGTATTTTCCCCTTCAGAATCAGTCCTCAAGGGAGAGGTCATGCATTTATTCAAATTAGGTTGGTGGTGCTTAAAACAGAGCAAACACCCCTCCTTCCATTGCACTTGAAGCTATTTCCATTCTTGGAATACTCCGATTGAAGACAAGTTTTCATACTCTGGGGATGAATTTGATATTGGAAATGGCTGAAAGTTATTGCAACCAAATATAATTAATGAGGTGTAACTATGAAATGACACTTTCTTGCATACTCATAAAATAACTCTGAATCGTTACTTCCCACATTTCTTTGAGAAAGTGAGAGCCAAATCAGCACTTTTGGTTTAAAAATAGTCATCCATGGTGACCCTTGGGAAATAAAATGTTTTGCTTATATATTTTAATGTACTAGTAAAAAAAAAAGTATTACTTTATCCTGACCTCTTGTTTATGACAGATGATGTGACAGCCTAGAATACAATGAGAGAAATAGCCCCAGTGAAAAGCCCAAAGGTGCCCTCTACCTCCAGGCCTACTGGACACGAAAAATCCATTCTCCTCATGTTTTTCCTGTGAGCAGAAAGAGGAGGTTGGATAAGTATGGCGAGATTATTACAAAAGTGAGCATGTGTATATACATGGTCTCCTCCACTGAGTCTGGGGTGACCCACAAAGAGTCATTGATCCTATGTCTCTAGTTCACTGCATTGTCTTCCAACCTCGCAGTTCAGTGTATGTGCTCAAGTTCAAGCCATGTGTTGCCAGAGCCTGCATTTCCGAATGTGGGAGCAGAGACAGAGTCGAAAGCTAAGACAGGTGAGAGGAGAGGCAGGGACAAGTCAGGGAAGAGTCACCAGCAAGACAGGATGGGTGGAGATGCGGAGAGTGGAAGCAAAAATGGAGGATTTGACTTCGGGGAAAAGATGCTCTAAGTACCAGGTCACCGCTTCCCAGAGCAATTCAAAGGGAATTGTCCTCAAAATGACTTGAAGGGTGAAAGCATCACTGGAATCATTGCACAACCTTTCAAGGTGATAAAACCACTCAAGGATCGACATTTGACTGTGCTTAGGGAAAGAACCACGTCCACGGCTTTAAGCCCCCTCTCCCACCTTTGTGCTGATGTTCGTATCTGAACTAGAGATCCATAGCTATGCAGACATAGCCATCAAGTTTTTTTTTTCTTTTTTTTTTAAAGAATTATTTAATCTTATTTATTTATTATTATTATTTTTGAATTTGCTATAGGGCATGCACACTCACCAGAGAGAGAGGGAAAGTGAGGAAGCAAGTTGCCAGGTCTGAGACTGGAACCACTGTTGGCCACGTGGGAGTCAAGCACCTTAACCACCATGCCACCTGCTGGCCCCTCTATTTTTTTTTTTTTTTTCAAATATAGTATACACCTGGAAGATTAGACACGTGGCCAAGGCACTAATGCAATTCCAAAATGTGTTATTTTGGTTAGTCACTACTTAGGAGATCTAAATGCTTCGCCACTTTACTTTCTCCCAGGGACCTTTGAGAGTCCTAGCTTCTTACCCTAGTGGGGAAAAAAAAAAAACAAATGGGACCAGCCATTGGTGTAATGGTTATGTTGCTGGACTCCCATGTAGTCGACTGCAGTTCAAGTCCTGGACCCGGTGGCTTAAACTCATGCCAGGCGCGTGTGCATGTAGTGGCCAAGATCCTGAGAGGAGAATGGAGGAGAAGGGATTGCAGCATGGCCATCCCCCCGGGGGGTTGTTTCTCGCTTTCTGTCTCTCTGCCTTTCTCTTTGCCTCTCTGACGAGCGCATGCGCCCTATAGCAAAAACCTCTCCAAAAAATAAAAATAAATTAAAAAAAAAAGAAAAGGTGTGGGTCCCTCAGCACATCAAGAAGCTGAAATAGGCAACCAAAGAGCATTTGGAGACAGTGGTTCTCAGGAACCTGAGTGAGCAAGCTCTCGTCTCTTCAGGTCTGCCTCTCATGTTTTTTCTGACACAAGGGCCCACTTCTTTTTCTAGAGAGTTTTTTTTTTGTTATAGGAAGTGCGCACTGACTGGAGAGACAGAGAGATAAAGTGAGAAATCATCCCCCAGGGGGATGGCCACACTGCATTCTCTTCTCCTCCATTCTCCTCTTGAAATTTTGGGCATGCACGCACATATGCTTGGCATGAGTTTCAAGCTGCCATGTCCGGGATTCGAACAGCAGTCGACCATGTAGGAGTCCAGCACCTTAATCGCTATGCCGCCTGCTGGCCCCAAGGGCTCACTTCTTTCTTTCATGGCCTCATTCTATCCACTCCAGTGCTTTCATACTGCAAGGTCTGAACAAGTCCAAACTCTCTTAGTCTCTCCTTATCTGCCTCAGCTCACACTGATATTTCTGTTTTCCAAACTCCTGGGAAATAGCGTGACGATGCACTTACGTATCCTGGAGTTGTGTTGTGGGTGTTAGCTTCTTCTCAGTAAGCAGCCATAGGGCAAAGCTCCCTGAGGACTGGAATGCCTGTGCATTTTTATTTTCTCTATTGATTTAAATGTACTCAACACAAGATGATTCTTCAGTGAATGTTAACCAAGCATAGACTTAGTCAACAAATACTGAAAAAGTCAGTGTTCTTTATCATAAAGAGATGATCAAGGTCAAAGGCTTGGGAAAGCTGTTCATAATCTGAGCTAGAGAAAGCTAAATATTTGCTGGAATTCATGCAATGTATACCTAAGTGAGGAAATGCAAATTATAGGGTTTTATTTTTGTTTTGTTTTTAATTGCCAGAATGTACACGCACTCACCAGGGAAAGATTGAGTTGGAGGGAGCATCACCTCCCAATGGGACATAGTCATGTTGCATCTTTTCTTCATCTCTTCCATCCTGTCAGGATTTGGGGCATGCATGCATATGCACCCAGTGTCTTACCTCTCATTTTTAAAATTAATTAATTTTATTTAATTATTATTATTTTAAAAAAGAACGTTTTCTGTAGGGCATGTGGGTTACCAGAGAGGGAGAGAGAGAAAGGAAAAATAAAAAAAGCAAGCCACCCTGTCCGGAACATGAACTGGGGTCGACTATGTGGAGTCCATGCCTCACGACCATGACACCTGCTGCCCCTCCCATCCCAGAGTGTTTTTCAAGCCATTGGACCAGGATCTGAACCATAGTTAGCCATGTGGAATTTGGCTCCCTTACCACAAGGATGCAGGACTGGCAGTTATTTTTTTAGAGATTTTTTTTTCCCCACATAAGCTGCATATTAAAAAATTATTTTATCAAATTACTTGTTAGTTTATTTTTCAACAAAAAAGAAAATTTGATATATGCAGAGAATCAGTTATGAAAGCTTTTACCTCATGGGATTTGGGACCTTGAGCAAACTCAGTTTGTGAAACTCACTTTTCTCCTGAGAAAAATAGAGACTACCTTCCTGTCCATTGACCCCGATTCAACAACTTGTTCTCTTGATACCCCACATTCTAAGACTGAATAGATCAGGCAGAATTGAAGAACAAAAGAACAAGAGCATATCTTCATAAATTTCTAATTTGACTTAAATTTTCTTATATTAAGCTTCTTAGATTTTAGATACAACCACACCGTCAAGTATTTTTTTATCCCTGTTTCTTGCTTTTTTTTTCTTTAATGCTAAATTTCTTTAATGCTTTAATTAAGAAATTATATTTACTAATAAAAATGGTCAAATGAAACATTCATTGGCTTAATCAGTGCTTGTTAAAGTAAATACAACACAAACAAAGATTGACAACATGATAACCACAATGGGGTGAGGAGACAGCAAAACAAAGAGTGAATGAAGACCACGATGAAATCGGTATGTAAAGGCCATGTATTTTGCACAACGTGTTGAAAATACGTTGTGAGTCATTGGCTCCATCATTTCTATGTGGCCATACTGGTGAGTAAGTTGGCTTCCGTTTCTATTTCTTTAGGTACAGCCCAGGGCTCGAAGCAGACTTCTGGGGCACGGGGATCACTTTTGTTTCGGTGGGTGGAGTTCACTAACCAAAATAACAACAAACTCTGGGAAATGGACACTTACGCTATGGCATCTACTCAAACCTCTTAAAACTAGGCATGTTTTCCTGTCTGATGTGTAAGCCACCCAAGCACAAATTAAAAGCAGATGCTGGTGGTTCGCTGAGGCTATTTATAGCTCAGAGTCTATACTTCCTGGCCGTCTCTCCAAAGAACATTCTAAAGAGGTAGCGAACATTTCGCAATAATAAATGCTCCATTCTCATAGATTTTGACTTCTCTGTCTGGAAATTAGACTACTCAACTTTTTTCTCAACAGGAAAAAAAAGATTTTGGAAAAAGAACTTGAAGTCTTTTTCGTACTACATAATGTCTCAATTACACATTCTTAGGATTTGTTTTGTAGACTGAAAGCAAGAAGGATAACTTCAGGTTTGCGAACTTACTTTCCTCCGTTGGTAAACCCATGCATTTTAGTTTAGTCTGTTCTTCAGAACAATCAGTTGAAATATGAAGCATGACAACACTTATAAAAATAGATTGGAAAACGCCAGGGTTTCCATGGAAGAAAATAAGCACGTCATTTGGATTTGTAAATCTATCAATATTATTATGTGCAGTGAACACAGAGCAGGGATTATGGGTATTAAATGAAGAAGGACAATGATTGTTTTTTGGTTTCTTTAAACTTAACACTATTAGAACAAAAAAACTAAAGTTAACAATGTAAAATAAGGACCAGTAGGCGGCGTAGCAGTTGAGGCAATTGAATCCCACATGCAGACTCTGTAGTTTGAGTCCTGGACACTTGAAAAAAACATTACGTGTGCGTGCGTGCCCAAAATCCCAAGAGGAGAATGGAGGAGAAGGGATTGCACCGTGTCCATCTCCCCAGGGGGGTGATTTCTCACTTTCCTTCTCTATTTTTCTCTCTGAGTCTCTCTCCCTTGAGCCAAATGACCTACAGGGAAGAAAAAAGAAAAAGAAAGAAAAAAAGAAGAAAAAGAAAGAAAGAAAATAACACAATAGGTGTCACCTATTTGAATTCAGGAGAGATTTTAATTTAGCCTGAAATCATCATTCTTTAATATTAAACACAGTAAGGACAACCTCCTTCAGGAAAGGATCGTGCAACAGTGGACAATGGACATGAATTATTTGTTGAGATAAAAGCTATATCCTAAAGGGCCAAAGCCCTGGACCATGAACAAGACAGGCAGGAGACCACAGAGAGTGACGCGCTCATCGCTCTGGAAAACCTGTCCAACTCCTCTGCTTCCTGAAGCAGCCCTAGAGTTTGCTTTCTACATAATAATACTTTGTCTCTACTTGAAAACATTTCTAGGTGACGCTTTAGTCCTTGAATAGATTTCTTCTAACTCTTCCTTTCCTTACATAAACTCTCCCCCCAGGAAGTACTTCCTTCCAAACAGAGATGTGGACACCAGGCCATTGCCACCCACGAGTGACTGATGGAAACAAGCATGTCCTTAATTTTCTCCATTCACCGCCACGAATGCTCATGCCACCTTCCTTGAACACAACACTATTTGGTGAGTGGCTTGTGTGGTTTTTCTCTTCCATGGTCTGTCTCTTTTTCTGCCCGTGCTAGTGTCTCCTGATGAGACAATCACAGGCTCTTCACAGTGGGAAACGTAGTGGGCAAGCCATGTGGTGCAGTGGTAATGCGACGTTCCATGATGTGCAGGCCACATGGGAAGGTCCCTGGTTCGAATCCTGAGGTTTCCCTCTGCACGCCAGGCACATACACTCGTGTTCATGATTCTGGCAGGCGGAGGCTGGAGGTGGATTGTGGTGACGACTGCTAAAGGTGACTCTCTCTCAGGAAAAATAAATAACTTAAAAAAACCTTTACAATACAACATCTATTAAGCAGATTAATGCTTCTGGTGATGACTGGCGTTATAAGTAAATACAGTGTCTTAGACTCTTAAAAGGAAAGTTTTTGTTTGTATGTTTGTTTTTAAAGATTTTTTGCCATAGGGTGCATGCATTCACCAGAGAGAGACAGAAGTAGAGAGAGAGGGAAAGTGAGAAAATCACCCTCCCCCACGAGGGGACTGCCTCAGCATAATCTCTTGCCATTCTCCTTTTGGGATTTTAGGCACACATGCCAAATGCTGCTCCTTGTTTTTTTTTTTTTTTTTTTTTTTTTTTTTTTTTTTTTTTTTTTTTTTTTTTGTGCCATAGAATGTGTGTGCTCACTAGGGAGAGACAGAGAGAAGGAAAGTGAGAAATCATTCCTGGATTCTTGGGTGGGGGGAGATGGCCACACTGCAATCCTTTTTTTCTATTCTCCCCCTAGGATTTTGGCCATATATGCACATGTGCCCAGGGTGATTTTCAAGCTGCCAGGTCCAGGGCTCGAACTGCAGAGATGACCATGTGAGGTATCCAGTGCCTTACTCACCACTTTACCTGCTGGCCCCCAAAAGGGAAGTTTTATTTTAACATTTATAAGTCTTAGAAGGGCAAAGCAAAAAATGAAAAAGTTTGTTCTCGGCCAGTCCATGGAGAGGTGGTTAAGGCAGTTCCACATGGCTGACTGTTCAGTTTGAGTCCTGGACCCAGCAGCTTGAAAAACACGCTGGCTCAGTGTATGTGTGCATGCCCAATCCTGAGAGTAGAATTGAGGAGAAGGGATCGAGGTGTGGCCACCCCCAATGGGATGTGCTTTCTCACTTCTCTCTCTCTGCCTCTCTCCGTGAGCACACATTCCTTATGGCAAATTTAAAAAAAAAAAAAAATCTAGTGTTGCATAGGCTGCAGATTCAAATGCATAGATCTATATCCTGTCTTTGCTTCTTTGGAGTTACTGTGCTGTAGGCAAATAATTTAGGTTGCTCTTGCCTCAGTTTATTCATCTGTGAAGTGGTTATAAAATAATTGTCATTGTGTTCAGCGTAGACATTGAACTCTCTTATTGTTACCTGCGTTCACAAAGTGTGGATTGCTAAGGAATGGCTTAGAAGCTTGTGCTGAGAGCTCTATATCTTTGAGGCCATCAGGCTGTAAAGACAATATTGTTAAGGGGTCTTAAGACACACCGTTGTTGTCATCCTGCTATCATTTCTGGGCACCACCTTCTGCCCATTGCTCAGTGGGGAGCTTTGCTGGTCAGTGAGAAACAAGGACCTCAAACATGCCCATTTGTAAACGGGCATTCCCCTTGGACATTGGCAGCCCAGTCACGTGAAGCCCCGGTACTGTGGCATGGGCCATAGTGTCTTAATGGGACAGTGGGGCCAGCAGGTGGAGTGGCGAGTAAGGCACTGGACTCCCACATGGCCATCCGTGGCTTGAGTCCTGGACCTGGTATCTTGAAAAATCATGCTGGGTGTGTGTGTGTGCCTGCTCAAAATTCCTGGAAGAGAATAGAATGGAGGAGAAGGGATTGTGGCGTAGTCACAATTTCTCTCTCACTATTCCTCTCAAGTGAGTGCACTGCCTCAGGGCAAAAACCTTAAAAACAAAACAAAAACAAAAACAGTGAGACAGTGATTCCGGTCCACTCCTCTGCCTCTGTGGAATTTTCTCTCTTATTTGGAAAGATCCTTTTCAACTAATATCTCTAAGTTAGTTGTTAAGGCCTCAAGTTGACAAGAAAGCGTTTGGTTAATTATATTGCTAATTAGTTGTCTATAGAATAACAGCCATACTTTACCTAGTACTTACTATGTCAGATACAGCACTTTCCAAGATTAATTCTTTACATCCTCTCAAAGCCCTCTGAAGAACTGGACTACTTTTTATTTCTTTCTTTCTTTTAGAGAGAGTTTTGCTTCAGGGCACATGCGTTAACTAGAGAGACAGAGAGACAGAAAGTGAGAATCACGCCCTAGAGGGGATGCCATGCAGCAATCTCCTCTCTTCCATTCTCCTCTTGGGATCTTGAGTATGCATGCACACACATCTGGTGTAAATTTGAAGCCTCCAGATCCCGGACTTGAACTATGGTCAATTATGTGGGAGTCTAGTGACATAACCATTACGCCATCTGCTGGTCCCAGAGTGTACTACTTTAATCACCATTTTATGGGTGAAGAACTGTAGCACAAATTGGTTAGCAACATGCCCAATTCTTACAGCTAGTTAGTGGAAGAGCTGGAATTTGGATACTGGCCACTAGTCCCCAAGTTCTTACTCTTAGCCTCTGTGATGTACAACTTTAATAACGATAAATTATTTATAATAAATGCTATTTATTATGTGCTTTTTTGGTGCCTATTACTATTTTAAGTCACTTATATGCAATATTTTACTTCTTCTGTATAACAATCCCGTGAGAAAGGTTTTGCTATATGAGAAACCTAAGGGTTAGAAAAGTTAAATGTTTTGTTCAAGGTCACATAGCTAGGAGGAGCAGAACCAGCCCTCACTATAATCCCTACCTTAACCTGTGTGCAATATCGTTCCAGGTATATGCTCTTAGCTTTCTCCAAACTGAATAGAAAATTCCATTTTAGTCATTTATGTTACTTTTTATAACCTCTCCGTAAAGTCATATCAGGAAGATTTCTTTTAAATAATATGAAACAAACAATTTTTTTCTAATTCAAATATTTACCATAATTTATCATTGGTGAGAAAATTTTTCTGGGTGAGGAGAGACTGTTGTATTCCTAAACAAAAGTTTGGGGCCTGTGTGGAGAACAGTGAGCTGTGTTTTACCTGAGACTGTGGGAGGGTAATAATTCTTGAAATTAGACAGGAAATAAGCCTGCAGAGGTGGGGTATGGCCAATTCATGGAGGGCCTTGGAAATCTGGTTGGAGACGTAAGGAGTTCTGTAGACGGCGAAGGACCCACTGCGGGGTCTGAGAGAAGCCAGGGTCTGTGCTGACCTAGAGAAACTCCTGGAATGGTAGCGAGTAAGTCAGACTGAAATAGAGAAGCCGAAATAGGAAGACCAGGTACAAGGTTAGTGCAGGGTTTTTACTTATCCACCAAAAGACGTGCAAGAATGTTCATAGCATTCCATGCATAACAGCAGCTCTATTTATGAAATCCATAGAATGGGATAATACAGAGCCATAACAAAGAAAAAGAAACAGTGCTATGTACAATAGTTTCAGGCAATCTCACAGACGTAAGGCTGAGTGAAAGAAGCCACACCCAAGAGAGTGTGCGCTACATCCCAGTGACAAGATAGCCAGGAATGGGGAAAACGAGTCCGTGGGGCGAGAAGTCCGAAGAGCTGCTTCTGTGGGACCAGAGGATGCCTACTGGCTGGAATGGAGCGGGAGTTTTCTGGGTGTTGGATATATTGTATCTTTTGATCTTGATAGGATTACATGGTTTTCACACACACACACACACACACACACACACACACACGTATCTACACACACATTATACCTCAGCAAGGAAGATTTTCTAAAAAGAGTACTGCCTTGTTCGATTGACTAAAAACTTCTCAATGGACAGTTCCTTTTTATTTTTCTCTAATGAAAATAAGAAAGTGCATTTCTTTGATTTGAGTTCTAGTTGTTTTCCTGTCTAGCTAGGTGGTCTCTGTAATTCACTAAGTCAGTGGCGAGGATGGTGGGACAGCTGGAGGTGGAGAGAGAAGCATCTGAGGGACCAAGGAAAGGAGAGGGGAGGAGAAGGGAGGGGAGAGTAGGGGAGGGGAGGAGAGGGGAGAGGAGAGGGGAGGAGAAGGGAGGGGAGAGGAGGGGGGGAGAGGAGAGGGGAGAGGAGGGGAGAGGAGGGGAGAGGAGGGGAAGAGAGGGGAGGGGAGGGGAGGGGAGGGGAGGGGAGGGGAGGGGAGGAGTGGAGTCCGCCTCCTCCGGGGCCTGATCACAGACTGCTGCACCCAGAAGAGGGTGCTTGCTTCCTCTGAGTGATTTCGGCACGGCGTCACTGTTCTTTTCCTGCACCAAGGCCAAGGCACGGCCTCAAATGAATGAAGACAGGGCAGGTCGCTGGATTAGCCCATTCTCACCTAAAAGAAAAAGGGTTTGTAACTTGGCCACGTGAATCCCCACGGACGTGTAAGCAGGGGGTTCTTGCAGAATTACTGCCGTGGAAACCTGTGGTTCTCAAATGAGTCCAGGGGGGTCCCTGACCTGCGATGGTGGGTCGTAAGAAACTCACTTTACAACAGTGGAAAAGAATATGCGTTCAGTAGAAACTACTTCGAGTACCTACGCAAACATTGTTTTTCACTTTCAGTATGATATTCAATAAACTCTCTAAGATATTCAACCCTTTCTTATACAAAGGCTTTGTGTTAGACGATTGTGTCCACTGTAAGCTGATGTGAGTGTGCTGAGAGTGTTTCAGGTCGGCTAGGCTCAGCTGTGATGTTCGGTAATTATGTGAATTAAATGCACTTTTATGATATTTTTGATTGACTGTGGGTTTACCGGGTCATCACCCTATCACAAGTCAAAGAGCCTATGCACAGGCTTTTGTAAACAAGCGAGTAGAGGCCAGAGTTAGATATATTTTTATTTTTTACAACCAGTGGATTTAAAATTAGTTTTTTAAAGTTAATTTTTATTTATTTCTTGACAGAGAGAGAAAGACAAACACTTTTCAATAGGATCTCTTGCTGTAATCCAGCCTCAGCAGGCCAGGATCATGGCACATGCAGCTGGCACAGACAGGCCGACCTGGGAACTGAACTCCTGTCTTTGATGTAGATTCCAGCTTGCAGTGTGCTGTGCTACTGCTGCGACTGGGTCTGAAAATTCCTCAGCAAACAATTGATATTTGCTGAGCAGTTTCTGCATGTAAGAGAGGGAACCGTTGTTGTGAAAAAACTAAGATTCATGGGATGTAGCTCCTGTTCCCAAGAAGGATTCAATCGAGCAGGGAAGATCCACGTAGCTGGCTGATAAAGTATGTGATAATCATCAAGAGGAAAATGCAGAGAGCTGGGAGTTTACAGACAGACAGACAGACGGTGGGATCCCACAGGGAGAAGTGGGCGGGAACTCTGTGGGGAGAAGAAGGAAGGGTGGATGGAATCCACAGCCGCTATTTCTGTGCCATGTGCTACAAGATGCCATCCCAGACTTTCTCACTGAATGCTTTGAAAAACGCTGTGAAGTAGCTGTTGTTGGCCTCACTTTCCTGGTGAGCAAAGCGAAGCGTGGAGAGGTAGTGTTGGAATCAGAATCAGAGTCAAAATCCTCTCGAGATTTGGGGCATGCACATACATGCACCCCGTGTGGTTTTTAAGATATTGGGTCTGAGACTTGAACCATGGAGTCGGCCGTGTGGGATCCAGTATCTAAACCACCACATCACCTGCTGGCCCCAGGAAGAGTGACTTTTGTTTGTTTTTTGGTTTTGATTTTGTTTGGTGGGAGGATAAAGAGGGTCTCTCATTGGGCGGGGGGCGGGGGTACAGACTAACACAAGGAGATTTTTTGGAGTATCAAGGCTATGGTCTTGGGAACCAGCAGTTAGCGTAATGGCTATGTCGCTGGACTCCCATGTAGTCTACTGCGGTTCGCATCCTGGACCTGGTGGCTTAAAACTCATGCCGGGCGTGTGTGCGTGCGTGCCCAAGATCCCGAGAGGAGAATGGAGGAGAAGGGATTGTGGCATGACCATCCCCCCTGGGGGGTGATTTCTCGCTTTCTGTCTCTTTGTCTGTCTGGTGAGCGCAAGCGCCCTATAGTGAAAACCTCTCAAAAAAAAAAAAAAAAAAAAGAAAAGGCTATGGTCTTGAACTTAAATATACCTGTAACACTCACCATTCATAATTCTTTTCCTTAAACGATTGTTGCTGTTTGAGAAGATGATACAACCCCCCCCGGCCTGGTTAGGGCAGGTTGGGTAGAGTGCCAGGTCAGAATGTTGAGTGACTAACAGAACAAAGTGAGGCACTCCGATGAGCGCAGATCGACCCTGACTGGATCTGGTGTGTTGGCCTCGTAGAGCAAACTCTGTCTCCATTTGGCACGCAGAAGGAAAGTGCACACATCCCTTTTTCCCCTGTTTTTGAGAGATTTTTTCTATAGGGTGTGTGCGCTTGCTAGAGAGACAGAAAGCAATAAATCACCCCCTTGGGGGGTTGGCCATGCCGCAAATGCGCCTGGTGTGAGTTTTGAGTCACTGGGTCTGGGACTCGTACCGTTGTGGTGGACAACATGGAAGTCCAGCGACGTAACCGTTGCTCCATCTGCTTGACCCCGGATACATCCCTTTAATTGAGAGTCTCTGTCCTGGACACCACAAGCTTCACTCCCATTGGGGACTCCTCCCATAGACGTGGATTACACATGCCTGTAGGACTTACTGCTTTGTTAAGGCAAGAAGAACTTTCCTCCCCCTGTTGCTCCTTCCTCTCTCTGCCAGGGCCTCTGAGAGGATACTGAAGTCCCTGCTGTCCACTGCTGACAAAGTCAGCTGCTGGTGAATTTGCAATCTAGTCTCTGGATTGGGTCAGAACCCAGTGGTTGTCCTCTGCTGCTGCCTCAGCCCTACCCTAGTTCTGGTTGACATGGTGTGTCCCTCGAATTGCTGGCGTGCCACCCCTGCAGTCTTCAACCAGGCTGTCTCCTCATGGCCACACTCACCAGGCTGTTCCTCTGTAAGATGTCCACTTCTCGGACCAACTCTTTTCTCTCTCCTCTGGGACAGGCTGGAGTTTCAGCATCCTTGTACCCACTCGGGAGCAGGAAAGGGGAGCGCGCTGAGCAGGCCGCCTGTGTACCCAGGCATGCAGTCATTTCCTAGGAAGGCTTTCAGATGTCGCATTTCCAAGTGAGGCTTGATTTCTTTTTGCCTGTTCCCTGGAAAGCCAGGCATTGCTGCATCTGCTCGAGGAACTGCCCATGAATGAATTATCTGGGCTCCTCTCTTTTTCCTTCCTGGGCGAAGGGAGATCTGGCCTGCACATCTCTGACCTCTTTTTCTCCTGTTCTCTGTCTAATCTTCCTCCAACCTCCTCCTTCTAACCTGTGGCATACCACTTCATATTCATATGCTTTAAATTTTATCTTCCCTATTCTAGGCTTATCCTTTTTTAAAAAGTTTAGTGTTTCCATGAATGAGAGAGACAGAGAGACAGCATTCCATCAGAGCTCAATGCTGTGACCCCCTCCCAGGCTCAGCTGGCTCTGGGTCATGGACACACATGTACCGTGCTCAGAAAGGTCTCCAGACACAAACCAGGCACCTCCCATGGGGTTTAGCCTCAAAGAGCATCACACTTTCCCACCGCACCACTGTCCAGCCCCAGCCTTATCTTAGCTTTGGAAATGCACGGTGTATGCGGAGAGAGGAGTAGAAGTAAAAGAATGCACTAATAAAACAACGTACATAGAGTTCCAAAGCAATATTGTGCCGGCTTGGTGTTGAAAGCACACGAGAGAACTAACGAACAAGAAAAGACAGGCTCGTCGCTGGACTTTATGAAAGGCTGGTGGGGAAGACGTACTCGAAACGACAGGCGACGGTGAGTGACGTAAGGGAAATAGGAACCATTTGGGGAGCACTGGGGTGGACGATGTCCCCATGTTGAGGGAGAGTGAGATGGGGAATCTCTGAGGGAAGGAAGGGGAAGATGCAAGGAGCAGATAGAATGAGGGGACGAGGAAGGCGGAAAGAAGGCATGGTGACCAGGCTGATGACAATGTGGCCTCTGTGTTGTGCATAAGCTGTGGCCAGAGAGAGGTCTGGGAGCCTGGTCTGGTTCAGGAGGGCTGGTCTCTGTTTTGCGTTTTTTGTTTGTTTATTTATTTTTAGAGAATTTTACCTTAGGGCACATGTGCTCGCCAGGGAAAGAGAGAGAGACAGAGACAGTGAGAGGGAAAGTGAGAAACCATCCCCCCGGGGGAATGGCCATGCTGCAACACCTTCTGTTCCATCCTCTTCCCAGGATCTTGGGCATGCATGTACTTGCACCTGGCATGAGTTTCAAGCCACCAGGTCCAGGACCCGAACTGTGGTCAGCCATGTGGGAGTTCAGTGATGTAACCACTATGCCATCTGCTGGCCCCTGTATTACATTCTTGTCAGAAGAGGAAAAAGTGTGCATATCTTTATCAACCCAAGCCTACTTTCTCTGCTAATCTTTTATCTCTTTCAAGTAAATTCCGGTGGCTTGTCAAATTAGTTCCTACCCCAAACTTCATGGTTAGCTAGTTAGAACTTTCCTCTTTTGACTCATGAGGGAGTAAAAAAATCCTAATGGAGCTGACTTTTATAGAGCTATTTGTGGCACTGTCTGGTTTGACTGTGAATAATGAATCTTTTTTTCTTTGTTTTTCACCAGTGAATGTGGTTTGTGATTTAATAGCCAAACAGAATACTGAAATTAATACCAGTCATATTTTAAGCTTGAAGGAGGAAAAGGGAGGAAGGAATTTTAAATTGTTAGTTGTCTTTGTGTGAGGACCTTACTTTCTCCTTTGAAAAGAGTTTAGGCCAAGGAAGACCTCACCCTCAGTTTAGAAATATGAGCATGAGAAAGAAAATGTCCCTGCTTCTACTTTCAACATAATTTAAAAATTTTTTCCTTTAAACACAATTTGGTTCCTAGATGAGAAAATGGGCTTTTGCTACTATGTATTCTTTAAGACATATTCAAAATGAAGTTATGCTTGTAGCGATTAATTACAAAAACAATTAACAAACAAGTAAACAAAACCAAAACTAATTGTTGGTTTTGTGTGTGTGTGAATGATGAAAAATGATTTCCCCCCCAGTGTATATGATCTCAATTTTGTGTGTGTGTCAGTGGAAGATAGATACATTCCTTTGTATGGGAGAGTGGTGTTGGGAGTTCAGATAAAGAGATGAGCATGAAAAATAAGACTTAGATCTTTAAGCAGGTGCACTTAACCACAATTCTTTTATTTTTTTTTTGAATAGGGTACATGAGCTTGCCAGAAAGAGAGAGAGAGAGAGAGACAGAGAATGAGAGACAGAAAGTGAGAAATCACCCCCCCCCCCAGGGGAGATGGCCATGCCACAATCCCTTCCCCTTCATTCTCCTCTTGGGATCTTGGGCACGCATGCACACGTAACCAGCGTGAGTTTAAGCCACTGGGTCTGGGACTCAAACTGCGGTTGACTACATAGGAGTCCAGTGACATAGCCATTATGCCAACTGCTGGTCTCCACTTAACCAAGATTCTTGGTTCCCTTTTTTCTCTTTGTCCTTAGGGCCTATGAAGAGATGCTCTTTCCCCCCTTCTTACATTGGCATAACCAAGAAGAAAGAAACACTGGTCTGTTCTTTATGTTTGGAAGGACATTTCTTTATTTCCTAGTGTCTGCTAGGAAATCGTCATATGACACACTATATACATTTCGGGAAAATAGGAGCCTGCACTGGACAACCCCTTAATGAAAAGAAAGGTCTCCCTGTTATCATTTTGGTGATTTACTATGTACAGTCTTGCTTTTGGGATTTTTTTGGGGAAAGAATTATTTATTTAGTTTTATTTATCATTACTATTATTATTTAAAAACTTTGACCAGAGAGAGAGAGAGAGGGAGAGAGAAGGAAAGTGAGAAAGCTAGCCACTAGTTCCAGTACTCAGACCATGGTTGGCCATGTGGAAGTTCAGCACCTTAACCCCCATGCTACCTACTGGCTCCTATACAGTCTTGTTAATGGACTTGTCATAGTGCTGAGTGAATGAGTGAAAGGACTCCCTCAACTGACCCTTTCTTCTTTTAAAATATTTTATTCCCAGAGGGTCTGTGCACTCACTGGAGAGATGGTGACAGAGAGAGGGAGAAAGCGCCCCACAGTGATGTGTGGACACACTGTGGTCTCTGGTCCTCCACCTTCCTTTAGTGGGATGTTGGGCACACACAGATGACTGGTGTGTTTCACAAGGTGCCAGGACTGGGCCTGGGCCAGGACCTGAATTGCAGTCAGCCATGTGAGATCTGGCTCCCTTAACCACTGGGCCACGGGGCTGGCTCTAACCCTTCCTTTATAAAAACACTAATTTATTTTTTGCTAGTTTAAGTGTTTAAAAAATTTTTAACTTTAAAAATTTAATATCCTATGTCACTCCATAAACATTTGCTTTCTTCCCAACAACCATGCTAAACTCCATATGATCATCTTGATGCTGATGACGAAACTGAAGGTCGGGAAGGCTAAATAAGGAAGAGAAGGTGCATTCATACACAGGGCTTTCCGACTCTGAACCACCTGCTCTTACTAGTATCTTATATTTTATTTTTTATTTATTCATTCATTTATTTCATATTTTTATTTTGACCAGAGAGGGACAGAGCGAGAGAGAAAGAGAGAGAGGGAAAGTGAGAGAGCAAGCCTCCAGGTCCAAGACTTGAACCGTGGTCGGCCATGTGGGAGTCCAGCGCCCTTAACCACCACGCCACCTGCTGGCCCCTCTTACTAGTATCTTATATCTTGTTTTCACCAAGAAATAATTTGGAACTTCTTACAATAGAAAAACGTAAGTAAAACTATCCATGGAGACTTTAGGAATTTTCTGTTTCAAACTGTTCAGGTTCCTGTCGAATATGACTATAGGAATCCAGCCATTTTATTAGATTTTGTTTTTTTAATTTCTGTCCTGATTTTTGTTGGTCTCCTCGGCCACTTTCCATAGGTTACCTCTTACCATCTGCTAACTGTCTTTCCAGTCTTCTTTCCTTTCTTTATGGATTTTTCCCCAGACGTGGACACTAACTCCTTCTTTACTTCTCTAAAGTTTCCCCCAAACTTTTCAAAAAGTTTATGAATTACAGAGGGAAATTATAATGCAGAAAGAGAGGAAATGATGTAACTTTACATTAGAGGTCAATAGTTAAAAGCCCAAGATATCTGTATCATCTACTGGGCTCACCTCTCCATAGAGGGCCATCTGTCTCTGTGCCTCACCCGCCCCTCGGCTGTCTGCTAGGTCTGAGTCCAGATGGGTGTGCCTCTGTTCCTGGATTCCAGATTTCCCACGCTCAAGAGAAAGTAGCTGTTCATGCCCACCCCTGGTTAACTTCCTCATTTTCATCTTAACAATCACTGAGTTGCAGAGCCCACACTGGAGACCACTTTCTACTCAGACTCAGAGCTGGTTTGCTACCCAGTCTTCACTTCTTCCTCTAGTAGGCTTGGCATTTACTTTTGCATAACCAAAAGGCCCACTAACGTTTGTGCCAAACCCAGTGTTTCCCAAAAGAGAAAGTCTCCCACCCACAAAGAGAAAAAGAAAACTACTGGGGCATTTACACATTTCTCTTTTATTTACAAAGGATATTGAGGTGCAGACTCTAAGAACCACAATATGCAAATGCAATTGGAAATTAATTTTTCTTTGTTATTCCTTTAGGGAAAGTGAATACTTTAGCTGTGCTAGATTATAAAATATCCAGGTTATTTTCTTTGGCTTTGGGGTAGTGTTTTTAAGTAAAAAGGCACACTACAATGTTGGATACAATGATCTGGAAGGGAGGATTTGAAAAAGTTGCTGTCAGTAGGTATTTTGTACAAGTCTTGGAACTCTGGCCACAGGACACCAACATTTTTTGGTTGAAAGGTTTTCTAAGTTGTGAGAAACACGCTCACCCATCCAGTGTCAAAGAATGGATATAGAGACACAGGTACAGGGACGCGAGACTTTAATGGCAGTCTCGCAAGAGTGGGTGTCTGATGGGCAGGCTTGTGCAAATCAGTTACTACAAGCATTTTATTCCCTAGCAAACAAATCCCTTCCCTGGTTCCTCACTGGCTTGTGTACAATCTTCCTGGACATCGCCCAAGTTTTCTTATTCCCTTATTAGGTATTAAGGTGCAGACTCAGGACAAGTTTGTGAAAAAGGCCTGCTAAATGTCCTGAGGAGGGAGAAGAACTGGGAAGTAAAAGGAGTAAAGGGCTGGTGACCAGCCACCATCTTGAGAAGTCATTTCTCAAGGGTGACTTGTCGTTTTGGGGTTTTCTTTGCTCAGGAACTTTTCAGAAATATGTATGTTCTTGGCTTGTCACACCTGCAAGCTGTTTAAGCAACTTTTGTTAAACCGTTCTTGAAAATGAATCACTTCGGACTAGCAGATGGTGTAATGACGTTGCTGGACTCCCATGTAGTTGAACATGATTCGAGTCCCAGACCCGGTGGCTTAAACTCACGCTGGGTGCATGTGCATGCGTGCCTAAGATCCTGAGAGGAGAATGGAGGAGAAGGGATTGCGGCATGGCCATCCCCTTGGGGGGTGATTTCTCGCTTTCTATCTCTGTCTGTCTCTGTGTTTCTGGTGAGCACATGCACCCTATAGCAAAAACCTCTCCAAAAAAGAAAAAAAAGAAAATGAATCACTAAGGCTATTTTTTTACATAAGCGATTACCATTAGATTTGTCTTCAGGCTTTGTCAAGAACTATTGATAGTTTCCTTAGCTAGTTAAGATATTATACTCTCGAATGCCTCTGTGACTTTAGAATGGAAGAGCTTAGGTCTATTAGTTGACCATAGATTCTACTTAAATTAAAATTTAATTTAAATCTCCTTTTAATTAAAATTTTACCTATGTATCTGTGTACTTATTTTTAGATAGGGTCTCACTATGACTCAGTTCTTTGGCACCAGCCTCCTGAGTGACCGGGACTGCAGGCATGCGCCACTGTGCCTGGGTTTTGTGGTGTGCCTGGAATCGAACTGGGGTCTTTCATGGGGCTTGAGTCTGCTGAATAGCAGTGTCTACCAGTGAGTGCTGCTGTCGCTGGACTTAATTTTTTTTTCTAAGTTGATAGTATGATAGTTACATTTCTTGGTTTGAATGAAGTGTTTACTGTGTGACCTTTTTACTTTAATGTTCTCATTCGCTAATTGACTACAATGACAATAGCTTCTTCATGGAACTGTTGCCAAGGATGAAATGGAATAATAGGTGCATGATCTTAACCCAGTGTGGGGCACACAAGTACTCAATCAGTGTTAGCTATGATTATTTATATTAAATAATAGCACTAGCTGCAGCTTGGGCTGATGTTTTGGTGACATTAGGGGTCACTTGTTCCACCTTTCCCTGAGTATGCCACTGCTGAGTGATCAAATGGTGCCTCACGTAGCAGAGTTAAGATGCTGAGTCTCTGGGTCAAATCTCGGTTGTGCTCCATGCAAACTGATTGACTTTAGGTAAATTACCCAGCTTCTCTCTGCCTCAGTTTTCTCCTCTGCAAATAGAGGATGATAATGGTGCTCACGTCACAGGGTGTTTTGAGAACTGAGAAAATCCACGTACAGAACTTGGGAGAATGCCCGGTGTTAAACAAGCCCTCAGAGGTCAGCTCCTTCTGTTTCCTTCACTGCATCCTTGCTGGGTTACTGCTGTTCTTACCGACTTCCACTGCTTTCGGTGTATCAATAGCCTGAAGGGATGGCCTTCTGCAGGCTTAGGGAAGCAGCTGGAGTGCACAGAGCTGAGAAACGCTTGTAGGTCAAGAAGTCAGGTGAAGGCGAACTAGTTAACATTTTCAGAAACATATTTAGCTTTAACCAAACATGACAACGTTTGGCCAGAGAGAAATTCTTGTGGAAGATCCTACAGGAACTCTTCTATTATAGATATCCACACGAGTGGTCAAGGATGTGGCTTATTGCCTCCCCTGGGGATGGGCTTCCCTGCCCTCCCGGTCTCCAGGCAGTTCTGAGTCACAGCTGTGTCACCCCTCTTCCCTGTCCAATGCCGCTTCCCGAGTCTGGTGAGATCGTCCTCTGCCAGCTAATGTAATGACCTTGTTATTTTATAGCTTCTCCACAGGGAACGCAATGTTGTGAAAAATAGCTCCAGCCCAGGAAATTGGGGATTTGGCTTTTGGCCCAGACTTTAGCCTCGATTCACCACTTGACCTTGGGCAAGTCATTAACTTTTTGCCACTTCAGTTCCATGAAGTAAAGTAGACAGAATGATGTCTCCCCTTCTGAACTCAGACAATCATTCTGAAGACTGAACACACACAAATGCCATTTGAAAACTTTAAATACCTTTGCACATTTAAAATATTGTTATTTGCCTGAATGATATGGTGAGTTTGATACAAAAAGCAAGAACTTAGAGATAGACCTGAGATCCCATTTCAGCTTTGATACCTGTTAATTTTGTGACCTTAGGTAAATCTCTTACTTTCCCTGAGTCTCAGTTTCCTCACTGGAAAAATAAACATAGTAATTGTGAACTCATAAGGTGGCCATCAGTATTAAATGAAATGAAGCGTCTACAAAATGTTGTTTCTTTTTCTTTAATGAATGTATCCAGGGCTTCTGTTGTTTGCTATAAGGCACATGCAGTCATCAGAGAGAGACAGGGGTTGGGGGAGAGTGAGAGGTGAGAAATCACCCCCAGGGAGAAGGCCAGGCTGCAATCCTTTCTCCGTTCTCTTCTCAGGATTTGGGGCATGCGTGGACATGGACCCAGTATGATTTTCAAGCTGCTGGGTCTGGGACTTGAAGGACGCAGACAGCCTTGTAATCCTGCTGTCTTAAACTCCATACCACCTGTTGACTCATACCCAGGTTCTTTATAAGTTTTTTCCCCTGTCTTTTGCAATGCAGAATATTCCTTATTCCTTTCCCAGAACTATATGTAGGTGTGTATATATTCATGTTTATATATGTGCATATTTATGCTTCTTGGGATATATTATCTAAGTATATATTTACTTAATATGTGTAAATTACTATGTATAGTATGTATAAATTACTACATTAATATGTATAAAATATATTACTATTTAAAAGTGTGTATGTGATATACATGTAAAAACACACAACATGACACATCACACCTGTAAACACATGATGATTTATGGGCTGTCCCTAGATCCCAGTATAGCGCTGGCCTTTTAGTAAATGGTGTTGAAACAATACACTAGGGCTCTATAGTGATCTAATTAGTTTATCTTTAAAATTCAAATATTATAGCCAACATTTTCCATCTTAAATTTCTACCACAAATTTCCCATTCTGACCTAGTTAGACTACAATATTTACTTTAAGAAATATCTTACTAATATAAATCTTTACTTTTACTTTTTTTTTTCTTTTTTTTTTTTACAGAGACAATTTTGCTATAGGGCACGTGTGCTCGCCAGAGACATAGAAAGAGACAGAAAGTGAGAAATTACCCCCCCGGGGAGGGATGGCCACATTGCAATCCCTTCACCTCCATTCTCCTTTCAGGATTTTGGGCATTCACTCACACGGGCCTGGTGTGAATTTTAAGCTGCCAGGTCCAGGATTTGAACTGTGGTTGACTACGTGGGAATCCAGTGACGTAACCATTACACCATTTGCTGGTTCCAATTTTTATATTCTTAAACATGCTCCTTTAGTAATAGAAGCGAATATTGGTGAAGTATGTCATTTAATCAATTAAGAATTCTAAGTTATGTTTTAACAAGGAATGTGGAAAAGCTGGTTTTATTAGATTGCTCTGTTTCGTATGCCACTGATAGGGATATAAATACTTGCCATTAAAATTCATGTATTCTTGGGCTAGCCTGTGGCATGGTGGCTAAGGTGCTGAATTCCATATGGCTGACTTCTTCAGGTCCCGGACCTGATGGCTTAAAAGGCACTCCAGGCATGTGTGCATCTTGTGCCCCCAAAATCCCAAGAGGAGAGTGAAAGAGAGGGAATTGCAGTGTGGTTATCCCTCCTTGGGGGGATAATTTCTCACTTTCTCTCTCTCTGGTGAGCACAAACACCCTAGAGCAAAAAAGAAAAAATATGTTTTAAAAAAGAATTAACTAATATTAACATAGAACAAAAGATTCTGATTATTAAGTCTCAAAATTATCTGTAAATGGTTTTATTTTCAATTGCCAGTGGACGTGTGCACTCACCAGAATGAGAGAGAGGGGGAAAAAGCATCCTCAATAGGGCATGGTCACACAATTCCTTCTCCATTTCTCCCCCATTTGGGGAATGCATGCATACATGCCTAGAGGGTTTTTCAAGCCACCGGGTCAGGACTCGAACCACTGGTCAGCTATGTGGGATCTAGCCACCTTGGTTACCATGCCACTGCCTGGCCTCTATGTGGCCCTTTGATAGCCAGACTCCCTAACTGACTTACTAGACCCTCTTCTTAATCCCCTGGCAACCGCTAATCTGTTTTCCATTCCTACAGTTTTCTTATTTCAAGAATGTCGTATAAACGAAACCATATAGTATGTAACCTTTTGAAATTGACTTCTTTGGCTCAGCGTAATTCCCTGGAGATTGTTGCATATATTAATTCTTTTTCTTTTTATTGCTGAGTGGTGTTTGATGATATTGATATATCATAGTTTGGTTAACCATCCACCTGTTGAAGGACATCTAGTTGTTTCCAGTTTTTGGTAGTTACGAACACAGTTGCAATAAGTATTTGTTCAAGTTTTTTGTGTAAATATAATAAATGCCCTGAGTACAATTGCTGAGTTATGGGTTAGTTGTATTTTTAATAGCTGTATAATGTCTTCATTCTTTTTTGAAATTGTTGACCTATTCTAGTTTATTTGCTTTTTTATATGAATTTCAAAATAATCTTGTCTATATGTCTAAAAAATCTTCCTGGAATTTTCATAATAACTTGGGAGATTTGACGTCTTTACTAGGTTAAGTTTTCTAACCCATGAACATGGTATGTTTCTCCATCGATTCAGATCCTTTTCGATTTCTTTCATCAGCATTGTGCAGGGTTAGCATGCAGGTTCTATATGTGATTCTTTAGCTTTACACCTAAGTAGTTCAGTCTCTTTGAGCCACTGAAAATTTTAATTTTAGTGTCAATATGTCCATTGCTAAGATATGGAAATATAATTGGTTTCTGTATGTTGATCTTGAATCCTGTAATTTTGCTTAACTAATGTATATGATTTATAGAGGTAATTTTGTAACATATTTGGAATTGTCTTTTCTTTCTTTTTTGTTTAAGAGAGTTTTTTTTTTTTTTGCTGCAGGGGAGTGTGCACTTGCCAGAGACACAGAGAGAGAGAGAAAGAGAGAGAGAGAGAGAAAGTGAGAAATCACCCCTCAGGGTCTCAGGGTGATGGCCACGCCACAATCTCTTCTTCTCCATTCTCTTGAGATTTTGGATGTGTGTGCACACATGCTCAGTGGAATTTCAAAATGCCAGGTCCGGAACTCGAACCATGATTGGCCGCATGGGAGTCCAGCACCACAAACACTATGCTACCTGTTGGCTCGGGAATTCTCTCTCTTTTTTTTAAAAAAAAATATTTAATTTAATTTTATTTATCATTATTTTTTTTTTCTTTGGAGAGAAACAGAGAGAGAGAAAGTGAGAAATCACCCCCAGGGGGATAGCCACACCACCATCCCTTCTCCATTCTCCTCTCGGGATCTTGGGCACACACGCGCCCAGCATGAGTTTAAGCCACTGGGTCTGGGACTTGACCTGTGGTCGACTACATGGGAGTCCAGCGACATAGCCATTACGTTAACTGCTGGTCCCATTATTTATCATTATTATTTTTGAAATTTGACCAGAGAGAGAGAGAGGAAGAGAGAAAGTGAGAAAGCAAGCCACCAGGTTTGTCGGTCATGTGGGAGTCCAACACCTTAGCTGCCATACCACCTGCTGGCTCCATGTTCAGAATTTTCTATATGGACAATTATGCCATCTGTGAATTAAGACAGCTTTATCTTTCTCTCTTTTTTAAAAAATGATCTTTATGTCTTTACTTTTTGCCTTATTTCATTTTTCTTGCTTTATTTCAGTAACTAGAATTTCTAGCACTATGTTCAATTAGATATGTCAGATACCCATGTCTTGTTCCTTATCTTAGGAAGAAAGCATTTTTTTCATTATTAAATATAATGTAAACTCCATTTTTTGTAGATGTTCTTTAACAAGTTGAAGAAGTTGCATTTTATTCCTCTTTTCTAAGTTTGCTTTTTAGTTGATTTTTACCACAGGGAGCATGTGCTTGCCAGAGAGACAGAGAGAGACAGAGAGACAGAAAGTGAGAAATCACCACTGCAGAGTGGATGGCCATGCTGCAATCCCTTCTTCTCCATTCTCCTCTTGGGATTTTGGGCATGCATGCACATACACCTGGTGTGAGTTTTAAGCCGCTGGGTCCAAGACTCAAACTGTGGTTGACTACCTGAGAGTCCAGCGACATAACTATTATGCAATCTGCTGGTCCCACTAAGTTTTTTATTTTTAACTATAAATGAATGTTGAATTTTGGTAATTGTTATTGCATAAATCAATATGATCACGTGATTTTCTTCTTCAGCCTATTAATATGGTGGACTGAAATTATGATTTTCAAATACCGAATGAGACTTGTATCCCTGGAATAAACCCACTTTTTGATGGTGTTTAATTGTTTTAGAACATATTGCCAAATTTTATTTTCTAGTATTTTGTTAAGGGTTTTTCTATCTGTGTTTATGGAGAATTATTTCTATAATTTCCCTTTTTTTGGTGTTCTTTTTGATCTGATTTGGCCATTAGGTTCATGTTTTCTTCATAAAATGAATTCATAAATGTTTTCTCTTCTATTTTCTGGAGTGATTGTGTGGAATTGTATTAATCCCTTTTTAAATGTTTGGCAGAATTCCTTAGTGAAACCATAATTTCTGTCTCAACCACCAAATGTTACTTAGAAATTATAAGGGGAGTTAAAGTCTGTAGTATTTACCCATACTTTTGCTTCTTATGATTTTTTTTTTTCTTTTCAGTTGTTCCAAGATTCTTTCTTTTATTGTTCTTTTTCTGGTTAGGGAACTTCTGTTAGTCATTGTTTTAGGGTATGTCTACTGGCAACAAATTCTTTTAGTTTTCCCTCATCTCAGAATATTTTGATTTCCTCTTTACTCCTGAAGGATCTCTTTACTGAATATAGGAACCTGTGTTGACAGTTCTTGCAATGCTTTTCAAAAGCACTGTGCTGCTGTTTTCTGGCCCCATGATTTCTGATGAGAGATTATCTTTCGCCATTAGAGTTGTTTTCCCATATAGGTAAGGTGTCTTTTCTTTCTGACTGCTCTCATAATTTTTTTCTATGTCTTCAGTTTCCAGAGGTTTGAATATATTATGTCTTAGCATGGATTTCTTTGGTTTATGCTGTACAGAATTCATTCTGCATCTTGAATTTGTAGGTTTATGTTTTGCTAAATCTGTGAAACTTATAGCCATTATTTCTTCAAATACTTTCTCAATTCTGTCTTTCCTCTTCTTCTGAGACTCTGGTGACATGAATATTAGACCAAGCTGCTATTCTCTGAGGCTATATTCCCAACCCCCCCCCCCCCCCATTTTCTCTCTGTTCAGAATCAGTAATTTATATTATCCTATCTTCCTGTTCACTGATTCTTTTTCTGTATCCTCTATTCTATGGTTGGGATCACTAACTGAGGCTTTTGCTTTTTTCTTAATTGATACATAATCATTGTACAGATTTATGGGGCACAGTGTAATTTTTCAGTACACGAATACAATATATAAAATCAGGGAACTCAAACATTTGTCATTCACTGAGGGTTTTATTTGGATTGTTGCATTTTTCAGTTCTAATGTGTTATTTTGTTTTCCCTTTACACCTATTTTTCTGTGCTGAAGCTTTCTATTTATTTGTTTCAAGTGTTTGGTAATTGCTCATTGAAGCACATTTATCATGGCTGGTTTAAAATCTCTGTCTGATACACACAGAAATAAGAGTTCAAAAACTAAGAAAATGGCCAACTTAGTTGTAGGGACATGTCTGGAGTTGAATATTATATCTCAGAATTTAATCAGGAAGATTGAACCACAACAGAAGGTAGATTAAGTACATGAGAATGAACTGGTGAAATAGCATTTTATGACTTTTGACTAAAACATTGCTGATTTTCTTCTAGACCTTGTTTTCCGATTTTAATGATTTTTGTCTTGCCTTGCGCTGTCGATAGGTTCATGTACCTACTATTGGAGCAGAATCCTAACCTGTTTCCTGGCTTTAAGTTTTAAGCAAAGTTCCTTAGCATTTCTTTGATTTATTAAAGTTAAAACTGCTTTTCTTGGGAAAAAAAAATCTCTGTCCGATGATTCTAATGTCCCTGATATCTTGGTATTAGTACCTATTGTATTATTTATTTATTTATTTATTTATTTAAATTTACATTTTATCTTATGTTTTTAGATTATATATTTCTTTTTCCAACACAAAAACCATGCATGTCAGTCAAGACAAGGATAATACAATATACATTATCATCAGCAAATAGCTTATCATTTTTTTATCAATTAAGCATACTTTTATCCATTTTTCCTTCCCCTTTCCCCTCCCTCTCTTCCATACTAAACTTTTTTTTATTCACATTTTATTGATTAACAAAAGACCTTAAAGTATGGACGAAGCTAGAATCTAGGGACAACTGCATTGTAATTTTCTTCTGAAGCAATTTTTACCCTCTCTCTCCATTCCCCTTTTACTAAAAAGAGGTATAAACTATTTTATTTGCAAAAAAAAAAAAATTAGGTTAATCTCAATTTGGTCTGTTATTTAAACAAAGCCCCACAAGAATTCAATTTTTGATGCAAGGCAACAGATACTATTGTGTTATTGAACTTATGCAAATAACCATTCTGCCACAAAATAAGAATGCTCACAAATATTTTCCAATTGCAAAGGGGTCAAGAAAGGAGAAAAGTTTGTTTCAATTAAAAAAAATTGTTTAACAAATTGCTGAACCCAACAACTCAAAAGAAAACAAAAATCCTTAAATCTGGAAGACAAAGCATAGAAGAAAATAAGTAATGCTTTAGAAAACAGTCAAAGAATTCTCTTTCACTAGTTCAGTCTCGTTTAAACTCCTCTGTTGAATCTGCAGTGTTACTGTGGTCAGACCTTTCCATTAACATTCAATGTTATTATTGATATTTCAGAACTTGTCCCTACCATTAAGTTGACCTTTTTCTTGGTCATTTTTTGTTCTCTTATTAGTCTGTCTTTAGTTTTCCTGGTATAATATTCCCTTCAGAATTTCTCGAAGAGCTGGTCTGGTGTTGGTAAATTCTTTCAGGTTTTGTTTATCTGAGAATGTTTTTATCTTTTCTTCCCACACGAAGGATAATCTTGCTGGATACAGTATTTTTGGTTGAAATTGTTTTTCACTTAACACTGAATATGTTTTCCCATTCTTTCTCTGCTTGCATTGTTTCCGACGAGAGGTCCGATGTTAGCCTGACTGGATATCCCTTGAAAGTAACTTGACACTTTTCTCTTGCCAATTTTAGTATCTTACTTCTGTCTGTGGTTTTAATCAATCTGGCTATGATGTGCCTTAGAGAAGATCTTCTTGGGTTGATTCTATGTGGGATCCTCTGTATATCTTGGGAATGGATATTTGAATGCCTCTTTAGGTTTGGAAAGTTTTCTTCTAGGATTTCATGGAATAGATTATCAATGCCCTGATTAATTTCTTCACCTTCTAGGATCCAATTTCCCAAAGTTTGGGCATCTAATGGTATCTAATATTACTCATATATTATTCTCATTTTTCTGGACTATTTTCTCAGTCTTTGTGGTGAATTTTTCTAGGTCTGTGATTCTGTCTTCTACATCTGAGATTCGATCTTCTGTATGATCTAGTCTGCTTTTAATACTTTTTTTTTTTTGAGAGAGAGATTTTCGCTATAGGGCATGTGCGCTTGCAGGAAAGACAGAGAGAGAGAGAGAGAGAGAGAGAGAAAGCAAGAAATCACCTCCGGGGAGATGACCATGCCACAATCCCTTCTCCTCCATTCTTCTCTTGGGATCTTGGGCATGCACGCACATGCTCCTGGTGTGAGTTTAAGCCACTGGGTCCAGGACTCAAACCGTGGTTGACTACATGGGAGTCCAGTGACATAGCCATTATGCCAACTGCTGGTCCCCGCTTTTAATACTTTCAAGGGAGTTTTGATTTCCTGTATTACAGCCTTCATCTCTAACAGTTTCATTTGATTCTTTTTTATGATGTGTATTTCCTCTTTCAGAGTGTGCAAGAACTTCCTAACCTCCTGGAACACCTCTGCTTTATTCTCCTGCCTCTTCTGGAGTTTATTGTCTCTCTTCTCTTGCATCTCTGTTACCTTTGTCATTATAAATATTCTAAAATCTTTCATTGACATTTCCAGGAGTTCCATTGTACTGTCTGTGGATGATGAAGCACTTGTCTTTTCCCTTTGGGGAGAGATATTTTCTTGATTTCCCACATTTCTTGTGCTTCTGTGGTGGTGGTTTCTGGTCATCTGATGGATAATACGTTACTTCCTACCTTCTGGCTTTTCGCTGGGTGTTGGGTAGGAAGGAGAGGTTTGGAGCAGAGAATTTTTCCAGTTTAAGGGACAGGGAAAGCCCACCTCAGATGCACATGGATTCTTTTCACTGGGTGTTGGGGCACACATTGTCTTTTTAACTTTCAGTTTGAAGTCTTTCTGTATCTTGGTATGATGAGTGATTTTAGATTTAAAAACTAAAAATTTTCATTTTGTGTTAATATATTCTGGGTCTTTTTAAAAACTTTGTTTTAACATGATTTTTCTGTGCTTTTTCCTCAAACTTTTTTTTTTTAAATGCATAATAAAGAATATATGCATGGGCATGAGAGAGAGTGAGAGGAGCACACTCGACAGAGTCTTACCACATTGCGACCCCCTGTCCCCAGCATCCAGCTCCTCTAGATCTTGGGCTTATGTGCACGTATCTGGTTTATTTTCAGGCTAACCTTGGGATCGCAACCTGCAACTGGTCGTGTGGCTTCAAGCACAGCAATGCAATATCCTATTGTCACCATGCTGGGCCAACTGGATTTCCAGACAGTTAACTGTTTTTTTCAGCAGAGGAAATATCTGCCCCTTACTGCCAGGTAGAGGTGGGATTCCATGTTTCCCACTTGGTCTTCATAAAACAAACACAAGACTCTGGAAGGTGTTGAGGGTTCCTCTTTTCTTCCCGGTAGGTAGTTCTGGCTTTCCATGGGGTCACACCAGGGATGAATGGCGTTGCTGCTGCTGGGCAGGGGTGAGTCTTGGCTCTCCACCAGGCCTCCTCTGACATCCCCCAGTAGGGCTTCCTTACTGCTAGGTGGGAGTGAAAGCTCAAGTCCAATCCCCCCACATATTCTCCATTGACACCATGCAAAGGAGGATGTGGGGCTGATGGGGTTGAACACCCTGGCTCCTGAGTTGGTCTTCTTCAGCACCACCTGGTGGAGGAATTGTATCTTGTTATAGTTTCTCTGGAGCCAGAAAGACTAGGCTCTCCACTTGGCCTCTGTTGGTGTGCGTGGGCGGGAACTACAGTTTTTCTGCAGTGTTTGGTTGGAATAAAGGGTCATAGTGTAAAATATGTCTTGCTAGATGGGCCCCTTTCCTCATCCTTTGCTTAGAGAAAGCAGGCCTTTGTTGGGATTTATTGGTTTATTCGTGTTGGTATTTTTTTTAGTTAAAGCTTCTTGGGCTTTAAGTCTGGTATACATGGAACAAAAAAAACTGAGGGAATTCACTGCTGTGTCACTTCTCTGGTCTCAAGATCCTTTGCCACCATATCTAATTCTTTCCAGCTTTCAGTATTCTTACATTCATTTTATGTACAATGGCCAAGGTCCTTAGTTGTCCTTAGTGAGAGGAGCACTGAAAAGTAGGTCAACTCCATCTTCCCAGAAGCAAACATCTCATGTGTTCTTTTTTAAAAATAAAAATCCTGGGTCAGCAAGTGGTGTGGAGGTTAAAGCAGCTGGATCCCACATGGCTTACTGTGCAGTTTGAGTCCCAGACCCAGAGGCTTGAAAAACATGGCAGGAGCCTGAAAGAGAAAGGACTGAGTGTGGGCAGCCTTCCTAGGGAGTGATTTCTCACTCTTTCTCTTTCTCTCTCTCTCTGGTGAGTGCATGCACCTAGCAAAAGTTTAAGAAAAAGAAAAAGAAAAAGAAAGTCCCATGACAAGTCCAACGATATAACTTAACTCATCCATTCTCTCCTCTACACTTAATTTACCCTTGAACCAAAATATTCCTAAAGTGACTGTGGTGGAAATTGACAAGTCCAAAACATGTGACTTGGACCTCAATAAATATTACAAGTAGAGGACAGATAAGTTTAGAAAAGACTTTTACTACAAATTTCTTGTTTTTTGAAAGAATTATTTATGTAACTAAATTTATTATTAGTATTACTATTTGCTATAGACACTCACTAGAAAGAGACAGAGAAGAGAGAGAAAGTGAGAAAGCAAGACACCAGGTCTGGGATTCAAGCTGTGATTGGCCATATGGAAGTCTATCACCCTAACCACCATGCCTCTGGGGGCTTTTAATGTGTTACCATGTGTTCCTTTCCAGGGAATAAGCTCTTAAATAAGAGAATAAAATGAAATGTTTATTATATTAGGTGAGTTGTCAGATAGTTGTGTACAAAGTAATAGAGATAATCAAGCTAATTATAATTTTTAAATGCCTGGCATCAAGATTGAAGTAATATTTTATATTACCCACCAATAAGTCAGAGGTATATGTTAAAATGCATAAAAGAAAATAAATAATTTAAATAAAAATTCTTTTGTTTGGGACCAGCAGATGGTGTAATGATTATGTCACTGGACTCTCATGTAGTCAAACATGGTTCAAGTCCCAGACCCAGTGACTTATAACTCATGCCAGGTACATGTGCATGCATACTCAAGATCCCAAGAGGAGAATGAAGGAGAAGGGACTGTGGCATGCGCATCCCCTTGGGGGGTGATTTCTCACTTTCTGTCTCTTTGTCTTTCTGGTGAGCACATGTGCCTTATAGAAAAATTTCTCTAAAAAAATTATTTTATTAGACCAGCATGTACCATTTCTGGTTGCATTCCATGATCCTGACTCTGTCTTTAGAATATCTGGGCTCTGACTCTAAGATTTCTTAATAAACCTATGCATATTGAATAAAATGAAGAAGTTGAGTGAGTGACTTAATGATTGGATGGAAATTAAAGGCACATTTGAAGATCACTCTATGTTGTGGTTTCAATTAAAAAATGAACAGTGAATGTTCTGGTAACCTTGTAGAGAGGTATTACTTTAAGTCTTCTGATAAACTAGTCAGTCTGGGGCTGGTAGGTGGTGTGGTGGTTAAGGTGCTGGACTCCCACATAACTGACTGTGGTTTGAATCCTGGACCTGGTAGCTTGCTTTATCACTTTCCTTCTTTCTCTCTCTCTCTTTATCTCTGAATAATAATAATAATAAATAAAATGAAATAAAAAAACTAGTCAGTTTGGACTTTGACTGTAGTAAAATATTAATAAACAAAAGACTGTCCAGAAGTAACCCAATGTATTATGTATTTAAAAAATAATTGCTTGGTGTGATATGTTTGAATAGCTAGGCAAAGAAAATAGTAGGCTTTCTTTCCCTTGCTTCAAGTTGGAGGGAGGTGGAGCATGCATGAAGTAGAAGAGGAAAAGAGGACCCCCTAAGGAAGGATGTGGTAAAATGGTGTAACCAAGGCAAATTCCATGGGAAGGAGACAACAAATTCTACATTGTGATTGTCTGTTCACTTGTCTGGGCCCAAGATTACACGTTTGTGTTGGAGCACTGTACATGCCCCTTTCTGAGTTTAAAAGGATTTCGAAAGCTAGAGAGGACTGTCAGTTTCTTCCACTAAATTGCAGCTTTCGTTTGGCTTATGAACCTACGTCTCAGTACGTCTTCCATACCATCTGGCTTCTGTTCTTGCTCTGGCCAAAAATCACGGGCAGTGGGCTTGGAAATGAGCCTCCAGTCATTTTGTGAACTTGTGGCCATCGCATAGGAGCACTCACATTTTCTAAAACCACCGTCTTTAAATGGATCTTGGCAGTTCATAAGGAATATCCTACAACATCTTAAAGCAAACCTTTTCTGTTTTAAAACGTTTGATTGTAAGGAATTTCAAACATACAAAAAATGAAGTTTAATGTACCTCTCAACCATTTTTTTTTAAACTATTATTTTATTTAACTTTATTTATTAGTATTATTTTCCAGTTTGATCAGAGAGAGACAGAGAAAGAGAGAGTGGGAAAGTGAGAAAGGAAGCCACCAGGTCCAGGACTTGAACCGCGATCAGCCATGTGGGAGTCCAGCACCTTTATCACCACGCCACCTGCCAGTCCCAGCCTCTCAACCAGTTTTAACAATGATCAACTTTTGTCTGTTTCTTCCATGCTCAGGCCTACCTGAGTTGCTACTGCTCCCATCCATGTATTTTAAAGGACAATCCATATCATTTCATTTATAAATATTTCACTATGCATTTCTAAAAAATAAGAACTTTAAACAGTAACTACAGTATCATTATCATACCTGAAAACAACAATGATTTAATTTAATGAATTATCCAATTCTCAATTGTTATATATATATATATATATATATATATATATATATGTATGTGTGTATATATATATAACAGTTTGTTTGAACCAGGATCCAAACACTGTCCATATGTCTCTGTAAATCTCCTTTAATCTATAGTCTTTCTCTCTTTCTTTGTAGCTTGCTAGAAAAATGGGTCATTTGTCTGATTTTGCGAAGTTGTTATCTACGTGATATTGCCTAAGATGTTTCTATATTTCCTGTGAATTGGTGGTTAGATCTAGACTCTAAATATTGATTGATTCAGATATGACTTTTTTGGGCAAGACTATTTCACAGCTGGTTTTGTGCTCTTTCCTTGAGAGTTACGTGTCTGGCTGTCTGTTTTACAAGTTTAATAGACATTATGACAGTGTCTGGATCTATTAATTTATGGACTTTTAAACTACTTTTGGCCCCAGAATGACTTGTGTTCTGTTCTTCCTCATCTAATAAAAATCAAAGCCCTATTCATATTTCTTCAGTCACTAAGAAAGTCTCACAGTTCACAAATCTTCAAATACAACCTAGAATTGGTGTTCACAGACTTTTACCAACATGCTCCTTGACACTTTTGCAAGTGACTTTTAGAATCAATGTCATGAGTGTCTGAAATATAAGAACCAAAACAATATATTTCTTCTCAATAATATGATGTATTAATATTTTTAATTCATGATAAAAAAATCATGAATAATCAATCCACTTTGTAAACATTAAAACAATGTGTAAGTTATTGATTGGAGATATCATTTGAATTTTTTTTAAAAAGTATGATTTGGCAAGGTCTTTCAGCATTAAAAATGCAGAAATCTCTATAAGCTGGAAGTTCCACAGCTAGAAAATTTACCATTCCCATAAATTTCCAAGATTATATAAACAGAATGTTCACTAATAAGTCTGAAGGCAGTTAATCTCTGACAATGGACAACAATTAGGAACTTTATCTCCTTTGTTCAATGATCCTCTCAAGGGAAAGGAGCTCAAACAATGAATTAGGACACAATACCATGGAAGAGGCATCTGGACCAATGAGTGCTAGCTGTGAATGACTTGGGATGCCCTGGCAGAGGTCAGGGAGAGGTGGAGGGGAGATTTGAACTAGACTTTAACACTGGGATAAATGGGAGTGGTGAGACTGGCATTTTAGTTAGTGATGACTGGATATAAAGGTGTGCTTGGGCAAGGGTCTGCAGACCACTTTGAATGGAGTGAAGGAATTACATAGGACAGAAATTCAGTGATGGTTAGGAAAAGACATCTAGACCTTGAAGTCTGTCTGGACGTATGAACTTCCTTCTGCAGGCAATGAAAAGTCACTGAAAATTTACAGGTCGATCAGTGAAGGGGAAAGGTACTGAACTGCATAGAGTCGGAGAAGAGTGACCTCCAATCTTATTTTAAAAGGCTACAGGCATGAAATCATCCTTCAGCCCAGTTTTGAATAAGAGAAGACATCCCATTTTGTACCTCCAACCAGAGCTTCCAACAACTCCCGGCCAAGGAAAACAATAAGAAGAAGGCTTTGCCTTTAGCTTATCCCTTTAATCGGCTATTTCAATAAACTCAATTCTGTCACTCAGCACCTTTTGTCATTGCAAATTTTTCCACTGGACCAAAGAGCGATATCAGCTGACCATTTTATTCATCAGAGCGATGGTGTTAGCTTTCCACCTTCCTTATGAAATTCTCCAGTTGGCTGTGAAAATAGCAGGAAGCCAGCTATATTTAGCAAAGGAAAGAGCAACAAGTCTAAGCCGAGAGCAAAGAAGAGGAAAATTAGAAGCACCAAGTCTTATGATTAGTGCAACCAACAGTATTGCTTACAATTTCCCATATTTTGTAACTGGCAAAAACAGAGTTAGTGTTTCCGCACCCCCCACCCCCCAAGTAGAGCCTACAGATTCATTCATTATTATGTCTAAATAAAATATCTTATTCATTAAGGAGCAGGGTATTTTTAGATTTCAAAGGAAATACAGAATAATGTACCTTTTCAAATAAACCACTGGTTAGTTTAGTCAGGTTCTTATTCAGTGCTTTCTTTCTGACGAAAAACATCGAAACACTAGAAAGTGGCATAATAAGTATTCTCAGTCAACTTCCTTTAAGACCTTGATTCTTAGAAAATTTTATACTAAATTCTCTCCCTTTTTGTGAATCCAGCAACTTCGCCCAAGTTAAAAGTGTTTGAGTGGTAGTCCACAACACTTAATGAGACTTGGAGTATGAAATTTCTACTTATCGGGGCTGTTCTCTACATAAAGTAGACAGTGCTTATTCCTAATACATATTAGCTCTTCCAACTTTTGAACTCACTATTCATATGGTCTTCTCTTTTGCAAAGAAATCAGCCTCATTACCTTCATTTTTCCTCCTGCTATTGGCTTTCCGGCCCATTGGGGTGCAGATATAATCTGATCAGACTAGATTTTTAAAGCAGTAAGAGAGTCCTAGTCTTTTAATGTCATGTCCCATCATTCTGGTCAACTCATCTTTCTAGATTTGAAACT
This sequence comes from Tupaia tana, assembly GCA_026018925.1. Lineage (NCBI taxonomy): Eukaryota > Metazoa > Chordata > Mammalia > Scandentia > Tupaiidae > Tupaia > Tupaia tana. Next base: position 18,244,588 of record JAKSZU010000017.1, read on the forward strand.
AAAAGGTCTAATCTTGTGTTCAGTTGGAGAAACACTATTCTGATGTCTTTCTAGGGAATCTGCTTTGTGAATATAAGACTTGGCAAACAGAGCCTCTAATCTTTAATGTGGGCTCCCTTTAGGCACAAACAGAAGTGTTTGTTTCAACCTTCAAAGGGTTGATCTTTATTTGCAATTTTACTCTGAGTGTCCAAAGTAAATGCATAAATTAAAAAAAAAAAGAATGGGAAGTTTCTATATTTACCTCAAGGTTAAGTAATTGTTAAGTCATTGATTAGTTTGTGTAGATATTAATATTTTTAAGGATGTTTCAGAGTAATTTTAGATACACACATGTACTATATTTAACTGCAAATTATTCTCCATAGTACTGGATTTGTTATTTTTCTAAATCATTTCCTTTTTGGTGGGCTGCTGTGGTTGTCAGCTTCAGGAAATACCCAAAAACTTGATCAAAGGAAAATGAATTGAAAAATCAAAAATAATGCTTAATCACTGGTCTTGTTCTCATCTTGTCAATCTTCCAAATGTCACCTGGGGACAATTATTAATAGAAAATAATCTTCCTGGATAATATAAAACATACATCTTTCTTTAAAATATTACTTCTCTTTAAAAATTCTAGCCCAGAGTGAGAACAAAATTTGGCAGAAACAATTGGAATACATATGGACCCTTTTCTTATAATAGATTTAAATTATATTTGCACACTGTTGGTAATTCTAGTGTTCATTTTAATATGTGAACCTCTTACTTCCTTTGCAACATTTCTTAGTGTTTACATAATTATAACTGGGTGTTTTGAACTACCCATCAGGAAAGATTTGTGTCATACTTTAACATGTGTCTAACCTCTAATCCTAAATACATGACTACTATATTTATAAAGGGAGGGAATTTTGTGGATCTTAAATGGATGCCACAGTGGCATCCACAGACTGTGAACTATATAATTCTTCTTCTCCAATTTGTAAACAGAAGTCATCAGGATTTTCAAACATTTCATTGCCCCATTATGTCCCAGGTCAAGCCAAGAGCTGAGTTCATAGCGAACCTGGCATACTCAGTAACCCTCTAACGGACCCTCCCAGCAGGGGCTTATCCTGGCTCAATCCAGATTGTGCTGGTCCTTTTCCACATGGTGGCTAAGGAGAGCTGGTGGTGACAAGTTTCAGACTCCATTCTCAAAAGCTCTCTCTGGCATCTTCACCCTTAGCCATCTCTACTTTCCTTGAATGATTAGCCATATGTTGGCTAACTAGCTACATGTTGCTTTGTGTCATTTCTCACGTCTCAAATTATTTAACTCACTTTCAATTTTTTTGTGCTAGAGTACGTGCATGAGAGAGAGAGACAAAGAAAGAGAGAGAGGCAGAAACCTCCATGGGATCTGGTCACGCTGCCGTCCCTTTCCTCCAGTCCTCTACCCATTGGATCTTGGGCACTCATGTGTGTATCTGTTGTGTTTTAAGCTGACAGGGCTGGGGATTTGAACTGCTGCCACTATTTGGGATCCAGTTTCTCTCAAGCAGTATGTTACAACTGCCCCATGGAGCTGGCCCATTTAACTCAGTTTGTTCAGATAATTTACATGCACTTCTTGGATCTCAAAGGAAATGTTAACTTCTTGAGGAATTTAGCTCTTTTAATCTTCCACCATTTTTAGTTTGGGTATTGAATGGGTCAATATGAGTTTTATCCCTTCTGGCATTGTGTAGAACAAGTTTATATGATCATTCGTTTTATTTACTTGTAGTGCTTTCATAGAAATGCCCTTGTAGTAAAATACAGGGCCATAGTCTTCCTTTAGGAAATAATCTTGTTAGGTCTTTCAATGTAGCAATATAGGCTTTTGTGATCTTAAAAAAATGAGTTTTTATGGTTTTCCAATATCAATTTGAACTACCACTTCCTGACTTATGAAGGCAAAACAAGGAAAGAGTACTTGTTTTCCTAAGACTTTTCACTCTAAGTGGCACTTTCAAAAACACCACGATTCTATGATTTTGGGTTCTCACATTTAAGTTTGGGAAAAATTCCACATTGCAGTAATGAAAACTATGTCTTCTAAGATAAACTGTGATGAGTGTTGATGATATTAATTCAATGTCATAAATCATTTGCCCCCTTTCTCTACTCGCAACTATAGACATGACCTTTTTTCTTTATGTATTGTTAAATAACCATTTGCAAAAAAAAAAAAAAAAAAATAGGTGGATGAGAACCTTAATAATACTTGAACTTCTTATATGCTCAGCCCTGGACCCAGTACAAAATACTGTAAAAGGAAAACTCTATGAGCAGCTGACATAGATAGCTATAACACAACTGACAAGAAGATAAAGGTACATAAAAATTAGTGAATAAAACAAGGGTGTAAAATTATAGAACGTAAGTGCAGAAAGGTTAGCCCTTATGTTTTATGTACACATAACTTCTCCCTCCAACTTTCATGATAGCACAGAGTGAACAGTAGGGTTAGTGATTATTAACATGCACTACGTTCTATTAACTGGTTAAAGAGCTTTGGATGCCTTATTTATTAGCCCCTATGATGATTTTTTCTAGGTCAGTAGAATAATATTATTTTTTTGGCTTAAAAGGGAGAAATCTAAGCCTGAGGCTAAATCACCTGGTCAACATCAGACCGACGGCTCCTCGTGTTCAGTGACTGAGTTGGGTCCCACATCTGATGGGATGCAAAACCCTCAGGTGCTCCCAACCTCACCCCTTTGCTCTGCAAACTGCAGGTCATGGCCCACTACTTAGTCATGAGAGTAATTGAATGGGTCACAACTACCATTTTCAGAAATGAAATAAGACCGAGAGTAGCAGAGCACATGCACATGATATGGTTCTGTAAAACTTCTGTTTGTGTCTGTGCAAGTAGCACAGACACATGATGTGAAATGTGATACTTGCTATGGGTTGGAGGCAGAGAAGTTTGAAAAGGATAGTCACGCTCTATTGCTTCTTACAGAAATCTTAATCAGCATCGAGAAGATAGAAATGGAGTTATCTTTTTCTTTTGTTAGAGAGAGATTTTTGCTATAGGGTTTGTGCATTCACCAGACTGACAGAGAGGCAGAGAGACAGAAAGTGAGAAATCACTCCCCAGGGGGGATGGCTGCACTGTAATCCCTTCTCCTCCATTCTCCTCTCAGGATTTTGGGCATGCATGCACACATGCCTGGTGTGAAGTTTAAGTCACTGGATCTGGGACTCGAACTGTGGTTGGCTACATGGGAATCCAGTGATGTAAGCATCCATGATGTAATCCAGTGATCATCTGCTGGTCCCTCTTTTTTTTCTTTTAAGAGAGATTTTTACTATAGGACACGCGTGCTTGCCAGAGAGACAGAGAAAGACAGAGAGACAGAAAGTGAGAAATCACCTCCCAGGTGGGATGGCCACACCCCAATCCCTTCTCCTCCATTTTCCTATCAGGTATTTGAGCACACATGCACATGTGCTGGTGTAAGTTTTAAGTTCCCAGGTCCAGAACTCACACCGTAGTCACCGCAGTTGGCCATGTGGGAGTCCAGTGAGGTAATCATTATGTTATCTGCTGGTCTTAGAGTTTTGTTTTTATTTTTATTTCTTATTTTTTTAAGGAGATTTTTGCTATAGATCGCTTGTACTCACCAGAGAGACAGAGAGACAGAGAGCAAGAAATTACCCCTAGAGGGGATGGCCACACCACAATCCCTTCTCCTCCATTCTCCTCTTGGAATTTTGGACATGAACATACAAATGCTCAGCATGAGTTTTAAGCTGCTGGGTCTAGGAGTTGAACCGCAGTCGATTACATGGGAGTCTAGTTACATAACCATGACACCATCTGTTGATCCCAGAGTTTTGTTTTTCTAATGGCTGGCTGGAGACTGAGGCCCCAAAGTAAGGTAGGACCACTCATTAAGATGAAGACATTATAAACTCTTACCTCCCGCAATCCTCCACATGGACATTACAAATTCTTCTTTTGTTGGCTATGTTAAGATGATCTGTTTTCAAAAATCCAGTGTCATTAATTTATGAGACTTTTTGCTGTCTGATTTTCAGTCACTTTGTTTTTCTTTAGAACTGTATTTTACAGTAAAGAACATCATAGAATTACTCTTAATTAGTTTTACTTCTGAACTTCGGTGGTAGTGGCATAAAGTCAATTATTTGAGGTCAGTAATCCACATTTTCTCAATCTTTTGCTACAAAGTGCATTTATTATAAGTTCTCTAGCATCCCTCCAAGAATATTTCTTCCTAAACCTGTATTATTTAAAAGCAACCACAGTTGATTGTGTTTCTTTGAAAGCAACACTTAAAGAGACTGGGCCTCGTGAACACTGGACTGTATTTGGGTCATAGAGTTCATTTGATTGACCTGGAGGCCATTTAAACTGACTGGTTTATAGGAAGTATGTTTTAGTTCTTCAGAGTTTCCCCAAGAGACATTAAAATGGTGTTTTCTGCAGCTTTGAACAAACATCTACATGAATGCCACCAGTCCAGGGAAGTCTAGTGTCAGAATATCTACGAAGGAATCATGCATCCGAAGTATTTTCTCAGCCTTCAAAGGAACTATGCAAATCACAATCTACTCTATGATGGTACAGACTAGGGAAGTGATTCTTCAGAAATTAAGTCATGCATATTCTTGGGAAATGAAGTGATGTTTAGCTGGTTCTGTTTACTAGCTTAAAATAATAGGATCCTCTTCAAATGAACAATAATATGGTCTATTTCCCACCGTCAGGACTGTGCTTAAAATCCTGTATTGTATTGTGAATAAACTCTTGGTCGTCACAGGTCTACCGCCCTGTCCTAAAGTGTGAGGTTGTTTCTAAATGGATTACAATACAAGTACCAAGTTAGATGTCCAAAAATACGCCAGACCTCACAGGTCAGAAAGGCATGGTACTTTTGCATGACATAAGGAGCACAGACGTTCCAGTTCATTTAATAAGGAATGCCAGGCCCACTTCTGTGGCACACTTGGTAGTGTGCTGGGCTGCAGAGCTGAAGGCACATACCTACCACAGTTCGAATCCCTAGACTGGTTGGCCTGAAAATATGCCCAGGATCCTGATGGGCTGGAGAAAGGGGATCATGATGTGACTGAGCCCTGTGAAAAATCTCTCTCTCTCTCTTTCTCTCTCATGCATGCACACACTCTTTCATAAATAAATATTTAAAAAAAAAACCACTGACTGCCTTACCATTGACATATACCCAAATTGCCTAAATCAATTATGTAAGTTAAAGAGCCAAACATATCTAGAATTTGTAAATGCAATTGAAGTACTTTCCTACCACCTGTACATCAGCCTTTGACTGTCCAGAGAAGAGTGAGAGATGTAAAAAAGAAAAAGGAGTGAGATAATGGTCAAGGGCAGGCAGCCCTTTCCCAGAGGTAATTGGAAATATTCCAAATTTTGTAGTTAAAAATAAACAGTACTTTCTGTAAACCTCTTCTCTCCAGTTGTGAGTTGTCTGATGTGATCATGACCTTGTCAGCAAATTCTATTTTCATTGTGACTGGAAAACTTTTTACCTCATGCTCACTTTGAGGAAAATTTCATCCATACCATTTGAATTTCCTCTTTTTGCCTCTGTCTGAGATGCTTCATGGAAAAGGCAACTCATTTGTCTAAGAATTCCTTCCCCAGGGCCTAAAATTTCATTGTATTTTATCGATTTCATTGTGGTCATTGCTATTTCTCTCATAATAATATTGTTCTGTATTGCTTAAACCTAAGTGGGGAAGTAAAATATAGCTCATACACCCTCAATTCAGATGGCATCAATAGCGTTAGGGTGGTGACAAGAGAATTGTATGGAAGTAAAAAGAATACCTCATATTAAAAAATGGATTTCATGATAGTCTCACTTCTCCTTAATACTATTGGATTGTTAGAAAGTTATGCCATATTTTTCTATGCAAAAATGCATCATGACTTTTCCAATGACCCAATATTAAGTAGTTTGAATTAATTTAAATAAAGTTTGTTTTATTTTGAAACTCTTTAAAGAATTTTAGAAAGTATTTAAAAATTAAGAAAATCTGTGATGTCCTGTATCTGGAAATTAATGGTTAAACACAAAGTACCTTCACTCTAATATTCTCACCGTTGGCGCATATTAGATTTGAGCATTGCTGTAAATGGTCCTATACTATATAGTTAGGGAAGTGAATCAAGGTTGAAAATTACATTTAAAAGTGACTGCAATTTTTTTTTTTTAGAGAGGAACATTTACATATAGTCTGTACAAGTGTTCTTTTTTTTTTTTTTTTTTTTTTTTTTTTTTTTTTTTTTTTGCTATAGGGCACATGCACTTGCCAGACAGACAGAGAGAGAAAGAGAGACAGAAAGTGAGAAATCACCCCCCAGGGGGGATGGCCATGCCGCAATCTCTTCTCCTCCATTCTACTCTTGGGATCTTGGGCATGCACGCACACGCACCCGGCGTGAGTTTTAAGCCACCAGGTCCGGGACGCGAACTGCGGTCGACTACATGGGAGCCCAGCGACACAGCCATTATGCTAACTGCTGGTCCCTGTACAAGTGTTCTTCATATGATGACACAGAGTTAAGGTTTATAATTAGTCTCATCCTAGTGAGATACAAAAGAGCTAAGTGGTTTCTGCCAGGGAAAAAATTTTCACTAAAAACCTAAGAGTACTCACATGAAACCGCACTCTCATGAAACTGCTTCAGGGAATTTAACAAACGCAATTTCAGAGCCAGTTTACCCTTTTAATTCACTCATGTGTGATTTAGCAGGAGCATAGAATATGCTAAGAATATAAATGAACCTCAAGCTGTTTAATCACCAGTCCTTTTGTGAATGCCTGTTGAATTAGACATGGCTGCCACAGGAAACCGAGGAAATGAGGTGGGATAGAGAGTGGGTAGAGATGATGCTAGCTGGGCCTGCCTTATTTCCGTGACGTTTTTATATAAAGTGGCCTTGAGAATGTTTGCTGAAACCCACCTACAGGAAGAATGGTGTTTTGTTTGAACATGAGGTGAAAGGAAGTGCTGTGTCTCAGACTCCCCGGCCTGCCTCAGTCAGCCAGCTGGGATTCATGAAGTGTCCTCAATGCCTGTACCTTGTTGGCTCTCTGTAGATATTTATTTTTAAAAATGAAGGAAATTCATACTGTTAAATTTTCTTAAAGTTCATTGATTTTATTTATGAGAGAGTGTATGTGCGCACATGAGAGCGAGAGAGAGAGAGAGAACACTTGACAGGGTCACGCCATGCCACAATCCCCTTCCTTCTGCCCTCCAGCTTCTCAGGATCTCGGGCACGTGCACCCAGAGTGGTTTCACATTGACTCAGAATCTAATCCTACAGTCCACCTCCTGGTTTCTAGCAGTACACTACCTATTCTGCCAAGGCAGTTGGGCCTGTTGTTCTTTTTTTGAGCCCATTCAACTATGAACATAAAGCATGTGAAAATTAATTTGTATGGAGAATCAGATTAAAGTTTAAGAGGAGGTCATGTCTCTAGGGCAAGAAAATTATTCAGCAAGAGAACAGACATAGACAGACATAAATTGGTGTAATAGACATAGTTAGCATATTCTTCTAAGGATGATGAAATAATGGCTGTGCTGATTCTCCTCCGCTAACTGTACACATTAGTCAGATAGTTGTTGCTTAAGTGGTTGTGTGTCTCAGGACTTGCCTCTGGGATTTGCTTTTGCTGATGTGTCCTTAGCAACCATGAAGTAAGCAGGGCACTGGCAAGTGCTTGCACATAAGACTCTTGTGAGAATGAGCCCGAGCTAACTTGCTGGAGGGTGAAAGGCCATGAGGAAGTGAACTGAGTCAACAGCCTGCCAAACAACAGGCGTGTGGAAGAGGCGACACTAGATCATCCAGTCCTCAGGCCACCCGCCAGCTTACAAGACCTCTGGAGAGAGATCAGGGGGGTAGACCAGTTGGAAGGACCACCTAGCCAAGCCATAGGGCCGTGAGTTAAAGAAAATGCTTATTTAAAAAAAATTTTTTACAGAGGTTTTTGATATAGGGCACGTACGCTTGCCAGAAAGACAGAGAGAGACAGAGAGACAGAAAGTGAGAAATCACCTCCCAGGGGGAATGGCCACACCACAATCCCTTCTTCTCCATTCTCCTCTCGGGATCTTAGGCATGCATGCACATGCACTTGGCATGAGTTTAATCCACCAGGTCCAGTTCTCAAACTGCGGTCAACTACATGGGAGTCCAGCGACATAGTCATTACGCCAACTGCTGGCCCCATGAAAATGCTTATTGTTTTAAGTCCCTAAGTTTTAGGATAGTTTGATAATATTCATAAATATATTTCCCTGATGACTCAAATGTACATTTGTCTTCATGTTTTCCAGTTTTTCCTTAGTTCCTATCATTCATTATATTTATTTTAAGTTCCTTGAGGGGTGTACTCAAATGTACATGCAAACTACCCTAATTTCTATCCAAATATCAATTAGTTAAGTCCTCCTCTTAGTATTCGATATATAGACCCCCCTCTCTCCCATCTAAGCCACATTTAACACTTCCTGAAAACAATATATTATCATTAAGCAAGGAAGATTGGCTCGGTGTATTCCAAATGCAGTCATGCACTGCATGATGTTTTGGTCAACAATGAACCAAAGACCATGATTGTGGTCCCATAAAGTTATAATAGACTATACTATAGTAGGGTATACCATCTAGATTTGTACAAGTACACTGTACAATGTTTGTATAATAGAACATTGGCTAACAATGCACTTTTAAAAAAAAATTTGCTGGAGGGCATGTGCTCATTAGAGGGAGACAGGGAAAACAAGAAAGCACTCTTGGAGGGATGGCCATACTATGATCCTTTCTCCTTCTCTCAGGATTTTGTACATATACACAATGTGGCAGGTATGATTTTCAAGCTGCTGGGTCCAATACTTGAACCATACAGTAGGCCATGTGGGATCCAGCCATCTTAACCACCTGCCACCAGTCCAGCCAGTTGGCCTAACAATGCATCTTTCATATCATGTTCCCATTATTAAGTGACACATAACCTATAAAAATGTATCCTAATTGTTTAGGCTGATTGTTGTAATAGAAATGCTTGGTATTATATTGCTGTGAATGACCTAAATTGATCAAGCTATTCAACATTATCAGGTTCTTCTAGTAAGTATTGGTAACATCGAGTAGTTAGGAGTGACCAGATATCTTGCCTTACAGCTTTGCTACTGTGGTGATATATAGCCATAGTTTGTAAGTAAAAACAAGCCTTAGACAGAATTCTGCCCTGTATTCAAGCTTTTATTTAGTGGACAAACACAGGCAAAGGACTGTTTTTATAGGCACAATGAAGTCTCCTTCTCTATCCTTTCAAGCTCCCCAATAAGCATCTTGCATGAAAGATTCATGCTTGCAAATGGAAAAGCATTCTGATGAGAGATTCTGCTAACATTATAGTTGGGTCAGGAAATATAACCCTCTATTAGCTGGAAGATCAGAAAACCTTGCTCTAGAAAGAATTAGGCATCTAAGTGCATCAGAATCTCTCACTTTGTTCATCATAAAGAAAAAGCCTCATGGGGCTGGCAAGTGGCTTGGTGGTTAAGGGTGCTGGAGTCCCACGTGGCCAACTATGGTTCAAGTCTTGGACCTGGCAGCTTGCTTTCTCTTTCTCTCTCTCTCTCTCTCTCACTCTATCCCTCTCTGGTCAAATTAAAATAAATAAATGAATGAATAAATAAAGTTAAATATAATAATTAAAAAAATAAAAAAATAAAGAAAAAGCCTCTGATATTTCTAGTTTATTGTACGTTTCTTTAGGTTTATCCCGTCTGGGATTGAGTCAGTATTCTGAATCTGCAATTTTTTGTCTTTTGTCAAATTTGGAAAATTTTCAGTCATGACTTTCTCAAGTACTTCCTTTAGCCCTGCCTTTTTTTCCTCTCCTTGTATGACTCCAATGACACAAATACTAGGTCTTTTGTTATAATCCCCAAAGTCCCTGAGCCTCTGTTCTTTTTTTTTTTTTTTTTTCAGGCTATTTTCTCTGTGTTCAGATTGGCTACTTTCTATTATTCTATCTTCCAGTTCACTGATTCTTTCCTCTGTTTCCTCTATTCTTCTATTGAGCCTATCCACTGAGTTTTTAAATTTTTTTATTATTTATTTATTTTTGAGTCAGTTATATTTTTCAGGTGCAGTCTTTGTGATTGATTCTCATATATATATATGTATGTATTTTTTTTGGAGAGGTTTTTGCTATAGGGTGTGTGCATTAGCCAGAAACAGAGAGACAGAAATTGAGAAATCACTCCCTGGGGGGATGGCCACGCCACAATCCCTTCTCCTCCATTCTCCTCTCAGGATTTTGAGCACATATGCACATGCGCCTGGTGTGAGTTTAAGCTACCAGGTCTGGGACTCAAATCACGGTTGACTACGTGGGAGTCCAGCCATTATGCCAACTGCTGGTACCTCTCTTTTTTTATCTTCTGTTACTTTGCTGTGGCTTCCTATTTTCATTCGTGTGTAATAAATTTCCCATGAAGGGGCCAGCTGGTGATACCACAACACTCTGTGAAGATGAACCCATGTGAGAAGTTTCCGAATTTGCATTCTGACACCTTCCTACATATTCTGGGCATGTGTGCATGTGTGCATAATCCAGGCTAGCTGAGCCTGGGGTGGATCATGGTGTGAGGATCCTGTTGCAGGCCCCTATCTGTCTCTTCCTCTCTCTCTCATAAAATAGATACAATTTAAAAAGCATTCTTGTAATGGCTGCTTTAAACTAACTCATTAGGTAATTCTAACACCTCTGCCATCTCCCTGTTAGCCTCTATCGATTGCTTTATTTCATTCAATTCAGAATCTTCCTGTTTCTCAGAGTGGGGAGTGATTTTCAGCTGAATTTTCAATATTTTCATGTATGTTTTGCGACTCTGGGTTTTATTTAATTCAGTGCTAGTTGGCTTTCTATGATACTACTCTAGCAGGGTGGAGAGAGAAGCCCAGATTTTCCACCTGGCCTCCCTTGATAAGTGCATGAGTGTGTGTTTCCCATTAACCCAAGCAGGAGTGAGACCCCTGGCTCCCCATGTGTGTCCACCCACACTATCAGTGGGTGGCATCATTACTGTTGGGTGGGGGTGACAGTCCTGCCTCTCCATTAGATCTCCTCTGCCCTCACTAGCAAGGAGGTGCCAGGTAGGAGTGGAGTCCAGGCTCCTCATGTGACCCCTTTGACACCACAGGGACATACAGTAACAAGCTGGCTGGAATGGAAGTCCCAGTCCCCTTCTTTGTCTTCTCTGACACCACCCTGGTGATGGCGGTGGTGATGGCAGTGGTGGTGATGCTGGGGTTGAGACACCTTGTGACGGCCTCTTGAAGGTGGAAGTCGAGGCTCCTCACAGCCTTGGTTTGCATGGGAGATGGTGGGGCCCTGGGCTTTTCTGTGATGTTCAGTTGGAGTAGAATAGTTATGGTCTAAAAGTTTTCAGCCTTGCTGGGCTTTCCCTTTCCTGTTCCACTGCTAGATGGTGCAGGCTTATGTTTTCTCATCTGAACTTGAGTTTTCCGGGTTGCCAGCATCTTCAGCTTCATATCTGGGATGTATGATGCTGGGATATGGCAGGGAATTTTAGCACCTTGTCATTCCTTGGATCTTAAGATCCCTGGCCAGTCTGTCTAATTCTCTACCTTTCAGAGTTGCCTTTGGTTAGTTTTATATGTGCCCAGGAATTTTAGTGGTAATTAGTGGGAAGAATAGGGAAAGTACCCCTACTTCACCTTCCCACAAGTATAGGAAATTTGTTTTCTGTAAGTCTACAGTCTCACAATTTTTTTTTTTTTTTGTATTTTTATCAAATCCTCTGGAGTCCGCTTTGTTTTTCAGTCTCAGAGCACATTCAGACAGCAAACAAAAACAGAAGGAGTTTAGGACTTCCATAATTAGAAATTAAATAAGAAGCAAAGGAAGCTGCTATCGTTCAGCCTATATTTTGGTCCAAGCATTGGCACAGGCATTTTGTAAATGCCAAGGAATCTAACACAGTCTTAGGTTGTGCTGTTAGGAGTTAGTGACTAGAATAAAGGAGCAAACTGCCACACTATGTGCTGAGATGTTGGGGACCGCGGGGGGAATATTACACCCAGTTGACTGGAGGTGAGAAGTATGGTGGGGGGCCACAAGATAGGTCATTGAAAAACGTTAAATTTGTTGAGAAGGATGGAAAACATGAAAGCTATCATGGAAAAGGAATGAATCATTCTTCCAGCACCATAAATAGAAGGCAGTGACCTCTGCGCTAGATTAAGAATGTAAGCAGTGGCACAACGACCAATGGTTAGGGATAGAATAGTGAACCTGTGCTAAGTGCACAGTGACCAGAAGCCCTCTAGATTTCTTTCCAAGAATTTACATGGTCCTATAGACAGAGGTACAGAAAAAAGGGCCAAGTGCTAACGCCAGGGAAGGTTAGCCTCTCCAGACTGAACACAGTGGCTTGGCGCTTTAATGAGATCCAGACATCAGTAAGAAAAAAAAGAGAGATCTTTAGTTAAGATACATTTCAGCTATTATCTAAGGAAACAGGAAATTCAGGGTTTTACAGGAGAGACGTGTACACATAAAAATTTGGATTAAAAGTTTCCAGGAGGGCTGTTATGATAGTCTTCAAACAAAAGAGCCCTTGTTTTCAATTATGGCATTTAAAAGTAATGAGAGATGGCCTTTATACAAGAAAGGCAGCGGCTTGTGTATTTAAAAAACTACCTCCTATAGAGAGCTATCCCTTCCAAATTTAATTGTGAATGAGAGGGAGGAAAAAAGCCTCTTTACTTATTTTATTTCAAAATGCTTTTAAAAAGTGAGTGAGGTTGCCATCTAGTGACAGTTCTCTGGTTCTCAACTCTAGGGTTCATGAACCTAGGTTTCCAGACACTGATTCTCAACTTGGCTACGCATTGGTATCACCTGAAAGTTTTGCTCAACTGTAGATTCCCAGGGTTCACCAAAACATCAAAATCATTGGAGATGGGCCTCCTGAGGTTGTGTTCATTATGAAGATCTGCAGATGACTCAGCTGGACTTTGCCTGCCACAGCGTTTGGAATTAACTGGCCTGGGATATATTATGTGTGGGGTGAAGGGTCATAGGGGCAAAGTTATATAAAGTGCTGTATTCACACATTTGCTCTGAGAACCTGGTTTCAGGCATAAGCATCTTGATATCATTGTATTTGACAGTGAACATGGGATCAACACTCTTGGAATTTACTGCTATACAGAAAGATACCTTAGATGTGTCATTCTAATAATAGTTTTAGTAATGATTTACTAAACATAATTTAACTGTCTATCAATAGAGGTTTGGCTGAAAAAGATAGTGATGATGATTCTAAGCAGCCATTTAAAAAATGGTAGCCATCATATGTCATTTTTATTTGTCAGTCCTTTCTCAATAAAGCTGAAAAAAAAAAGAAAATATTCTGGGTAACGGTAAAATATCAGTGGCATTAAGATTTAATAGAAAAAACCCCGATAGTTTAGAACAGAGAAAAACTGGGAAAACACTATCTTTCAGTAGTACACATAATGAATTGTGGTGGATTTACATAACGAGATTTAAAAATGATTTAAAAATATTTAGGGATGTGGTAAAATGACACATTAAGATAATATAACAGGCTACCAAAAGGAATATAAAATATTACCATTTTCTTAAAATACATGTAAGTACTTAGAAATTAGACTGGAAGGGAAAATGTGATAAAACTGTAATTTTTCCTTTATATTTTTCCATGTTCTTTGGAATTTATATACTGATTTTTTTTGGTTTTCTTTTATGATCAGAGAAACTATAAATTGAATCAAGGCTTACTCTCACATACTCTATGTGACAGTTGAATAATCAAGAGGAAGCGAAAATGAAGACTCCTCATTCTCTCAATAATCCCCGAAGACCGGGTGCCATGTTGTAGAGTCAGAATAGAAACTCTTTTCCATTGGCTCCAGATAGGCTCAGAGTTGAGAGGGATTTTTACACCTGTAAACTCCATCTTCACTGATTCTGCCAGGCTCCTGTCTCTTGTTTTAAAACTTGATGACACAACTGAGGGGCCCTTCCCCTAGGGTTTAATCCCTTTCTTTTTCTTTCTTCTTCTTTCTTTCCTTCTTTTCCTTTCCTTCTTTTTCTCCTTTCTTTCTTTCTTCTCTTCCTTCCTTTTCTTTTCTTTCCTTTCCTTTCCTTTTCTTTTCTTTTCTTTTCTTTTCTTTCCTTTCCTTTCCTTTCCTTTCCTTTCCTTTCCTTTCCTTTCCTTTCCTTTCCTTTCTTTCTTCTTTCTTTCTTTCTTTCTTTCTTTCTTTCTTTCTTTCTTTCTTTCTTTCTTTCTCTTTCTCCCTTCCTTCCTTCCTTCCTTCCTTCCTTCCTTCCTTCCTTCCTCCTTCCTTCCTTCCTTCCTTCCTTCCTTCCTTCCTTCCTTCTTTCTTCCTTCCTTCTTTCTTTTTTCCTTCCTTCCTTCCTTCCTTCCTTCCTTCCTTCCTTCCTTCCTTCCTTCCTCCTTCCTTCCTTCCTTCCTTCCTTCCTTCTTTCTTCCTTCCTTCTTTCTTTTTTCCTTCCTTCCTTCCTTCCTTCCTTCCTTCCTTTCTTCCTTCCTTCCTTCCTCCTTTCCTCCCTTCCTCCCTTCCTCCCTTCCTCCCTTCCTCCCTTTCTTTCTTTCTTTCTTTCTTTTCTTTCTTTCTTTCTTTCTTTCTTTCCTCCTTCCTTCCTTCCTTCCTTCCTTCCTTCCTTCCTTCCTTCCTTCCTTCCTCCTTCCTTCCTTCCTTCCTTCCTTCCTTCCTTCCTTCCTTCCTTCCTTCTTTCTTCCTTCCTTCTTTCTTTTTTCCTTCCTTCCTTCCTTCCTTCCTTCCTTCCTTCCTTCCTTCCTTCCTTCCTCCTTTCCTCCCTTCCTCCCTTCCTCCCTTTCTTTCTTTCTTTCTTTCTTTCTTTCTTTCTTTCTTTCTTTCTTTCTTTCTTTCTTTCTCCTTCCTTCCCTCCTTCCTTCCTTCCTTCCTTCCTTCCTTCCTTCCTTCCTTCCTTTTTTCTTTCTTCTTTGTTTCTTTCTTCCTCTTTCTTCGTTCTTTCTTCTTTGTTTCTTTCTTTGTTTCTTTGTTTCTTTGTTTCTTTGTTTCTTTCTTTCTTTCTTTCTTTCTTTCTTTCTTTCTTTGTTTTGTTTGTTTGTTTTTCCTATAGAGCATGTGTACTCGCTGGAGAGGCAAAGAGAGACAGAGACAGAAAGTGTGATATCACCCCCCAGGTGAGGGTGGCTCTACTGCAACCCCTTCTTGTCCATTCTCCTTTCAAAATATAGGGCATGCATACACAAACGCCCAGCATGAGTTTAAGCTGCCAGGTTTGGGACTTGAACCATGGTGGACTACA
Organism: Tupaia tana; assembly: GCA_026018925.1. Classification (NCBI taxonomy): domain Eukaryota; kingdom Metazoa; phylum Chordata; class Mammalia; order Scandentia; family Tupaiidae; genus Tupaia; species Tupaia tana. Next base: position 18,260,014 of record JAKSZU010000017.1, read on the forward strand.
TGGGAGTCCAGCGACATAACCGTTACTCCATCTGCTGGTCCCTTATCCCTTTCAATGATCTTCCACAGAGATCCAGAGATCCAGTCTTCCACACAGATCCTCATCCCTGGGTCAGTGTGGAAAAGAGGGCTCCAACACCAATCAAGGACAAAGGCAGATTTGTAGAATGCTTCAAATTCATAGATTGTTACTCAAAAATTCTACCAACTAAAGAGTTTATTACAAGGAACAGTCTTCCAAAACTCAAACTTTTGTGCAACAGGGGCATCAAACTCAATCTCAAATCAGCACACTGCAACTTTTGCTCCTTTAGTCCTTGTTTCCTTGTCATAGTTTCTGTTCTGTTTTTTCAGAAAGATGTAACTTTAAACAGTTGTGGTCATATCCTGTTAGAATGACTGATCTGTACGTGACCTGTGGCACACCACAACTCTACAACTGCCAGATTATTTTCCACAGAGTAGTGAACTGGGGAAGCCACACACATACTCTCAATTATTTCTGTTCTCCAAGAGCCTGTCAAGGGCCCATTTTGTAAGGTATTTTTGTAAATTCCCTTTAATTCATACTTTTTTTTTGAGGGGTTTTTGCTATAGGGCATGTGCACTCGCCTGAAAGACAGAGAGAGACAGAGAGACAGAAAGTGAGAAATCATCCCCCCCCTAGGGGGGGATGGCCACGCCACAATTCTCCTCTTGGGATCTTGGGCACGCACGCACATGCGCCGGCGTGAGTTTAAGCCACCGGGTCCGGCACTCAAACCACGGTGAACTACATGGGAGTCCAGCGACATAGCCATTATGCTAACTGCTGGTCCCAATTCATACTTTTATTATTTGTTATGAGCTAATCCACAAGGATGAGCTCACCCTTTGTCATAGACCGAAATGTTCCCACAATGCCAGGTTAATATAGGGAAGGTCTGGACTGGCTAAGGACCTGCAGGGGACCCAGGAGACTGCTTTGATGCTAATGATTCCAAATTCTGGCTCGTGTGAAAATCACTTGAGGAAGCAGTTACCAGTGAGAATCCCAGGACCTCATTCATGGCTTTACAGCACAAATACTACTCCATCCACTCACTAGTGCAGTGGATGTGGGCCCCAACCACCAGCATCAGAATTACCTATATATTTTTTTTTAATAGAGAGAATTTTTTTTTTGCTATAGGGCATGTGTGATCACCAGAGAGACAGAGACAGAGAGACAGAAAGCGAGAAATTACTCCTTATGGGGGATGGCCACACCACAATCCCTTGTCCTCCATTCTCTTCTTGGTATTTTGGGCATGCACACACATGTACCTGGCATGAGTTTCAGGTCTGAGACTTGAACCTCCACAGCCATGTGGGAGTCCAGCAATGTAACCATTATGCCATGTGCTGATCCTCAGAATCACTCTTTGTTAAAAACATAGCTTGCTTTCTTCAAGTACTACATCTGGGGCATTTTCTAGAGACTCTCTACTTTTAAGTAATAAAGTGTTCAAGTCAAAATTGTTTACATTCTGTTACTAATCCATTAACCTCATAATCTTAACAATTTACTTAAAACTCAAAATATAGCAAAGATCATACTTCTGAACAGAAAGCATAGTTGCTTTACTAAACTATCCCCATAAGCCTCTAAACTGTTCTTCAGTTGATTTAACAAGTCACCTTGTAGCTCTTCCTGTCCTTCTTTGAAGTCTAAACCATAGAGTTTCTTATAGATATTGTGAGTCCATTCTTAAATTTTCCTTTTTGTTATTGAGGTTTCTGGCCTTGAGTTTGTATTGGAGTTTTGTTCTCATTTTTTTTTCTGACTTCTTCATTAAGTTTTTTCTCTTTTTGCCAGAGAGCACATGGACTTCCCAGAAAGAAAGACAGAGACAGAGACAGAGAGAGAAAACACCCGACCATGGGCCATGGCCACACTGCAATCTGCAATCTCTTCTCCTCCTTTTCTCCATCCTGTGAGGACTGTGGACATGCACACGCATATGTTCAGTTCAAGCTGCTGGGGCTGGGACTCTAACCGTGGTTGGCCATGTGGGATCCAGCTCTCTATGTGCTATGAGGCCAGATCCTCATTGTTTTTCTAATCTGTTATCTCACCTGTCTTTTTTTTTCTTTTTTTCCCAATTCTCCTTTCTATGACTTTCATCCAGACTCATCCACTTAATTTTTTTTTTTTTTTTTTTTTTGTCAGACTGTGTGTGTTAGCCAGAGAGATGGGGAGGAGGGCAGGACAAAGCATTTCCCATGTGGAATGGTCGCACCGCAATATCCTCTTCTGGGCATGCACACACACGAACGTGGCATGTTTCTCAAGCCACCGGGTCTAGAACTTGAACCATCTGGTCGGTCAGGTGGGCTCTGGCTGTCTTAACCACCAGCCACAGTGCCAGCCCAGACCTCTCTCTTTGTTCTCCCTTTCATTTTAATCATCTACTAGTCTATTTTAACATCTGTGACTGAAAGTGTCAGTATTTTGACCACCAGAGTTAATTTTATTAGTTGTTTTTGAAAGGTAGGTAAAATTTTGGGGAAAGCATCATAAAGTCTTTCAAACTCTTGACCCCCTATTAATTAAAAGCAGGTCCTTGGGGGCCAGCAGATAATGTAACAGATATGTCACTGGGCTCCCACATAGCAAACCATGGTTTGAGTGCAGACCCAGTGGCTTCAAAATCATGCCAGATACATGTGTTTGTGTCCCCAAGATCACAGGAGGAGAATGAAGAAGGGATTGCAGTGTGGACATCCCCCTGGGGCTGATTTCTCACTTTCTCTCTCACTCTCTCCATGCACCCTAAGGGAAAAACCTCTCAAAAAGAGAAACACACACGCACAAAACCAAAGCAGGTCCTTAAGATAAATGAGGAGGGGGCCAGCAGGCAGCGTAGTGGTTAAGGTGCTGGACTCCCACATGACTGACTGCAGTTCAGACCCAGCGGCTCGTTACTCATACCAGCTTGTTACTCACACCAGGCCTATGTGTGTACGTGCCCAAAATCTTGAGAGGAAAATGGAGGAGAAAGGATTGCGGTGTGGCCTTCCCGGCTGTGGGGTGATTTCTCACTTTCCTTCTTATTGCCTCTGTCTCCGGCAAGTGTACGTAATCTATGGCAAAAATCTTTAAAAAGTAATAAATAAGTGAGGAAATGATATGTTTCTTCTAGATTGTAGCAATAACCTGTCAAGTGACTTCCTTATGGCTGGTCTTCTTCCAGCTTCTCTAGCCTCCACCTAACCCACCACCAGTTCTCATCCTCTGGTCGGTGATCTTTCTTAAGTGTTAAAGTATATATAGCGTCATAGAAGGCCATCAGCGTGAAGCTCTCGTTTACCTGCTGAGACTTCCTGCCTATGGTCTCTTCACAATGCGCAATTCCTGCAGGAAAATGGGTTTTACCATCTCCTCGCTCTTCCCCTCAATAGACTTCACCTTCCTCAGAACTTCTATATCACTTTATTTGCATTTTTATTATTGAACTGACCACAGCTTGCCTTGTCTTTTGAATGCCTTTCTTCTTGACTAAATCTTGATTAGGACCAGGAGTATGTTTTCTCTTCTTTGGGTTCCCACAGCATTTTGGGAAACATGGTCATTTCAGAGTCTTTCAACTGAGTTGAACATTATGCCAACAAGATCAGATGTCTTGCCCCAACTGGCTGGAGTTGCCAAGAACGAGTAAATGGGGCTGCAAAATCAGGGTAGATAACTTCAAGCAGAGAAATCTGGGCGGCATGGTTGGAGGATGTGGCAGACAGGCAAGGAATGAGGGGACCTGGGGCTTGCTCGCAGGACTGGTAGTAGTGACCTTTTCTCTTTGGGCACAAGGTGGCAGACTATGTCCATCTCACCCATCCCCGAGAAGCCGCTAGCTCTGTGAAGCTGAAATTTCCTGTCCTATTTGGGAAATCTATGCTTGTCTATTTTTAAGTGAGGATAGTGCAGATTGGTGGCTGAAACACCGGCTCCCGGTCCTTCCATGTTTGGACTAACTCTGCTGTGTCTTCCACCACCCAACAGCAATGCTTCATGGTTGGTGAAATGTATCTAGTGTTCCTTAAATGGAGGAAGAAAATATGGGCATTGGCAGTGTTTTGAAGGAATATCCAAGAACACTGACGCTTACAGAGCGGAAACAAAATCAGATCCAATAACTGAAATGCAGTTTTCCCACTAGATAGCAGACTAGACCAGGTGACTTGGGAAGTCCCACCTGCACTAACCTAATTTGTTTTCCTCATCATATTTTTGCTTTACCATGCCGAGTGCTCTCATCTGATCAGCCCGCTCATGCATAAAAGTCCAATATAGCTTGGAATGTAAGTAGCAGCTTGATCTCAATCCATTTATTTGCAATTAAATTCTGATATAGTTGGGGCCAGCATATGGCATAGCAATATGTTACTGGACTCCCACACGGCTGACTGCAGTTCAAGTCCCGGACCCGGTGACTTGAAACTCATGCCGGGCGTGTGTGCGTGTGTGCCCAAGACCCTGGGAGGAGAATAGAGAAGGGATTGCATCATAGCCATTACCCCAGGGGTGATTTCTCACTTTTCCTCTCACTATCTCTGTCTCTCTCTGGTGAGTGCATGCACCCTAAAGCAAAAACCTCTAAAAAGAAAGAAAATTCTGATACAGTGTCACGGTTTGGAGTAAGACTCAGAGGGCATCATCTCAAGAGAGAAAAGAAAGTTTATTAACCAAGAGTGTCGGGGGTTCTTTTTATAGGGCAACTGATCAAGCTATTCTAGGAGACTGCACATCACATTTTGCACATACCAAATGTTTTGTAGTTTTTGCTTTATTTTGGGCCATTAGACCCTGTGCTTGTTTTGTGTCCTTCTGGATCAGTGTGCCCTTGTAGGAGCAGTGCTGGGATGGGGGACCCTGCCAAGGCCAGGTCTGCAGAGGTCTGGCCTTTGTTCCTCGTCAGGCCTGGAGCGACTCCAGGAGACGCTCACGAGAGCTTTATTGAATGTGACCTTACATGTAGCCTCGTCACTTCATTAATTGCCTCCAGGCTAATTTTCCCCCAGATTGTCTTAATAGCAAAGCAAAGTACTAGGACTGGCTTCTTCTGAAATCCTGCTGGTGACATTGGCTGATAGGCTGTCTTTCCGCTGATACAATCGCTGTTACATCCACAAGATGGAAAAGGAATGAAGAAAAAAAGAAACTGCTGCTTCTCAGATTTTTCTTAACACTTCTTTCAGGTTTTTCTCTCACTCTCTTTCTGTTTATAGATTTACATATATGTGTCTCCATTTTGTATGTATACATACATGTCAATACATATGCACTCATACATGTGTGTGCTATACATCTCACACATCTTTCTATGTAACATATAGAATACGGTGAATGTTTGAGTCAGACTCCTTGGGTCTCATCTTGGCTTACTAGTTGGGACACTTACTTATAGTTCTATTTTGGTCTCCTTTTCTATAAAAATGGTGACATTAATGGTACCCATTAATGGAGTAGCAGTGCAGGTAAAAGGATTTAACAAAGCACGGCCCATGAAAGCTATGAAAATCATGCAGTAATTGTTATTTGTATGTATGTGGAGAATCTCATTTGTTCCATAGCATTCACTGGAGAGACAGAGAAAGACAGACAGAAAGCAAGAAATCACACATACACACACACACAGACACACACACACACACACACACACACACCCCAGGAAGTATGGCCACACTGCAATCTCTTTTCTATTCTTCTCTTGGGATTTTGGGCACACAGGTACACGTGCACAGTGTGAAGTTTAAACCACTGGGTCCGGGACTCGAGTGACGGTTGACTACATGGGAGTCCAGCAACGTAACTGTTATACCATCTGCTGGTCCTGGGAGTTTAACTTTTTAATGGTGCCACAGTGCTGTACTGTCATTGACTTGTGTTCACCTTTGCCATCTACACGCTCCAATTCAATAATCTAGGGGTACGGAAGGTGCCCTCATGATTTCTGCTGTTTGGGGACTTATGTCTTAAATAAATGAGAGAAATAACACACACTTTTCTTTTTTCTATCCTCAAGTCCTCCCTTTTGTCTTCACCTGGCCCGCCTCATTTCGGAGAATGTCAGGAAAGGAGATGTGTATCAATTAGGAATTCAATTTTGCTTCTGTCCCAACAAATATGAAAGTGGTGGCTTAACAAATAGGGAATTATTTTCCTCACAGAACAAGGACGACTGTCTCAGTGGCATCTCTATGAGGATTTTATCCAGTCCCTCATGGCCGCAAAATAGCTCTTCCCCTTCAGGCATCACGTTCGTGTCAGATGAAGGAGAAGAGCACCCGAGCGGAGGCAGGACAGCACCAACCATGCAAGGTCCTTTTCTCAGGAAGAGCAAAAGCCTCCCAGAACCGTACCCCCTGCCCTTTCCTGGAGACATGGGTCTAAGGTTCAGAAGGCGTCCCAAGGCCATGAGGATCTGGGAAAGCATCTCTGTGAAAACGCAGGATGGGATTAGGAGGAAAGTGATCTGGGAAGAGCTGATGCATTTGTGTTTCTGCTCTGACTCGTCCAGCTACTCTCCCTCCACCCTATTCTCTTCTTCGTCTGGAAGGAGGTAGAACTGAGAGAAAGGATAATACAGAGCTTTGATTCAGGAAAGACATTTTGCCTTATAAGAAGTTATAAATGTGCGACAGATGAAAGAAGGTAGAAGGGGGCCAGCGGATGGCATAGCAGTTACATTGCTGGACTCCCACATGGCCCACCGTGGTTCAAGTCCTGGACCAGGGGGCTTGAAAATCATGCCAGGCACATGTACATGGATACTCAAGATCCCAAGAGGAGAATGGAAGAGAAGGGATTGTGATGTGGCCATCCCCCCTGCAGGGTGATCTTTCACTTTCCCTCTCACTGTCTCTGTCTCTCTCTGGCAAGCCTTAAGGCAAAAATTTTTTTTTTTTTTTTTTTAAAGTGTATGGAAGGCTATGAAGAGCCAGCCAGTGGCATGGTGACTGAGGCAGCTGGATCCAACATGGCCGACTTCGTGGTTTGAGTCCCAGACTCAGTAGCTTGAAAAGAAAAGCAGTCTATCTTTATTAGAGCAGAGGGCCACGAGAGGACAAAGGAAACCCAGCTCCAACAGGGCAGGACATGTTCAAGCTTCATCTGGCCAATTACTTTTATAGGCACAGCCTTGGCTGAAGGCAGAACTAATCTGGTTGCCTCAGAAATGAAGCACCACAGACAACAGACTTTCCTCCAGGTCATCACAGGTTTTCGTAAAGAGATATCGTTTATTTTCATGTCTATAGAGTAAACAACATAGCGTGGCATTTGTGACATTTACAAACAATTTTAAAATGACACCTATTCAAATGTTCCTTATTCCATACATCATTAATAAGTTTTTTTTTAAAAATTGGTTTAAAAAAAGCATTATAACTTTGAATAGAATTTCACACTATGACCATTGAAATAGCTCCAATTCCCCCAAGGAGACCAGACCTCCTGGCTCGCTCAATCCCCTGCTCTGTCCTCTCTTCATCTGGTCTCCTGCAGGTGGCTGAGTCCTCCACCATCAACCTGCTGATGACTAGTACTCAAACCATCACCCAGCTGGGAGTTCCCAGTGGACTAGTCACCATCACTCTCACTCGAACTGTCACTGTCACTGCTGTCATCTTTTTTCCAGGGTCTCACACTCCTATTGGAATGGGCTCTTCTGTAACCCCAGGAGCCTCTCCTTTGAGACATACCTTTATTCCGTATAGAATTATTTTGTCCATGGGGCACATAATGGTTGTTTCTGTGGGGTGTTATCATCTTCCCCTCATTGTTAGGGTGATGTGGAGACCCTATGTCATTGTCTAGCCCATCCGAAGGAATGAGCGAGCCCCGACTTCCACCCTTACTGGAAATCCTTTGCTTGTCATTGAAGGTCGCTGGGCTCCTGTGAGAATGGTCGGCACCTTTCCTCGCACCACCTTTGCCATTTTTCGGGATTTCGTTATAATTGGTACTTTCTGTTGCATCTCTGCTGCCTTCTTTTCTTTTCTCTTTGGAGGGTGGCTGAGGGTAATGGAACTCCACTTTGCCTTGGTGAGCATTTTGGCCCCCGGTATCCACTCTGTTTCCTTCTCTTCCAGGGAGTTCCTGAAAATTGGTCGTCCCCATGATGTCATTGCTGCCCTCCACAAGGCTAGCACCAGCAGCACCTGCCGCTTCAGCGTTTTCACCCCTGGCTCCAACGGTGTCTCCACCATTTGCTTCTCTCTCTGGGATCTCGTTATATCCTGGCCCTCGTGTGTCCAGATCCCCAGCCTCTGCCTCACTCGGGCCAGAAAACCCAGTGTGAATGTCTGCACCTTCCTGGTCAGGCCCCGTAGCTCCTCCTTTACCAGCAGTGTCCTTAAAAGGTTGGCCATCCCCACTGAAAGGAGAGAAAGCATTGTCCCCTCTCTCTTGAAGATCCGTGTAACCGCTGCCTTCAAAATCACTGGGGACGTGTTTGACTTTGGGGAGCTGTTTTAGGTAGTCAGTGTTCTGCTGGCGATGATGAGGGCTTTTGCTGTCTCCTGGACTGTTTTCAGCTTGCTTATCTCTTCGATGGTTCTTTTTATCTTTCTGGTGGGCTCTTGCATGGTTTACACCTGCTGGCATTCTGCCGAGAGCATTCCTAGGTTTGTTCTCTTTGCTGCTTGTCCCCACGAGTTTGGTCACAGTCGCTGGCCCCATTCTATGTTGCATTTGATTTCTGGTGAGCGCTGCCCCGTATTCTTCTTGGTCATGCAGCCCACCGACAGCATCATCTCCACCCTCAGCCTCTTGGTCTCCAGTGGCTTTAGAGTAAATGGGCATCTGTAGGTCATTGTGGGCGTTCTCTTTGTTACTGACATAGCCTTCATTCAGTGTCTGTCTATTTGCAAAAAGATTCTGGGATTTACCACTGTGATTCTTTTCAATGGCTTCAGAAAGGGACGAATCTTTCTGCCTTTCCGGGGCAGTGTTTTCTTTAGGAGATGGCTCTTGATTTCTTTTCATGTTAGAAGGTTGAGAAACAATATTGCTTTTGTTCTGTTCTTCCTGCTAACACACAATTTGCAACATCATGTGATTATTGTATGTTACCTTTAAAAAATACAATCATTCTTAGGCAATATAAAAACCCCACTAAATGTTTAATAAAAAGAGTCTATTAACTCAGTGGAGGTTTATTGGTAGAGAGCATTCTGGAATGGCAAAGCAGGAATGAAGAAAGAGGAATGAACTAGATTTTAAGGATGGGTAAAGTTCAGATATGCAGAAGGGACACAGTAAACATTTTAAGAACAGGTGGCATATTCAGTTGTTTGGAGACAGGAAGCAATTGATAGGCAATATAGATAAACTACATGGCTAGAATAGAGAAATCCCCAGGAAGAAAATAATAATGTAAATTCAGAAATGTAGAATAGGGCCTGATTTTGAGGTAGGATCTGAACATAATGAGAACATGATTAATGAATGCGGTCTTCGACTTGTGAATAGTGAGCCACTGCAAGTGAAATGGATTTCATATTTATAAGTTAATTATTCTCTCTCTTCCTTTGCTCTGATGGTTGGAGGTATGCTCTGCCTAGAGGGAGATAACCCTTTTCTTTCCCTTTTTTCTTTTTAAACAGAAACTCTACAGATAAAAGAATTCAGGTAATATCACTCAATAATTTTCTTTTCTGTCATATAATAAGGTAAATCTGATAGTCTAGATCTAGAGTTCAGCAAGCTGGGCAGACATTACAATTGGGAAGAAAGAAGGTGTAACTGTAGAGAGCATAGTAAGAGGAAGACTATGGAGGGAGCATGTACCTAGGGACGAGTCTGAGTCACACTCAATCAGAGAGAGGGTCTAAATGGCCTGTGAGAGCCGAGAGAGACCAGATCTCCCCTGGACTCCAGCTGAGTCTATACTGATTGGATCCTAAACTATGGTGGCCAACAACTTGGTGGGACACCAGCCAGGCAAGTAGCAGGATCACGCAGCATTGGTGCAAATCTTGCTCTCCACTATGGTGTAAACCATGTTTATATCTGGGATGTGTGGTGTGCAGTGGATGGTGTAGGTACACCTAAATGCCAACCTACAGAAAGAGGGGCATGAGGAGCTACTTAAAAAACTCAGGCTTTTGAGAAAGTCCTGACATATTTCTCTTCTCATCATCATGAGTTTGATGATAACCCAAGATTTTATTAGACAACCTTAAGTTTAGCAGGTTGACTTTAGTTTCGAGGAGAAATCTCTCTTGCTCCTCTGTTAACCCACTGGTAGGAGTTCTTGAGCAGCAGAACAATTACAGTCAGAATAAATGCCATAGTTTCTTTGCATCCTCAGATTGTAGGGTAAGTTCGAATTTATAACACTGCTTCATAAGTCTTTAAACTGAGTGATACAAAACTAAAATAGAGGATGCCTATTGAAAGACTGGAAATGGGACTGGGTGCTAGCAATACCTGATGACCTATTGATTGGCAAAGGCAGTAGTCCTACAGGAGTATGAAGGGTCAACACTTTCAGCCCTCTCTTGGTAGGTTACTCTGTTCAGACCCATCGTTTGGCTTTGGAGCACCTTTAACTCATGTGGTCCCAGATCAACCCTAGACTTTGATGAAGTCTGATCAATCCTGAGCACAAGACATCTATCTGCTTCCCTGCTCTGGCCATTGCCCTGTTTTCATTAGTAAAGCTTAATTTTGTCCTGCCTGTTTTGGCTACCACTTCAGCCTGCTGGCTCTTGTCATGCATGTGGACATCTTCCTGGCCATGCGAATTAATGTGAAAATATAGGAGAGCTCCTGAATGGAGGCAAAAAGAGCAGCCAGCTGCAGCTCGCACTTAGGGGGCAACTGCATAGGGAAGGGCAGAGAAGATACTGAATTCAGGACAGCCAGGCTCCTGGGGAGTAGCGCTGAGTGAACAGGCAGAAGTTGCCAATCTCTCTCAATCCCTCACCCCAGTGCTCACACTGGATTGTACAATGAAAAGACCATGGGTATTAGAATCAGTTGCCCAATTTTGCCATTTACAAGCTGCACCATTTTGGGAACCTTGTTTTACTTCTCTGGGCCTCATCTTCCTTAGCTATAAGACAAGAAAAATGATACTTATCCCTCAAGATTGCTGAGAGAATTAAATGCTTTTATTAAATAATATAATGTATGTTGAAGATCTAGCACATCTATCATAAAACAAGTTCTATGTGAGTGGTAGTAACTACCACTTCACACAGAACTGTCTATGGTCTTTCATTGATGGTAGTTTGCTTTCCTACAAATTGTTAATAATTGTCCTTGGATCGTAGGGTACACAGCTGTTCTCCCAGTGTCTGGACATCTCCAAGTAGGGGCAGAAGGAGAGGGACTAAATCTGGGCCCCTCTTCCTGTGTTCTGCCTGAAGGTCACCCTTGATGTGGGTTCTGCAAACTTTCAGCCCCTGATACTATATTATCTAAAATGGATTTTGTTTGGATTCTCTCCTCTTTTGTTCCCAAATAGAAGTATTGTTCTACTTGAAAGACTACCTTTCTTTTTAAAGTTTACTTATTTATTTCTTCATAAAGAGAGAGAGAGAGAGAGAGAGAGAGAGAGAGAGAGAGAGAGAGAGAAGGGAGGGAATCCCCAACAGGGTCTACCTGCTGTGATCCACCTCCAGCCTCCATCAGCCCAGATTTCAGACACACACCCAGTGTGTACAGGATACCTCCAGATGCAAACCCAAGGCATTTTTTCCCCTGCCTATTTTAATACATGCACCTTATTAATTGTTGGAAGCAGGGGGAAATTGTTGAATCAGTTCATACTTAAATCTCAAGGTAAAAATAGTTTATGGAAGAGCTGTGTACTCTTATACAGCTGGCTAATATTGGTTTGCAAAATTACCAACTTGTATTTTGTTATTTATTTATTTCATTAGAGAGAGAGAGAGAGAGAGAGAGAGAGAGAGAGAGAGAGACCCCTAACAGGGCCTTCCTGCCACCATCCACCTCCAATCTCAGTTGGCATGTCCAGGGAGGTCCCAGGACATGAACCCAGGACCTTTCTCATGTGGGTCTCAGGTTGCAGCACAACTATGCCACCACCTAGCCCCTAACTTGTATTTTAAAAATGTAATTCAAAATAATTTACTTGTGACACTTATGACACCATTATTCACTCATTTTTTTACATTGGCAAGTATATTCTGAAAATAAGTGAGCTTTTGTTATGAGAAAAAATAAAATAGAAACAAACTTCATTGTGAGTTGCTTCTGAATAAAAAGTATATTAAATATCTGACTTTTAGTCAATGAGTCTTGGCAAATCTTCCATGTACATTTATAATTTTGGGGGGAATCAAGTTCATTTACTCACTGCCATATCCTTCTGAGTTGAACAGGCAGTTTAGAAAATTAAATCATATTGGGACCAGCAGATAGTGTAATGGTTCCGTCACTGGACTCTCACGTAGTTCAAGTTCCAGACCTGGCAACTTAAAACTCACACAGGGTGCATGTGCATGTGTGCCCAAAATCCCAAGAGGAGAATGGAGTAGAAGGGTTTGTAGCATGGCCATCCCCCTCGGGGGGTGATTTCTCTCTTTCTTTCTGTCTCTCCAGTGAGCACATGTGCCCTATAGCAAAAATCTTTCCAAAAATAAATAAATAAGTAAATGAAACTTAGATCATACTAATTTATTTCTAATGTTTTTCTCTCTCTACTTTAGGAATTTTGTGTTTTTGGCATGTGTGGTAATAAATTGCACATTTCATTAGAAGACTAAATAGAGTTTTTTTTTTACAAATGACAACATGAAACAACTTTTATACTATGGTGGGTGATACTCATTTTTGCATTGAAGAAAAATATTTAAAAATAGAAAAAAATGGATTTTGGCCTTTATTTATGTTAAACAATTTCTGGCGGCATTGTTGACTGCTGATAGCCCATGGGACAGCTGACTGGCCTGCCTTCCTCGCCTCTGTCTGTCTCTGCACCTTGCCTCGTAGCTCTTTGCTGGAGCACGGTCTCTCCCGTTTACTTCTGTTCACTCAATTCCTACTTCTCCTCCAAGGCACAGCTCAGATATTTCTATCACATAGCTTTCTCTGAACACCAGAACAAGAACTGATTTCTTTCTACTCCGAGTCCTTAAAGTATGATTTTTTTTTTTTTCCTTTTTGGTTGCCACTCACATGGCACTTTTCACATGCTATCATGGATAATGTTTTTTTTATGTTTGCTTTTAGTTTTTTGCCATAAAGTGTATATACTCACTGGAGAGAGACAGAGAGAGAGAGAGAGAGAGAGAGAACACCTCCTAGGGCGGATGGCCATACCACAATCCCTTCTTCTCCCAGGATTTTGAGCATGCACACATGCCCAGTGTGATTTTCAAGCTCCTGGGTCTGGAACTAAAACTCGAGCCACAAAGTCAGCTATGTGGAGTTCATGCCACCTGTTGGCCTAGGGTTAGTGATTTTTTTGTAAGTGCCTTTTGTTTCTTCCTAACTCTAAGATCCTGGTGAAAAAAAACTTCATTTTTAAAAATCATGTTGTCTTACATCGTACGTTGCTTAGTAGAAAGAGCACAACATATATTTGTCACAATGGATAAGTTTTAACTTATTTTAACAGGCAGTTGGATAGAGCCTTGGAGATGCTATCTGAAGACTACTGAGTAGAAGAAAATAATATTCTCAAGGGCAACCACTACTGCCATGGGAAAGGAAGCCAGGTTCGGAGAAAGCAAATAGTCCTGCTGATGGCATTTTCAGCTGTTGCCAGCTCCTTGGCCAATGCGTCTGCAGAAAGGGCTGAGTGAAGAGAGTTATTGTCATCTGGTGACAGGGACCTCATTCTTTCTCTTCTGAGCATCCCACCACAGATGGCGTTATCCATGGAATGAATTTAGAGGACACTAAAGTGTCACTCTTTAGGCCGGAATGAGTTTTCTTGTGAGCCCTTCTCTGCTGAAATCCCCACATCAGAGCACACGATCGAGCATGTTCAGAACCTCATGCAGGGTTAGCTGTCACTCAAGAACAAGAAAGAACATGGCACTCCTGGTCACTGGAGTCCCTGCATCAGGGGTCCTGAAGCAGAGCAAGATCAGGGCATGGGATGGGGCTCAGGAAGACTCTGGAACATGAGGTTCCGTAGTAGAGAGATTTGAGGAGCCTGGGAGTGTGGGGAGAGGGAGAAGGATGCTAGCCAGCCGGATACCTCAGAGCAGACACAAATAAACTTGGTCTCCCTGCAGTTTCATCGAGGCTCAGTGCAGAGTTTGGCTCATGCTAAAGATGGTCACTCAGCTTACCTTTGCATCAGTCTGATTTTTCTTCCCAGGTGATGTGTAAACATATTTAAACATGTAATACCCATGTTTCTCGTGGTGGCCCTTGTATGTTATCTAAAAAAAAAAAAAACACAGCATCATGTTAAGGTGGGTTTATCTCCTACTAAGAAGTTTCTGACTCACTCTCTGGTAGTACAAGATAGCTTTTTAACTTGGGCAAAGTCCAATTCTGGCTCTGACAAATGGTGGTCTGCTGTATAACCACAAGAGGGCGTGAGTCAGTCAGCTCTGTCCCTTCTCACCCTTCTCACGGGTGACTGCTAACTGCTTCCTCCCAAGAGTGTATCAATCTTACTACCAAATTTCAGTGGAAATGGGGAATGTGGAAACATTTGCAGGTGGAAGGGGATGAGGGGATTAGAAGAAGGCAGATTTTACAATATTCATGCCCAGTATCCATTTGGCAAAACTCACAGCGTCAGCATTCAGGCTCTTACTTTTGCAGTGTGGGCCTGTCATTTCAGCTGAGATAAAGAGCAGACGATTGTTAGCCCCTAGAAGAGAGTCTTCTGACATCACCAGGAGCCACAGCGGTGGGCAGAAGTCAGCTTGCTTTGGTGACATGCAAAGCGGAGAGGAACTGAAATCCTTACAGACCTTTTCTCCTCTGTCTTTCCTCTCACGGGCAGGTGTGGGGAAATATTGTTTGCTAGTGACAGTACCCCTGAGTTCTTACTCACGTCTCCCTCTGAACATAGCCTAGCAAACCAGTGTTTCATTTGAAGGAAGAAGTTTTACTGAAGAGGAACCAATTTCTATCCAGAATGCTTTCCTCTTTCCTAGCACACACTGTGAATTACCATACCTGCCTAGCTGGAAGGTGCCAAAATTATATTGTATAATTTTGCACTTTCATTTCAAGGACCTGCAAATATTTTGACCGTTAAAAATTTCTTGTATTGACTTTTTTTTCGTCCCAGAGCTCAAATAGAGTTATTTGAGAAGAGCAATCCTGTTTACCCTCTGTTCTTCCACACAGCCTTGCTGAGTTTTGTCATTCTGGGGTTGAAGTGTCTGCAAAGAAGCAAGAAACAAAACGTCACCAAATAGAACCTTCACTCTTTCATTCATTTCTTCAGGCAATGGATGTTTCACTTATTTGTCTCTCTCTGGGTTATATGATTCAATACGGAAAATCATTCTGACCAAGAGATGAACATGGTTTCCACTCTAATATTTATTTTGGAATTATGAATGAGGGTGCTGGCTTTCCTACCCCAGGAAGACACAGTGCCATCCCCACTATGGAACCAGAGCCAAGCCCTGCACACCGCCAAGTGGGCGTGGTGCAGGGAGAAGGATGGGATGGCTCCCCAGGTGGACAAGCTGTCACTGGTATCGACTGAAAAAGAAGTTTTCACTGGAAAACTGGAAGACCTTTCATATAAGTGCAGTAAAATAAGAGTGCAGTGATCTGGGCCATATGTCTGCATTGAAGACCCAAGTCCAGTCATTGTTACCTACCGAGTTAGGACATGGCCCTGCTGGTGGCCCAGGAGAGTAAACCCATGGCCCCACAGGGAAGTGGCAAGATCAAGCTCAAAGGTGGGCTCTTCTTGGGAACATGGATGTGGCCAGCAGGCTGAGACAAATTCTTTCTCTTGGTTTGACATGAAAGTCAAAGTTCTTGAGAATACCCAGGGGTAAGAGGTAGCTAGAAATGTGAAAAAAGGCCAGAAACAGACAAGGTGCAGACCCAGGCTGCAGTCACAGGCCTCAGGGCTGAAGAAATCCATGTAGGACAGGACCTGAGAATCCTGGAGGAGCATGTTTGCTGTGGAAAGAATTTTATTCTCAATTTTTTTGGGGGGTGTGTGTCTGTGTGGTTTTTGCTATAGGGCGCGTGTGCTCGCCAGAAAAACAGAGAGAGACAGAGAGACAGAAAGCGAGAAATTACCCCCCCCCCCCAGGGGGGATGGTCACGCCACAATCCCTTCTTCTCCATTCTCCTCTTGGGATCTAGGGCACGCATGCACACACGCCCGCTGTGAGTTTTAAGCCACTGGGTCCAGTACTCAAACTGCAGTCGACTACATGGGAGTCCAGTGACATAGCCATTACGTTAACTGCTGGTCCCAATTTTTTTTTTTTTTTTTTTTTTTTTTAAATTGCTAGAGAGTGTGTGTGCTCATGAGAAAGTGAGAGGGAAAGCACCCCCTAGTGGGGCATGGTCGCACTTCTCTCTTCTCTATTTGTCCATCCTGTTGAGATGTGGGGCATGAGTCCACAAGTGCCTAGTATGTCCCTCAAGCTGCCAGGGCTAGGGTTCGAATCTCAGTCAGTCATGTGAGATCCAGCTCCCTTAACCATTGAGCTACAGGGCTAGCCCTCCCAGTATTTTTATTTCCCTTTTATTTCCTTTAGGACCTTTTAGCTTATCTCAGATGTAACAAGGAGAACCAATGAGTTGGAATGATTTGTTGGAATGTGCGTGGTAAAGGGAGAGCAGGAATCGTGGTGCATCAGCCAGTCATCCAGGAGAGAGAAACCCTCGAGGTCAAGAAAAAGGCAAAGAGAACGAGGGCCAGCTAGGCCCTGAAGCAACCCTGACCTTCTGTACTTGGCTTTATATGGAGAGGCTGTTTCTTACTAGAAGATATTGCTCATCTTCCTGCTTGGTCTTAGATCCTGTATTTCTGTTGATCAGTCTGGGCTGACTCTATCAGTTTCATTTCCCAAGCTCCTTTGCTCTCTGACATCAGTCTGGGTTCGGCCTGGTGATGGTGGCCGGCAGGAAACTGGAGGGTAGAAGGAGGGAGTAGCTCAGGTATGTCCTCCCCTGCCCTCTCTGTTTGGGATTACATTCCTAGAATGGGATACATCTCCTCTGTGGTCTGTCTTCCAGCTGGGGACCCCCACCCGAGGAACTGGGAACACTTCTTTTTGTTCCTCAGCTCTAGTGGTTGTCATAGCCTCAGTCTTTGGGTTTGTCTCACCACCTCTGAGCTGCCCTTTCTGTTCTCCTGTACCTTATAGCTGGTTTCCAAATAAAACCCCTCAACTGAACTCCCTTTTGTGGATTTCATTTTCCTCACTGGACTCTGATCAAATCATCTTAAAAACATACACTCAAAAGTTTAGAAACTACCTCCCTGGCCAGACTCAAAGGCATATCTGCCTAATATTCTATTCTATATTCTACTCTATTCTATTCTGTATTTTATATTCTCTTCTATTTTCTATTCTGTTCTGTTCTATTCTATTGACAAAAACAGTTTGTTTAAAAAACACATTATATAGCACTTTACAGTTTATAAACTGTTTTCTCATACATCGTGTAGTCTGAGTTGGGTAAGAACCCTTGTGAGACAGGCAGTAGAAGAAACAGACATGCCTACACTTACACAGCTGGTAGTAGCAGTAGAATGAGAGGGGATATTGAACCAGAATCCTCTGTCTCAAAGCCCTATGGTTAAAATGATAAATTTTTAAATAGCTAATATGAAAAAAATTTAGTAATAAGAGAAACCATTCCTGAAGCTTAAATTAAGTTTCTTCAAGGCATATTTTATTATTTTTTCTTTGTTGCATTTTTTATGTTGGTTTGGATATGAATATAAATATAGGGCATTGAGTTTATTTTTTAAAAAGTATCAAAATAGTGAAAACAGTTTTGGAAATAGGGCTATAGTAAAAAACAAAACAAAACAACCTGCAAGTAAGATGGATATATACAGAACAAAAAAAAAAAAGACATATGGCATGTTGACATCTTCTTACACACCACATATACTTACATGCATGCATTAAAAATATGCTCAAGAGTGTAGAATACCTTAATATATGAATATAGTTCATCATTTATTGTGACTTATAACAAAGTCTTTTGGTCTACTTGCATATTAATAAATATTAGTCAAATTGCACAGCCTAATAATCATCTTTTATTTTCTATTTTTAAATTGTTTGAAATGTGGCTCATAATTCAAAGATACATGTAGGTGATGCAATATATCCTAATTCCTTATATATCATTTTATTGCTAACTTATTTAGGTAATCACTAACATGAAATTTATACATCTGGGAGAACACATCACAGTTAACAATTCACCATTCCAGATTCTGTCCCTATGTCCTTGCTGAGTCTCTTTCATTTGAAATGCACACTCGTCCCTTCTGCCTCCCCCCCCCCCCCCCCCCATAACCACTTGGTGGCTTCCCATGGTTGAATGTGGCCCTGTAATGGAGATGCACTGTCAGCCTCTGGGGAGGAAAGCTGGCACCCTCTTAGGACCAGTGGTCACTGGATCAGGGTTGACATAGCACATTTACTGGAAAATGATCGGAAAACCCTACTCCAGCTGTTTTTGGAATGTGTTGCTCAAAATAAACTCTTCCTCCTCTGATTGGGATTGAGCTGGGTCAGCAGAAGCCACCCCACCACCATCTTTTTTGTATAGGTTTTTGCCTTAGAGTGTGTGCACTCTCCAGGGAGAGAGAAAAAGACAGTGAGAGAGAGAGGGAGAAATCACCCCTCAGGGGGGATGGCCATGCCTCAATCCCTTCTCCTTCATTATTTTTCCAGGATCTTGGGCGTGCACACACATGTGCCCGGCTTGAGTTTCAAGCCACCTTTATAAGGGTCTTGAGCCACAGTCAGCCATATGGAAGTCCAGCGATGTAACTGCTACGCCAAGAACTGGCTCTCACCATCATCATGTTTAAGTGCATGCTTCCACAGCCCCAGCTGAGCCAGATCATAGTGGCACAGTCCCTGCAGGCCTGTGAGGGGGTGTGCTCATACTTTTCCCAACGTCAGCTGTCCTTACCGATGGCATGCTCCAGCCTTGTCAGTCTGGTCACCCACTGGTCACCCACTCACTCAGGACCTATATTTAAGTACAATTGGCAATGGAATGACTACTTGTTTTCATGGTTCTCCAACCAAAAAGGTTCCTCTGAGGAGTTAGGATGCCGTTTAGACATTGGCTAATTAGCACTGTGTCCGCATTGCAGAAAATAATCAGTGACACTCAGCATTTTCACAAGATAATTTGGTCACATCCTGAATACTCTTCTGGGTGAGTCAGAGAGAAGAAAAGACGCAAAAAGAAGTCAGAGCTTGATTTGGATTAAGCTTAGGGGTATTATTTCACACCTTTAGCCTCACTGATGAAGAGAAAATCATTAGCAAGATCCCATGGTGCTGGAGTGTTGAGAGAAACAGAGAAAAGTTCTTGTCCCTTTGCATTGCCATCTGTTTAAAAACTAGTTGGTTAGTTTTAAAACATTCATGTCAAATTCCTTAAACTTTTCCTAAGACATTGAAAGGATCTTTTGACGTGTTAAAATTTGAGTCTTTGAGTATTACTTATCAATGTCAGCTGATTTGAAAGGCCATGATTGGCTATTGGTTTTCTCAAAAAAAAAAAAAAAATGTTTTTGATGTTCCTTAAAAGGCAACGTGGTAGACCATCTGGTTCCCTGGTGGTTAAGGTGAATGGACCCCACATTCTGATTGTGTAGTTCAAATCCCAGATCCGGTGCTTGAAAAACACACTGGGCATGTGCATGTATGCCCAGAATCCCAAGAGGAGAATGGAAGACAGGGGACTGTGGTGTGGCCATCTATGCTGGGGGGTGATTTACTTTCCTGTTCTCTCTCTCTCTCACAGGCAAAGTGCACTTCTCCATAGCAAATTTTAAAAAAAAGGCAACCTGGTGATATCTTGTAATTCAGCACTCGTTTATCAAAGGCCTCCTTGGTGAGAGGCATCTGTGGTAAGTGCTGGAGGGCTATTTTCTACTTATTTGCTGTTTACCGTAAATGAACTAGGCCAAAGCTACAATTGTAAGTAGGCACTGCTTAGAAGGAAAATAGGCAGCAAGAGATCATACAAAGCATAAATGAATTTGTAAACGCTTACGGGTGCCGCCCAGGTCACGCTGAAAAGGAACAATCCCACACAGACGACCTGCATCTCTGAGAATCTCTGTGAAAAGACAACAGCATTTCACCCTAAAGTATTACCTAAGATGAACTGCAGGAAGATAGTCATTTATTTCCTCTTGTTTTATATATGTATTTGTATATGTGTGTGTATAAATACATATCAAAAATATATATCTCACATAAGTATATATAATCTCAGAATTATACACATATGTAGGAAATTTCATAGAAAATGGAATTAAAGTACAAGTTTATTTCGGTGCAAAAATATTTTAATCTCATGCAGTTTTTCATGATATATATTTTGCATGAACTTTTTGAGGACTATATAGATAGATAGATATAATATTTACATTTATATAAAACTATTTGTTATTTATTTATAGCAAAGTGTGGATATTTTAAACTAAATGCTTATATATAGGTATATTCCAATGCAAAAATGAGAATTATTTGATATTATTAAAACGATAACATCAGTTTTAGAATGGATTTTATAAATACATAGTTACTTGCTCTATTATCAGTCCTAAGGTTTCCTTTTGTCTTTAGAATGAGATCACTTAATTATTTGTATAATTCAATGACATTAAGTTAATGAAGCAGTTTATAGCAGGTTCTTTAAGTCCATCAGAGTACAGACTCTACTGTGGGGAATGGAATCTTTCCTGTTTCAGGGCTGGTACCCCAATATTTATCCTCATATTCACTAGCAATATCTGAATTAGTGGGCATCTGCTGGCTGGAGAGTGACACAATTTATGTAAAACTTAATGTTAATAGTTAACATTTATTGCATATTAAAATAAGTCAACTTCTGTTTTGAGAATTGTACATTTATTCCATTATTTGAGTCTCATAACCAACCTATGAGTTAGGTGACATTACTATACCTTTTTATAGATGAGGAAGTAGATACAGGAAGGTTAAATGACTTGCCCCAGAATACGCAGACATTAAAGGAGTAGAACTGGGATTAGTACTGACTTAATGTAACTACAGAGTCAGCGCTCTTAATCAAGACTACAACACCAAACAAAATAAATTTGTGTTGTCTGATTACAGAAAAATCTACAAGTAGTTGACTTAAAGGCAAATTGTGTTTCATAGCTCAGTCAAAAGTTTACAACTTACATTTAGTTACAGATAAAGGTACATGTTTATAGCTTGGTAAACATACTAATGAAATCTAGTAGCTCTCTTAAGTAGCCTTTACATTGTAAATAAAAAGTCAAAGTGGTTTTAGATGACTAATCTGCTAGTTCTGGTGATCATTAACTATTTCTCTAACTGCCACACAGGTAAATAGCAAACAATATGAAAATAACACATGTTTACCACTCTTTGAGACTTCTGGAGGAGGCATTTTTAATGAGAAAATTAATTAAAATATTCTTATAATCTTAAAACATTTCAAGGTAAAAACATTTATTTGGAGGAATAAATATGGCTGTTAATTATATTCTAAAATATCAAGCTTCTAGATTAATAAAATACTAAGGCTCTTAACCTAACTTTAATTTAGTTTTTCAAGCTTTATATAGGCCAGTAAAATATAAGGCACTTATCAAATGACTTTATGCTAATTCATAGAAACATCAATACAGACAAGGTTTGTAAGCATGAATATGATCAGATTCTCCTGATTCTGGTTTGTAAGGAAAGGGATGGAGTAAAATTAGTCATTCAGTTACTGTTGAGCTTGATCGTGGTGTTAGCTGATAGAAGAGAAAGTTGCTACCATGCCATCAATTTTAGTTGATGCTATCTACAGCTACCTACTTATTTTATAAAACAAAGCACTAAATATTACACAGTTGTGTTTAGTAGAGAAGATTTTCAATTTCCATTTAGTTTCAAAAGCCATAGCCTTACCTGGGTTGCAAAGCTAAACAATTCCAATAGAGAGCTATTTGCTGTCAAGACCAAGAGAGCCAAATTACCTGTTATCTTTTAGCTTCTGAAGACCCAGCTTCTTCTGCAGGGTTACCAGTCTGGGCATTTTGCTGAAATTTAAAGTTAGCTGGAGTACCCGACGGCCAATCAGCACCGGCTCACTTAGCACTAGCAAACAATTTGTTACAAGCGCCCACAGATAACCATAGGGGGCGAAGTAATTTTAATCTAAAAATGTTTTCGTGGTGGAAAGCTGCTATCAAATGTTCCAGAAAGTGGGATAAACAGACAACATAAATACCTCAGTTGGGACATCATGTTGTCAGATAATTAGAATTGATTTTGGAGCTATTAATTAGAACTGACTTAACACCTAGATGTTTATAGGTAGAAAACATGTTTGCTCTCCTTTCAGGTAGAAAGTTCATCATCTCGATTTTGTCTGAATAAAATTCAGCAACATTTAACAAAAATGTTTTGAGTACCTACTATGTGTCAAGCATGGAGGAAATGGTAGTGAACAAAACATGTAGAAAAACATCCCTGTCTCTATGGAGCTTAGGAGGTAGACAGATAATAAACAAGACAGACAAGTGAAAATGTATTATATTAGATAGTGACATAGATTAAATCTAAGGAGAAAAAGTATTGTAGGGAAAGGGGATAAGCCAGTATTGGGGGTAGGGACAAGGGTTGAAATTTTGGATAGGAGTACTGGGAAGGTCTTGATAAAAAGGTAATTTTTTAAAAATTTGTCAGAGGGCATGTGTACATGTCAGAGAAAGAGAGGGAGCCAGAGCGAGAGGGAGAGGAGAAAAACACTCCCCTAGTGAGTATGGTCATGCTACAATCTCTGCCTCTCCATTTCTTTATCCTGTCGGGATTTGGGGCATATGTGCACAAGCACCTGGTATGTTCTTTTCAGGCTGCTGGGGATGGAATTCAAACTATGTGGTTGGCCATGTGAAATTCTGCTACCTTAACCACTAAGCCCCAGTTCCAGCCCCTTGCAGACGACTTTCGAGAAATGATCTTGCTATGGCTTGAATGTGTGTTTCCTTCCAAAATTCGTATATTAGAACTCAAACCCCAATGTCATAGTATTAAGAGTGGGGCCTTTAGGAGGTAATTAAGTTAGTATATTTCAATATAGCTTGAAGAGAGGATTTTAAATGTTCCCAACACAAAATAATGACAAACGTTTGAGACAATGAATATATGAATTGTCCTGATTTATGTAATGCATTGTGTTTATGCACCAAACAACCACACCGTACCTCAAAAAAATATAAAATCACTGTGTCATTTAAAATAACAAACCACCACCAAATAGTCAGTTATGAAGGCGGAGCCCTCTTTAGTAGGATTAGCAACCTTCTAAAAGGGCCGGAGGGGATTAGCAAGGTGCTTTTGCCCTTTTCTTTTTGGCCATGTGAGAACTTACCAACGAGGCGCCAACTTGGAAGCAAAGAGCATCACCCCTCACCAGACACCAAACTTGCCAGCTTCCAGAATGGTAAGAAAAACATTTCTGTTTTAATAAATTACCTATTTTTGTGGTGTTCTGTGGCAGCAGCACACACTGACTAGCACAGACCTGTAGCTATATGACTACCGCTGCGAAGAACAGATGCCCAGGAGCGAGAGCCTGCTGGCTTGTTCCAGGATCACAGAAGAGGCCCATTTAGCTCAAAGGACCAGGCAAGGAGCATGGCAGCATGAGGTCAGAGGATGTTCGATGGCAGATCGTAAAAGCCCGAGGTCATCACAAGCCTTTTGGCTTTGCCTTGAGTGGAAGTGAAAGCCTTGGAAGGTTTTGATGGAAGTGGTGACTGAAGTTGAAAAGGGTAGATTGCGGCTAGGAAGCTTTTGCAATATAATCCAAGCAAGAAATGTGTGGGGCTTGGTGCAGGGCGAAGGCAGAGGGGAATGATAAAAAAGTGCTCACATTCTGAAATATTTTGGAAAAAAAATAAGCCCATAGGTTTTGCTGATATAGTAGATGTGAGCTGTAATAGCAAATCAAGAATCAAGATGTTGCCAATGTTTATGCTCTGAGAAACTAAAGGAAAGAATTTGGTTTTTATTAATAGGGAAAAATGCAGAAGAAGATAGTTTCAAGGAAAATTTTGCAAATTGTGGTTTGGACATGAATTTTATAAAGCGATCGGTTTAGGACATTGAATTTCTCTCTCTCTCTCTCTCTGTCTCTCTCTCTCTCTCTCTTTTATTCCATAAGGCATATGTGCTTGCTGGAGAGAAACAGAGACAGTGAGAGGACAAGACAAGTGAGATATCACCCCCTGGGGTGGCCACGCCACAACCCCTTCTTCTTCATTCATACGTGTCCTGCATGATTCTCTAATTGCCAGGTCCAGGACTTGAACTGCAATTGGACATGTGGGAGTCCAGCACTGTAACCACTCCACCACCTGCTGCCCCAGGACATTGAATTTCTTAATGAAACAAGTGGCATGCCATAGTACAATAAGCTTTTCTAGGACAATTGCCAGCTCTCCCATTTCGCCCAAATTGGCTGCTAAAATCACAGTTGGAATAGTTTCAGAGGTTTCATTCAGCCAAAAGTATTGTAATAACTGGAAGATTACTTATGTTAGAATTACATGTGAACACGTCAATAAAATATTATGTAAGAATTATTGAACCTATACTTTGCAATAAGAATACCTATGGTTAACACATTTCAACAGGCTATAAAATGACATGTAATGAGATTTAAATGCACACTCCTAGTTTCTCCCAACTCACAAAATAGCCAAAAACAAAAATAAATCAGACAAATAGCCTTTGGACAGTTTTGACTGAGAGAATGGTGCCTTTTTTCTTACTGATCAAATTCCTCTTTTTGCCTTTTTGTAATTCTACAGATCCTTTTCTGAGTGTCCAGAGCTGCTTTTTTTTTGAGAGAGATTTTTGTTATAGAACATGTACACTCACATGTACATTCACCAGAGAGAAAGAGAAAGACAGAGACATAGAAAGCAAGAAATAATCCCCCAGGGGAGATGGCCATGCCACAATCCCTTCTCCTTCACTCTCCTTTCAGGATTTTGGGCACACATGTACATGTGAGTTTAAGCTGCCAAGTCCGGGACTCAAACATGACTACGTGGGAGTCCAGGGATGTAACCATTACACCATCTGCTGGTTTCCAGAGCTGCTTTTTAAAACACCTGCCAGGGCTGGAATTTCAGCTGAGGAGCTGGGTTGATTCACAACCATTTAACCATGGGTTTTAGAACATTTGAACATTGTCATTGAAAATGGGGACTTTAACTCTACTGCTCCTGACTCTACTACTTATTTGCTGTGGTAAGTTGTTTAAACGACTAAGTCGAATTTCTCTGCACCTCAGTTTCTCCATCTGAAAACGGGGAACAATAATAAGCTAAACTTTCACTGAGTGATTGCTGTGATCTAAGCAACTCTCTAAGCATGCAGTGTAAGTATGATTATTAACATTCTGATTTTAGTAATGAAACATAAAGCACTTAAGTGACGGGGCCAGCACGTGATGTGGTAGTTAAGGTGCTGGATGCCTACATGGTGGGCCTGGGTTCGAATCCCAGACCTAGTGGCTTGAAAATTACATAGGGCATATATGAGGGGATATCAAAATCCCAGGAGGAGACTGGAGGAGAAGGGATTTTGGCTTGGACATCCCCCCAGGGTGGGGGGTTCCTTACTGTCTCACTGTCTCTCTCTGTCGCAGGTCAGCATATGTGCCCTATGGCAAAAACCTTTAAAAAAAATAAAAAGCACCTGAGTCACTTACATAGAGTCACACAGTCAACAAGTAGGAAATCCAGAATTTGCAAGTAGGCAGTCTGACTCTAAAGTAATGTTTTAAACCACTGCACCAGGCCGCTCCAGAATGGCATGAATATTAAGTTAACAAATGTCTACCAGGTGCCATGATGTACTTTGAGAAAACATTTGTTGGCTTTCTCATCGCTATAATTTTATAAATGGCTCCAAATATTTCTCACTTGTACTTTTCCTTTATTTTTGATTCTTTCAAAAGAATTTTAGTATATGTAAAAAAGATATTTCCCTTCATACAAGTGATGGCAAAATATCTCATTTTGGTCTAAAAGGAACCTGTATTCTCAGAAGAGAAAATTCATTGAACCTTAAGAGAAAAAAAATTGACTTAGCTACTAGTCCTACCCAGGAGTGAACTGGCAGTAGCTAAATATATATGCTCCCAAAGCTAAAATGAATTCCAAGTGAAGTTAAAAAAAAATTCAACTTAGGTCTTAAATTTAGAACCTACAATTGACAAGTACACACACAAACAAAGTGTCCGTTCTGGCTGGAAGGTGCAGAGAAGAAATTCTGGGGTGAAGTAGAGATTCTCCTTCTGCCCGCTTGAAACTTGGCTTCCTGTGTTGAATGTGAACTTCACTATCTCGGTGTTCAGATTCCTAAATATTTTTCTATAGTAAAGAGGTTTGCCATAATATTTCTTAGGAACCAATAACCAAAAATAAAAGGCCAGGGTTCTGTAAAAGTAGGTCGTCTCTCTTCACCCCATCTCTATCCAACTGGAAAACAAAACAAAATGAAGCAACACAGAAGGGCAAGAAACAGACACTTGGGCTTTCTTCTGGTTCTCGGTTCATGGTTCAGAAGAGAGCCCTCCACTGTGGTGCAGCTCGCCTGGCCAGGCTGACATGTAGAATTACTTCTCAAAGAGATTTTAGGTGAAAGTAGTTAGTGGGACATGTCTCATCTTGTGGTGGCTTTTAACTCATTAAAGTGTGAACAATCATGTAAAGTGTGAGTTAACCAGGAATCTACTCTATGAGTCCCAACTATTGGACTCTCACCAGGAGAGTGGTTTTGTGTTGTGTTCCCATCTATTCTGAGTCCTCCCACCCATCTGTACCTGGACTCTACACCCAGTTGCTTTGGTATATACTTTTAAAAATGTAATATTATAGGAAATCCTCCCCCTACCTCAGAGTCTCCATCCTCCGTTAAAAATTATTTATTTTAATTTATTATTATTATTATTGTTATTATTTTTTTTAATTCACCAGAGAGAGGCAGAGAGAGAGGGAAAGGGAGAAAGCAAGCCACCAGATCCAGGACTCAAACCACAGTCAGCCATGTGGGAGTCCAACACCTGAACCACAACCTGCTGGCTCTTGGATCCCCCAATTTTTAATTTTTTTTTAATCTATGATACACATATAAGTGCATGTGAGAGTAAGAGAGAGAAAGAGGGGAGAGAGAGAGAGAATGACAAGCACCTGCCACAGGGTCTGTCATGCTGCAATCACCTTCCTCCAGCTGTCCAGCTCTTTGGATCCTGGGCACCCATGTGTGTTCCTGGCCTGCTTCAGGCTGACTGGGCTAGGGATGTGAACCTCTGTGTTCCTGTGGGATCTAGCTTCCCCAGCAGTGCAGTGCTGTTGTGTTACGGAGCCTGCTCCAATCCTCAAATTATTATTACCACTATTAGGTAACATTTTTCTTTCATTTTAGGCAATTACAAGAAGTAAACTCTTACTATACAGATTTCTGTAGGTTCTGACTAGCTGAAATAATCAACAATTTTCTAACTTACAGGAATAAGAGAATTTCCTCTCCTGAATCAGTGCGGAAATCTTTACAATTTTGTGAGTAGATTAGAGGGGCCTCTGTTACGCTGTCTCCTCTTTGTCACCCAGACCCTTAGATTAACCATGGCTTTAGGTTTTCCAGAGAAGCATTTATCTCCCATTAACCTTCAGAAGAGGGACCAGGATGGGTGTTCTGGGAATCTTCCTTAGTTTTTAGCAGAAGAAAATGTTTTTGCTTTAAATATATTCATTCATGAGTATCAATATTCATCGTAAGCAAGAATAGGTCACCTTTTCTAAGACGTCACTTACCAACTTTCTCATTTACCCCAAAATTATTTTTATTTTTAGTTATTTTTTTCTCCCAGTGTTTGGGAATTTCAACAGAAGTACATAAAAAGTCCAGCCAGATATGAAACCATGGAAGGTTACATAAGAGCATGAAGCTAGTTGTGTTCACTTCTCTAGGTTATTTGTTTACCCATTCTGCTATTACTAGCAAAGAGGAGACATGTCAATATAATTTGCTTTTATTTTTACATTAGAAAAATGTCTTACTACACCTTAAAATGTAATTCAGAGGATGTAGTTAAAATGTAATTATAATGATACTAGCCTTTTCCTTCAGGACATGGTGACATTGTTGGAAGTGGCTGCAAAACTTTGCTATGTGACCTCAAGGGGAAAATATTCCTCACTCTCAAAATAGTCTTTTTCAGAGGTGGCTGTTTTGTTTTTCAGGACCAAGAATCCTCTTCTTAAGAGAGAGAACATGAGGACATTTACCAGCTAGTTATTTTTTGTCTTAGACATGTATCAGCGTTTTCTTATCCAATTAGGGAATATCACGTCTTCTCAGCTTCTCATTTGGAACTTTACGTTTATCTGCATTGTGTTACTTTCTTTTGGCTCTTCTTTTGTGACTTTCACAATTCTCATAAATGTAGATTTTTTTTCCCACTTATCAGTTCCTCTTCCAGTTATTTGTTGCTATGTAATGTACCATTTCAAGACTTAATAGTCTGAAACACCAATTTATTATTTTCTGTCAAGATTTTGTGTGCCGATTTGGCTTGGCTTCATGGCTCACTTGGTATCTCTCATTGCTTGATTGGTGCAAAAGTTGTTGGAAGACCTGGCTGGGAGACAAATCCAAGATGGCGCCCCAGTGCTTCTCTGCACCACCTCTATCTCCTGCAAATTAGGCTGGACTTTCTGCATGTGGCTTGGGACTTAAAATGGGTCCTGTGGGACCAGTAAAACTCATTAACTGGATTTACTGGTCGTATGAATGAAAGTTCCCATGAAAATTACATTCTGTTCTACTCTATTCTTTCACAGAAGAGTTTTTCCCTTGTATTTCACAAGTCCCAAGTTCTGAAGAGCAGAAAGCAGAGATCACTAGGAACTTTTGTAAACTAACCCAGAAGTGTTCAGAGATATTCTGCATATGGGTCAGAGCAGTCAGATCAAGATGGAGCAGGGCTCTGAACCTTGATGGAACAAGAGTGGCAATGTCATGTAGCAGAAGAACCTGGGGAATGAGAGATAACACTGCAGCCACTTAGGAAAATCACAGTATGCCCAAGACGTTCCCTGGCAGCATTCACTGAACGCTACTCTCAGAAATTTTGATGTGGGCCCAACTATGATGGCATAGGAGGGAGGGTGCTGCTGCATTGGGAGGCCACGTAGAGGCCTGGGTTAGGTTTCCACTCTAACCTAAACATGTTGGGCATGGAGGCACCTGTCATCCTAGCTAACTGGGAGGCTGAAGGAGGAAAGCAATCTGGAGACACCGGTTGAAAATACCTTTGTCTCTCTCATGAAAACAAAAGTTTGGTGTACTAGATTTGATGATAGCCCATTCTACACAGAATGAATAATGTTTATGTTGTGCCATTAATTTTACCCAACTACTCTTCAGCTAGAATGAAGATCAAGCTTTTCCTCAGCTGGCTAAATGGTGAAACATACTCAATAATCTGATACAGAATTTCAAAAGATAGTTAGCAGAATAAATGATTGTTTTAAAATATTATTTACCAAATAATATTTAAGATCTAGGAACTGTCAAAAGTACTTTACTAAATGACTGCAAAAAGTGTTATTGGAACCTAGTCATGTCCATCTGTTGACGTAGTCTACTGTCTATAGTTGCTTTCACTGCAACGACAGAGCTGAGTAATTGTGGCTGGTGGTATGGCCTGCAAAGCCAAAAAAAATTACTAAATATTCCTTTACAGAAAAAGTTTGATGACTTGTTTTACAGTGAAATTTAGCTGGCTCCTGCTTAAAATATTAAGAATTGAATTTGCATTTTAAGAAGCAATAAGACAAGTTCTGTATGCATTGAGGAAGATCTAATATCTTGGATCCTGGGAGTTATGAAATACCAGAGGAGACCTCCGGAGAAGGAAGAGGATATGACAGAGTGTAATTTACTTGGGAACTTCTGCTCTTTAACCAACAAATTAAGTTAATGAGTTTCTAACCTGAGTGTTTTAAAGATCTAAGGGCAGAAAATATTTACCACATCATACTCGGTTAGGCGAAAGGTCCAAGTGATTGCTTCATGGTTTACTTCTAATTAATGTTGATTCTTTTTTTAAAGTGAGGCTGGTATTTCTTGACCTAAGAGTTTCCTTTTCGAAAGAGCACATTTACACTTTTCTGTCATTCTCACACACCCACTATTTGTTCTCATCATTTAAGGAGATTAGTTTTGTCTGGAGAAGGATTTTTTTTTTATAGAAAAATGCAAATGAAAGAAAGTCAATATTTGTTTTTGACTACTGACAGAGACTCTTGAAGCTCCTATCAGAAAAAGTCAAATATGTAGTTTTATAAGGGGCAGATTTTATTAAGAGAAGAAAGGATGGTAGAAAAATCAACAGTCAGCCATGATAATGTAGGCAATACAATCTGTACCACAATAATTAAATGTAAAAAAGGAGGGATATTCAGTGCTTCCCACAGATTAAATAGGGGCACTTGGGCTGCCAACTGGGGAGGATATTGATTGAGGTGTCATGTTGAAGGGACTAAGAGGAACTCAAAATGAGGGGACAAGATGTAAGTTAACCACAGTAAATGGGACAGAGTCATCTATGAAGAACAGCTGCCTTGTGGCCATATTGACACCCACAGACCATCAACAAGTCATAACCACTTGCCTTTTTCTTGTTCTGATGAGGAGAACCGGAGAATCAGGAAGGCACCTAATATTTATGCAAATAAATCAATCTGGCCAGGTTAAGTGAAGTGAAATCCCTAGCTTGAGTATATTATAGAACCATGTTGTGATGATAGGAACTTCTTTTAGGAAAAGATGGGGTAAAATACTTGAATTTCAGCTTTGAATTTAGGTGATTTTGAAGTAGGGTCTCAAATTAGGCTCTCTCAAAAGCAGATATCAGACAAGGATTTGGTTTCATTTAGTTGCTTTGATTAAGGGATTCCAGGAAGCCCTGTTGAGGACAGTGAGGCAGAAGGTGAGGAAGGCCAACAGCAAACAGATCACCACCGTGGGCTTCAGAGCTCAATCTCTCTCAGGATCACACAAGACATGAGTAAAAAAAACACCTCAGCTACCTCTTTGAAGGTAAAAATAAAAATTGCAGGAAGTAATCATCTTGAACTAAGCTCCTGCCCTAGACCTTAATAGACCAGAACAAAATGAGTCGCTCATGCTAAAATGCCACCTTATGGGAAGAACTCATAAGGAAAAGGACAGACAAACTTTCTCCTACAAAATGAATGACTTCCAAGTATTAGTATGTAAATAAACCTCATAGGCTTTGAAGCTCATTTTCAGATCTTACTGGGTGACTCTGTAATATATTGAGATAGTTTGTGACAATAAGATAAATGGTAAAGCCTACCAATGTTGTCTAATGAATACTACTGGTCATGCTGGTCCCAAAGCTTTGATTTCGTCATAATGTTTCAGCGTACAAAGATGCATTAGGACAAGAAGAAATGTGCCAGGGATTGCTTTTATGGTCAGTTAATCCTATTGCAATCAGGTACACTGAGTGTTAAGATGTAGAAGGAAGGGGAAAGAGAAGAGAGGGGAGGCGAAGGGAGGAAATGAGGAGAGAGGAGAAGCTAGACATGACAATGCTGAGTTCTCAGAACATGTCAGACTTTGAACAGCACCCCAGTGGATACTATCCTCGTACAGAAGATGAGGGCATAAAGGCTTACATCCTTAGAAGTAAGTTAATTTACTCTCCGAAACTCCATCATTCTGGCCCGTCTACCTTCAGAGCTTATGCAATTTTTACACAACACCAAGCTGCCTATATAGAAAGAAATACATGCAATGTACAAAGCTCCTGGATTTGGAAATATTCTTTAGGAGTGCAGTGATAAAACATGGCTTGTTCTAAGAAAACAGTAATACAAGACAAGGCTCATATTTTTAGCAATATTCTCATCCTTAGAGATTTCTGCCTATTAGCTACTAATAAACACAGAGTGATTTTTTTTTAGAATTAGTTATTTTGTTTTATTTATTATTATTATTAGTTTGCAAAAGAATGCATGGACTCACCAGAGAGAGACAGAGACAGATGGAGGATGGAGGGAAGCAAGAAAGCAAGCTGCCAGGTTCAGAACTAGAACTGCGGTTGGACACGTGGGAGTCCAGCATTCTAACCACCACACCACCTGCTGGCCCCAGAATGTGTGCTAATTAATATTGTGCAACAGTAAAGAGAGCATATCCCAAAGCCAACCTACCATTATTCTAGTCCCATCTCTACCACTTGGACTTATTTGTGCCCCAGGAACTTCATTAATAACATTGAGGATGATAATAATACCTATCTGATTAAGTTTTTTTGAAGACTAAATGAGTTCATAATAAAAGACATTATTGGGATAATTGGAAATTAGAATACTAACTAATGTTAGATAATGTTATTTTATCGATGTTATGTCTTGGAGAATAATGGCATCGTGGGTATGTAGAGGAACTCGCTGTTGTACTACATGTGTTTAGGAGGGAAGCATCATGATAGTATGATGTCTGTAAGGTCCTTTTCAATGATTTGTCAAAATATACATATGAAGAAGGCACGCAGAAGTAGAAATTGCTTAAATCTAGCAAAATGTTGACCACTGGTGATTCTAGGAGAAAAGTGTAATAAGGGTGCTTGTGCACAAGTCTTAAAACTTTTCTGAAAGCTTGATATTTTTCAGTACAAAATGTTAGGGACAATGAATTGTTGCTTGTAATGCCTTACAGCTATCAGACTAAAATCACTCTGAGGACAGGGTTCTTCATTTTCATGTGCTCAGTGTCTAAATATTGTCTGGTTCTATTCTAGATATTTAGTACATCTGTGAGTACTATCAATGAGTATATAAAAACATGAATGAATTTTTGCTCTGGCATCTTGCCACTACCTACTTTCTTTCACTACTCCTATTAGAAATTTGCTTTCAGATTTATTATGGAAGATGTAAACTGCTATTAATATGTAGTATATCACTAAAATTCATTCATGCTTGAAATAAATTTAACATGGCATCCTATATTTGTATTTGTTAAATATGGGAACTCTAATGTAAGCTGTTCATTCCTCTGATAGACATAGCTGACCCTGCCCACATGCATGGCAACATCTTCAATATGCTGATTTATCCAAGAGAAAATGTTTATTCTTCTGAGTTTTTAATCATAGTGGAAGCAAGCTTTTCTCCTTTATGTGAATTGTCCCCCATTTATTTCACCCTTTCTCATTTGAATCTCTTATTTTTCTTAATCATAACACATTTGAGAGACTGCATTTTTATTTGTGATAAAACACAGAGATAGAATGTACATACAAGTCACATAAAAATACATGCAGATAATAATTAAATCTAATATACAGTGTTGGGTAGGTAGTATGATTAATGAACTACACATTGATTGTATACAGTGCCATTAACGTCAGTGAATCTCCTCTTAGAAGCAGTTCTTGTATGATATGTTTTTGCAGTTAGCAATAGTGTAAACACATGAGAAATATGATTTGTAGAACTATAACTCAAAACTTTTAGCCAAATTCGATCTCATGGCTTGGCGTATCACTTGATAAATGGCCCTGATTTACAATGAGCTTTCAGTGACATCCCAGGGAGAAGCAACAAGAAGCCCATGACTCGCAGAAGCAATGACAGAAAATCACTTTGGAACGGCAGCACCTTTCACACTATAGTACACACCTTTGTTAGATTGCACCTTCCTGAGTTGAACTTTGAAAAGAGTGGCCGGATGCAACCCCAGAATGAATGAATTCATCCCAGGCTGGGCCCTCACTGGTGATAGTAATAGTCCTGATCACCATAGCCTCCATAGCCCTGCCCTTTGTAGTAGCTGTATTCATCCTCATAGGCTCGGTAATTATCCCCACGGGGTTCCCCATTTTCATTTTCATAGACCTCGTAGTCGTTGTCATAGTGATTGGTGCCTGTGTGTTCATACTCCTCATAACTGACGGAGGTGGTCCCATAAATCTGTGGTGGGGTTGTGGGAACCAACCCACCATTGGAAGAGGGCGTTGTCTTAGAGCCGCCATTGTCCTGCCCTCTGGTCACTGTGGTTCCTTCTGCAATGGCTCTAGTGACACTTTCTTCTTCACCTTCTTCTTCTCCGTTGTCCCCACCGCTGCTGCCATTGCCGTTGTCTACCTCTGTGCTGTTGGTGCTGGTACCGTTGATGCCTTGCTCATTTTCGTCCACCTCTGCTTCGTTTTCTTCATTCTCATTTTCTTCCTCTTCTTCCTCCTCTTCTTCATCACTTTCCTTCTGTTTTGTAGCCTTGTCTCTTTTATCTCCAGCCTATAAAGGAAAATTTGAAAAGATGCACATGAAGGGTTGAGAAATTTGAAACTTCAGGCCTTCTATTCAACACAATATTTCACCTTGATGGCCATGTTCTAGTTAACAATGTTCAATGGAAGCCAATTTACCTTACAGAAGGATTGTTGAGGACTTCAGAAATTCAGAGTAAACATTTAAACATCTTTTTTTTTTTTAAAGGGTTTTGCTATAGGGTGCATGCACTTGGCAGAGAAACAGAGAGAGACAGTGAAAGAGAAAAATGAGAAATCGCCCCCTCACACACACCAGGGTGGATGGCCACACCACAATCCCTTTCTCCTCTTGAAATTCCGGACACCTACAAACATGAGCCCAGTGTGAGTTTCCAGTTTCCATATCCAGGACTCGAACCACAGTCAGCCATGTGGGAGTCCAGCACCTTAACCACTATGTCCTGCTGGCTACCAGAGTGAACACCTTTGTCATGGGTTTTGATGAAAGAAAATTTGCCTGCTAAATCTTCTCTGGGGGAGGTACTTCCTATAGTTTTGCTACTGCTCCCCGTCTCAGTCTTGAAATCCTCTTCCCTGTAATCAATGGTATCTCTCTGGACCGTTAATCTATCCCTAAATGTTTGTCCATGTAATAATATGAGAGGAGAACTTCCCTTATTTTTAAACAAGTAAATTGTATCTATTCTCCCTTTTTCAATGAATTGCGAAGATAGAATAAAATACCATGTGTGTCATGTTAGGATAAGCTCAGATTTCAGTAAAGAAACGAAAAAGATTTAACATTCCTGTGATTATTGATGGTAATGCTTTCACTTTGGAAGAATTATTACCTTCTTGGGAAGCTGGATGGCAGCCAACCCTGTGTCCCCCGTTCCAGGCGTGATCTCCTCTCCATAGCCAAGCGTCGTAGTGGAAAGTGTGCTGTTCTCAGCCTCAGAGTCTTCATCTTCATTTCCATTAGAATCTTCATTGTTTTCTTCTTCATTTGAAGCCTCCTGGTGAAAACAGCCATAGCAAAAGAACTATTTTAGCTGGAAGGTAGCTCAAGATTTACTGGAGATGTGAATAACTATTTGGAGAAACTGTGTATCCCTCAACTGGCTTTTCACCCAAAATTGACAGTTCTAGTTCCCTGTATACCACTTCACTTCTGCTTTCTTTCTTTCTTTCTTTTTTTTTTTTTTTTTTTTTTTTTTTTTTTTTTGAGAGGTTTTTGCTATAGGGCGTGTGTGCTCGCCAGACAGACAGAGAGAGACATAGAGACAGAAAGCGAGAAATCACCCCCCGCAGGGGGGATGGTCACGCCGCAATCCCTTCTCCTCCATTCTCCTCTTGGGATCTTGGGCACGCACGCACATGCACCCGGCGTGAGTTGAAGCCACAGGGTCCTGGACACGAACTGCGGTCGACTACGTGGGAGTCCAGCAACATAGCCATTACGCTAACTGCTGGTTCCCATGCTTTCTAAGAACTCAACTCAAACTTACCAAATTTTATTGATATTTCTCATTCCATAGTGTGTTTTAGATATTTCTACTTTCTATTTTAGCAATTCAAAAATACGTGTGTTTTGGGCATTTGACATACAATTTTTTCTGTGCAGAGAGAAAAAACTCAACACTCCAAGAAATTCTTACTGGCATGTTGTTATTAATATTATAATTTTGGAGAGCTTTTTGCTATAGGGCATGTGAGCTTGCCAGAAAGACAGACAGAGACAGAGACAGAAAGCGAGAAATCATCCTCTGGAGGGATGGCCACGCCACAATCCCTTCTCCTCCATTCTCCTCTGGGGATTTTGGGCACGCACCCACATGCGCCTGGTGTGAGTTTAAGCCACCAGGTCTGGTATTCGAACCACCGTCGAC
Source organism: Tupaia tana (assembly GCA_026018925.1). Taxonomy (NCBI): domain Eukaryota; kingdom Metazoa; phylum Chordata; class Mammalia; order Scandentia; family Tupaiidae; genus Tupaia; species Tupaia tana. The sequence continues at coordinate 18,296,424 of JAKSZU010000017.1, forward strand.
CTCACAGGAGTCCAGCGACATAGCCATTATGCCAACTGCTGGTCCCCTCACTGGTATGTTATTGCATGATGTTTAAAAAATTTATGCTCTTCAAATGACTGCTTATTATAATTTTTAACATTTCACTCTTTTTTTCTTTATTCTATGTTGTTAAGAGTTGTTTGTTAATTGAGCTCCCAATATAATTTATAGCTAATACTAAAAGGCAGGATTTTATAGAGAGAATGTATTTATTTGAAATGACTACTGAATTCATTTAAGTACTTTTAAGGAAAGAGTGACATTAGGGTCACTGTAAGACTTCAAAACAAATAAACAAAGCCCAGATTTATCCTGCCTTATTATTAAGACACAGTGACTAAAGCAGAATATGTTTGATTTATACCATTTATAAATCCCATCGTTTCAGTGAAGAGACCTGATGCTCCCAGAGTACACCCCAAAGCAGTCGCCAAAATAGTTGGGTCAAATATCCCACAAACATTATGGTGGTTTTTTTTTTTTTTTTTTTTGAATGTTTATGCTTTATTTCAACAGATTAAACCTTTCAGGGGTAGAGGAAGAAATAATTATTAACATCCTTGGCAAGATTCTTAGAGAAGCAGAATACAATAGTTGGGTCACCTTTTCACAGGTGAAAAAGCTGAGGTCCAATGGGATAAATGATGTGTATGTGGTCAGATAGCTGGAAGCTTATAAATGGCAGGGTCATGACTAGAAATTCAGTTGGCAAGGCAATTTTACAGTCATTGTATAGCAAATAGTTGTAGTTAGGAGGATAATCCTTAGTTCTTGTGTAAGATTGCTAGGTGGAACTTCAGGCAAAATGTCAAGGGATTTAGTGGCCTTTCTTTAAGTTAAGAATGTAAATGATGGTATGGAATATTCTACTTTTATAGGTTAAAACAACAACAAAATGACTAGCTAAAGATTTGTTCCCACACTATTTTGTTTCCAAGATAGCTAACATTTATACATGATTCATTTTGGACTGTCATTGTCTGTGCATAAATAGCCTCTAAGAATACCTGATTCCCAAACTAGTGGATAGCTATAATTGACTGTCCAGGAAAGTGCATCCTAATTGGTATGTTTCCTTAGGCAAGAGTGTTAGTTATAAATACGTTAGCACAATTTCCAAGAATGTAGATGAATTTTAGCTATGAGCTGCATGAATTTTACACCTATAGGAGGATATCTATACATCTCGAGTTTATATTTCTGTAAGAACATGAATTTTGTTACAGTATTAGACACAAAGAATATGGAATTCCTATTAAATAGATCAACTCTGGATTACAAAAGGTGTATCAGTCCTAATGTGGAAGGCTGCATATTAGATCTTGCACATGAACAACTGTTTGTCCATCTTGTTCCCTTACCCTAACACGGCTGTCTGCTTCTGTAAACCTGCTTGCTCTTCCCATGAGAAAATAGCTCGTGCTAGCCATATAGAAAACCATATCCGGATGACATCCTGTACCTGCTACTGTCTTTGCTAACTAGCCCGAAACCCTTTTGTTTAGCAATGTAATTGCTTACAATGGAAACCCCACTCCCCTCAGAAATAATTAACCTGCTTGATTCAGCTTCTGTAACTGCTTGCATAGAAACCCCTGGTAACTGACCCCCTATAAAAAGACTACTCAAACTTCGGTCAGGGCTACAGTTCTGACTCTCAGTCCTCCCCCCGCCCCCCCAGCCTCAGACTGTAGTTGCTGGCCAGCTAATAAAGACTCCCTTTAAACTTAATCTGGCTTTTGTGGTTGTTCATTCAGTGACACTCTACACTAAAAAGACTATAGAGAATATAAATTAGCTTGTACATACCACCCACTTATTAAATTGAATTTTAAAATTTCATTCCTTGGAGCCAGCAGGTGGTATAGTGGTTAGGGCACTGGACTCCCACATGGCTAACCCTGGTTTGAGTCCCAGACCTGGAGGCTTGGAAAATAATCACACTGGTTGCAGAGTATGTGTGCAAAAATCTCAAGAGGAGACTGGAGGAGAAGGGATTATGGCGTGGCCATCCTGGGTGGCGAGTGATTTCTCAATTTCCCCTTCTCTTTATTTCTCTGGCAAGTGCACATGCCCCATAGTAAAAACTTTAAAAACTTTTTTTTCATTTCTTAAAATAAATATTTCCCTGAGTTCAAGATTGTTATTTATTTGTCTTCTACCATCATGTTCTCTCTACCTAAATACAAATAATACTTTCTGTTGCTTCCAATCATATTTTTTACTTTCTTCACTTAAAATAGAAACACTTCTGTTTTTATGCAGCAATGAAAGGTAACTTTATCCACAAACTGCAGCAGTATTTTAAACAGGTCATTTTAGTTTATTCTGATTTAAATAAAGTCTCACTCATTCAAAATAAAAGACTGTGAGCAGTTGGTCAGGTAGTAATGGCGATTTGCTAAGTCCAGACTGTAGTAGACTAATTTTTTATTTGTTATTTGTGCTGTCTAGTTTGTTATGAAAAGACTGCAGAATTCCTTACCTCTTCTTCCTCCTCCTCTTCAGAACTATCACCATCTCCATTTTCTTCTGATGAGTCACTGCTCTAAAAAACATGCATAGGAGGGTGTGTATGTATTCGTTTGCATACATGTGTTCAGCAGCAATTCAAATTCCCTGCTGATTGGACTAATGGAAAACACACACACACACACATTTGCTCAAATAAATCAATATCACCATCTTGATTGACTTATTTACTTAGAGCAGATCTCATGCTAATGTGAGAAATATATCAGAAATAAAGCATATGGAAAATAAAATTAGAAACAGACATTTTTCTGATGATCAGTGTATCAATCAGGATACCTCATTTTCAACCCCCAAAGCATTTACAATATATTGAAACATTCTGTATGTGAAAACGGGACCAACAAACATAGAATTGTCTAACTCGAAGAATGAGAGCATTATCGGGTTCAGTTTTACATTTTATAAAGAAGGAATCAGAAACCTAAAAGTGTTATGATCTCTCCAGCCAGTTCAAGGCAGATCTTGGCTAAGACATAGATCATATTGGTTTGTTTTCTTGGTAGAAATAAAATAAATGATGATACAGTTTAGTATAAAATATAAGTTGTTACTGAATGATTCTCTTAAATAATGAACCTTTCTGGTATATTTAAATTAGAATTGGAGTTAAAAGAATTACATTTGCATATACTTTTTAGTATCTTTCAGTCTAATGAAAGCTAATCTCCAATAACGTTAATTTATACATATAAATAAAAGATATTAAAGAAAAATTGATTCACATAGGAGATGTATAGATTGCCATTTCTCTAAAGAGCTCAATATTGAATGGGAATAAATTATACCAAAATTATATGTTTAAAAATATAAGTTAAAGAGCTTTGCTACTTTTGGAAAGGAAATGTAAATCTAAACATCTGTCAGCAGACTCTTCAAGATAATAGAGATTTTTCATCTTTCTCCCAGTGATGACCAAATTGGATTTTTCTACTTTTCTGCAACACCTCTAATGGTACCACGTGTACAAATGGCTACCCAACAAAAGATTCTGTCTTTTCCTGCCCTCCATATTTCAGCTTAATTTTGGTGACCTAGTTAAGTATCTTACATTTCAAAAATATATCTGAAGAAGCACCTCAACCTCTGGGTTAGAAATCAGATGAGAGAAAGGCTGGCAGGTAGTGTGGTGGTTAAGGGCTCTGGACTCCCACAAAGCTGACCACGGTTCTAGTCCCAGACCTGGCAGCTTGCTTTCTTACTTTCCCTCTTGCTCTTGTTCTGTCTCTCTCTGGTCAAATTAAAATAAGTAAATAAATAAAGTTTAAAAAAAAATATGTTGACTTCCCTTAAAAAAAGGAAAAAGAAATCAGATGAGAGAAAACACTCATGTCCCCATCCCACCCAGTGCTGTCCTTGTTGGCTTCATTCTTCAGATGGCCACGTCATCCACCCAAGAAAAGGGAATGCCTGTCCCCTTGAGCCAAGAATAACTTTGGGTGCAAAAGAGAATAATTATACCAGCTCTTCTTCACCATGACCTTCATGGTTGTGCCTTCCCTAGTACAGAGGGTGAATAAAACAGAATATTATTTGAACTTTTTCTATTTGTTCAATTAAATATAGTGGACAAGTGTATTTATGCAATTGGAGCTGTTTTTCTAAGTGGGAGTGTTTCAGTTATTTTCTATGCTTCCTCACCTCTAGCTTTCTCCTTAAGTCAGCCTAACTCACTTTTCCATTAATATCTATAGTGAAAATAATTTAAAAGCTGAATGAAATGTCTTAAAGCCTTTCTTCCCTTTTTCTGTTCTACTTATGCCTGGTTGCCAGTTTGTCATTAGGTCCTATCAAATCCCTTGAAATAGAAGACAATTCTGAAAACCTACAATTTTTATATCAGCCCTTGGGAAAGTCTTACTTAAAATAAAATAAAAAATAGTATGAAGTCCTTGATAAGAGGTCACACACTAATCAAATCACAATATTTTTCTCAATTGAAACAGCATAGGATGTTTTGCGTTGTGCTACCATTGCTGTAGCCTAGCAGGTAAAGTTGTGTTAGATTGCTGATAGCTTCTTGATCTATATGATGTATTTCAGGCAAGCCAGCATTTTATTTATTTTTATTTTAAGGCAGGATCTTGCCAGGCTGTGATCCTCCTGCCCCAGGCTTCCAGCTTGGCCTCCCCAGGTCTCCCATGTGGTCGTGGCCTGCAGAGCCCAGTGTCTGCAGCGTGTGGCCCTGCAGCTGAGTCACAAGCTGGCATTTTCTAACCGATTGCATATAAACCTAGACTTGTTTGAGTGAACATATATTTCAAAGTCAATGCAACTTGATGCATTTTTGGGTGACGTCTGGGCACTAAATAATTTAATATACTTAAGAGATCAAACTTTATAAACTAGAACAGGTCATAAATACTAGGTTGAATTTTATTATTTATTTAATTTAAAATTTTGCTGTACGGTGTGTGCTCACCAGAGAGAGAGAGAGAGAAAGAGAGAAAATGAGAAATCACTCCTCAGGGGGGATGGCCATGCCACAATCCCTTCTCCTCTCCAGATTTTGGGCACACATGAATACATACCCAGAATGTTTTTAAAGCCACTGTGTCCGGTGAGATCCATGTTGTCTGCCATGTGGGATCCAGCACCTTAACTACCACTCCATTTGCTGGCCCCTAAATTTTATTTTAAAATACCTATCTTACAGATTCGAGCCAGCTCATGATGTAGTAGTTGGGGAGGCTGGATCCCACATAGACAACTCTGTGGTTCCAGTTCTGGACCCAGTGGTTTGAAAAACACCTTGAATATGGATGGGTGTATCCTTAAATTCTCAAAAGGAAGGAGAAATGAAGAAGAGATTGTAATGTGACCATTCCCCATACTGGGTGCTTTCTCACAACTTCCTTTTCCCCCTGCCAAAATTAAAACAAAAACAAAAATAAATTCTACATTATCTGAGATGAACTGATCTGTACATAATTTGTGAAAAAATTGTTAACTAAGGATCTACTAAAAGATCTCTGAACTTTGGGCCTATTGATAAAGAAAAAGGATTTCTTCTAATATAATTTCAGAATGGAAATTTTAATTGGACCACTCATGAATCTATAAAGATCTAGGTGGAAATGAGTATCTCTGAGCACCTAATATTTCACAAAGGTTGAGGGGCTAGTCAGAACCTTGCATTTGTTATCATTTCCATTTAGTTTGAGAAAGAGAACAAAGCAAGCTTTCAGAATGAGCACTGCTTATTTATGGACTTGAGGTGAACCAAAGAAAGAAAGACAATTCTGAAAACCCGCAACTCTTGTATCATTCATGCTCGCATTTCTGTGGTCACACAAATTCCCAGTAATTATGATGATGCTAGAAATACTTTAAGATGATCATTTCCTATCATTGTATGGGTTGGAGATGGGCTAGCCCAGCGTATGGTAAGATGCGATGCCAAGCCGCTGTGCTGAAACATCATTTTTAACATCCCAACTGCTTTTAGTGTCTCAGGAGTCCTGGGTCAAATGGCACATAATTGGCATCCTGAACCCAAACTGCATGGTAATAAAAATAGTGCCATTCTGGCTTGTTGTCTGTTTAAAATTAACAGTACACCCTCTTGTTTTCAAAGAGCCCCTTCACCAGTAGCTCAACAATGGAAAGTCTTATTTTTAGTTTTAGTTACTTTCCTCTTTGTTTACTGATGGTAGGGATGCTTTGTTTTTGTCACTAGTTTTTAGTGCACTTCATGAATTTCTGTCATTCCTCTGCAGTTCATGAACCACACTCCAATATCACCATTCTCCAATGTAAGACATATTGTTCTAGTAACCTCAACAGGTCAGAGGTTTAGAAAATCTTCAGCAGTTACCATTGGTTACTGAGGTTTTGGGTTTTTGCTTTTGTTTTAAATCATCTCTGCTGTATATGAAGTCATCCCTCCCTCCCACTATTTCATGGAACTCTGAATTGTTTGAAGTAAAATAGCTGTATGACAATATTGGATTAACCATAATATGACAATTAGTGACCTTATTATTGACTTAATTGTCAACCACTGATAAAATTGTTCACTTTTGTAAGTGAGTTGGCTAAAACATATGAACTCAATGTGCCATACAGTGTATACTGGGCCTATATGATTTTACTTGTGTAGCTTTACTTTATAAGAGAATTTAGGAATAAGCTTTATTTTGCTATGATAAAAATAACCTTTATGTAGTAAGAAGTCATGGCTGAATTTCAGTGACAGTTGAATTCAGGTGTTTTGTAGCTAAATTAGATTTCTTTCTAATTTACTGGGTGAGAACAAAAAATTAAGTTTTGTACTTACCTGAACTGGAAATCGTTTTAGAGGAGGATAAAAATAGGCATGCTTGTAAAGATAATATCGTGGCCTGTACTTGAAGACCTGCATAAATAAAAAATGATGTATTCATATTTAATGTTTAATACATCTACAGTAAGTATAGTCAGATCAAGGAAGAATGCTAGAATTAATTACCCCATTTTCTTCAGAATCTTCTAATTTGGCTCTTCGATGCAAATTTTTCATCTGTTTAAAAGAATAATTATTACATATCCTTTCCTTTACATAAAAAGATGAAAATAACTATAGATTTTTAATAAAGAACTTACTGAGAAAGCACAGGCCATTCCCAAAATGCTGAGCAAAATTAAAGCAGTCTTCATTTTGTTGATTGCTTCTGAAATCAATGAGGTGGCAAAGTTAATAAATATTAAAACTAAGAGCATAACTTTTTACTCATACTCAAAGATGAAGTATTTAATTTATTTTAATTTCTAATTATCATTTTGACAAAAAGCAAATCTCTTTTTTTCAAGTTATTTCTTTATTTAAGTAGTACAAGTGACTGATCCACCTGTTTAAATAATCTTGAAATTCACACATGGTTTTAACCTATTCTCTGTAGTTTTTCATTGGAAGACCATCTAATCACTGCAAGGGCTTTGAATATTTAGAATACTTCAAATTGACATTAAGAGGCCTCTTAATATCAGTGACATAGTAGTGTCAGCTAAGTGAATTGAATTGTAGTGTACTTACATGTACCATTTTTTGTTTATAATTAAAAACCAAGCAAAAAAATATAATACATTTATATGATTGCTTTTATGCCACCCACCCTCCAGGTAGTTCCCTGCTTCTGTATAGGTTATAAACTACAAGTTCATTTGTAAAATGGAGAGTAGGAGCCATTTTCCTATGAATATCTTGGAATACTTGCTATTTGTGTGTGTGTATGTGAGAGCGAGAGAGAAAAAAAAGAGTGAGAGAGATAGAAAGGATCATGATACATGAAGTATTATTCTCATAGCATGTGGCACCCCACAACTATACCTAAGGATGATTCTGTGTCTCAGTTTCCCTAGGGATGGCAGGGGCAAATTTCCCCAAATTAGGCTATTGTCCAGCTCCACTTAAGCTTTCTATGTACTGGTGTGGAGGCTGTAATGACCTGGATCCAGGGCTCTTCAGGGCCTGGGTGAAAATCATGACTGGAGATTTCAGTTCTATGAAGCAACTGAAGACATAGCTTTGAACGTGGGAGTAATTTCTGAACGGTCCTGGGGTTTGCAATTATACAAAGATTTTTCCTAAGAAAAGGAGATAGTAAAATCCTACCATATTTTAATTTTATTCTATTTAGTATCATTCTGTTTTAAAATCCTATCATCATAGAGGTGGAACAAACTTAGCTCAAATCCTACTAATGCCCACCCACTTGCAATTTACAGACACGTTTGACAGCACTTTCTCATACCTAGTGACAGCTTGGCTACGTTTTAGAGACGATACATACTGGTGGTGGCGATTTCTCTAAAAACATACTTTGAAAATTAGTAGTTAAAATGGGACCTGCAGTTGGCATAATGCCTATGTCGCTGGACTCCCATGTATAGTTGACCAGGTTCGAGTCCCAGACCTGGTGGCTTAAACTCACACTGAATGCATGTGCTTGTGTGCCCAAGATCCCGAGAGGAGAATGGAGGAGAAAGGATTGTGGCGTGGCCAGCCTCTGGAAGTGATTTCTTGCTTTCTGTCTCTCTGTCTCTCTCTCTCTCTCTTTCTGGCAAGCTCACGCACCATATAGCAAAAACCTCTCCAAAAAAAAATTAGTAGTTAAAATGTAGAACCAGTCCCATAGCCTGGTGGTCATGGAGTCAGATGCACGTGGATGACTGGTTCAAATCCTGAGAAGCACGCTATGTGCACGTGTGTGCATGCCCCAGTTCCTGACAGGACAGGGAAGTGGAGAAGGAGAAGGGATAGCAGTATGACCACGCCCCATCAGGAGGCGCTTTCTTCTCCTCTCTTTCTAGCTCTGTCTCTGGTGAGCACACCCAGCCTCTGGCGGGCAAAAAATACACACACACACACACACACACACACACACACACATCATCCCATATACTGTACTCCACAGGTAGGTTTTCTATTTTCTCAGCATCACCGAAGATTTATTGCATCCTTATTGATTACCTGACACTAAAATAAGATTACTCAGAGTAAGGCTTGAGGTCCAGCAAAGCTGTTCTGGGTTCTAAATGACACTTAGTTGGTAGAGTGCGTCTTTTGATTCTGGTGCTTCTACACTGTATATGATCTTCTCCATCTTGGTGAATGTTCCTGATGGCCACATGGGAATAAAGAGGCTTTGCTCCTTTTATTTTTGAGAGGTTTTTGGTATAGGGCACGTGCGCTTGCCAGACAGACAGGGAGAGATAGAGAGACAGAAAGCGAGAAATTACCCCCCGGGGGGATGGCCACGCCACAATCCCTTCTCCTCCATTCTCCTCTCAGGATCTTGGGTACACCTGCACGCCCGCCTGGTATAAGTTTAAGCCACTGGGTCCGGGACGCGAACCGCGGTCGACTACATGGGAGTCCAGCAACATAGCCATTACACTAACTGCTGGTCCTAAGAGGCTTTGCTCTTGAAGGAGCTCATCTGTTTAAGAACTTTCATTGCTATTAGGGTGCTCTGAGTCATGCTTTGAACGTTGTCAATCATGCTTTAGCCCCTCAGCAAACAGAAAGATTATTGCTTTGCAGACATAGGGAAAGAGTTGGGGTATTTATAGTATTTTAAAGAGCTAAAAACTTAAATATGTAGAAATGTAGAAATAGTTTAGATCATGTACATTTCTCATAACAAGCCCTAAAAATAACCAGATCACACAGCATGGATAAAAACAAAGAGACAAAAAGCCAGATGATAGGTAGCAATTGGCTTTCCACATAAACCCTATTTTATTTAGTTAATGATTCATCTAAAAGCAGAGACCTCTGTAGTGACCGTTACTGACCCAGGCAACAATTCAAACAGTCTTAAAGGATAATTCTGAGATTTTAATCACAAATTTTTAACGGGAAGTGTATGATAAACTACCAAAATTGTTTCTTTCCCTAGTGCTGTATATTTTTTGTACTGATATTAGAGACATAGAATTATGACTACTTCAAACTAATAAATAACACTGAAAAGATTATGTATAATTGAAATGCAGACTAGGTATAATTTTTGAAGAAATCTACATATCTGTAGGCAGATTTGCAAATGCAATGTTGGTTTGTCAGAAAAGTCATGACATTTTATCAAAACATATGTTTTTCTATACAGAAATGCATCATGACTTTTCTGATGACCCAATAGCATTTTAGTCCTGTTATCTTGATGCCTGAGAAGGAAACAATGTACAGAGAGAAAGTAAGAAGCATCATTTTCTAGTTCCCATGCATAATATTAAAAATCTTATTTACATGCTTAGGTTGACAGGTTTGGGGAAGAATCTGAAATCCAAGGGACAAATTGAATGATAAGCAAGTGCTAAATCACATAACCATCCCACACATGCAATAATATAAATATTTAAATAAGGAATTCAGAGTCACGTCCAGAGATGTAAACCTAGAGGGTGTGATTTTAAGCTTCTGAGGTTGTCATAGAAAATCTTACCCCTTGGCAGTCCTGGAGTGAGGAGGCAGGCTCGCCAGAGTGAGCGGCACAGATTGGCTGTGTTTGCTCTCTCACTTCTCATTCACTCGCTCTTGCTGGCTATAAACGCCTCTGTGTCTCCCAACAGCCAATCAGCCTCACGGTCAAGGTGATGTCAGAACACAGATTCTCACCAGAAAACCCCCAAACTTCAACACTTTCTCAAGACACAGGCTCAGTTGAGTAAACATGAAACGTGGTTGTAGTGCCAAGAGGTTTGCATTGTGGAATTTAATTGAAGGTTTAGAGGAAGATGAATAGTTTGAGTTCCGAATATATATAATAATACACTGGATTTGAATTAAAATAAATAGCAAAAGATTTGACCATTGAAAAATTTCAAAATGACATAAGTTTTCACTGTGTTGTAAAAAAGGGAAAACTTACTGTCCCCCAGATGTAGTTCTACCTTAGATGAGTTAAAAAGTAAAAGAGACAAACAAAAAGAAAAGGAGATAATGAACAATGAAAATTTTAGTATCAATTAGTTTATATTTCCTCCAGAAATATGCTCCAGTAAATGACTCAAAAATTAAAATTGAAATAACACTCAGACTTCGTAAAATGCATTTACTAAAACACGATGCTAAGTGTAAAAGTGAAGATTTTTGAGGATCTTGCTACTGGTCTTGCTACTCTTTTGTTTTATTTCATAAAAGAGTTCATCTTCTGTTTTATGAAATAAACCTCTTTAGATTTCCTCTCTGTGAAGTCCCTTTTCATTTCATAAGTCAGGACACCTCTTATTATTTTTTTCAGATTCTATATATCTCTTTTTCTCTCTTTTTATTTATTTACTTTTAAAAATTTAGTTCTAGGGCTCATCCACTGGCTGGAGAGACAGAAAGAGAGGAAGGGGAAGTAAGAAATCTCCCCCCCTGGGGGGATGGCCATGCCATAATCCCTTATCCTCCATTCTCTCTCAGGATCTTGGGTACACATGCACACGTGCCTGGCGTGTTTTTCAAGTCACTGTGTCAGAGGCTCAAACCACCCAGTTAACCATGTGAAATTCAGCCACCTTCACCACCATGTCACTGGCTTGCCCAATAAACCTCTTTTCTATTCATTTTCATTTTTAATTTTTTCCCCCGAGTATAAAAAAATGAGTAGAACTCACGGGAATGACCTATTGTAATTGAAATGATTCATGCAAACCAAATCCACAAGATACAGATTAATAAACGAAAGCACACATTTTTAGATGTGCAAAGTATTGTGTATCTTCCTTGTCCAGTGATTTTACATTTTATTCTTCTTCCAGTTGCGTGGCCTACTTGAGAACCCAAAAGTTATGTTCTTTAAAACAGTTTTGGGATGTTTCTTTCTTTTTTCTTCTTTACTTTTTTTTTTTTTCTTTCTTGTTTTTTTTTTTTTTGTTTTTTTTTTGTTTTTTTTTTTTTTTTTTTCACATGAGTGAGTGAGAGAGAGAGTCCCCAATAGCATCTGGAGGACATGATCCGTCCACAGACTTCAACTAGCCCGGATTCATGGGTGAGCATGTGTCTCGTACTCAGGGAGGCCTCTGGACTTGAACTGGGAAGCTTCCCACATGTGATTACCTTGCGCAGTATCACACTTTACTGTCGCACCACCAATTGGCCCTTTTTTCCTTCTTCTTTTTAAATACTAGAAGGCACACGTGCTCTCTAGAGACAGACAGGGGTGGGGGAGGGAGAAAGCAACCCCCAGTGGGGTGTGGCCATGTTACAATTCCTCTTCCTTCATTTCTCCATCCTGTCAGGACCTGGGGCATGCATACACATATGCCCAGCCTGTTTTTCCAAGCTGTTGGGTCAGGATTCAAACCACAGTTGGCATGTGGGATCCAGCTCCCTTAAGCGCCAGGCTATGGGCTGGCTTTTTTATTTTTTTAATTATTATTTTTTAACAGGGTTTTGCCATCATGAATCTTCTAGTTAAGACTCTAGGTACATTTCACTACGCTAAGCTCCTTTCAAGTCAGGGTCTCACTGTGTCGCCCAGTCCAGCCTCCAGCTCTCGATCCTCCTGCTTCAGCCTCTCTGAGCTACCGTAGGGCATGCCACTAAGCCTGGCCTTTCTGTCTGACCAAAAATCAAACCTGGGACTCCTATGTGGCTGTAGTGTCACATAGAAGCACAGTGTCCTAACAGTGCGCATCCCCATGGCTGGGCTATGTAAGTGTCATTTTTAGGTTGTGTGCCAGTCACCCCATTAGATGTGACTTGTTTAGATCGTTGGATAAGTTACCTTTTATTTCAGAAAAGTTTCTTGGAAAATATACACTCATAAAAAGAGAAGTTGGAGAGGCCCTTTCAATTTCATTCAACTCCATAAATTTAGTTCCATTTACCAAACCTTGAATTCCAGAGCTTTCCCCAAGCCAGACTGTGTCATAAGATGTGGAGAGCCAAACAAGAAAAATTGGACCCCAATCTTTAAAGGTGTCACAGTTTGGGGCTAGCAGGTGATGTAGTGATTAAGGTGCTGGACTCCATGTGGTTGACCACAGTTTGAATCCCGGACCTGGCAGCTTGACACTCAGCCAGGCATGTGTGCGTGCATGCCCAAGAAGAATGAAGGAAAAGGGACTTCAGCGTGGCCACCTTCCCTGAAGAGTGATTTCTCACTTTGTCTCTCTGTTTGTCTCTGTCTCTCTGGCAAGCATATGCACCTTATGGCAAAAATATCTCAGAAAAATGTAAAAAGTCACAGTCATATAGGAAGACAGACATATAGCCATTCAGCAACCAAAATACTCACAAAGCCCAGAAGTACTAGGCAAATAGGGAGGTGCTATTCTAACTGACAAAAGAGCAGTGGATCTGGGTCCTCATACAAGACTGGGAATTTGCTCAGTTATCAAGAGGAAGGGGTTGTCAAGAGGAATAGGGAAGCACTTGTAGAATGAGTTCAAAGAATATGAAAATGTGTGGCACTACACACCGCCTCATGTTCACTGAGTGCCCACATGCTAGTTCTTCCCTTGTGCAATTACCCATTCCTCACGTACACAGAAAACAGTTCCATGAGATTATTCCCATTACACAGGTGAGTTAAGTGAGTCACAGTGATGGATTGCACAGCCAGCAAATGGAGGACTCCAGGGTTCAAAGTAGAAGCTGTCTAATTCCAGAGCCCACCCTTGAAATCATTACATACCGTTGCTGGCCCATTCAGAAAACATCCACAATACAATATAGTGGAATTTCATGAATGGAAGTCATGACAGATGAGGGTGGTCAGATAGGCAAAGCCTATGATGGGGGACCCGTAGGTCACACTAAGGAGTATGGGCTTTATCTAGGACATTGGGAATACCAAAGAGTTAAAGCAGAGAAAGAACATCAGATTTCAGCTTGGAAAAATCTTTCATTGAAGGTAGGGGTATTTGAGAAAGGCAAGGTTATTATGGAGGAGGGAAGCTTAAAGAAGCTGTTGTAGTGTTCAGGAAAGTGATAGTAAAGGGCTGAACTAAAGCAGTGGTCGCGGGATGGAGAGGAAGAAATGAATGAGAATGACGTTGAGTAGATAAGATCATAGGACTCAGTAGAAGTAAGTGAGGTGGAGAAGCCAAGGATGACTCCTGGAGTTCTGTCTGGCTTGGGTAATTTTGTGAGTGGTGAGTCTATATCTTCTGCAGGCCTGATAGAGCGCCTGCTATGTCACAGTCACTTAGCAAGCATTTGTTGACAGTCATGTGATGTAATGAAATGGGTAGAGAATGATAATCAAAAAATTGGGATTTTATTTATTTATTTATTTTAAGATTTTTGTAATAGGGCATGTACGCTCACCAGAGAGGAGTAGAGAGGGACAGAGAGAGGAAAAGTGAGAAATCACTCCCCAGGGGGATGGCCACTCTGTAACCCCTTCTCCTCTATTCTTCTCTTGAAATTTAGGGCATGCACACATACACACCTGGCATGATTTTCAAGTCACCAGTTCCAAAACTCAAACCACTGTTGGCCATTTGGGAGTCCAGCCCCTTTATCACCATACCACCTGTTGGCTTTTGGGGTTTTATTCTTTACTCTCCTAGTAACTTAACTCTTTCGCTTAACTATTATGAAGCTTTAATTTAGCCCATCTTAAAAAAAATAAGGGTGGTTTTAAGCTGAGATAGTAGTGCAGCAGTAAAATGTGGTGCTCTGTGAGGTAGTCCTACATCATACAGTTCTTGGTTCAAGTCCAGAGACCACCCTGAGCATGCCAGGTACAAACTTGCCCATGATCCAGGGCTAGCTGAAGGCTGGGGATGGATCACGAAGTCAGGACACTGTTGGGGGTGCTCTCTCTTTCTCTCTTACTCATAAACTAGATAAACTTAAATGAAATAATGAACTTTCACCAAAAACAGACTAATCATTTTGTGTCTTAATCATCTGTGGAGAATTTTGTTCAAATAATTGAACTTGAATCTCATCAGGCCTCTGTATCTACCAGATTAGGAGAAATATACGGATAGAAGAGCATGTAAAATAACACAACTGGGATGCATTCAGCAAAATCCAAAATGTGGGAAACTTTACCAGACACATTCCCTGGTTTGTTCAATAAAACAGAAAGAAAAAAAGAAGATGGGGAAGCTATGGGTTAAAAAAGACTTTGGGGCTATTCTAGTAATATTCTAATTCTGGGAACCTTGAGTATTTCTCCCTTCCTATCAATTCTATGACCTCAGGGTTTGAAATCAACATTGAGATGAAATCCTTGTGTGGCTCTTGCCAGTTTTTATTTTTTATTTTTCTAATATTTAAAAACTTTATTTATTGTAATATGAAAGCTTAACATGCAGTCTACCCTCTTAAATTTTAAGTATACAATACAGTACTGCCAACAATAGGCACAATGTTGTTCAGCCAATATCTAGATGTCTTCATCTTACATCATCGAAATCTTATGCCCATTGATTAGCAATTTCTCATTTCCCACTCCCTACAGCCCTTGCCAGCCACCATTCCACTCTTTGATTCTGAATTTCCTAATTTAAAATATCACATGTGAGTAGATTAATGCAGTATTTCTTCTTCTGTGACTGGCTTATTTGACTTAGCATAATGTCCTCAATGATCATCTGTGTTGTCACATATTACAGAATTTCTATCTTTTAAAAGACTAAGTAATATTTCATTGTATGTACATAGTACAGTTTCTTTATCCATAAATGAACATTTAGAATATTTCCACATCTTGGTTATAGTGATAGTGTAAAATGAACAGAAAAGTGCTAATATTTCAAGATCCTGATTTCAATCTTTTGATGGATACCCAGAAATGTGATTGCTGGATACTCATAGTTCTATTCTTAATTTTTAAAGAAACCTTCATATGATTTTTCCATAGTGGCTGCACTATTCTGCATTTCCACCATCAGTATACAAGAGTTACAATTTCTCCACATCCTTGTTCACATTTATACTTAGTTTTAGTATATTTTTATAATAACCACCCTAACAGCTGTGAAGTTATAGCTCATGGTCATTTTGGTTGCATTTTCCTGATAATAAGTAACACTGAGCATCCTACCTGTTGTTCATTTGTTTTTGTTTTTGGGGAAATGTCCACTCAAGTCTTTTGACTTTTTAAATTGGGTTATTACGGTTTTTTTTTCATTATTATAATTTATAGCAGTGTGTTCACTAGAGCAAGACAAAAAGAAAGACAGGGAAAGTGGAAAATCAGTCCCTCATGGAAGATGGCCATGTATTCCCTTCTTCACTCTCTTTGCAGGATTCTGGGAACACATGCGTACACACCTGGCGTGTTTTTCAAGCCTCCAGGTTCAGGACTGGACTGAGCATATGGTCATGCATGATGCAGTATCCCAACTAGCATGCCACCTGCTGGCCCAGTTTTTAGATTTCTGCTGTTGTTGATGATGATGCTGAATTTTTATATATTTTGAAAAGTAACCCTTTATCAGATATATGGCTTGCAAATATTTTCCCCCCATTCCATAGGTTGTCTTCTTGTTAGCCTTTAACTTTAGCTGAGATTCTCTTGGTATAAGCATATCTAGTCTCTACCTTCTTTTCCAATCTCGTTTATTCATCCTTACATGCTGGAGTACATTTGAAAAAACTTTAAGTAAATCTTATGAGTAGCCAAAGTAAAAAATATAGATAAAACTTTTAAAATATATTTCAACATATAGTCTTTTTTTTGCAGCTTATTTGAAACCTGAATAATCTAGATATTCTCAGAATAAATGCAAAAATTTCTTCCCTTTCTTCAGAAACAGCAAACATCTCAGCTTTGTCAATATTCTTTTTATTATTAAACCTTCTACTATTACTTTTATATCCTTCACATCCAACTCTTTTTCTCTAAACCCAAAAGGTAATGTCTAATTGGAAAACCAACCCTCACTTCTACAGTATTCTGCTGAGCTATGTTGCCATCAGCCTAATTTTAGTGCTTCCTCACCAGTCTCTTTGTTAGGCAATCTAAGAAGGTTTCATACCCTTTAGCTTTCTGATTTCCAGAATACATTCTGTCTTCCATCCAGGCTTATCTGTTCAGCCTTTGCCTCATCTTTCCTAGTTTTTAAGTGTCCAGATCTAGGATGTTATATAAAAGTCAAAACCTATTGCTTTTGATCTTTTGTAAGCCTGAGTGATGGGAATATAAGAAGTAGGTCTTATCCTCAGCATTTATAATTCAAAGCTCTACCCTCTCTCTCTCTCTCCTCCTTCATCTCTCCTGTTTGTGTGAAGGTCAGGTAATGCTTTCCCTAACCTCCCAGCAAAACTCATATATTTTATAAGCCAAAAATAACAAATACCAAACTTTTATCTTATTTAAGGCCATCGTGTTCTCTTACTGTAATATTGTGCCTTTGTGTGGTAGTGGTGGTGGTGGATATATGTATCCATGGCATCTGGTTTTTATTGTGATCTTCTGGAGGACAAGGACTGCATCTATTTAAATTGATTTATGTGGAGTCAGAGAAACCGCATCTGGTTATTTACATGAGACTATGAGTTCTCACGGAATTTGACATCGGGTGAACATTAGTGAGGGGCATCAATCAATTCCTTACTCTTTCTTAAAGAGAGACAAAAGCTGACTCATAATGATATTTGCAGACAGTAGATCAAAGGGCTGAGTACTTCAGATTGTTCCATTTGAGTGCATTCCTGTCTCTAAGGGAAAGCTCCTGAATTTGTCTGTACACTTACAAATATTCTTTGTTCAAGATTTGGGATGAGTGAATGAGGGTTAGATCTTGTTTGATCTATCTATAGATATATGGATATAGATATAGATGATATAGATGTAGATAACTTCTCTCCCTACTGTTTCATCAATTTCTCTCTGTTAGCTCTCTTGCACTGGCATTTAAATTTTAAGTCTTTTCCACAAAACAAAGGAACAAAACCCTTTTCTCACACATACATGTTCCCACTTCATGTATTTTCTCTTCCTCTTTACAGTCAAGTTTATTGAAAGTTGTCAACATTTATCACTCAGTTTCTTCACCATCTATGCACTTCTCAACCTACGGCAATATGGTCTTTGCCTCCACAACTCTGTGAAAGCTGATCTTATAAAGGATATTAATGACTTTTTTCTTGTTAACTGGAATAGGCACTTTTCAGTTACTTTCTTACATGGTCTCTATAGGAGTTGACACCAGTGTTTTCTCTGCTTTTGAAAGCCCTACCTTTCTTCCACAGCCACGTTATTATGCACTCTTGGGTTTTCTGTTACTCTCTGCCTGCTATTTCTCAGCTGTTTTTAATATACTGCTTTCTCTACCTCTCCTTAGGATGCTTACATTTTCAGTTTTCGTTCCTTGTCCAACTTCTTTTGTCATTCTGCAGTCTCTCTGGGTGGCCCCATTCATTCCCATGGCTTTGATTACACATCTGTTATTAAGAACTGAGAAATCCATTTTTCTCCTTTGCTTCAAGATTATATATTAAGCATTGTATCTTGATACATTCAAGTTGTTATAGAATATTCCAAATCTAGGATAGGTGACAAATAGCAAATTTATTAGCATATTTACAACACGCGTCAACACTCTGGAAAACACTACAAATTCCTTCCCCACTCTATGCAAGCCACAGTTGAGGAAAAAGACAAAAAAAAAAAAAAAAAAAAAAAAAAAAACAGCAACAACAACAAAAAAAAAAAACAAAAAAAACACTTCTTAGGGACCAGCAGTTAGCGTAATGGCTGTGTCGCTGGACGCCCACGTAGTCGACCGCGGTTCAATCCTGGACCCGGCGGCTTAAGCTCACACCGGGCACGTGTGCATGCGTGCCCAAGTTCCCGAGAGGAGAATGGAGGAGAAGGGATTGCGGCGCGGCCATTCTCCCTGGGGTGGGGTGGGGTGATTTCTTGCTTTCTATCTCTCTGTCTCTCTCTTTCTGGCGAGCGCACGCACCCTATAGCGAAAGAACCTCTCCAAAGAAAAGAAAAAACAAAAACCAAAAACCAAAAAAAAAAAAACCACCTCTTTCTGCATATAGGTAAATTGAAAAATAATTTTGATCTTGCTTTTTATGCAATAATTTTATTTGACCCTCTGTACTCTTAGCTAGAAATAAATTTTACTTACCATAGAGAACGTTTGATGGTATTAGGTTACTCAGTTACTTTGTGAGTAATCTGAATGTTTCATGAACGTTCATTTTGTAATGTTAAAATGCCTAATGTTCTTATCAGGCCAGTACATTATTTTGGTGAAGGACTGAGAAATCTGTTCTCAGAAATCATCATTTCAAAGAGTCCACAATTGACAAATATAGTCTTTTAGTTACCAGCTGGGTTATATTTTTGGCATTCCTTAGGGTTTCCCACTGCCTCGGACCTTCTGCCATGATCCACGATAATAACAGGTTGCAATTCCACAGAAAACAAATCACTACCCGCCTTCAGTTATGGTCTTGTTGTAATTTTGTGTGATACGGCTTATTTTATTGCATTAACTATGAAGGGTACAACACTAATTGAACATCTGAGAACAGCTGGTCACTTAATGGATATGTATTGGAATTACATTAGTATTTTCTGCTTGAATGTGTCCGATGTGGATTCTTAGGGATACCTCAGGCCCAAAGCTTTTCAAGCAAGTGTCTCACTTTTGGAAGACTAATCTTTATATTTATATCTAATTTTCTTGCTGTTGATTTTTCTTTTTCTTACTGGGCTTTTACATAGATTCTCTGTCTTAAAACTTTCTAGTTTTAAGGTTCTTTCTTTTTTCTTTTGATATTTTGTAGTTACTTCATTGCTTTTCTTTATTCCTAAGTAACTCCCTATATTGTGGTTATGACACTGCATATACATAAACAACTTGTTGAAGTATTTTGTGATGAATTGAATGACTGACTTCTTGAGTATCATGTGACCCTTGTTGCTGAGATGAGGTCTCTCTACTTTGCCAGAATTTGAGTTAGGAATGTAAGTGTTGTCCTCCCAATCTTTTTACCATAAAGATTAATACGATAGAAGGGGGTGGTAGGAAGGGGATCAAGGAAAAACAAACAAAACATTTAAGAGACACAAAAATGAAAAGTTATCTGTTAATGGTAATGTATATGGTAATGTCTCTGACTTGACCAATCCATACTGTATTCATGCTGGGAAAACCATGTTATACACTGTAATGATATACAGTGATTGGGGTGCTAGATTCCCACATGGCCAGCCATGGTGCGAGTCCCAGACCTGGTGGCTTGAGGATCATGCCAGGTGTGTGTGCATGAGTGCCCAAAATCCCAAGAGGAGAATGGAGGAGAAGGGAGTGTGGGGTCTCTCTCGTGGGTGCATGAGACCTATGGCAAAAACAAAAAAACAAAAAAAAAAAAACAAAAAAAACCAAAAAGATGTACAGAGATTGAGTGTGAATAATAAACATAAATAATAAAAACTTTAGTCAGGTTCAAAATTTTAAATACCAAAAATGTGCTTCTTAGAGGACTTTTTTTTTCTTTTGAGAGATTTTTGCTACAGGACGTGTACCCTTGCCAGAGAGAGAGAAAAAAACAGAGACAGAGAGCAAGAATCCATTCCCCCAGGGAGGGATGGTCATACTGCAATCCCTTCTCTTCTGTTTCGCTCCTGGAATCTTGGGCATGCACACAACTGGCATGAGTTTGCAGCTACTGGGTCCAGGACTTGAACTGTGTTCAAACATGTGGGAGTCCAGTGACGTAACCACTATGCAATATGCTGGTCCTTCTTGGAGGGATTTTTAAAGTCAGAATGGTTATCTATTCCTTTGTATTCTCAGGTGACAGCCATATTTGGAGACAAAGAATGAGAAGATGTGTCTTTCCCCAATTTTTAAAACTTAAACTTTTTAAAGCAATTTATACTAAAATCAAAGAGGATAAAGTAAAGACGAATTAAATAATAGGCCACGATCAAAAATAAAACGAATGAAGGATAACTGGTAACACAGTGGTAAGTCAACACTGCAATGCTGGACCACACATGGGAAGGTCCAGGGTTCATGTCCTGTGGTGGCCCTGTACATGCTGGGCATGTGCACATATGTCTGTAATCCAGGTTGGCTGAGGCTAGGGGTGAATTATGGTATGGAGACCTTCCTAAGGTCTCTTTCTCTTTCTGAAGAAAGAAATAAACTATTTTTTAACAGAGAGAGATTTTTGATATAGGGTGCATGCCCTCCCCAGAAAGACAGAAAGCGAGAAATCACTCTCCGGGGATGGCCATGCTGCAACCCCTTCTCCTCCATTCTCCTCTCAGGATTTGGGACACTCACACACACATGCCTGGCGTGAGTTTTAAGCCACTGGGTCCAGGACTCAAACCGTGGTGAACTATGTGAGAGTCTAGTGACATAACCATTACGTCATCTGCTGGTCCCTAAATAAGCTTTTTTAAAAAGAAATTAAATAAATCACATTAAGCAACAAATTTTACAAATCTAGAAAGTCAACTTTTGTCACTGTCAGTATGATCACCAACAAAATGTTGAAATGCCTACTTTGACCTGATACCTGGAAAAGTCTCCCTTTTGAAGGAATAATTCTATATTTAAAAAATGTATGTTTCATTTTTAGACAGAAATATCTAAAAACCTAGAAATAGTCATTCTTTGATAGAAATTTGACAATTAATTAAGTTTGGCTATTAACTATAATAGCCGAAATTGGCCAGATTCAATATTCCATACTATAAGAAGAATAAGTACAATTAGGAGATGAACTGAAGAGTCCATTAAAATATCAGATTTTGTGACCTAATCCTACAAAGTTAGAAAACCTTTAAAAACATGAAACTCCTTATTTTTCCTTAAATCTGATGAGCTGGCATCAGGAGATGATGTCCTCCGTTGGTCCTGTGGCTTTATGTCTAGGTTGGGGGGGAGTCAAGGGATTTGCCACAATTTCAGACTGATTCAAAACCAGAGCCAAGCCCTCCTGTAATTATGTTTTCCTGTAATAGCTCAAACGCTTTGCTCTATGGTCAAGTTCATACTTTTTTTTTAAAAGGTAAATGGGTAGGATCTTGCTTCTATTGATGTTTCTGTATCAAACAGTGAGAAGTTGCCACCCACATGAGGCCAGAATTTGTCTTTGTGGTAGAAGGAGTGGGGACCACCATGAGAGACAAAGGTTTTCTATGGAGTTGTATGTTTTAAAATTGGTAGATTCCATGCAAGACTAGAGAGATGGTCACAAAAGAATAGGTTGAGAACAGTCAAAGGTAAAGAACTTCAAGAAAGAGGGAATTTGGTTAACACAATCTGGTCACTATTCTAAAATTGGAGGAAAAATGACAATCTTCTGAAACACATTCTTGTTAAGCAATAGTATTCTGTCATTGCCTCTTCAGTATTCCATTTTTCCTTTTACTTACACTTGATATAACTATTGTATTTAATGTATAACTGGGATTAATATTGGCCCATATGTCCATTGTTCACCTTTTAATAAATTTGAAAGATGTTTTAAACACTCTTGAAGTAATCTACATGTCAATAACAGTAATTTATCCTTTATTTTATTTTCCAGTTTTTTTTTTTTTTAATTTGGTGGTGTGCATATGCACTCACTAGAGAGAGACAGAGAGGAAGAGAGAAGAAAAATGAGAAAGCACTCCCCTTATGGGGTATGGTCATGCTGCCATCCCTTCTCCTACTATCGGGATTTGGTCATGAAGACACATGCACCCAACGTGTTTTTAAAGCTGCCACATCTGGGACTCAATCCACACAGTTGGTTGTGTGGGATCTAGCTGCCTTAACCACCATGCCACTGACTGGCCCACTCTTTATTTTAAAATATCACAAATACTGTGTTTTCATAAGAATCTCGAACATGATGTGTATTGGTCAGGGTTCTCCAGATAAACAGAACCCACAGGATAAATGTCCATATAAAAGAAAGGATTTATTATAGAAATTATTTCACAGGATCACAAGGCAGAGAAGTCCCACAATAGGCTGTCTGCAAACCAGAGAAACAGCTCCAAGACCAAAGCTGGGAAGCTGATGCAGTTCCAGTCTGAGGCCTGAGGGGAGCACTGGGAGGCCACAGAACCGAGCACCCTCAGGTGGCCACTGGGCTCAGAATCCAAAGGCTAAGGAACTTGGAGTCTCTCTGGCCAGAGGGACACAGCGACCAGGAGCTGACAGGAACAAATGCAGCAAAAGGCTGAGTGGAAGAGCAGGCAAATGTGTAGAAGAAGAAAACACAACTTGTGGAAGGAAGGAGTTGGAGAGAGAAAACAGAACCCCATTTCTTCTGTTTGTCTCTATCACACTCTCAGCCAAGTGGATAGTGCCTACTTGTATTGTAGTCGGGTCTTCCTGTCTCAGCTTATTGACTCACGTGCTGATCTTGTCAGGCAACACTTTCAAGGACACACTTAGGAATAACACTTCACCAGCCTTCCAAGGATCCTTCAATTCAGTCAAGGTGACAACCAAAATTGATCAACACAATGTCAAGACTTCCCATTGCATTGTACAAATTTCATCCAATAGCTTTACTCAGACAGTAAAGTAGCAACCTCAAGTTGATAAGGTAGTTTATTACTCACAAGACTATTACTCGCTCTTGGTAGAATAATGAAGGAAATTAAAATTGAAGTAAATTATAAATGATATGTCAGAGCAATATATTTTTAGTGACATTCTTGAGAAAAATCAGCAGAATGGGTAGTGGTATTCTTTGATTAAGGCAGAACAATGAGTTACATTTTCTGGTTAACATTCTCTGTATTTTTGTGATGTGTCCTTTCTTTGTTCCTAATTTTAAGCATAGATCTAATTTTTGTGACCAGTATAAAAATTCTCGGTGGAAGAAAGTATTGAATAAAAATTCCTAAGCCTAAAATCTTCGAAGAGTTATGATAAATAGCATTTATGCTTTTTAATTGCTTCTTATATAGAAATTATGTTAATAAATGTGACTTCTTACTAACATTAAAAGAAATTAGTAAGGGTTTGCATTAACAATATCTAAATTATTAAACTTACATGAAGTTATCATATTAACACATTGATCTGAGACAGAAGCATGTTAACCCAAGAGCAGTAGTGAGAAGGTTCACTCATTTGAACATAGCAGTAAGCCATGAGGCACAGGAATGAAGTCAAACACTGGAAAGTAAACTAGATGCTGTGATGGTTTTATTGATTTTCAGCATTCTTCTTATTGGTAGAGCACAACTTCTGTAGGTAAAATTGAATCAGGAGAGTTGTATGTCCCCATTCGGTATATAACGAATGCCAGCACTCTATGGCAGAAGCTGAAAGCCCGGAAGGTATAAAAGCATGGGGAGCACTGGTGATACTGGAAACAGAGATGGAGGAGGGTGGGAAATGGGGGGAGGGAATTAGGGGGAGAAGAGGGAAGCAAAACATTAAGAGACCTAAGATGGAAAGAAATCTGTTGATTATAAAGTGTATGGTGGTGGTTTTGACTGAACCAATATACAGTGTATTCATGATGGGAACATTCACTTAGTATGCTATAATGATGCAGTGATTGAATGTAAAAATAAATAAATAAATAAATAAATAAACAAACAAACAAGAAGAAAGAAATGAGAAAAAAGGAGAGATTAGTGTGTGTGTGTTTTTTTTTTTTTTTTTTTTTTTTGGTTTGTTTTCTAAATTGCCAGAGGACACATATGCTTGCCAGAAATAGGGAGAGAGACAGAAAGAGAAGAGGGGGAGAAAGTATGCCCCAAAGGGTGTGGTCATGCCACAATCTCTTTTTTTCCATTTCTCCATTCTGTCAGGACTTGTGGCATGCACACGCGTGCACCCAGTGTGTTGTTCAAAACGCCAGAGCCAGGATTTGATTCCAGTTGGCTATGTGGGATCTAGCTCCCTTAACTACCAGGACATGGGAGCCACCCCAAGATTAGTTCTCTTGTAGAATTACATGGTTGTCTTTTTCACAACAGAAATATCTGTTACTGACATTGAACATTGTTCAGAAATTTTATCCTTTCATTCAGGGGTTATTTTCCTCTCCAGTTCATGCAACACCAGCCAACTAGAGATAAACTTCTGTGCCTAAGGTCTGCAAGGCATCCTTTGAAGTAGATCTGTAGCCTCTTAATTTCAGAGTTTTCTTTTTCTTTTTTTCTTTCTCTGTCTTTTTTTTTTTTTTTTTTTTTTTTTTTTTGTAGAAAGTTTTTTGCTAGGGTATGCGCGCTCTCACCGGAGAGCCTGAAACAGAGAGACAGAAATAGAAAAATAACTCCCCAGAGAAGATGGTCATGCCGTAATCCCTTCTCCTCCATTCTCCTCTTGTGATTTTGGGCACACATGCTCTTGTGCCCAGCATGAGTTTTAAGCTGCCAGGTCCAGAACTCGAACTGCGGTTAACTACATGGGAGTCCAGCAACATAAACATTATGCCACCTACTGATCCTAATTTCAGTTTTTTCATACTGTTCAAATTGATATTTCTAGGAATCAGGAGTAATAAATCAGCTGTGATATTGTAGGCAATAAACACTTGAAATTTTTTTTTCAATTCACCTGTCCATCCATTATTTTCAACACCTACTGTGGATGAGGCACTGTGCCAACAGAATGATGGAAGTACGAAGATAATCAACACAAAGACTTTGCCCATAATGTCTTTGTGAAGAGGCACACTAATTTCACTTTACTATCTATCTTCTGAAGTGTCTAAACAATATTTCTTTTACATTATCTCTTTACTTGATATTTTTCTCTTTCTTTCTCAAAGCACAGTTAGCAAACTTACCAAAACTAAATACAAGAAACATTCTAAGAAACTTTTTAAAGATTCCAGTGTGGGTGTTCAGTGTAAATTTAGTTTAGCAAAAGATATTTTTTTCATTGTTTTAGATCTATAAAAAATGTCTTCACCAGTCTTACTACTTGCATTTATGTCATTTTTAAAGAACTGAAAGTCAATTTTCCTGCCTTTTTTTTTAACAAAGTTTCTTATATTATGCTACCATCATGTTCACATTTACATTATTGTTAGAATCATATCAAAATTCTATACACTGAAAATGGAGTTATGTGTTTTAATATGTACAGCAAGGGAAGAACCCATCGTCCCACATGAAGTTTCTGAGCACCCTTAAATACATGATAGGTATTTGAGATTGGTGGTCCCTGTAGCATCCAACCTGTCAGACAATTTTAGATGGAGAACTCTGAGATATTTTATATTTAACTCTGTAGATTAAGAATAAATTATCTTCTTGTCTTCTCTCAAGATTATAATAGGCTTTGGTCAATGGATTTGTGCTGTGTTCATGTAAGGCAAGGTTGATGCAGTAAACTTACGTATCACATGCTAAGGGAATATGCTTAGCATGGTTTCAAAGCTTGTAGGGCTTTCAGCATCATTAGAATATAAGTATGTTTGGCTGTAAGTATAAGAGTCCCTAGTATGACTCTACATGACTTCTGTTTACTTCTATTATGGTTCCCAAAGCAGTCTGTGAAGTGCTCAGAGCTGAGCAGAACACTGCAGGGTGGAGTCCTTGTTAAGCCCTGGTTCCTCTCGGCTCTGGAACCTACTGAGTGACTGCACTCATCCTTGTCCATTCATACTGACTCTACTCAAGGTAGCCTCTTAGTTAAAACTTAAGGATCAGTGCTTTAACTTCATTACAGCTTAAGTTTAAAATTAAACATGTTGCTTTTTGGCCAGAACTGCCATCTTCCAGTAATTAACCAAAATGACGAACACAAAGGGAAAGAGGAGAGGCACCCAATATATGTTCTCTAGGCCTTTTGGAAAACATGGAGTTGTTCCTTTGGCAACATATATGCAAGTCTACAAGAAAGGTGATATTGTAGACATTAAGAGAATGGATACTGCTCAAAAAGGAATGCCCCGCAAATGTTAACAATGCAAAATTGCAAGAGTCTACAGTGTTAAGCATGCTGTTGGCATTGTTGTGAACAAACAAGTTAAGGGCAAGATTCTTACCAAGAGAATTAATATATTTATTGAGCATATTAAGCATTCTAAGAGCAGAGATAGCTTCCTAAAACATGTGAAGGAAAATGACCAGAAAAAGAAAGAATGCAAAGAGAAAGGTACCTGGGTTCAACTAAAGTGCCAGCCTGCTCCACTCAGAGAAGCACACTTTGTGAGAACCAATGGAAAGGAGCCTGAGCTAATGGAACATATTCCCTATGAATTCATGGCATGATGGGTGTTAAAAATAAACTAATCTATGGTCTATACAAAATTAAACATGTCATATGTCCATAAAAAGATGGGTACATGTATGTTTATTGTAGTTTTTTATGATAGAACAAAATTGGAAATAGCCCTATAACTATAAAAGACATTGAATCCATAGTGTAAAAACAACCAAAAATGGAATCTCCAATGCCAGATGGTTTCATGGGAGAATTCTACCAAACATTTACAGAAGAATTATATTAACATCAATTTAATACAACTCCTTCCAGAAAACAGAACAGGATAGAACACTTATCAACTCTTTTTCAGGCCAATATTATCCTTAAATTTTTTTTTAAAAAAAGGAAAAGAAAAAATTGCAAACAAACATCCATCAGAAGTCTATGAATAACCAAATTGTAGTCTGTGTGTAAATTTGACATGTGTGTATGTGTGTAAATTTGACAAAATGCATTGAGATTGTAATTTGAGTACTAATTCATGCCCTAAAGGTAATTCATATTTTAAAAACTTTTTTGTTTGTTTGTTTTAAGTAGGCAGTTTGTGGTTGAACATATATAAGACAAATTAGCTGCAGTAAATTAAACATGCTTTAATGGATAAATATGTTAGTGGATTAATAAATAAACCTACAACTAGTGTTTTTCTAACAGGTGGTAGGATTGGGAGCTTTGCTTCATCCCACCCTATATGCCAGGCAGATGGATCTCTGACTCTCCAACACGTAGGTGACTACATCATGCGGGCCAGAGCGTGCAACTGGCAGATGGGAGGAAAGAGAGAGGAACATGCCATGGAGAATTTCACTGGGGGGTGGACTAGCACTAGAACTGGTGTATATCATTTTTATTCAATGGTTTTGGTGATCAAATGGCAAAGGGTGGCATATAGCAAATATCCAACAAGAGTTAGTCACCTTCTTTCCTTCACGACTACTCCTATAAGAACTCCCATAGTACTTTTTCTCAAGAACTGCCTTATAGATTCCATATATTCTAGTCTCTGAACTGCTACCTATCACCTACCAAATCCTAGGATATGTTTTGGAGAAGCATCATTCGTATTTTTGATATGGTGCAGGATAGTACACCTATAAATTGTTAACTCTTACTTTGCTGAAAAACCAGATTAAGAGAAGCTCCTCAAGTTAACTCTGCCTTCATGGCAACCAAAGCAAAGAAGGAAGTATGAGCAAAGCAAAGAAGTCTGTAGTAGATCCTCTAAAAAGATTATAGTACCCTCACATTAAATTAAACTTTTAAAGGGCCGGCAGGTGGCGTGGTGATAAAGGCGCTGGACTCCCACACGGCCCACTGCGGTTCGAGTCCTGGACCTGGTGGCTTGCATTCTCACTTTCCCTTTCTCTCTCTTTCTCCAGTCAAATTAAAAAATAAATAATAATAATAACATTTAAAAAATGATATAAATAAATAATTCTTAAAAAATTGTAGTTGTAATATAGTTCAACAAATTGATTTTTCCTTGATGTATATCTCAATGTATTTTAAGTAAAATGTGAAATAGTACATTCTTTCAAAAATGATTTTAGTGTCATCACTTGCTTGTGTTGTAAGTATATGCTTAGCACAGCTGTTGGGTAAACCCAGCATTGATTAGCACTTCTACAGGGAGCCCAAAACAACAACATTAGCAATAACAAGAGCAAACATTTTTAAGGGTAGACAAACTCCAGTGTAAACTCATAGACAAATTTATTTTGTAGATTTGTATAAAGTATATTTAAAATGATAAGTTCATATCCTTGCTAGCATTTAATCCGAAAGAGAAGAGATGTTGAATATATCTCAATGTGATGTGCTATGATCAAGTGAAGAATGTTTCAGAACATTCTTCTCTGCTGATGACACATCCCTGACTATCCCAATCCAGAAATAGTATAGAAATAGAAAAACCTCTGAGTCAGTTATGGCCAGGAGAGATTTTACACATACATGATGCCAAAATCTAAACAGTTATAGTTGTTTAAGGTGCTTAGGCATACAGATAGATGATATTAAACTCAAAAATTCTACTTAAATGTTAAGATTTCAGACTCGATAAGAAATGATCTCTTAATCTCTAAATCCATGTCAATTCAGTCTTTTTTTCCCCTGCAATAAAATTTGTTTCCCTAAGATGCTGTAAAATGTTCAGAATTAGTGTTCTCTATTACCAAAATTGATGCAAAGTCACATCTGTTAATGAAATGAGTTTGTGGAAGAGAATGTCTTTCCACACAAATAGGTCCTGACAAGTACTGCTCTCAGTTTATGAGCATGTGATTTTAACTGAGCATACTCATCATTTGGAAGGCATTTATAGAATTCTGTTAGATTCTTTTCTTGATATTTGCCTTTTAGCATGTCATTGCATTGCAGATTAATCACTTTCAATATAAGGTTAGATGGAAGCTCTTCAATTGCATTAGATAAATAAATTTTATGCATTTAATGAAATGTGCAATGTGAAAATTTTCTATATACTTGCATCAGGGTCTGAATACTACTGCAGGAACTTCAGATTGAGTTTGAAAACTAGATCTGCATTCATCTTGTCTTCAAAATATTCCCTTGCTAGTATTCACTGCATTGCCACCTTGAAATCAGGTCGAAAGAGGAGGTAGCAAACTTAGAAACTGTTGGCATAACTACTTTTTAGGAATTAAAAGTCACGTTAGCTTCTCTGAGCCTCAGTTTTCATGTTTGGAAGATGGGAATGTTATCTTTTTTTGAGGTTCTATGAGAAATAAGATTGTGTATATAGAGACTCTATGTAGGATCTGTGTGCAATTGTAGCTCTTCAATATATTTCACTTCTCAGATTTTAAATTACTTAAATGTAACGCTAAACATTACTTTAATAATTTTTGCATACATATACTTCTTTTATTTCAGAGCAGCTCTAACCACTTGTTCATCTGTTAGTTCTCTTTCCTTCTCTCTTTTTTCTTCCTTCTTCCTTCCTTCTTTCCTTCCTTCCTTCTTTCTGCATGACTCCCAAGTAGAGTACAATTTATTACCTGTAGTCCTCATATTATAAGTTAGATCTCTAGATTGTTTATCCTACATATTTGCTTCAGTCCACTTTCATCATACCCTGGGGAAGCACTATACAGTTTTCAGAATCACATGTGTGTGAGTTTAAAGTATCCTTTAAGTATATTTGTATATGTATATTTATATACATATAGATACCTAAATATAGCGTGTTATGTATATGTTTACAATATTTTCTCCTCTACTGTTTTATTATATCTATAAATATGTTGCCCTTTCACTAATTAAACATGTTAGTGAGAAAATTAGGGAGGCAAATGAAAAAATTATCCACCACCATTCCTTCAGGCATATCATTCACAGACTATAGAAATAGAACAAAATGGTTTGTGGGACACTGAAGCCTGAAACCAACCATTAGCCAACCAATGCCTTCCAAATCCAAAGGGTCACTTTTTGGGTGGGGGGAATCACTACAATCTGATGTTTCCAAGCATCTCAAAAGGAACACCCTACGGAGCAATATTTTCTTTGGTGACACCTTGTTAACTCGCAAACCACAAAGTTTTGTGTTTAAAAGTGGTTGAAAATTTTAGCAGAAACCTGTAAATGAATAGTCTAGTGTCTTAAAACCATATATTTAGGCAAATGAAGGTGTGGCCCCATGATGTTTCTCTCTAGATGCCCAAACTTTTAAGAGCAAAGGGGTGGATCACTTTTAGGTATTTCTTCCAAGTGTGTAGAGGCCTCTTTCCTCTTATTTTCTCCCCTCAAATATTATTTTCATAGCTTGGTGAAATAAAGCCACCTTTTATATTTGCCACATTTGAACGTGAAGATGGTGGTGGTTGCTTTAATAACTCGGGAGAGTTCACATGTTTCCACCCTGGAGCTATTCTAAAGAGATGCCACAGTTCCAGAAATAAGCAAAACAAACAAAATGAAATAAACTAATGGGATGTTTTTTAGATTGCTGTATAAGGTTACTGGTAAGACAATGTTTGACTCTGCGAATATATTTCCCCTGTCTTTAAAATGTAAATAATTAGGTATTTCTGTTTGGTGCTATTTTGGTACCCTCAGAATGTCACTGGGAGGTCAGGAAGGGGTACCGAACAAGGACACCTGCAGTGTTGAAGACCACTCCTGCCTGTGCTCTGGCTCCAGGGGCAGCTATTCTGTTGACTTCTTTTCCTGGTTCTCCTTGAAGAAGAAACACTACCAGTATTTCTTCCATTCGCATTTTCCCGTCTCTCATTGTTTATTCTTTCCAAGTGCCAAAGACTCCAGAGCTTCTTGCTATTATCATCTTTCCAAAGACTAATAGAGAATAAGTTATTTATTTATTGAGTTTATAGACTCAAAAGTATTTAGAGAATGTCTACTATGAATACACTCACAGAGTTCTGGGCACCAAGGGTATTAAGAAATGAAAAAATACAATTTTAAATGTGCAATCTAGTAAGAAAAATAGATTTAAAATACTCATTTAAATTACCTCCCCCCGCCTTTTCTTAGGTTTTTGTCACAAATGCATGTGCTTGCTGAAGAGAGAGAAAAAAGGAATGTGAAACCATGGGGTCTGGAACTCAAACCCTGGTCGGCCATATGGGAATCCAGTGCCTTAACCTCCACATCACCTGCTGGCAATACTCCTATATTTTACAAGTTACATTACAATGCAAATGCATGAGTTAGTTGAGAAAATGATGGTCAAGGGCAACCATATTGTGCTGAAGAATGTACCGGGGGATGATCAGTCTGGCAGGTGTGGAAATCAAACCATCAAGAAAAGGTAGGCCATATTTAGGGGAGAATCAGCTGTTTTCAAGGAACAAAAATCCTCTCAAGCTCCTTCAAGAAAAGAGAATTCAACTGGAACAATACAATGAAACTGGAATGCTGGAGGCAGCCTGTCTCCATGTGGTATCTCTGCTCTTGCCTATTTGAGTCTCTTCTCTGTAAACTATTAATAACTTCCCTCACAAGGTTCTTGCTTTCCGTTCTTTCGTTATGTTAGCTAAGATGCTCTTGTTTTTTTGCCAAAATTCCAATGTCGGTGTCTACACTAGACATGTGTAAACAGGCTCATGAGTTTTAATGTCATCAATCTGTACTTTTGTGTTACTTTTTTATTTTTGGAGAGGTTTTCTCTATAGGGCGTGTGCGCTTGCCAGACCGACAGAGACAGAGAGACAGAAAGCAAGAAATCACCCCCCGGGGGGATGACCACGCTGCAATCCCCTCTCCTCCATTCTCCTTTCAGGATCTTGGGCACGCACGCACACGCGCCCGGTGTGAGTTTTAAGCCACCGGTCCAGGACGCGAACTGCGGTCGACTACATGGGAGTCCAGCGACATAGCCATTACGCTAACTGCTGGTCCCTTGTGTTACTTTTTTCCAGAAACCCAGAAGTAGGAATGGAGAATCCAGATAGTGAAATTACATATAGAACTGGCAGGAGGAAGAATAAATGTGGTGAAAGTAAATGGAAGCAGAGGAGTGAAAGTATGGAAAGAAAGGATTTAAACTAATGGAAACTTGAAGGGACAGGAAAAGGTTGGGGAGGACTAGGAAAAAGAGGAAAGTTCAGGGACCCGACTGGAGATGTTATATCAACAAACAGTATTTGATTTTCTATTTGTACTAGATTTCCCCTCACAAAATCTACTTTTTTTCTGCTAAAAGAGTTGCAGTAGTAAACTGATGTGTCACAAGAAATTGCCCAGGAAAATAATCTGTTGGAAACAAGGGATAGGAAGTGGGAGCTGGAGGTATCTTGATGGGAATTGCAGTGTTTGTGTAAAGGAGGATGATGGATTTATGTTATGTTAATTCAGTGGTAGGAAGGAACAACAGCCAGTTGCCTTATAGGGGAGTAGCACGGTAGGTGCTATTCTGAGAGGGAATTGTCATTTTTTTGTCCAGCTATGGGGTTCAGAAGGGTCAACAAATCTTCCTTGAACTCTAGTAAGTAGAAAGAGTTTGCAAATACAGATATGGGCTCTGGTCTGAAACAAGATTGTTGAGTAGTTTATATGTAATAGTTGGAAGATGTCAGTTCTGAGTATAAATTTCTACAGCTTCCATGGGGAATTTATGCCTTAGGGTAGTGGGAACATGGCAATTTTGAGCATGCATTCAGGCACTTTCTCAGACACACATGCCCTTTGAAGTCCATAATTCTTCCCACAGGTCTGCCTGGATGTCTGGTCACCAGTAGTGCCTGAATATACATGTTGAATTAGAAGATCTTGCAGTCCAGAGAGATGCCTCTGGTGCCAGCCTGGGTCATAGGCAGTAGGAGGAAAAGGCTGAATCTCAGGTGAGGAAATCTGTTGATGAGGTCTGTGCCTCTCAACCTGATGATGAGCCAAGAGACTAAGGCTGGGATCTTACTGCAAGGACCCTGTGCTGTGGTTATTAATTTACATTCATCCCCTGAGCTTCGTCACAGCATACAAAATGTGATTTCCCATCCACAATATACTGCATAGTGGTTTAATCATAAATTTTATCGTCGATAATTTTCCATTTCTAGTTTCATATATATATAAATATGTATATATTTTTACCCCTATTTCTCACCCTCTGCCATTTTCCACTCTCCTCCTACACTATTTCAGGTGTCTACAATTGTTTTCCATTTCCTTTTTCCCCCCACATTTTATTGATTCACAAAATTTCTTAAATAATTTAATTACTTTCAATGGCAAGTTAAGCTGGTATATACATATCTGTGAATACATGTCTGACTTTAGGCGTGAAACTCTGAGTAGAATGAATATACTATAAAGTAGCACCTAGCTGATGCTATATAGCTTATTATGATCATTAAATAGGTATTTTAAATATATTTTTTAATTTCAAGGAAAGCAGTTTTAGCTTTAATAAATCAAAGAAATGCTAAGGAACTATGTTTAAAACTTAAAGCCAGGAAACAGGTTGGGATTCAGTTCGAATAGTAGGTACATGAACCTATCGACAGCTCAAGACAAGACAAAAATCCTTAAGACTGGAAAACAAAGCCTAGAAGAAAATCAGCGATGTTTTAGTCAAAAGTCATAAAATGCTTGCAGGATTTCATGGACTAGATTATCAATGCTATTATGAGTCTCTTAGTCTTTTGGGATACTAATTATCTGGATGCTTAGACCTTTGATGGTATCTAGTATCTCTCATATATTATTCTCATTTGGGGGGGACATTTTCTCAGTCTTCGTGGTGAATTTTTCTAGGCCAGCAATTCTATCTTCTACAACTGAGATTCTATTTTCTGTATGATCTAGTCTGCTTTTAATACTTTCAAGGGAGGTTTTGACTTTCTCTATTATAGCCTTCATCTCTAACAGGTATGTTTGATTCTTTTTTATAGTGTGTATTCCCTCTTTTAGATCTTGCAAGAATTTCCTCACCTCCTGGAACTCCTCAGCTCCTTTCTCCTGCCTCTTCTGCAGTTCATTGTCTCTCTTCTCTTCCATCTCTGTTAGCTTTGTCCCTATGAAAATTCTAAATTCTTCATTAGACATTTCCATGAGTTTCATTGTACTGTCTGAGAATGAAAAGGAGTTATTCTGCTCCCTTGGAGGAGAGATATTTTCTTGTTTTCCCATATTTCTTGTGATTCTGAGGTGATTTCTAGTCATCTGATGGATGGTGCATTTCTTCCTAATTCTTGAAGATCAATCTGAGCGTTCAGAGGCGTGCAGGAGGAGGTGATTTCCAATCTGTCTTCTGTTCTGTTTTCACTCTTTGTGCATCAGATTCAGTGAGAATAAAGGAATATTCTGACCCTAATCATATTCAGATGTTTGGATCCTGTTCACTTGGACCTGTCTAGATACTTAGTGCATAGAGGCCACTAGAAATGATTCTGGAGGGGGAGTCTCAGCAGAAAAATCTTCATTTTTGGTCAGAAAAGCAATATTTCACAGCTGAAGTTCAATATCTATCTCAGGATCCACAACTGATTTTTGTAAATGTTGCATAGACATATAGAAAAATGTTTATCTCTACTGGAGGGATACTGGATCCCTCTATGTCTTTACCTAATGTTTTGTTTCTGTAATCATTCTGCTTTAAGAGAAGTACAGTAAAGCCATACTGTTACCACATTTTTCCTGTTTTGTTAATAGTTCAGTTTAACATAGTTTCTTTATCACATGGCATAACCAGATTGATGACATGTATTTTCTTTATAAATTCCATAAATTGTGCCTTTTATCACTACGTAATGCTACCGTTTATATAATTTAATATATTGACATTCTCAGCAGCTACTTAGTAAATAGCTCCTTTTTTTCCCACATAAGTACAACAAGCTGAGAAATAGAAGCTAATGAATGGTAAATGTGGGGCTGCGTTAATAATTTGTAGGACCCGTGCAAAATGAAAATGGGAGCCCCCTTGTTTAATGACGATTGTGAATTTTGAAACAATGACAGCAGAGCACTAAACCAAGTACAAGGGCTTTTTAAAGTACGGATCCCTGTGTGAATGCTTGGGTATAATAAGCCCATGAAGCCAGCCGTGGGTACAGAAGGCTAAATATCAATTTCATTACTAATAAAAATGATCTAGCAGACCACATAAGGGTTAAATGGGCCTCCGAGCCCTGATTCAGACTTACCCTGCTGCTAGCTGACCAATACCACATTTTACCAATCAGTCGTCCAACTCTGATTCAGTGTGGTGTTCAAAAAGTTCACAATTTATGGGAACCAGCAGTTAGTGTAATGGCTATGTCGCTGGACGCCCACGTAGTTGACCGCGGTTAGCGTCCCGGACCCGGTGGCTTAAAACTCACGCCGGGTGCGTGTGCGTGCATGCCCAAGATCCCGAGAGGAGAATGGAGGAGAAGGGATTGCGGCGTGACCATCCCCCCCGGGGGGTTGATTTCTCACTTTCTGTCTCTATGTCTCTCTCTGTCTGTCTGGCGAGCGCACGCACCCTATGGTGAAAACCTCTCCAAAAAAAAAAAGTTCACAATTTATAATCTGGTTGTATATGATACTATGTTAAATGATAACATACCGTAGTTAATTATTTATAATGGAAGAACGTTCTGAATAATGTCATTGAGCCTCCTTTCTCTTTTAATTATTTTTGTTGGTTTTTTTTTTCTGGTATATTTTACTTTCTCTTAACTTTTGCAGAAAGATTCGTTGCTGAGTCATGGTTGCTAGATGTCCCCAGAGATAGTGTCACTTTCTTTCTCCACAGGCCAGGAATAGCACAGCACCGGCCATGTGCACCATCCCACATCACGCTGGGACTAGCCTTCAACCCTGTACTAAAGAGGCCACCTCCCGTGATGAGAAGGAGCTTGTCCTTCATGGCAATTTCATTCTTGGCTTTTCTTCTGAGAAGACACAAGGGAAGGACACAATTAGTGTCAACAATGATGGGGTGTGTTTATTTTTTCATGGCGTGAACACCCAACTTCTGAGACCAGCTCTGAGGTTAGACTTGAGAGACCACCCAATGGTTTCTTTTTGCAGTCTTTGTTGTCCGAGGGGAGTAAAAGCTAAAAATGTTCGGGTCATGGCATGCTGGAAATATGGCATGCTACAAAGCGGATCAAACACTGTCATGTGACACACCGAGCATGCATGGTGCACTCCAATTCCTCACACTGAGCAAATTACCAGTAGCAATGTGCTGTGACATTGAGACTTGAAGATTTCCATCAGCTATTCTAATATCATTAAGAATTGCTTGCTCCAATAAGTCAGGTTTTTTTTAAGCAAAGAATTAAGAATTTTATTGAGCCAGTCCTGTAGCCTGGTGGTTAAGGGAGCTGTTCTGGCTCCAGAAGCTTAAGAAACATGCCAGGCATATGTAAGTGCATGCCCCATATCCTAACAGTATGGAGAAATGGAGGAGAAGAGGTTACAGGGGTGCTTTCTCCCTCCCTCTCTCTTTGTCTCTCTGCCTCTCTGGCAATCACATGCACTCTGTGGTAATTTAAAAAAAAAAGGCAAAAAAGAATTGTGTTTAAGGTTATGGGCTGGCAGGTGGTGTAGTGGTTAAGACACCGGACTCCCACATGACCGACCATAGTTCAAGTCCCAGAACTGGAGTCTTGCTTTCTCACTTTCCCTTCCCCTCTCTCTCTGATCAAATTAATAATAATAATAATAATAATAATAATAATAACAAATAAAAGTAAATAATTCTTAGAAAGAATTGTGCTAAAGGTCTTTAACCAGTGCGTGAGAAGACAATTATGTGTCTTAAAAGCTAGTGAATGCAAAATTAAATTAGGTATGTAATCACTGTATAAGAGTTACACAATTTAATTTTATTTGAAAATTGAGATTAAAATGACTCATATTTAAGGGAATAGGTAACAAAAAAACCCAGAAAACAATATGTTTAGCTGCTTCTTTAGCTTTTTCCTATTTTTATAGGAAAAAAAATACTCAAAGTTATTGGGGGTGCATCATTGTTTTCTTGGTGAGTACGGGTATTTTAAACTTGGGAATGTCTAATGCTAAGAATAGAAATCATAAAGATAGGCTCAGTCACAGTGGCATAAACAAAAGGGCATCCTGCGAGGTAGCTGAGGCTGCATGGAGGGCCAGAATGGAGAGACCTGGGTTTGATTCCTGATCCACCTAAACAGACTGGGCACAGTGTTGTGCCCCTAAGGTCCTAGCTCACTGGGAGGCTGGGCAGGAGGAAAGAACATGGCAAGACCCTGTCATAGATACCCATCTCTGTCTTTCTCTCTTTTATAAGAATAAGAAAAAAATGTAGAAAGAAAGGAAGGGGAAGATAAGAGAAGAAATTGTAAAACAAAATGTGTTTTCTTGTTTTGAATTAAAGCAACAGCCTATTTTGCATTCTACTGACAAAATTTAAGAGACTGTTCTACCAGAGCAACAGGTCAGCCTTGTTATTCTATATAAAGAACTGACTCGGTTGTTGATCAGTTGCATCTTATTCTCATTTTCTATCTCATTGATTTCTATTCTTTATCATTTTCTTCTTTTACTTTCTTTAGATTCAATTTTAGATTCATTTTCCACCTTCTGGAAAGAGATGATTAGAGCACCAAGTTTTCAACCTTTTTTGTTTTCTACCATATGTATTCAAGGCTATAAACTTCTTCTAAATGCAGTTATGTAAGAATCATAAGTTTTGGTTAAGTAGTATTTTTATTGTTTTCCAGTTCACAATTTCTTTTTCTTTTTATTTGACTGATGGATTATTTAGAAGTATAGTGCTTAACTTTTCTAAAATATGATTATTTAGTTTTATTAATTATTATTATTATTATTATTATTCAATTTGACCAGAGAGAGACAGAGAGAGAGAGGGAGAGTGAGAAAGCAAGTCGTCAGGTCTGGGACTTGAACCATGGTCAGCCATGTGGGAGTCCAGCACCTCAACCACCATGCCACCTGCTGGTCCCTTAACTTTTAAATATATGAATGTTTTAAAGTTTTCTTTTTCTTTTTCTTTGCTAATTTCCAGAATATGATCAGAAATCATACTTGAGTTCAACCCTTTGAAATCTGTTGAAAATTGCTTTCTGTCCCACATCTGATAAATGACTTGTGTGCGCTTGCTAAGATTGTCTTTTCTATAGTTATTGGGTGCAATATTTATATCTATATCAATCTGGTCAAGTTTGTTGATCATATTGTTCAAATATTATAAATCCTTATCTTTGGTTCTATTTTTTTTCCCATGGGTTACTGAGAGAACTGTCAAAATCTCCTAAGAATATGAATTCATTAATTTCTTTTTCAAGTTCTATAATTTTAAAATTTATATTTTAGGTTAAGGTACTAATTCATATATACTGACAACTATTACATCTTTTCGATGAGTTGGCCCTATTACTATCAGAAACTATCTCTAGCAGTGGTCTTCAACTTGAAGTCTACTTTGTCATATATTAGTTCTGTTATATCAGCTTTCTTTGGGTTAGGCTGGCAATGCATATATTTTTAAACGTTTTACTTCTTTTTCTTTTGGAGAAGTTTTTGCTTTAGGGCGCGTGCACTTGCCAGACAGAGAGAGACAGAGAGACAGAAAGCGAGAAATCACCCCCCAGAGGGAATGGCCACGCCGCAATCCCTTCTCCTCCATTCTCCTCTCAGGATCTTGAGCACACACACACGTGCGCCCGGCGTGATTTTTAAGCCACCGGGTCCGGCACGTGAACCGCGGCCGACTACGTGGGAGTCCAGCGACATAGCCATTACGCTAACTGCTGGTCCCATAACACATTGTTTTTAAGAGCATCCAAAGCTGACACTCCATTACCTTTGGAAACTGTCATAACGACTTCACACCTCATAACCTCAAGTTGCACATCTTACAGAAGAAAATAAGGCTCAATGTATTCCTTGAACTTGGAGATACATAGCTAAAGACATAAATTACCTTCCATTCTAGCAGTCACAATCTCTTGTGACTGAGAGAAACATTTGATTGCTAAGGTAAGAATCACTTGCAAATAAAAGAGGTGGTTATTATAATAATAACCACCTCTGGACAGTATTTATTTTATTGAAAAAGAAATCATGGTTTAGAGGAAGATTCCAAGCTATAATAAAATTAATTACTATTCTGCAAGTCATCCTAAAGTAGGGTTTTTGATGCAGAGAATTCATTGTCACCATCTAGCTATGCAAACAGCTGCCAGTTTGGCAGTTCTACAGCTGCCCTTTGGCCTGCATGATGGGAAACCGGGGTGGTTCCAAGTACTATTAACCATCTGGTATTTCACAGAACACTGGGAGTCCTCAAGATGTTACTAGGTGATCCGCTATGTAAACATTTGTCACATAATTTATAAATCTGCTAATGACGCTATCCCCTTTGGGAGTTTTACAATGAGTGTCAGCATATTAAAGACCCTGAAAAGTCCTACCTAGATTAAGAGCCAGTTAATTTTGTTTATCCTACTGTTTCCCAAATTTGTCATGACCACACTTGGCTTTTTACATGACAAATATTAAAATTTCAGTGAGAGTGAAAAAGTAAACTGGTTGAGTGTGTAATAAGCACAACCTTAGGAAACTTTGGAATACTGACATTTGATTGTTCATCTTGATAATACAGTTTCTGGGCTGAGATAGAACATCTAAGCATATTAGTAATAAAGCAGGCTAGCAGGGCGGCAGCCATATTGAAGTGAAGAAAGGCCTCTACCGAGAGATTGCTATCTGACTATGCTGAGTCATGGGGAGATCTGTTTGCGAAATGATCTGTTGAGAAACCAGGAATGAGTATTTGAAGGAGTCAGCATAATTACCTAGGGAAAAGTGATTAACTCTGATTGATTGAAACAAGGAATGATTTGCATGTCCTTGTACCTGTAAATACCAAGAACATGTTGCTCCTTTCCAGATAGTTTGATGGTACTTGCTGTTACTCTGTAACTGGTTACAGAAGTAAACTCACTTGTCCAGCCTCTGCATTTCATTTAATTGACTGCTAGAAGAAGCCAGTTGGCCAGTAACAGTAATATAAATGACAATTCAAGGGAAATTTTTTTAGATATTTAGGACAGCCTACTAACTTCAACTATGTTTGTAATAGTCATTCCCTTAAAATTATTAAGCTATTAGGGCCAGCAGGTGGCATGGTGGATAAAGATGCTGGATTTCCACATGGCTGACCACAGTTCAAGTCCTGGACCTGGCAGCTTGCTTTCTCGTTTTCCCTCTCTCTCCCCCTTTCTGTGTCTGTCTCTGATCAAATTAAAAAAATTATAATAACTAATAGAATGAAATAAATAAATAATTCTTAAAAAGAAAAAAAATATTGGGTTATAGGGCCAGCAAGTGGTGTGGTGGTTAAGGCACTGGACTCCCACATGGTCAACTGCGGTTCAAGTCCTGGACCTAGTGGCTTGCCTTCTCACTTTCCCTCTCTCTCTGTCTCTTTCTGGTCAAATTAAAAATTAATTAATTAAATTAAATAAATAATTATTTAAAAAATAAAATTATTGGGCTAATTAAAAAATAATGTTACCAATATATTGATTTAATTCCTAGAGTCTTTTTCTTACTAGTTCTGGTTAGTTAGCGTATGTTCTTCAAAAGATATATATAGGTTAATATCATATACTATCCAACTTAGGTTTCTGAGGGTATCCCACCTAGTGTTATATCAGAGTTCATAGCACTCTCAAACATGTAATGAATTCTCAAAATCTACAAAAATCCTTGCCTATACTGTGGCCTTGAATGTCTTCATCACTTACCTCTCAGAGTTCCACCCCACTACACATTTTCCTGTGATCTTTACACACCACTAAAGACACTGATCCCATTCCATTAGACTTGTGTTAAGTCCATCTTTCCCACTAACTTACAAATTACAAGAGGATAAGAGCTAAGTCACATTTACTTGAGTAACACATAGGATTTTAATGAATTTAGTAATGAAATTAAATTCTATACTTCATTCCATTCCCTTATTAAACTGGCTCCCCCTAGTGGTCCGATTTAATGAGCTCTGGTGGAATGTAGAACACCAAAGTCAAACCCCAACAGACATCCTTCATCTTAAGTGTGGGGCCATTTTGGAGATCTAATTTCTAATAGTTCGTTTAAAGTTGGCAATAAAATATTGAGGAGATTTAACATGTACATCTTTAGAAACAATGGAGTTACATATTCTGCTTTTGCTTGGCATAAACTGGAAGTTCTGAGGAATTGTTGTCCCCTGGGGCAGACCTCAACCAAAAAAGGATTAGCATTTGTAGTTAAGTTTTCCATGTTTAAGTCAGAATTGTTTCCCAGAATTCCTCAGAGGGTTTGGGCCCCAGTTACTTGCTTGATAACATACTCTTTATTTTATATTCCCTTCCCTTTCTTGTCTAAATGGCCTAGGTTCCTACCTCCATTTCTTGGGATCACCTTTCAATAATCTATTTGCTCTCAGGTCCTTTTCTCAAGATCTTCTCCTGGGGGGCTCATCCAGGGGCAGATGTCCTCTCACCCTACAAAACCTTTAAGGAGACCGCTCTGTGTTTTTTTTGTTTGTTTGTTTGTTTCTTTTTTTGGAGAGGTTTTCGCTATAGGGTGCATGCACTCGCCAGAAAGACAGAGAGAGACAGAGAGACAGAAAGCGAGAAATCACCCCCCGGGGGGATGGCCACGCTGCCATCCCTTGGGATCTTGGGCACGCACATGCCCTATAGCAAAAACCTTTCATAATTGCAATAAATGCAGTCAACTGCATGGGAATCCAGCGACATAGCCATTATACTAACTGCTGGTCCTGAGACCACTCTGTGTTTGCCGCAGATTTATGACCTGATAGTTTGGTTATGACTTAGTGATTCAAGTCTTTGCTTTTCTCTCTCTAAATGAAGGACTGTCTCTCCATGATACCAATCTTCCCACCTAAGTATAAAGTCAAGCCAGGTGGACAGGATAATTATTTCTTGCAGCAGCAAGAAATCAGACCAGCATTGTTTTAGCCCAATGCAATGTTATTGAAACATGGTGCACACATGCCATTTGGGTCAATAGGCTCATGAAAGTCAGAGAATTATACCCCTGCTTTCTTATTCTCTTGTGTCTCTATGGTATGCGATAGTCTTTGAGTCTGACCAAAGCATCTGTTTCCCATCCTCCACAGTGTGCTTCTACTGGGAATTACCATTTTTACTTCATACAAGCAAATACATATAGTACATGGCAGTTTTTGAAGAGAAGGCTGAAAATAATAATAATGTACTTGGGTTTGCTATTCTTAACCCCCCCTCAAAACCACTCAGTACAAACAACTTCTAGACCAACTCCGTCTGGGAAGAGCAGATTTAGAAAGAAGGGAGACACTATAGACGGTACCACATACAAGAGAGAAAATACAACGTCTCGGCCTGTTTCATTGTGGGATGCTGCAGGATGTTGACTCACTTTGCAACTATAGTCCTTCCTGAGCTGAGGAAAAAAGCCTAAATAGTCTTTTAAGTCATGAGTACAGCTCAAACAAATCTTCCCTGACCCTGCATTGCTACAGGACTAGATGTCGCCAATGTTAATATCTGTATTGGACACACTGTGTAATTATTTTTCCCAACGAGTAGACCAAACAATTACTCAAGTATAGAAAACTTTCTGTCCACACAATCCTCTTCTGTACAAGACAAATGAAAAGAAGCAAGAAATATTAATGACATTTAAAAAATAAACACCTAGTTTCACCCTGAAAAAGAATATATTTGCAAATAGCACAACCTGCTAACTTTTGCCGGTAAGGTCCAAACATCCCATCAACCTCTCCCGAGGGAACTTGGAGATTTATGAAGAAAGCCTCCATAGCTAAAAATAAATGTTCCAAACATCTCTCTAATTCCTTATAACTCCTACAATATTATCTGCATTTTATCTGGAGTATATTTTACCTACAGCATGTTTTACAGCTGGCTGGTAATAAGGAATGTAGTTTAAGAAGGTACGTTTTTACTTTAGACAGAATAGACTGTAAACCAGCTAGCTCCTTGGGTAAAGTGGTGAGCTGGGCCCCCAGAATTCTATCACCCAGAGAGATCAGAGGCTGAGTCTTCCTAGTTGACTTCAGCCCTTGCTACACATAAGATCACAGCTCAAATTAATGACCTCTACTCCTTTTACTTCTCAACAAAATCCATAATTAAAGGATCCTCCTCACTCAAATGAAAGTGACTTCTACACAGAAACTGGCTTGTGGGAACTAATAACTAAATGTTCTCCGTCTTTCACTCCTCGTTCTTGGCCTCGGCAGTTTTGGCCAGTGAGGGAATCCTCAGAGGAAATGGAAGAACACTTTCTTATTTGTTTATTTTCATGGCCTTAGAACAGCTTGGAGTTATTCATGCCAGGAGGTCAGAGTGTGCATCATTGGTTTTCTTGGACTTTCTGGCCCTGTCCAAACCGCCAGTTTTGTTGACCTGGCTTTGCGAAAGACATTCTTTCCAGTGATAACTTTTATGGTAACATTAAAAGTGAGTAAGTGACCTACACTTTAAAAAAAAAAGAAAAAAAGCCTTTTTTTTTTTTTTTTTTTTTTGAGAGGTTTTTGCTATAGGGTACGTGTGCTCCCCAGAAAGACAGAGAGAAACAGAGAGACAGAAAGCAAGAAATCACCTCCCAGGGGCAATGGCCACACCGCAATCCCTTCTCCTCTATTCTCCTCTCGGGATCTTGGGGCACACACGCACATGTGCCCAGCATGAGTTTAAGCCACCGGGTCCAGAACTCGAACCACGGTCGACTACGTGGTTCCATTACTCCAACTGCTGGTCCCGAAAGAAAAAAGGCTTTTTAAGAAAAGCCTTTTTCATATAGCGATTGAATGTATAAAATAATAATAATAAAAAGAAAAACAGAAAACAGTTTTCTAGGTACTTGATAAGATTTGATAAAAATTTATTTACTGAAAACACAAATTTTTAATGATGTTAAAATCATAGTTTTTTTTAGAATTGTTAACTTAATTTTATTTACTTATTATAATTATTTTAATTTGCTATAGGGCACTT
Source organism: Tupaia tana (assembly GCA_026018925.1). NCBI lineage: Eukaryota > Metazoa > Chordata > Mammalia > Scandentia > Tupaiidae > Tupaia > Tupaia tana. The sequence goes on from JAKSZU010000017.1 coordinate 18,341,066, forward strand.
GCACTTACCAGAGAGAGACAGGGGTGAGGGGGCATGAGAACTTAGCTGCCAGGCCCAGGACTCAGACCACTGTCTGCCATGTGAGAGTCCAGTGCCTTAATCACCACCTGCTGGCCCCTAAAGTCATGTTTTAATGTTTTTATCTAGACTTCCCCTTCCCATAAGAAATGCTTTTGAAGATGAAATTTTACACCTGCAGTATTTTCTTTAGATCAATAGACTGATTCAGAGACAACGGGTTATTTTTTAAAAAATGCTAGGCCATCTAATTGCACTCTATACCTTGCAATGTAAAAAAAATTATAATTTCAGGACCAGCAGTTAACATAATGGCTATGTTGCTGGACTCCCACGTAGTCGACCGCGGTTCGCGTCCCGGACCCGGTGGCTTAAACTCACGCCAGGCGTGTGTGCGTGCGTGCCCAAGATCCCGAGAGGAGAATGGAGGAGAAGGGATTGCGGCATGGCCATCCCCTCTGGGGGGTGATTTCTCGCTTTCTGTCTTTCTGTCTCTCTCTGTCTGTCTGGCAAGCGCACGCGCCCTATAGCAAAAACCTCTCCAAAAAAAAGAAAAAAAAATTATAATTTCAATAAAAACGAAAATTGATAAATAGCAAAATATGTAATAGAACTATCATATATAACTTGCTTTTTACCAGTCATTTGGCTATTATGAAACCCTCTTTTGTGATCATTTTTATCCCTAGAGGAAATGTGAAAGGAATATGAAAAAATATGATCTTAAACTTTAACAGAATTGCCATTAATTACAGGTAGGGATGCAAAATGTAGTTCTGATTATATATTTCAAAAACTCTAATGATCCCCCTTTTACACAATGATATCATTTTGTGGTATTTAGGGACCTTCACCACATACCCTATCCTCACAATTCTCCTTAATGTTTTCTTTTCTTTTTTAGAGAGAAAATTTTGCTATAGGGCGCACATGCATGCCAGAGACACAGAAAGCGAGAAATCACCCTCCCCCTCCCCCCAGGGAGAATGGCCACACCACAATCCTTTCTCCTCCATTCTCTTCTCAGGATTTTGGACACACACACACACACACACACACACACACACACCTGGTGTGAGCTTTAAGTCACCAGGTCCAGGACTCGAACCATGGTTGATTATATGGGAGTCTAGTGACATAACCATTACACCATCTGCTGGTCCCTCCTCCTTGATGTTTTCTAAAGTCTGGTGAAACCATAGCTACTTGTTATTTATTTTTATTTTTTGAGAGATTTTTGCTAACTCAATGGAAAGACAGAGAGAGCCAGAGAGACAGAAAATGAAAAATCACCCTTTGGGGGGATGGCCATACCACAATCCCTTCTTTTCTACTCTCCTTGGGATTCTGGGCACACATACCCGAAATGAGTTTTAAGCTGCTGGGTCCAAGATTCAAACCGCGGTCAACTACATGGGTGTCCAGCACCTTAACCACTATGCCACCTGCTGACACCTACTTGTTCTTTCTTGATAGTGCCCTCACCAAGCTCTATGTCCCCGCTCAGGTAATGCCTGCCAGTCAGAATTCTCTTTCTCTCAATATCCCCTACAAAATCTTTTCCCTCAGTTGAATGGATATTATCTCTTCCTCATTCTTCCTGCCTAGGTAGAAGTAATTCTTCCTTTAACTGAATTATTTTAGCTCTGGTTATTTCTCATGATGCTTTTTACATTTAACACAATATTATAAATATTTGTACATATTTCTTATTTGCTCTATTAAAATTATCTTAAGTTTTTGTAATAGGTTAGATATCTATGTATCTCCATGTATATTGCCTAATTCAGTGTCTGATTTATAATACACACTTAAACATGTAGTAGTTGAATAAGTAAATGAACACATGTGCACTTGAAACAACTAGGGAATAAATAAGAATAACAATTGTGGAGGCCACTAGGTGGCATAGTGCTTGACTCCCACATGACTGATTGCAGTTCAAGTCCTGCACCCAGTGGCTTGAAAATCATGCAGGGCACGTGTGTGTGTGTATGCCCAAAATCCTGAGAGGAGAATGGAGGAAAAGAGTATGTTATGGTCATTTTCATGGGGGTGGGTAGGTAATTTTTTGCTTTCTGTCTCTCTGTCTCGCTCTGTCACTCTGGTGAGTACACACACCTTATAGAAACGTCTCTCTCACAAAAAAAAAAAAAAAAAAAAAAAAAAAAAAAAAGAATTGTGAAGCACTGAATGAAGAGTAACGGGAGTAAAAGGAATTCAGAGTGGGGAGTGACATAGCTTGGATGTGGACTGGAATAGTTTAAGAAGGATGAGTGGAGGATTCAAACTTGACCTTTAAGAATGATTATGCAAACTGGATCCAGAGTGGCCAAGAACAACCAGAACTGGAGTCTGGCTGTCAGATTAGAAGAGGAGAAGAAAGAAATAAAAAGCTAAAGATATAAGAGAGAAAAAAAAAAAAAAAAAAAAAAACAGGAATTACCTAAGGTAAGACTAAGCAGATAACATACAGGTCACACGATAAGACCTGACTAGCTGGAATCTTAGAGTAGCTTACTTCTAGCTTGCAGGCTGTTTGTGGAGAGGTAACTGGCGCAGAGTGAAAGAATAGGTTTCTGAGTTTAAAAGGCCAAAGGGCTATGTTTGATTTCCATTTCATTACATATTGTTTTGGTTGGGCCTGCCATTCTCCAACCTTCCATGTTATCACCAATAAAATGGAAATTATGATTCCCACCTAACTGAGTTGTTTGAGGTTATATAAGATAATATGTAGAAAGTTCTTGGAACAAGAAGGAGCTCAGTATATATTAACCATCATTATAAATCGCTCTAGGCTCCAGTTTGAATGCTTGTTGGGCATACTGTCCTTAGTCCATTAGTCCATAAAAACGTCTCTGAGACTTGTGGAAGACTGGCCAATTGTTGCGAAGGAAGTCTTTCTCCAATTAAACTGAGGATCCACAGAAGGGATGATGACAATGATGATGACAGCAGAACTTACAGCAGTTAATATTTATTGACTGCTAGGAACCATGCTAAGAGCCTCAGAAGAATTACTGCATTTAATTATAATAAAACAGATACTATAAATGAAGCAACTGGACCTGATCTTTGGGTGTTTTAGCAGTTTTCTTGGAACAAAATGTATTTGGTCAGGAACTTCAGTCTCTGAAAATAGTGGAAGCCAGGGAGGCTGGGGCAGTGAAAAGTCGCTCATACGAAGAAACTTATATCACAATGAAATTGGAGATCCAGTAGTCCAGAGGGGTGGTAATCTGAGATCTGACCCAGCCAGGCCACCCTACCAGGGGTTCCCATCCAGTGAGGAGGCCAGGATATAGGCGAACCCAGGCACTGCTCAGAGCCAGGCGTGGATTGGCACTGTACAGGGAGAGTACTGAAGAGAGATACAGCCTATTTGATGAAGAGAGATACAGCCCATTTGAGAAAGAGCTCAGAAATAAGTAGGCACCCCATCTCATGAGTTAGGACAAGAATGGCTAAAATTTTGTCTATTATACAATTTCTGAACAAGCAAAGGACCACCCAAAGCCGTTCGTTTGAGACCATATCTAAGCTTAGCAATACAGAATATTGTGATCAACTAGTGATGTCTGCTACGAGCACTAGGAGCGTATTGGTAGTACATCCTGAGTTCAGCAGAAAAAAACATGGCAGGCTTTAAGGAAAAAGAAAAGAGACTGTTTAAGAAGTTACTATTATTAAGGACAACCTAGGAACCAGCAGATGGCACATTGGTGAAGGCACTGGACTCTCACATGGCCAGTCACAGTTAGGCTCCTTGACCAGTGGCTTGAAAATCATGCTGGGCGTGTGTGTGTGTGTGTGTGTGTGTGTGTGTGTGTGTCTCCAAAGTCCAAGGAGGAGAACAGAGGAGAAAGGATTGCAGCATGGCCATGCCTCCTGGGGGGTGATTTCTCACTTCCCCTCTCACTGTCTCCCTGATGAGCACACTCATCCTATGGAAAAAAACTAAAAATAAAAAAAATAAATTACTCTAATTTCTAAATAAATAATAAATAAAAATAAAAGGACAATACAGAACTTTTAAGGGTTGCAGGGGAGGAAAGAATAATTTAGGGCCCATCAATCCTGGTCAGAATGGAAAGGAAGGAATATGCTATAGCAATGCCGTTTTCTTCCTTTCCTCAGTCTGTTACCGTCTGACTGCAGTGTTCTAATACCCCCTCTGCCCATGTCTCCCCAAAGTAAAGGGTTCTAGTTAGAGAGCCTATGTTTCCAATCTGCTGTTTATAAAGACCCGTGAGTTTCTGAGAAAAATTCCATCTGCACCTCAGGGCGAATGATACCGAACAAAATATTGGATCAGACAAAAAGAAGATATACATATATTGAATTTATATTTTCATACCAAAATTAAGTGGTGCTATTGTTTTGAAACACATCAGAAGTACTCTCCCTGTACGTCAGAAGAATAACTAAACTTTGCTCAGAGTTCTCTCTTAAGAACTGTATTTAAATTTCGGTGTACCTTATATTTGTTTGTTTTCATAAGTGCCCAGAAAAGGACACCTCTTAGAATTCTTTCAATTTATATTATAGCAAATTATTCTTTTTTAAGTGGGGAACAGGAGGTGGCTATTGGAACATTTTTTCTCCTAAAAGCCACATTCCTGTGGCATTACTCAAATTAAATCTTTCAGTCATCTTGAATGTGGACAGAGAAAATGACTATATTAAAACCAAACAAAATGAATCTGGATCTTTTTATTATATTTTTTATGTCTGTAGCTTCCCAACCTGTTCTGTTTGCGAAAATATACAAATATAACTCTCCACAAGAAGAAACAGCTGTTAGTCTTACTAGCCCTGTTTCTTAAAGTGCACTTTGTTCTAATGGACCCAGAGAAAGGTGACTGTAGAAATGCTTATTTGAAAACCTTTGTTCTGTGTGGATTTTAACCTCTCAGTGTAAGGCTTACTCTAGGAGACAGAATAAGGCCACATACGAAGCAGTACTTTTAAAGTTTCTTTTTCTTTCTTTCTTTCTTTCTTTCTTTCTTTCTTTCTTTCTTTCTTTCTTTCTTTCTTTCTTTCTTTCTTTCTTTCTTTCTTTCCTTCCTTCCTTCCTTCCTTCCTTCCTTCCTTCCTTCCTTCCTTCCTTCCTTCCTTCCTTCCTTCCTTTCTTTCTTTCTTTCTTTCTTTCTTTTTCTTTCTTTCTCTCTTCTTTCTTTCTTTCTTTCTTTCTTTCTTTCTTTCTTTCTTTCTTTCTCTCTTTCTTCCTTTCTTTCTTTCTTTCTCTCTTTCTCTCTTCTTTCTTTCTTTCATTCTTTCGTTCTTTCTTCTTTTTCTTTCTTTCTTTCTTCCTTCCTTCCTTCCTTCCTTCCTTCCTTCCTTCCTTCCTTCCTCCCTTCTTTCCTTCTTTCCTTTCTTCTTCCTTCCCCTCCCCTCCCCTTCTCTCCCCTCCCCTCCCCTCCCCTTCCCTTTCCTTTCCCTCCCTTCCTTCCTTCCTTCCTTCCTCCCTCCCTCCCTCCCTCCTTCCCTCCCTCCCTTCCATCCTTCCTTCCTTCCTTCCTTCCTTCCTTCCTTCCTTCCTTCCTTCCTCCTTTCCTTCTTTCCTTTCCTTTCCTCCTTCCTTCCTTCCTTCCTTCCTTCCTTCCTTCCTTCCTTCCTTCCTTCCTTCCTCCTTTCCTTCTTTCCTTTCCTTTCCTTTCCTTTCCTTTCCTTTCCTTTCCTTTCCTTTCCTTTCCTTCCTTCCTTCCTTCCTTCCTTCCTTCCTTCCTTCCTTCCTTCCTTCCTTCCTTCCTTTCTCTCTCTCTCTCTCTCTTTCTCTTTCTTTCTTTCTTTCTTTCTTTCTTTCTTTCTTTCTTTCTTCTTTCTTTTCTTTTTCTCTCTTTTCTTTATTCCCCTCTCAGATTTTTGGACATGTGTGCACATGTGTTTGGCACATTTTTTAAGTCACCAGGTCTAGGGCTCAAATCTGCACAGTTGGCCATACTATCTGCTGGTCCAATCCACATTATTTTAATACATAAGAAATGTATATCGTATAATGGAAGCTTTTGCCTCAGCAAACTATTTCTGGCATCCATATTCTCCATTTCCCTTCACCACTGAATGGAAGAGATGAGCTATCTGAAACTGGTCATCTCTGCATCACCTTGTCTTCTTACCGTCTAGCTCTGAGCAGTGGGAAGCAACGTATCTGGAACTCACATGGTGGGAGGAGGAAGAGGAAGCCCCCCTGTCAGGCAGCCTTTCTTCCAAGGTTCAACTTCCCAGGCTCCATGACACGATTTCCTCCTCTTGACTATGTAGATCTTTGAGTTCCAATAACTTTTCATTGTTGCAGGAACCTAACTTTCCTCATCACCACTGTGATTCCTTAAATAAAATCCTTTTCTAATATAGCTAATATATTATAGTAAGGAAGAGATAACTAAGAGCCCCACCCAAGACAGGACTGTATAGGTTGCAGAGCTGCAAAACTAGTTAAATAAGCAACCTGATCAAGTCATGCTAAGGTAGGGGCCTAGTTTAGGAGGGAGTGGTACTCTGAAACTCAGAACATTTGAACAGAGACAGACCATGCTGAGAACTCTAATCCCCCCCAACCCCCAACCTCACTGAATCTTCCTTGCAAGGTGAAGGAATCTTTCATTTTTGCTAATGGAGCAGACTTCCCCTACATAAAATAATTTCTAAGACTTTACATGTAGCACTTTCATTCAAGAGGGGTACCAGTTCTTTCGTGGATCCACCTAGCCATTCCCTGGTGCTTCCAAATTCATAGTTCAGACAGAAGATCTGCTCCAGGGTGCGGGATGGTGTTGACACTGAAAAAATAATACGGTCTTGGTCATTTGTAGTGGTGATTCTGGGAACTGTGTATGGAAGTGAATTCCAAGAGTCTTAGAGCAAGGAGAATGAAATACACTGTTGCATTGGACTAAATTCATCAATATGGTTGTATATCCCTTGGCTTTGGGATTTAATGTGTTGCCTCAAACACTTGGCAGTGATGCCAACAATTTGCGAATTGCTAAATTAAGTCTTTTTTTTTCTTTCATTTATTTATTTTTACATTTTTCCACAAACATTTACTTTACATAGCAAAAAATTTTAGCTCATACACCATAATTCTTGACAGTTTACAAACAACTTTCAAAATTTCAAAATACTGAATTTTAAAGATAATGTTCAAAATATGTCTTATAATTTTGTATAATTTTATAACTCTATAACAACAGAAGCAGTATGGTTTCATATATATACATATATATATATATTTAGAGTGCAGACACTCGGTATATATTAAGTGGGGACATACAATGCCTCTCTTTCATAGCATGGCTTGCTTCACTCAGCAGTAAGTCTTCCATATTCATCCACTTGCTAAATTAAGTCTTAACTCTATGGTGACCTGTAGCCAAGACGGCTTAGATGTTATTATAGAGCTTCTCTGAAGTACTGTAGAGAAAGGAGTATGAGTGTTAAGGACATGAGAAAATAGGTGTGAACCTATTAGGGGAGCCTGCTCAGCCACTCTGGAATGATATCTAACAGAGAGACTGTTGGGCCCTTCTTGTCCAAGACATTCATTGCAGGAAATAACACTAGCATTCCTGAAAAGAAGGTTCTGGTTTGCCACTAGGACTGATAGAAATGGAATGCCTAAGCCTGGCATATTAAGTAACTATGTAACTTGACCTTCTTGTCCTGAACTGGATGTTATCTGTTCCACAGATCATAAAGTTGGACTCATACTGGACTATTCTTTGATTATCCAGAAATGGTGTGTAAGACTGGATGTAAGCAAGTCCATAAAGAACATAAGGGGCAAGCTCCATGGTCTGGTGGTTAAGGCAGCCAAATCCCACGTGGCCAGCAACGTGGTTCAAATACATGACCTGGTGGCTTGACAAACACACCAGGTGTGTGTGTGTGTGTGTGTGTGTGCCCCCAAATCCCAAAAGGTGGGACAGAGAGAGGAGAAAGGATTGTGGTATGACCATTCTCCATGGTGGTAGTGGTTGGGGTGGTGGTTTCTCTCTCTCCCTCTGTCTCTCTTGTCTCTCTCTGGTGAGTACCTGTGCCCATGGACAAAGGAAGAAGAAGAAGGAGGAGGAGGAGGAGAAGGAGAAGAAAACAAATACACAAGTAGGTGGTTAGCACCTTACTAGGCTGTCATAAAAAAATGCTCTCCCTTGGTGCCTTCAGACATAAGAGTGACAAAGATGTCCCACTTTTGCTAGTTCCTGAGTATCTCACTATTCTTTTGGAATCTCTAGCCCAGTCCATACTCATAGGTAATGCCTTTATTAGATTCTTTTAAGTGAAATGTTTGAGAGAGTGAGCTATTTACAGCCTGTTAGATTCCTGACTGATTCACTGCACAAAATGCATCTTCATGTGTGTGTGTGTGTGTGTGCATGTGTGCATGTGTGTTTGCAGATGCACACAATCATACATGCTGTTACCATTATCCAAGATTATGTCCCCTAAAAGGAAGGAGCCTGAATGAGTCCAGAGAAATAGCGTGCTCCCGTAGAAAGCAGGTAACCTCTGGCATTGCATGATCTGGGATCTAATGCTCTAACTCATTATCTGACAGGATAAATTCTTCTTCCCCTTTTAATGGCAATTTCGTAAACCAAAAAGAAGAAAATATGGTCTCATTGAGTCGTTGTGTGATTAAATGGGAGAAAAAAAGGTACAATAACAAGGAATCTTCAAAAAGTTCATGGGAAATGCATATTATTAAAAAAACTGCATAGATTTCAGAATGTTTTTGTACTAAAATACACTTGCATTTTAATTTCATTTTTCCTGCAAACTCTTGAAAGGACCCGCATATGCAAAGTAACCATAGTACTGTGTACATTATAATTGTTATTTTTAATTCTTTGCATATTTTATACGGTCATTTTTGTAATCATTCTCCTTGGAGTTAAAATATCAAGACTTTGGGAATAATCAGCAATTGAGAAGAAGTTGTGTCCTTGATATCCTAAATAAGCAATTTTCTACCTTATGTTCTTCACAATCACTGGTTGCTGATAAAATCAATACCCACCTTGAAGTATATAGGGGGTCATTTTTCCCCTAAAAGAATCATGAGTGCCCAATGATATCATTGTCTTTTCACTTCATATAGTTTAGCTCTGTCTTGTTCCTACAAAAGGATTTGAGGCAGTGTACAAAATTACACAAATAGGAAGAAACTAAGTAGGTGTGCAAATCTCAGTTGAGGGGAAATAAGGGTAGGAAAATTAAATAAAGCGAAGGAAACAGTAGGTACACGAAAATCAAAGTCATAAATCACTGTGCACTTGTTAAAACTAGGCCACAAGTGGATGTTTAAATTTCTCGTAGCTGAAAAGGGAGAGAAATATTATCAGCTGTGGGATGAACAGAGTACATGAGTTAAACTAAATTAGTTCCCCAGGAGACACAGTATTTCCTGGTAATGAAAACTGCGAGCATTTTCTCCATGGATCAGCCTAAAGAGGACCACAGGAGATGATGTACCTCCCAACACTCCCTACGAGAACTAGAACAGTGAGCATCACCTCATGTAACCTCTGTATGCCACTTCCCTGAATGTATTCGATAGAAATTATCATTTGAATTTCAAATGATTTATAGTTCAAGTTCCTAGGGCACATGTGGTCTTGTTTAATAGGATTGGAAAGTTGGAACACCTAGAAAAAATTGGGGGAACATATCTACTGCTAAAAATTGGCAGAAAATTTAAGTTTATATTCTAGTAGACTAACATAACTTGAAAGGTAGAGATTTGATACTGCTTTTTTCTCCTCACCATCTTTGCATTCACGAGCTCCTCTTACATGGATGATGGTAATAACATCCTTCCATCTCAGTGTGTGAACAACCCTAAAGCAGAGGGCTAGCTAAGGCAACCCCAGGTTCCTGGCCCACGGGAACTGTGAGAAAATAAACAGTCACTGTTTGGGGGTAACTAGTTACACAGCAATGGATAACTACGGCACTCAGGATTTTACATTTCTGCTTCCAAAGTACATAGGACTCTAAATAATCAAAAATTACCCATGTGCCCCAAATGGCTAGGGTTATACCACAATACATGCATTGTATAGAATGGGCAAGGACAGAATAGGAAGTGGAAGAGAAGTGCAAAGGAAAATTGTGGAAACTGGGCCTCAGTCAGCAACTTCGCCTCTGCGGGAACAGACACAGGATATATGACAACCCAGAGAAGCAAGAGTGACAGAGAAAAATAGAAGGGTTTTGAACAAAAGGAGACAAATCCTCCCCAAACTTAATAAGGACTTAGTATTTATTTAAATAATTGGTGAATGAGTAACACTCACCACCCATCAACCAAGGCTGCTCCCTGCACTTGCTGATTGATTTTTCAGACTGAAAGGGTAAGTTGTAATGTAGAAGAAGCCAGTTGCCCCAGAGAGCTCAGAGTCTAGTGGTAGAGAGTGCTGGGCTGAGTTCTCTGCTAAACCACAGGCAGATCTTTTAACATGGTTAGCTGGGTGGAACATGACTGGGACTGTAGAAGTTAGCTTAACAGGGTTTGTATGGACAGATTTCCCTAGGCCTTAACTTCCCATCCTGATCATAAAAATCATCCTTTCCTTCTGGTATAGAAAGGATAGCTTTCAGATGGGCATTTTATCTCCTGCACTTTTTTTTTCCCCCTTGGAGAGATTTTTGCTAAAGGGCATATGTGCTCACCAGAGAGACAGAGACAGATGAAGAAAGAGGAAGTGAGAAACCATCCCCCCCCCCCCCAAGGGGGGATGGCCGAGCTGCAGCCCCTTCTCCTCCATTCTCCTTTCTGAATTTTGGGCACCCACATACATGAGCCCAGCATGAGTTCCAAGGTGCTGGGTCCTGAACCTGTACCGTGATCGGTCGTGTGGGAGTTCAACACCTTAATCACTACACAACCTACTGGCCCTTCATCTCCTTCTTTAAGAAACAGAAGGAAGGTCAACATGATCTTGTACCTGCAAGTGCCGTTTACCCAAAATAGTCTACTATCCAGAGCAGCTTATTTGGGGAGGTGGGTGCGTTCTTCACTCATTCACCAATGACAAGCAAACCGAGATCAGTAGATAGAATCTTAATTTTCAGATGAAAGAATTAAGACTTTTTCAATAATCCAGGAGAATCAATGTGCAGTTGCAGGGAAACAGGGACATGGGGGGAAATTTAGTTTTTCAAAAGTAAAGCTGACTCCATGTAATCGTTGACAAAGTTACTAGCGGTCTACCTCCCTCTAAAGCAAGAATTCCTCTAATGCGACATGGATCCTGACCTCCAGCTGTGAAATAGCACTTTCAGGGCTTAAAGTGAATATTTTCTGCTGAGACTTCGCCCTAACTCATTTCTAGTGGATAGTGCTACCTGTCTCTTTCTCTCCATTTCTTTCAGTCTCTCTGTGTCTCCCTGTGTCTTTTAATTTTTTTTTTTTTTTAAGGTAAAGTATTCTGGGCTCTCAAGCCCCTTCTTTATTTTGCTAATGGGTGTCTTTCCCCATTCTATTTAGGAAAGGCACAAATCCAGGTCCATCTCCTCATGGATCCTGAATTTCAAATGTGAAATACTGCTTCTGCATTCCATGTCATATGGTTTCCAATTTTTGCTTTTTAAAATTAAAAATCTAAAGTTTTTTTATTATCTTTTTTCTTATATCTTTTTATTTTATATATTTTTTCTTGTTTCCTATTCTCTAATTCTTTCTTTCTTTCTTTCTTTTTTTTTTTTTTTTTTTTTTTTTGTAATCTTTACTCATTTGTTGCTTATCCCCTACACACTAAGTGTCTAGACAGGTCCAGGTGAACAGGATCCAAACATCTGAATATGATTAGGGTCAGAATATTCCTCTATTCCCACTGAATCTGATGCACAAAGAGTGAAAACAGAGTGGAAGAGAGATTGCAGATCACCTCCTCCTGCATGCCTCTGAACAGTCAGAATGAACTTCAAGAATTAGGAAGAAATGCACCATCCATCAGATGACTAGAAATCACCACAGGGTCACAAGAAATATGAGAAAGCAAGAAAATGCTTTTCCTCTAGGGGAAAATAATAACTCCTCTTCTACCTCAGACAGTATGATGAAACTCATGGAAATGTCAGATAAAGAATTTAGAATATTCATAGTGACAAAGCTCACAGACATCAAAGAGAAGAGAGACAGTGAACTGCTGAAGAGGCAGGAGAAAGGAGCTGAGAAAATTTTTGCAAGATCTAAAAGAGGAACTACACACTATAAGAAAGAATCACATGGACCTGTTAGAGGTGAAGGCTATAATACAGGAAGTCAAAACCTCCCTTGAAAGTATTAAAAGCAGACTAGATCATACCGAAAATTGAATCTCAGATGTAGACGACAGAATTGCTGGCCTAGAAAAATACACCACGAAGACTGAGAAAATAACCCCCCAAAATGAGAATAATATACGAGAAATACTAGGTACCATCAAATGTCCAAACATCTGGATAATTGGTATCCCAGAAGGCAAAGAGACTCATAAGGGCATTGACAATCTATTCCATGAAATCCTGGAAGAAAACTTTCCAAACCTAGAGAGGCATTCAAAGATCCAGTCCCAAGAAATACAAAGGACCCCCAATAGAATCAACCCAAGAAGATCTTCTCCAAGACACATTATAGCCAGTTTGACCAAAACCACAAGGACAAGATACTAAGATTGGCAAGAGAGAAACATCAAGTTACCTACAAAGGATATCCCATCAGGCTGATAGCGGACCTCTCATTGGAAACAATGCGAGCAAGGAAAGAATGGGAAAATATATTCAAAGTGTTAAGAAAAAAGCAATTTCAACCAAGAATAGTGTACCCAGCAAGATTATTCTTCATATGGGAAACAAAGACAAGGATATTCTCAGATAAACAAAACCTGAAAGAATTTACCAACACCCGACCAGATCTTCAAGAAGTTCTGCAGAGAGTTCTATGTCAGGAAAATTAAATACAGTCACACAGAAATAAGAGTTCAAAAACTAAGAAAATGGCCAACTTAATCGTAGCGACAAGTCTGAAGTTGAATATTATATTCCAGAATTTAATCAAGAAGATTGAACCATGACAGAAGATAAAGTACAGGAGACTGAACTGGTGAAAGAGCATTTTATGACTTTGGAATAAAACATTGCTGATTGTCTTCTAGGCTTTGTTTTCTTGTTTTAAGGATTTTTTTCCTGTCTTGAACTGCCGATAGGTTCATGTACCTACTATTTGAACAGAATCCCAACCTGTTTCCTGCTTTAAGTTTTAAGCATAGTTCCTTAGCATTTCTTTGATTTATTAAAATTAAAACTACTTTTCTTGAAATTAAAAAATATAGTAAAAATATATAATTAATGACTGTAGTAAGCTATATAGCATCAGCTAGGTGCTACCTTATAGTATATTCATTCTACTCAGAAATTTATGCCTAAAGTCAGACATGTATTCACAGATATTTATATGCCAGCTGAACTTGCTATTGAAAGTAGTTAGATTATTTAAGAAATTTTATGAATCAATAAAATGTGGGGGGGAGGAATGGAAAACAATTGTGGACACTTGAGATAATGTGGGAGGTGGGTGGGAAATGGCAGAGGGTGAGAAAGAGGGAGAAATATATGTATAAATATATATATTTCACATATGTATGAAACTGGAAATGGAAAATTATTGATGATAACAAGTATGATTAAGCCACTATGCAGTAAAAATAAATCAGTAAATATCCTTTTATTCTGTGATAAAAAATAAAGAAAAAAGAAGAATTCCCTCTAATGCAAGAATTGCCTGCATTTCACGTTGAGGTTAACCCACTCATCTGTGTTCCAATCTGGGACCACAACAGAGTGCAACATCACCACCTCCTGGGCATTCGAGAAATTACAGAACTGTCTCTGGTCTATTCAACCATTTTTGAATTTTAGGGTTTGACACTAGATTTAAAAATCCTACTCTCTCTCTCTCTCTCTCTCTCTCTTTTTTTAAAAAGAGATGTAATCAAATCCCAGCTGTGCTTAATGATAATTTTATCTTTTAGGTCATAATGCTATTGTCAAGTTATAATGGTTAGACTTGAACTCTGAGAAAACTGCCAATGAGGAATTGCTGTTCTGAGTAATTTATGTTTTTACTCAAATGATGCTATTAACTTAATCAGCATCAGATCAGACAAGTGGAGCCTGATTAACAGTATTTTTCAATAGAGGGGGATTCAAAAGGCACATGTGATTCTGTGATTCTCTATTCAAACCGGATGAAAGAATACGTGTAGTTAATTAATTAACTATTGAGGTTTTTGTCACAGGGCTTGTGCGCTTGCTGGAGAGACACACACACACACACACACAGAAAGTGAGAGATGACCCCCCCGGGGGGATAGCCACTCACAATCCCTTCTCCTCCAGTCTCTTCTTGGGATTTTGGACAGCACATACACATGCAGTTAATTTAAACGGTATCTTGCCTGAGGGAAAATTTTTTTCAGTGTTACTCTTTCTAATAAGTGTGCTTTTGGTCAGTTAATGTATAACAGAAACCTCAGGTTAATGAATAGCAAAATGACATTTGCACAAAATTCTTCATCATTACTAATAATAAAAGGGGGAGGAAAAGAAAGATGTGCAAATAATTTAGATACTTTATGACAATCTGAAAACTGTAAAACACTAAAAAGATGTAAGTTGTGTGATGAAATTAAAATAATCTTATCGCAACTGTAGAAAAACATGGGTGTTTACAGAGCAGGCTAGGAGGGCAAACTAGGTATGCACTGGTGGAACTCTGCAGGCTACGTCATGTCAGGGTGACCTTCTGGGACATGGTGTGCCTCTGCATTTTATTTATGGGATCCTCCCTCTGTATTGGAATCAAACTGCATGAATCTGGTTTGGCCAAAGTCCAGAGCATCTCCTCTAGCTTTTCCGCAGAACATTCCCTTGGCCTTAACCCTAGGTGGATCAGATTTCAATTTGCCCTAATCCCATAGACCTGGGGGGCACCGTCACCACTCTCCTTAATATCTGAAAAGTCAGGAAGCTACAGTTCACTCCCAGAAGGAAAATCTTAACATTGCCACATCACGCACTCACAAACTGTTCTTTCTCTGCCCCTCAAAACAATCACCCACCATATGGAAGCCAATTCCCGGGTCTAAGGGCGTCTCTTCCCCCTGCTCTCCATTCTCTATCTTCTGCCTTCTCTTCTTTCTTTCATCCCTTCTGTTATCTTACTCCTTTCCCACCTGTCAGAGTCACTTGCTCTCATAGAGTTTCCCCTTGGTAAATCTGGAGCCGAGAAGAGTGGAGAGTGAAATTCTCTGAGCAACTGGGCCTACATGGGAAGGTCCAGAGTTCGAGGCCCATGGCCTTCCTCTACACACAGGAAGTGGCTGGGCAAGTGGGGATGGACCATGGCGTAGGCGGTGCTAGAGGTGTCTGTCTTTGTCACTCTCTCACGGAAGAACTAAATAAATAAAAAGGAAAAAAGATCCAGGTCGTTCTAAAATGCAGCCAGTATGTGAACTGCTATCGTAGAACAGTTCTTTCTGGAACCTCTGGCCACTTGGGGTCCTATGTGTAGATGCTGTCCACTTAAATCCTGCATGAGGAAGGATAAGGGACAATGGTCCTTTGTAGTCTGACCTCAGAGTGAAACATCTAAAGGACAAAGAAAAACTTCCTTTTCCTAGCGCTGTCACCATCATAAAGCAGAGCAAAGTTTGCCCTTTTGCCACTCTCGAGTAGCTGGTATTTGTTATCCCGGCTTGGAATTGCCTGGGAGGGGGGCAGATGGGGGGCAGGGTGAGGATGTGGAAACAGCCATGCCAGGAAGCATGAGGGAGGTCTGAAGTTCTGTTTGGTTGAAAGTGGATGAGGTCCCAAAGACAATGTCCGAACAACAATGTCTCCCCACCCTCCCCTCTGCTGGCCGGGCCAGAGTCCAGCTTGTTCCCTTCTTCACCGTGGGGGACTTCCAGCCAATCTGCTCAGCCTACAATTTATGGAGGATGGCTTGTGTTACTCAAAAGGACGGTAATGGTCAGTTACACGAGAAGGCTCTGAGCAAACGCCGCACTTATATTTGGTTGCTTAAAATAATAGCTGTGATCTACGCCAGCTCGGGAAAAGCCAGGGTTCCTGCTTTGTGTCTGAGCCTGAGGCTGCCCACGGTGCTTCTGCTGTCATCACTTGCACCTGACGTCGTGGTACGTGAACAGAGAGGAACCTCTCAGGAACGTAAAGACTTATTTTGAGCCGAGGTGGATGCTAATTAAAGCTATTGAGAGTCAAGACTCACAGAATTACCTGATCACTAACCTGGTGGTGGGTAGTTCATCAAAAAGCGAAATATCCTCCTATTTTTTTCTGGTAACTGGCTATGCCTGAACTAGGACTGACTGTGGCACTGGCCAAGCTGCACGAGCCCATTCTGAGACCCTGGCAGGGGAGGCAGCCCAGCCTGTGAGAGCGAGGTGGAAATGTAATCACCAGGAAATGGGGCCAGAGAATGTTTAGCTTTTTGTCTCCAACACTACATCTGCACCTGGGACCCAAGAAAGGCCCAAAGGTTCTAGAATGAATTATTCTAATATTATAGCAGGACTTCTAGTGAGGGCTGCATTTTAGAATTACCTGGAATTTGGTTGTAAAGTTTATCAATTTATTTCTTTTGTGAGAGAGAGAGAGAGATGCAAAGACAGGCATTCCCAACAGGGTCTTTGTGCTGGGATCATTCCTGCTTCCGCCCCCACATACATGTGCACATATACGTAAAGAAGGCCCTGGGCCACAAACCCGGGACCTTCTCATGTAAGTTCAGTTTCCTTACTGCCGCACCACCCTCTGGCTCCTGGAATTGCCTGGGACTTTAAAAACTACCAAAGCCAAAGCCCAATCCTAGACCCATTATTGGGTCATCAGAAAAGTCATGATGCATTTTTGCATAGGAAAACAAAAAATTACGTCATGACTTTCCCCACAACCCAATGTAGTGAGGCGGGGCATGTGACTGGCTGTAACCTGGTCACTTGTGCCTCAGGCATCCGGGACGAGGGAGCACAGGGTGGATTGGGTAGATCTCCTCAGAGAGAGCTATAGGTTGTCTGGAACCTGTAGGCTAATAGAGTCAGACCATTAACCCAGAGTCATAGAAGCCAGACGGAGGTATATGGATTGATGCCATTAGAACTTCCTGGCATTCTTTTAAAAATACAGAGATCTGGGTCTCACTGCATATATATAATATAGTGTGTGTGTGTGTGTGTGTGTGTGTGTGTGTGGTTTTATTTTAGATGGGGTCCCACTGTGTCGTGCTCCTCCTGCCTCAGCCTCCTGAGTAGCTGGGAGCACAGATGTACCACTGTACCTAGCTTTGGAGGATGTGCTGGGGACCAAACTCAGGCCTCTTATGATCCCAGCCTCCAAACAGCCAGCAGTCTCCAGCATACACCACCATGACTGGGCATTTTTTTTTTTTAAATCTCCTCTACATATTTTACAGAACACAGCTTTGTGAGGGAACAGAAAGATGTGAAGAATAAGAAGGGTCAGACTGAAAGTGAGGAAATCTTTGTTCTCTTAATAAACCTGCAGGAGAATTCAGATGTACTCTGGTGAAAGTGTAGGTAAAAACTCATTGTTTAGTACAAGTGTTTAGGTGAAATCATTTTCTTCAAAGAAAAACATGAGGAATACATTTTCCTGTAGCTTCCAGAGTTTACACAAATGACATTCTGAGAGGCCAGCAAGAATTCTTGTTAAACCTAAATATTAGGAACTTTGGGTGTGGCCTCAAACAGAAGTTGAGAGTTTGCTTCATGCTTTTTCCACATCTATAATAAGTATATTTAGTGAGATATCATAAGCAAGATATAAAGTAATTTTATCAAAATGTTACCTGAATTGAAAATAAAAATTTCAGGCTGGCCCCATGGCCGAGTGGTTAAGGGAGCCAGATCCCACATAGCTGACTGCATGGTTCAAATCCTGGTCCTGGTGACTTGAAAACATGCCATGCATGTATGTGAATGTCCCAAATCCCAACAAGATGGAGAAACAGAAGAGAAAGGGTCAGGGCATGACCATGTGCCATTGGGAAGTGCTTTCTCCTGTCTCTGTATTTCTCTGGCAAGTACACACACTCTCTAGCAAAAAAAAAAATAAAATAAATAAATAAAAAATTTAAAAAATTAAATAATATTGCCATGAAATACTTTAAGAAACTCTTTCATTTTAAAGTAAGAAAAGTAAGAAAGTATTTGGTAATGTTTTAAAGAAAGTTGTTAAACATAAATGTATCTTTTTTTTTTTGGAGAGGTGGAGGAGTCTGACCCAGTGGGACCCCAGGATCTGTTTGAGTCCTCTGACCTTTGAGCACAGCCTTGGTCAGCTCAGCTTGTTGGCAAGGCCGCTGCTGTATGCCCTCCGCCCCCCCCCCCCCCCCCCCCCGAGCAATGAGCAAAGCTTGGGTCGACTCAGCATGTTGGCAAGGTCACTTGCTGTATGCTCCAGAAACTGTGGTAGCCTTGCTGGGAAGCGACCCCCCTCTGACTCCCTGATATACTACTATAAAAGAATTACATAGCTCTCTTATACATCCTGAGTACATGATAAGATTTCCCAAAAGTTCCTCCGACTGCTCCCCTTTGCCCTGACCACCTACTGTTAATTACAATGCTTCATCCCTGCGGTCACAATAGAGGGTGTGCTGAAGTTCTATCTAGGCAGAAATAATCTTCTTGACCTTTGGAAGGCCCTTCAAGGTACATTTAACATAAGCTTAAAAGTAATCTTTTCTTTACATAAAATAGGATTAGGCTGAAACTGGCCCAGGACACCCCTGTCCTCGCCAAGTGAAATAGATAAATATATTAAGATTCCTTAAATTAAGTTTTAGAGTCCTATAAAACTATGTAAGTATCACTTTTTGTTGAGATCCATAAGAACTATTGCCTATACTTGAGATTTTCTCTTCTTAGCATCATACTCAGTAATCACAAGATGGCTGCCGCCGAGCATTGGCTGATAATTAACTCTGCTTGCTGGAGGCTATTTCCCGAAACGGCATTCCATGAAGTTCCCGAAGACCTGCCTTACATCAAACAAACAATTGCTGAACTGCAATAGACCCACCCTTAATCCAACCCTGAATGGAATCTATGTTCCCTGTTGTTAAAACTTTATGAACTGGGGAACCAGCAGTTGGTGTAATGGCTATGTTGCTGGACTCTCATGTAGTCGACCGCAGTTCGCGTCCCGGACCCGGTGGCTTAAAACTCATGCTGGGCACGTGTGTGTGCATGCCCAAGATCCTGAGAGGAGAATGGAGGAGAAGGGATTGCAGCGTGACCATCCCCCCTGGGGGGTGATTTCTCGCTTTCTGTCTCTATGTCTCTCTCTGTCTGCCTGGCGAGCGCATGCACCCTATAGCGAAAACCTCTCCAAAAAAAATAAATAAATAAACTTTATGAACTGATAATTAGAACACATAGCCCCTCACCCATTTACTTGCATGTATCACATTTTCAATAAAAAGGCACGATAATTCCTAGCAGTTGTCACTCTCCAGAGAGTGATCTCTGGGGGGTGTCCAACTGAGGACGTGCACGAAAATAGCACCAAGGCCTCAGTCTTTCCTTCTTGCGCTGCCTCTGATGAGATAACCCACCCCTGCGGAGGCTGGACCCCGGCAGAGAGGTTTTTGCTACAGGGCGTGTGCACTCACCAGAGAGACAGAGAGAGAGAAAGCGAGAAATCACTCCCCAGGGGGAATGGCCACACCACAATCCCTTCTCCTCCATTCTCCTCTCGGGATCTTGGGTACGCACGTACATGCACCCGGCGTGAGTTTAAACCACCGGATCCAGGACTTGAACCACGGTCGACTACATGGGAGTTCAGCGACATAGCCATTAAGTTAACTGCTGGTCCCAACATAAATGTATCTTAACTATTAACATCACTATAACAGATAAGCACATATTTCTTGTGGGTATTATCTTTATTACAAAACAAATATTTCATACTGAGGTAACTTTTCAAATTATATTTAACAAAAATCAGTTGAATTCTATTTACAGAATTTTGCTCTGTTGCAACGTACTTAAAAGACTCAGGACAGTTTTCCCAGCATTGCACATAAACTGAGTTGGGGGAAAAGATCTAAAAGTTTTCCACGTCAAGGGAGGTTTATTTCTTCCACTCTTTTCTCCCCAGTTCTCTGTATCATCTCCAGTGGCTAGTGAGGCAATTTTCATGGGAGCACCACCAAAAAAAAAAAAAAATTAAACAAGATAAACTAATTGGAGGAGTGGGATTGTTTATCCAAAACACCTCACTGTGGCATAATTCAAAAGTGCTTTCACAGCTAAGCATTTAACCATACAGGATCTACTATGATTTATTCCAAGAATAGAAAGAATTCTCTTGTTTTCAGTAGAGAAACTCTCTACAACCCTCCCCTTCCGCTGTCTTTCCTGCTGAGAAGCCCTCCCTGATTATCCAAGGCAAAGCCGGTCACCCTTCTACGTGCTCCTACAAATTTCATTCGCCACACGGGATGGTAACAATTCTTGTTTCTTTCACCCAGGGGGCTTCAGAAAGTTCATGGAAAATGCAATTGAAGTCTGAGGGTGTGTTGGTGCAAAATATTTTTGAAACATGTGCAGTTTTTTTTTTCATTTTTATTTTCATACACATTTCCCATGAGCTTTTGGAGGCCCCTCGCATGTATCCCTGTACCTCTCTAACTTTATGGGCTACTCTATAGCTCCTCAGGAGCAAGAAATGAGTCTTTCCTTCTTTACATCCCAGTCCCGAGTGCAGGGCCTAGCACATGACAGAACCTCGGGAGCTGTTCCGTTAATGTGCTGGGAACGCTTTCTGCTAGGAAGCTCTAAGCACATCTGTCCTCTCTTCCAGTCCCAATGAGCACATCACTGGGCATTATTCCATTTGATTCAAACCCCAGTGGAATGATGACACCCTGGAAACCAGTGAAAAATGTCCAGTAATTTCTTCCAGAAAGAAATGGCTTCTTATTTATCCTATTGACCACAACATTAATAAGTTACAGGTATAAAGACTTCCCTCCTCTTGAGCCCCCGACTCCTGCCTAAGAGCCCCTTCTCAGGAGAGCTGATGCTAATAGCCGTCTTGGCAGTCATTGTCGTCTTGATCCCCAATGGGTTTGTTGTGATAAGTGTCAACTGTGAGTTTTCTGCTTTCTATCTCCGTGGCCTTGGAAGGGTCGTCTTCCTCGCTACTTGATTTGCTCTGGGTGGAGTCACTGTCGTCCTGTGATCTGCTGCTGTCCCGAGAATCACTGGCTTCCTCCGACTGGCTTTCCTGGCTCGGGCTCTCTGCAGAGTTGCTGGGAGACTCGAGGTCCTCCTGGCTGGAGCTGTTCTCCTCCTCCGTGGACTCTGGGCTTTCCTCTGAGGATCTGAGACTCTCATTGGACTCGCTGTCAGCCTGCTCCTCTCTGGATTGACTTTCTGATGTGGAAGACGTATCCTGACTGTCCTCCTCGCTGGACTCACTGTCGTCCTGGCCTTCTGGGCGGCCGGTAGTGTTATCCGGGTTGTCGCCCCTGGACTCACTCGCGATCTCTTCCTGAGACTCACTGCTGCTCTCTCTGGACAGCAGGTCGACCTCTTGACTAGACTCGCTGCTGAGGTCCTGTGCATGGTGACCATCCTCCTCCGACGGATTCTCCGGGCTGTCCTCCGGGGATTCGCTGTCACTGCGCTCTCTGGACCGGCCAAGGCCGGCCTCTTTGGAATTGGCGTCTTCTGTGGAGTCACTCTGGACTTCTTCCACTGTGTTGCTGTCATCAAGCTCATCTCTGTCATCTTCCTGAGAAATGCGTGACTTTCGGGAAAGTTTCCCACGGGGCTGCTCTGAGGATCGGCTGTCACCCTGAGTGTTGGCTTGCTTTGCGTCGCCGGCCGATTCCTCGGACTGGACCCTGGCACCAAGCATTCTGGAGCTGCCTCTCTCGCTTCCGATGCTGTCGGGGTCATCGCTCTGCAGTCCTTCCTCGTGGAACTCGGAGCCATCCCCATGGCTGCTGTCCCCATCCCAGTGCTCCTCACTCTCACTCGTGAGGTCCTCTCCCTTGGACCTGCTGTCCACCTTGTCCTCCTTGTCAAGGTCCCGACTCTCACTGCTGGTGTCCTGGGCACTGTCTTGCCCTTCTGGGGCCCTGTCTTCACTGGATTCTGTGGTGTCTGCTGAATTCTCACTGCTTCCCTGTCTGGACTTTCCACCTTCTTGTCTGTCGTCAGGCCTTGGGACATTGTCATCCTCACCCAAGGTGTCATCTCCACTGTCATCTTCATCATCATCTTTGTCATCCCCTTTCCCTGCACTCCTAGAAAGGCCGCCAGCTGGTCTGTGAATGTACTGGTGACCGTCAGGGCCCAGGTCCTCCTCTGACTCGGCGCTGTCACTGGGGTCTTGGTAGGCCTGGAGCTGGGGGTTAACAGACACAGTCAGTACCCTGGGAGCTGACAGGGAGGGAGGTAGTGTCTACCTAGATGCTTGTTTCCTTCTTCCAGCGTCTCTGCTCTAACCCACGGTCACTTCCCCTGCTCAGCTCCATCACTAGTGGAGCTGAGACACACATGGTTCCATTGTACAGTATGTGGGCACACTTCACTCAATGCTGCAGTGTTTTCGCAAAAAGCTTTATAGAAATCACATTTACGAGGCCAGCCCACAGTGCTTGTTAAAGGGGCTAGAGGTTTCGAGTTCCAGACCCAGCAGCTTGACAAACATGCCAAGTGTATGTGCATGTGTGCCCCAAACCCCCAAAAGCATGAGGGATGAAGCAGGGATTGTGGCTTGACCCTGCCCTGTAGGAGGTGCTTTCCTTCTCTCTCTCTCTCTCTCTCTCTCTCTCTCTCTCTCTCTTTCTCTCCAGCGAGAACATGTACCCTCTGTCAAATTAAAACACACACACATACACACATACACACTTGTATGAAAGAAAAAGAAATCACATTTATGAAATTCAAATAATATTGTAATAGTGATTCTTTAAAAAAAGCTCTGAGAGAGTGTTTTATGAATTAAAAAGTTGGCTTAGAATGCTTACCCATTAAATTGTTTAGTGTGAAACAGAGTTTTTAAAAAATACTGTGTGATCTTAAAATGACTTGGTGTTTTCCTTCTTTTCTTTTTTTTAGACAGAGAGATTTTTTGCTATAGGGAACATGTGCTTGCTGGAGACACAAAAAGAGACGGAGAGAAAGCAAGCAAGAAGTCACCCCCCGGGGGATTGGCCATGACGCAATCCCTTCTCCATTCACCTCTCAGGATTTGGGGCATACACACACACCCAGCATGAGTTTCAGGCTGCTGGGCCTAGGACTCAAACTATGATCAGCCATGTGGGAGTCCAGTACCTTAACCACTATGTCACTTTTCTAATCAACTTTGGGAGAAAAATGTACTGGGGCAGGAGAAGAAAGCCTTTAGCTAGAATGAAAATAATAAACCACAGTAAGGAAATCCCTCAGCCAAGCCATGCCGATACCTCATTAGCCCAGGCAGAGACTGGGCTAGCAGACAGCAGCTGGGGGACCACCACGGCAGCCATGGAAATCTGCTCTCACTCTCTTTATTGTACCCTACAGCAGAGCACACTTGCTGACCTTGTTTTCTTCTTTATTAAGGTTTTGTCATAGGGCATGTGTGCTTTCCGGAGAGCAACAGAGAGGGACAGTGAGAGGGAAAGTGAGAAATCACCCCCCAGAGGACTGGCCATGCTTCAAACCCTTCTCATCCATTCTCTCTTGGGATTTTGGGCATGCATGAACACACACCTGGTGTGAGTTTCAAGCCACCAGGTCCGGGACTCAAATTGTAGTCAGCCATGTGGAGGTTCAACACCAAAATCACCACCACCTCCCGGCCCTGCCAACTTTGTTTTCTTTTCCCACATGTTCCTGGTGACCAGTGTCTGAGTTTCTAATTGGGAGAACACAATATCCTTCATCTTTCTTGCCCACACTGGCATTTCACACTGGTACAGGGGACTGAGCACGAGCTGCCCCTACCACTCCTTACTTTGCACACATTACATCCTTCCCGGGCAGGAATGGTCTCCCTCAGTGGAGCGCTTTGAGAACGTCAAAGCAACCAATCATCATGTCCCAGAAAAGAGCACTTCCCCAATTCTATGCATTTACATTTCTAGAATGTTCCTCTGGTAAACTTTTAGTAAGAAGGGACAAGCAGCCTAATCGTTCACCCCCCAACTCTGGCTGAATGTAGATTACAACACAGATCAAAGCTTCAGGAAAAATCTGGTTCATAAAACCTCAGAAGCTTTTGCAGGGCTGAACGTGGTCAAAATGATAGGACAGCTGAGCATATAATTACGTTTAGTTTTAGAAAAGTGAGGAAAACCCATGGGACCAGGTGGTGGCACAGTGGTTAACACAACCAAACCCACAGGCAAAAGGCCTGGGGTTTGCATCCTAGGACCTTCCCAAGCATGCTGAGCAGGCGTGTGCATGCCATGATCCAGGCCGGCTGAGACTGGGATGGATTGCGGCGTGAAGACCCTGCTGGGCCCTTTCTCTCTACTGCTTTCTCTGATGAAATAAATGAATAAACTTTAAAAAAAGAAAAAGCAGAGACCAGCAGATGGCATAACGATTACATTGCTGGATTCCCACATAGTGGACCACAGTTCGAGTCCCAGACCCAGCGGCTTAAAACTTACACTGGGTGTGTGTGCCTGCATGCCCAAAATCCTGAGAGGAGAATGGAGGAGAAAGGATTGTAATGTGGCCATCCCTGGGGGGTGATTTCTCGCTTTCTGTCTCTTTGTCTCTGTCTCTCCAGCAAGCATACACTGTAATCCTACAGCAAAAATATCTCCCTCCCCCCAAAAAAGAAAAAGCAAACCAGTTTTTTTTTTAGTAAAGGGATGTGAGCTAAGTCTGCTTTTCTCACTCCCAGGGGTGCAGACGGGACTTTTATGAATTACTAAAGCAGCTGTTTCCACTAAAGTTTCGTCAGGGCTCTCCCATCCTTTCCTCCCACAGGATTCTTGACTTGGAGAAGGTCTCTAGGCCCAGCAGGCATGTCTTGGCCTCATGTGGACTGCTCCAATTACAAAAACAATGTTTTGGATTGATAGTGGCCTCTCAGTCTAATAGTCAATGACCGTGTGCATGCACATGTGTGTGTATGCACACAAGCGTGTGTGTCTATTTTAATTAGGAGGGACATTTAGGGCCACAGACTGCAATATGGCTTCAGTAATAACAATAGAATGAAAATCATGCCCACATTTGAATCTCCTCATTTATTTTTCTCTCTTTTTTGGGGGAGAATATTTAGCCAACATAACCAATGGTTAGAAAATATTATATTTAGAACTGTTGTCAGGTAATTTAATGTAACATCATTTCCTTCGATTCTTAAGTAGCCAGAAAAGTTTAAAAAGGTCTGTTTAATTACCTGTTCCTCTGAGCTAACTTTACTTTCTTCTGATGACTCACTGCCTTCCTGAAAGAAGAAAGCAATGTTTACTTTTTATTTTATTTTAAAATTTGGTATAAGGTGCATGTGCATGTCAGAGAAAAAGAGAGAGAAGGAAAACGAGAAAGCATCCTCAAGACAGATGACCCACACCACAATCTCTTCTCCTCTGTTTTTCTCTCAGGATTTTTAACATGTGCACACATATGCCTAGCATGTTTCCCAGGTCGCCAGGTCTGGGATTTGAACCACACAGTCAGCTGTGTGGGATCCAGCCCCCTCAATCACCATGCCACCAAGTGGCCCTTATTTTTTCTTTTAATAATTCTTCAGGGAAAAAAATATTACACACATTGGTTGCTTACAGTTTGGATTTACTACTTTCAAAATGGTAAAAAGCAATGGGAAGAATATTAAAAGTTATTTCACGAGATATTTACGATAAAAATAAATGAGATAGTTACCGTGACTGGTGTTGGTTTTGCCTGAGTTAAATGGCCCTGCAAAAACCAGAAAAACAAGTGACTCCCTCATAGAAAAACCACATTGTTGCAAATATGTAGAGTAATTGGAGGTTATTTTTTTAGTTTCTTGGTGTATATTTTACATTGACATGACTAACAATGAAGTTTTATGATGAAATGGCAAAAAATGAAGGTCAGATATCTAATAGCCTAAAAAAATTGGGGGATATAAAGGATCTAGAAGGTTTTTAATATTTCTGATACTTGTCTTACTATACTTTCTTTGAAGATGGTTTGTTCAAACAAACTAGAGGAAACGAAAGAAAAATTGCACTGCGTTCAGAATCCTGATCGAAGTCTCAACTCATTGCTTTTTTTTCTGGCTTTTTTTTTTTTTAAGAGATTTTTTGCTACAGGGCATATGTGCTTGCTGGAGACACAAAGAGAGACAGAGAAAGAGATAATGAGAAAGCATCCCCAAGGGGGGAATGGCCACACTGCAATCCCTTTTCCTCTATTCTCCTTTCAGGATTTTGGGCATGCATGCATACATGCCCAGCAAGAGTTTCAAGCCACCGGGTCCAGGGCTTGAACTATAGTTGACCATGTAGGAGTTCAGCACCTTAACCACTATGTCACCTGCTGACTCTGGTTTTTGTTTTGACTCTGAAAACCAACCGCCTTAGTGTTAGCAATGAAAGTTGTGTTCCAGGAAACCCCTAAATCTTTAGTAAACCAGATGATGTGGGCAGTTCATTTTACCCATTCGGCTATTTGTTTCTTATTCACAAAGTAAGAAAATGAGTACCCATTACGCATACTCCACCAGGTTGCTTTGAGGGTGAAGTCAGCTAATAACTATGGAAGCACCTCATGAACTATTCGGTGTGATGTAAGTAACAGAAATGATCTGTGCTGAGAACATTAACTTTATGAAATTCAATGGTAGACAAACTTGAATGGAGAAAGCCATTAAGCCTTGGTTGAGTCACGTAAGAGTGCTGGTATCAAGAACAAATGCGAATCTGAAATTCAACCATCCATAGTTCTGATGTATCTTGGGCTCTTAGTCATAAGAACTCTAACAATGGTTGGGCATCTTCTCATGTCCCACCCCAACCCCACCTGCCCTCCCATATCTCTTCGACCAGGGCAAGGTCTTGGGTGGAACACCCAAAGTGAAAAACAGAGCAGAAACAAGCAGCTATCGGTATGTCTCTCAGCAGTGCTAGGCTGAGGATGTTTCCCCAGAAGAAGGAGCTATAACCACTCAAGTGTTTGCCCAGGGACCCTGCGGGCAAGTACAATGGCAGACTCTACCCCAGTCACTATCGTTTCAAATTGAAGAGCGGAAGGGAGGAAGACATTGGCTTGGCATATTTCTCATGCCAAGGCCAGGCTTGAGGACAGGGCATATTTGTGAGTCTCTGGTTAAATGAGAGAGAGGCTTGATAATGGCTGCTTTTAGATTAATCAGCTTATGGCTATCTCTGCTGAACGTTCATAATAAATCCTGCAACGTCTATTCCACCCTCAGGGCCTCTGACATGATCAGACTACCACTGAAAGCACTGGACCCAAGCTGCCCCATATCCAAAAGGTAGCAGCAAACAAAATAATGAACAAAATTCTGATTTAGCAAAAGATTTTTAACCCTTATTTCCAGCACCCATCTTGAGAATTCACTGATCTTTCAGACCTGGCCCTTTCCTGAGAGGGATGTAGTGCACTCGTTAAGAATGTGGATTCTGGGGGCCAGAAGGTGGTGTGGTGGTTAAGGTGCTAGACTCTGGAGAGAAGGGATGGCAATATGGCCATACTCCCTTGGCAATGAGGGGGTGTGATTTCTCACCTTTACACCACTATCTTTCTCTGTCTCTCTCTGGAAGGCACATGCATCTTATGTCAAAAACTTTTTAAAAATGTGGATTCTGAAGCTAGAGTGACGTAAATTCAAAGTCTGTTGCTACATTATTGACCATATAATCTAGAATTACTAGGTTATTCTGTGCCTCCATTTTCTCATCTATAAAATGGAAATAAAAGCACAACTCCTGATTCATCAAGTTGTTATGAAGATTAAGAAAGTTAATATGTATAAAGCACTTAGAGTCATGCCTGGTAGGGATTCTTGCGTTATTGAGAGTTAACAACCATCGGCTGATTGACAGTCAATACTCAATATTAATATCAGCTATCATCCCAGAGACTCTAGCATTTTGTCATCCTCCTTTCCTTTCTCATCTCCCAGGACTTGACCCCTGCCTACTAGACATCTGTTAAAGCAGGTGTTGAGTCCTTATCACTCCAGAAAGTCTTGGTCCATCATCATCCATCCCCTTGCTTTACTGTACACATCCATCACACACAAAAAAAAAGAGCTGAAAGAAAGCATTTCCTCACCACATTACGCTATTAAGTCAAGCCATTACTTTCTACATGGACTAGAAATTACAATTCACACTACCTACAGTGTAGGTTATTACTGTACTCACTATTAGCACTTCCAACATTTGCCATGGAGTCATTTTGGTTATACTAATAATATATTGAAATTAAAATATTTTGAGGAGTTATAGTGCTACTCACCTTCCATTCTTCAGAGCTCTCAGATTCAATATTTTGATACTTGGCTACCTAGAAAAGTTAGGGCACATGGTAAGTGACAGAGAAATTTCTGCAGCAGCAGCTGTTGACACTTCCGATACTTAACAATGGTGATGGTTCCCAGCATCCTCGTTAATTCACAGACTGCTGTACCTCTCTCTTATACAGTTTGGTCTATCAGGTCTCAGGGTCCACCCAAGACTTGGCTTTTTGTTTGTTTGTTTGTTTGTTTTTGTTTGTTTGTTTTTGCCAAAGGGTGCATACATCCACAGGATAGAGACAGAGAGAGAGAAAGTGAGAAATCACCCCTCTCCCCATGGAAGATAGTCATGCTGCAATCCCTTCTCCATTTCTCATTTTAGGATTTTGATAATGCATGCACATGTGCCTGGTATGTGCTTCAGATCATTGGGTCTAGGACTTGCACCGCGTAGTCGACCACATGGGATGCCTTAACCTCCCCACCTCCAGCTGACCCAGAACTGGTGTTTTTAACAAAGCTCTAGTTGGTGCTAGTGCTGTGTTGGAATGTCACTTTGAGAATCACTGCTTATGGGAAAGAAAAATGAGAATCATGGCTATGTTCATGGCAACTAAACAGGATAAGGAATAACTTGGATGATATTTTAAAGAAAGCAGCTTTCTAAGAAACTACTATTTTTATCAGATTGGAACATGGACAGCCATTTGGTCCACAGCCTATGTAAATTGTGCAGTTGCAAATACAAAAGTATCCCCACCCTGATACTTACTGGGAGAGCGCAGGCTACCCCCAAAAGGAACATGAGCAGGACGCTGGTCCTCATGGTCGGCTGTGACACCTCTACCTGTAAGGAAGGACACAGATGTTCTCCTCTCAGTCTGTTGTGTTGCTATCACAGAAATGCTGGAGAATGGGAGATATAAAGAAAAGAGGTTTATTTGGTTCACGATTCTGGTGACTGTAAAGCACAAAGGCATGAGATGCCATCTGGCCAGCCTCTGGTGCTACATTTCAACATGACCGAGAGAAGCAGAGAGCAGTTGAGTGCCAAGAGGGAGAGACCTGAGGGTAGCCGACTCACTTCTGTAACAACTCACATGCCCAGGAACTAAGTAATAAGAACCTGCTCCCTCCTGAACCCTGTATCGGTTTATGAGAGACCCACCTCTATGTCCCAGACTGCTGCCATTAGGCTCCATGTCCCCAACACTGTCCTACTGGGAGTCAAGTTATAGCATAAGTTTTGATGAGGCCACAACACTCAAACCGTAGCATTCCCTTGCTAAAGAACTAAAGTAATTTTAACGTTTTAACATTTTTTTCCTATTAAAAAAAAAAAAAGCTCTTCTAAAATGCCTATCAACTGATGAGTGGGTAGATAAAATACCTTATATCTATATATATGGTGGAATATTATACAACCATAAAAAGGATGGAGTACTGATACATGCTACAAAGTAGTAGACTCTTGAAAACTTCATGCTAAACTAAAGAAGCCAGACTCAAAAGACCATATGTGTATGATTCCGTTTATCTGAACTATACCAAATAGGCAAATTTATAGAGACAGAAAGTGGATTGGCTGTTGCTCAGGGTTTGGGAAAATAGAGGGGTGGGGTGGTGACTAAAGGTACAGGAAGTGGTAAAAATGGTCCAAAGTTGATTGTGTTGAAGGCTGTATGACTCTGTGCACATATTAAAACCATTAAACTGTAGACTTCAAATGGGTGAAGTATGTTATATATAAACTATATCTCAATACAGCTATTAATAAAAATTATCCCCACAGGAGATAAAAAGACTTCTCAGTGAGGAGATCTATACATATGTCTTCACTGCACTTATAAAATATAAGTGAAGGAAACAGTAAAACAGGATAACTGTGTAAGGTAATGCGTTAGATAATAAGCTAGAGTTAACCACCCCACAATGTACATATACTTCAAAACATCACATTGAACACACAAAAAAATACACCATTATTTGTCTATTTTAAATAAATAAGAAAGGAGGATCATCAAAGTTCTGGCCATTTGCTTTTATAATAATTATGCAGCTTGGTATGGCAGATCAAACTAGAAAATTTATTTTCCCTAAAAACATTATTCTGATTGGGGGCTGGCAGGTGGTATGGTGGTTAAGGGCGCTGGACTCCCACATGACTGACTGCGGTTCGAGTTTTGGACCTGGCAGCTTGCTTTCTCACTTTCTCCCTTTTCTCTCTCTCTCTCTCTGGTCAAATTAAAATAAATAAATAAAATAACATTAAAAATAATTATTGGGAAAAATTACACTTATTGGTACTACTGATAGGTGGCGGGCATTAATCTTCACAACATGCATGCACACACACACGAATAAGTGTCTAAGTCACATTGGTAACTACCTAATAATGCCTAGACAAAATTGATTGCTTTTGCATTTTTTTCCTTGACCTACAAGAGGCATGCTACAGCAGGCTTCGTATTACAGCTCCAGAAAGCTCTTAGTAACTGCTGCGATGTAATAGCCATACAACAGCCGTGCGTATGACTAAATTCTTTCATAGTCACTCATAGTACTAAAGGATCAAGGAAAAGGGAGAGGTTTGGGACACACTTGCGAATCAGGCTGAGAGACACACGCCAAATCAAACTCTGGAGGATATCTTCATTTCACACTTTGAGAACTGGCGATTTGAAAAATGTGTTCTGTATCTAAAAATAGATGGGCTAAATGCTAATGTAAAAAGTTATTGAAGTGATTTAAGGAAAAACAATTCACTGCACTAGTAAAAACATTGTTTCTGCCCTAACATACTTAACTGATAGACTTCCACACTTTGTTTGTTTGTTTTTTCTTTCTTTTTTTTCTTTTTCTTTCTTTTTTTTTTTTTTTTTTTTTTTGCTGGAGTGGGGGTGGTGTTGCTATAGGGTTATACATTCACTGAAGAGAAACAAAGAAAAAGAGGGAGGGACCAGCAGTTAGTATAATGGCTATGTTGCTGGACTCCCATGTAGTCGACCGCGGTTCACATTCTGGACCGGGTGGCTTAGAACTCGTGTTGGGCGCGTGTGCGTGTGTGCCCAAGATCCCTAGAGGAGAATGGAGGAGATTGAATGAAGGGATTGTGGCGTGGCCATCCCCCCTGGCGGGTATTTCTCGCTTTCTGTCTCTCTGTCTCTGTCTGTCTGGCGAGTGCACACGCCCTATAGCGAAAACCTCTCCAAAAAAAAAAAAGGAAAGAAAGAGAGAAAGAAAAAGAGAGAGAAAGTGAGTAATCATCCATCAGAGGGATGGCCACGACACAATCTCTTCTCTTCCATTCTCTTCTCGAGATGTTGGGCACTCATGCACATACACCCTGCAGTGTTTTTCAAGCTGCTGGGTCCAGGACTCAAACCTCTCAGTCAGCAGTGTGGGATCCAGTAGCCTTAACCTCTATGCCACCTACTGATCTACCCTTTATATTTTGATATTACCTTAGTTTGTTTTTCAAATCTTTTTCCTAATATCAATAAAGAAAAACATGGAAATATTAAACTGTCCCTAAGACAAGCCAAATTCATGTTACTTCCCTATAGTCCTCATGATCAAAATATATTTTTTAAAAGTTCTCAGGCTCGTTTCTTTTTTAAGAAAATAATTATTTATTTAATTTTATTTATTTATTGTTTATATATACATATTTTTTTAATTTGCAAAGAGAGAGAGAATGTAAGAAAGCAAGCCACTGGGACCAGGACTTGAACTGCAGTTGGCCATGTGGGAGTCCAGTGCCTCAACCACCACTCTACCTACTGGCCCCTCAGGTTAATTTCTTAAGGAAAGCAAAACTTTCCCAAATATAATATTCTCTTAATAACTTCATACCAATG
The DNA here is from genome assembly GCA_026018925.1 of Tupaia tana. NCBI lineage: Eukaryota > Metazoa > Chordata > Mammalia > Scandentia > Tupaiidae > Tupaia > Tupaia tana. The sequence continues at coordinate 18,373,474 of JAKSZU010000017.1, forward strand.
GTTTCAGCTTCATAGGTCAAATGTAAATTAAACAACTCATCATTTTAATTTTTTAAGTAAAATTTAAATAGGGTGGTAATCTCGTGACGCTCTGAATACTAGTAATTGATAAAAAGTCTTGTATTTTCTTTAGCTTCCCTATTATCAAAGCTTTTATTGTCACCATTGTTTTCAGTCTGCTATTGGATGTACACGCTTGCTTGGAGGACAGAGAGAACAAGAGAGACAAGGCAAGGAAGCACCCTCCAGCGGAGATGACCAGGCCACAAACCCTGCTACTTCGTTCTCCTCTCTGGATTTTGGGCACACATGCACATGTGCCTGGCATCTATTTTAAGCATCTGGGTTCAGGACTCAAATCACACAGCTGGCCATTTGGGATCCAGTCACTTTAACCAGCACACCACCAGCTGGCTCCTCTAGAGAGTTTTAAAATTAAGGGAGGCCATTTTGCATTTATTCTAAACCAATGAATGTTGCGTTTCTTTTACCAATAAAATGTGTGTTTCTAGTGTCCAAGCTTCTTAGGGCTAGACTATTAGGAAACATAAAAAAGATGCACTAACTCACTCAGGTTTCTAGAAATACCATTTAGCATCCTGACCTAAAGCAATAATTGGACATCTGGTAAACTAAAGTAAAAGACACCTTCAAATCCTGAGAGAGCTGATGTTGCTTCCAAAGAACATAGTCCAACCCTAAACACTGAAGAAAGTCAGATGTTAAATCCTATATTAGATTTTCAATTAGTATTTTTGTTAAGAATAATTATACTTTTGTGAGGTGTATTTCTAAATGAGAGCTTCTCGCTTTTATAAAGTTTTTAGCTACTAAACCAAAAAGAGTAGAAGCAGATCTATAGTAGCCCCATTATGAGTAATAAATTAGCAAAATACCCTGAAAATGGTAAGTCCAGAACCTCAAGCTCATCATCATAGGTTGGTTAATGTTATTTCTCCATTCTACATGTGGTTATCCTATAAGAGCATGTAGCAAGAAGAAATCAACAGTCTTGATTTTAGTTCTACCTTATCAGAAAACAGTGTATTAGAGACTTTCAACCCTTCTGAATTGCTCTCCCAGAGTTGAAAAGATCAATGTTCAGGATCTGGAGAACAGAATTATAGCCCAGATTTTGAGAGTAACCAAAACTACCTTGGGATATCAAGTAAGGAATTTTTTTCTGAAATTTCCTCAAAAGTGAAGATTCACTTGTAAGGTGTATCTTCTTTTATATGTAAGCTGAAATGAAAGAACTAGGCCAAATGGAAAAAAAAAAAGTCTGACAATTTACAGGCTCTTTACCCCTTGGAAAACAATTTTTCATATTCTTTGCTTATTTGATCTTAGTATTGTTATCCCAGAGAATATCAATGAACAATTTATGCATTCATTAGCAGTCAATAAATATTGAGAATATTTTATATGCCAGGTACTGTTCCAGGTACTAAGTATACAGCAGTGTGTAATAATAATAATAATAATAATAATAATAATAATACTAGTTTTATCCCCCCAAAATGTATATTTTGTAAAACTTCTGGATAATTATAATTCAATTAACCAGAACCTGTTGGGAGTTGTTTCATTATTACTCTGAACATACAGTAGAATTTGGCCAGCATGTGAATGCTATTAAGAATTCAGAGAGGGGCCAGCAGGTGGTGTGGTGGTTAAGGCACTGGACTGCCACATGGCCAACTGTGGATTGAGTCCTAGATCAGGCAGCTTGCTTTCTTACTTTCCCTCTCTCTCTGTTTCTCTATGTTGAGCCCGCATGCCCTGTAGCAAATTTAAAATAATAATAATAAATAAAATGAAATAAATAATTTTTATAAAGAGAGAACCAAAGAAATAAACCATGAAAACATTCCAATCCTTTCTACCGTAGTTGTATTTATGTCTACTGTAATTCATCTAATGTTATATGCCTTCAACCATAGTAAAATAGCGTTGAAGGTGCCCCAAAGTTAAGTATAAGATCAGAAGACCCATGAGGCACGCTGGGATATACTACCAGTTTGGTGTAGGTGAGAGGACTGACGTCTTTTAGAAAGTTGTTCACATATTTTTAACCTACCAAGTTCAGATAGGATAGTGTACTAGAGCCTCGGTTAAGCAGCAAGTTTGGTCACCCAGAAGTTACTGCTCCTGATGAAAACAGGTTGCCTGAAGTATTGCTATGACACATGGGACTTTCTAGAAGTCCTGCCAAATGCACTGCCTGATCACAGCTCTCACAAAGAGTCTTCAGAATAATCATGGAACATGTGGATTATGGAAAACGGTATGTGGATTTCAAAAATCTGCACCAAAACAAACTCCTACTTTAAATCCATTTTTTCCATGAACTTTTCAAGGTCCCTTTACAGAGGAAGAAGTGGAATAAATGCAGCAAGTAAAAATTCATATGGACAGGAGTATCTATGCACCTTAGTCTTCTAGACAGTGCTTTAAAAGACAATGATATTCAACTCTTATTCAATTCTGACTGTATGCAGGGCATTATGAATACGCAGCTAGCAATATATAAACAATAGCATGATCACCCCTCGGCTTACTTCAATGGTCTCTGTCTCTTCTTTCAGTCACTTATTCAGTTCATAACAAATATTTCCAGGTGCTCTCTTACCAAATAACATTAAATGGTTTTTCAATAAAAAGACTGTATTTTGCCCGACAGCAAAAAAAAAAAAAAAAAAAAAAAAAAAAAAAAAAAAAAAAAAAGAATTCTAAAAGCTTAGCCAGTCTAGTTTAGATTTGTTTACGTCTTGTAGGCCATGAACATCCCCATATCCTTGATGCCTAACTGTAACAGTTTAATTGTTTTGCTAATTAAATCTATTCTTCAAAATGACCTTCCATCTGCCTCCTGTTCTATAAACTTTCCCTCTCAGAAGTACCATGCAGAGATCTAATCACAGCCTTACCAAGGAAAGCACCTGCCTCTATTGACTTGACATGTCATTGTGAGCACGGCCTTTCCTGCGGCATAAACAGGCACAAAAGTGGAAATTGCTTTTAGCCAGGGCGCACACTCCCTCTCTTTCTCTGTGTGGCATAATGCCCATCGACATGCATACATATTGAATATGTTGCAAAGAACTAAGCAACACTATTTTAAAAGATTAGATGATGAACATGTCTTACCCTCTTAAGTTCACGAAGACTTTTCCCAAAATGTCTCAAAATTAGGTTGAAGTTCTCACAGAGGACAGCTCAAGGAAGCCACTCTTGTGTTGGTACTCTGACCACTTCTCTGATGGTGCAGGAATTTAAACTCTGCTGCAGCTCTTCACAGCCAATCAGCGTCGGGCTGGCAGTGACTGACATCACAAGGTGTCACCGGGACCCCAGCACACCCACACTTCCTCCAGCTGGCAGAGGCAGCTTTTCCCTAAAAAGCTCTTGTGGTTCCCAAATGACTACACTAGTTTCCATTAAATTGAAGATCTTTCTAAAGCTTTATTTTGATTTCTAAATATATGTCATTCACATCCATGCAGTCTGATGGACATTATAAACCGTGACGATGTCTTCTACCCACTGAGAAATCCCACCAGACCAAGGATGGGAAAAAGAGACTAAGGGGTAGGTAGAACATTTCCTGTTAATGTACATTTTCAGGCTGTAAGTGAAGGACGCTACTAAAAAACAGATTGTCTTAAAATGTCAGTGTTAAGAACAGGACCTTTTATTCCTTCCCTTTTCCTCTTTTTAAACAACTACTACTCATTTCCTTTTCCTCCTCCTTCTCCTTCCATCTCCCACCTCCAGTATTTACGAAAAGATCCCCTAGTCCTTACCAATCTTTTTTAAAAAGAGGTTTTTGCCTTAGGGCACATACTCTCACCAGAGAAAGAGACAGAGACAATGAGAGTAAAAGTAAGAAGTGACCCCCTAGGGGGGATGACCACACCACAAACTGTTCTCTATTCTCTTCCTGGGATCTTGGGCACACACGCACACACACACACACACACACACACACACACGTACCTGGCATGATTTTCAAGTCACTGGGTCTGGGACTTGAACCACAATCAGCCTTGTGAGAGTCCAGTGATAAAACTGCTATGCCACCTGCTGTCCCCAATCCTAACTAGTCTAATGTGGTACCCACTGACCCAATTCTATGGTGTCTACAAGTGTTAAAACACCTCCTAGAAATAACTTTTGTTTTTTGCCAAAAATAATTTAAATCTAACACTTCATTATTTCTGCATTGCTTGCCACATTTTGGTGACTCTATGAAAACAGAATTGGATTAACTAGAATACCAGCCTGTTAGCATCCAGAGAAACTGATCTTCAATTCGATGCCAAATGGAATGGAAGGAGTAACATGAGGTTTTTCCGGAACTCTCTCAGAAAGTGCAATGAGAGTTGTAGCTGGAAGTGGGTTTGGCACCTCCCAAGGAGCATGCTCAAGTAACAATAGGATGACCATCCAACAAGTATTTAAGGACTATAAGCCACTGGGCTATAATTTCCACAAGAGCAGGGATGTTTGCTTTGTTTCCTGCTGTATACCCAGGTCTCTTCTACAGAGAACAATTCTTGGGTCATGAGAAGCACTCAATAAGTACTTTTTGAGTGGCCAAATGGATTGGTTTGAAAATGAGCCAAAATATCAGATGGCCTGCAGTGCTCACATGACTCAATGGCATTCTTTGGAAGCGTTATGAATGTTCAAAATTTTAGGTGATGTTTCTGATAGCATGGGTCTTGAGACCTGGGATGGGTGACTTTATCCAAGAAGCTAATGTCTCATTTGTAAATTGTTAACTTATTCAGTGTGAACTGATAACACGGGGATGAGGGTGAAAAAAACAAGGAGAGGAGTCTATTTCCATATAGAGTTGATTAGAAAACCATAGTTCCTATGGCAAAGTTATAAATCCCCTGTGTTCTGTCCTGGTTCTAAATTATACACCCTGGTGGCATTGTGGGTCTTGACTGAAGTCTATCCCAGAAGAACCATTTTTCTTTTTTAATTGCCAGAGGGTGCAGGCGGGGGAAGAGCAAGAGAGAAAGCACTCCCCAGTGAAGATAATCATATTGCAATCCATTTATCTCAATTTCTCCATCCCATCAGAATTTGGGAACCCATGCACATCTGTCGGCATATTTTTCAAGCTTCCAGAGCTGAGATGCAAACCACAGTCACTTGGGAGCCAGATTCCAACACACAGCACTTAGCCACGTCTGGGGCTAGTCCCATAGAAGAAACTTAAAATCTTATGTCAGAGTAGATTCTGGGAAGATTGAAGTGCAGGAAGTTATAGGACATTATTTTAGCCTCTCTCCAAATCCCTAAGTAAAAACAGGAGCTGGGATCAATAGATGGAGTAATGGTTACGTTGCTGGACTACCACATAGTCAACCACGGTTTGAGTCCCAGACCTAGCAGCTTGAAACACACTGGGCGTGTGTGTGTCTGTGCCCAAAATCCCAAGAGGAAAATGGGAGAAAAAGGATAGCGACATGGCTATCCTCCCTAAGGAGTAATTTCTTGCTTTCTGTCTCTATCTCTCTCTGTCTCTCCAGCGAGTACACATGGCCTATAGCAAAAATATCTTTAAAAAAAAAATGCACAGGATATAGACACTAGAGAAGGCACAAATAAGTGTGGGAGAGGAAAATGGATCCAGGAAGTCTTAGAAAGAAACTTGCTAGGGGCAGCAGGTAGTATAGTAGTTAAGGTATTGAACTCCCACATGGCCAACCACGGTTCAAGTCCTGGACCTGGCAGCTTGCATTCTCACTTTCCATCTCTCTCTCTATGGTGAGCTCACATACCCTATAGCAAATTTAAATAATGATAATAATAAGAAAGAAAGAAACTTGCTACAATACAACATAAAAACAACAGGAGAGGGAGCTGTGTGAAGTTAAAGACAGCCCTGAACATGCATCCTTCAAAAAGTACAGGAAAATCAATTTCATATAAAACAAACAGCAAAAACTATAAAAGTTAAATCCAGTAGAAAAAGAATAACAACAAAATAAACAATTTAAACATCCTGAAAAGACATAATTAAAAATTAAATTAAAACTATAACTTTCTTTTTTAAAAATAACAAGAGAAGTTAAGAAAAAACCTGCATAAATAAAAAGTAGAAGAAATCAGAAAAAAAAAACTTGACATAAAAGAAAAACTTATTTCAGATACAAAGACTGATCTAGAAGGAACACAAAAGGGAATAAATACAATAGATAACCTCTCTAAAAAATAGAAAGTAAAATAGAAGACAATACTTGAAAATTTAAAAGAAATCAATAAAGAGAAAAAGGTATTTGGGAGAAAATGACATATTAAAGAGACAAGGAAGATTCAAATTAGCTATAGAAGTTCTAAGGAAGCTAATAAAAGGTAACAGCAAAAGTATTGAAAGACAAACAAACAACAAAACTGTAATTCAATAGATTTTCTCTGAGTTAAAGGAAAAAATGGAAACATTTAAAGAAAACACCATGGGGCCAGCCCCCTGTACCCCAGTGATTACGGCCAACTGTAGTTCAAATCCTGGCCTCAGTGGCTTAAAAAAACATACCAGGTGTGCATGTGTATGGCCCCAAATCTCAACAGGATGAAGAGATGAAGAAGGGACTAAAATGTGACCACATTCCTCTGGCAGGTGCTTCCTCCCTCTCTTTCCCTCTCTCTCTCTTTCTCCTCTCCTCTCCTTCTGGCTCTTTCATGCATGCATCCTCTGGCAATTAAAAAAAAAAAAAAAAAAAAAAAAAAAAAGAGTACATCATGTACCTGAAAATGTCAGCCCAGATTGAACAACATGAAGACATAGTCTAATAAAATGACCGGACCTTGAAGATAAAGAAGAAAGTCCCTTAGGCTTCCGGGGAAGCAGAAAGTAATTTACAAGGGGAAAAAATTAGATCATCATGACTTCAGCAATGCTTTGTACCAAGACTTTCAAGATAAAAAAAAAAAAAAAAGTTAAAGATTATAATCAACAAAGCTGACTTTCCAAATATAAAGTACCCCCCCCAAACTATTGTCAACATGCAAAAAAGCAGAAGAAATATCGTTTCCTCCAACACTTGCTGGGGAATCTGAGAATGAGATTGAACAAGAGAATAAACTTCAGAAAACCAAAATAAGTAGAGCGTTATTGTCATAAAAACATGTGGTGAGAGTTAAGCAAGTATATATGTGTAGGAATAAAATTAAATGAAGCTATGGGGCCAGAAGGTGGTTAAGGTCCATCTTGCATGATGGACTGCAGTTCAAGTCTTGGACCTGGTGGCTTGTTTTCTTATTTTCTCTCCGTGTCTCTCTTTGGTGAGCTCGTGTGCCCTATGGCTAAATAAAAAATAATAGTAATAAATAAAATAAATAATTATTTTAAAAATTAAATGAGGCTAAAAGGAAGATAGGCTAGTATGTAATTATTTTACACCTTCTTTCCATAGATATGGTATAACTTTTCATAAGATGAGAAGAACAGAGAAAACACATGCAAAAATAATTTCAACTGCTCTGAGGAATTGTACTAGCAATGGTTAAATTTTTGTTATTCTGAGAATGTTGTGTGTGCAATGTGGGATAAAATAAATTAATAATTTTGGATTACTTCATTTCTTTCAACTAATATAATATCAGGATACTCAATGTGAAAAAAGGAGATACAAATGATATGGAAAAGATTAAGTAAGAAATTCCATAATCCTATAATCTGGAATTTAAAAAGAAAAAAATATAATTTACTCAAGAAACTTGCTTTTAGAGAGGTTTTTGTTGTAAGACATGTGTGCTCAGTGGAGAGACAGAGACAGAGAGACAAACAGAGACAGAAAGACAGAAAGTGAGAAATCAACACCCTCCCCCACAAAAGAATGGCCATGCCACAATTCCTTCTCCTCCACTCTCTTCTTGGGATGGCCATGCCACAGTCCCTTCTCCTCCAGTCTCCTCTTGGGATTTTGGGCACTCATGGACATGTGCCTGACCTGAGTTTTAAGCCGGCATGTCCGGGGCTCGAACCACAGTCAACTACATGGGAGTTCAGCAACGTAACCATTACATCACCTGCTGGTCCCTAATTTACTCAAGAACTTTTACACCTATACGCACACACATACATATTCATGGTTTCTTCAATAAATAAAGTGCAAGTATGAAAACAAGAAAATAAATGATAGACTAAAGTAGATTTAAGAGACATAGCAGCCATTTATATGAATATTGTTTGTATTCTAATTCCAAAAAATCAGACTGAAAAACATGACAGTTAGGAAATAATTGGAATTATGACGATTTCCTTGACATTTGATGATTTTAAATCGTGTTTTTAGTATAGCAGTGGTACTATGGTATTTAAGAGTTCTTAACTTTTAGATGCTAAGACATCTAGAATTTGCTTCAAAATAAATGAGATAGGCTGGCCCCATAGCCTCAGTGGCTAAGGGACCGGGAGCACACATGGCCAACCATAGTTGAAATATTGGCCCTGGTGGCTTGAAAAGCACACTGGGCGCGTGTGTATTCCTGCCCCAAACCCCAACAGGATGGAGAAACGAAGGAGAAGGAATTGCAGTGTGACCGCATCCTGTTGGGGGATGCTTCCTCTCTCTCTCTCTTTCTCTCTCTCTCTCTCTCATGCAGGCACCCTTTGGCAATTAAAAAAAAATAAAAATAAATGGGAGAGGATAAGTAGGTAGGAAAATAGATTAAATTAATTTAGTCATGAATTTATCACTGCTGAAGCTGAGTATGAATAATTATGGTTTGTTGGGAACCAGCAGTTAGTGTAATGGCTATGTCGCTGGACTCCCACGTAGTCAACTGCGGTTCACGTCCCGGACCCGGTGGCTTAAAACTCACGCCGGGCACGTGTGCGTGCGTGCCCAAGATCCCGAGAGGAGAATGGAGGAGAAGGGATCGCGGCGTGGCCATCCCCCCTGGGGGGTGATTTCTCGCTTTCTGTCTCTCTGTCTCTCTCTCTCTGTCTGTCTGGCGAGCGCACGCGCCCTATAGCAAAAAAAAAAAAAAAAAAAAAAAATTATGGTTTGTTATACTAGCTTGTCTAATTTTGTATTTTTTAAAACTCCAAAATAAAAAGATGAAAGATAAAAGGAAATCATGCCATACACTTAATCAGGTTTTTCAGTACCCATAGGGTTATCAAATGCAATGCTGTACGGAAAATCTATTTGTTCATTTTATAATCTGAATATGAAAGTCTGAATTCTTAATAATTAAAGGGAAACCTTACAAAAATTATAAGATTGTAATCTTTAGAAGCATTATTTAAGAATTAAAGACAGAGAAGTACATAGGTCTATACAACTAAAGTACATGAAACTTGGATGAAATCATTCACTTTGATTATATATGAATTATATGCTAATTATACATTGGTTATTTGGAAAAGGTTGATTAAAATGCAAACCCAAAACATGATAATGGGCATTTGATAAAAAGGTATAAAAAAGTAATTAAGGTCTAGCTTAAAGAAAGGTAAGTAATTTGCTATTACTGTTACATTGCATGGATTTTTCTCATTTAATCCTTATGTTAACATTATGAAATGTGTTATCATTATCCAAAATTTTAAATGAAGAAACTGAAACATCAAAAGATTAAATATCTTGTTCAATGTCACACAGCTATCAAGTGACAGAGAGGGATTTCAAAAATTATACTTTCTTAGTTTTCAGGTTCCCTAATCTCTGGGGGACTTGCACAGGCTCTTTGAGTGGTCTCACTTGGTTTATGATGAAATGGGAAATGCTCTCTCCCTAGCCCCCATTACATTGTAGAGGAGGAATGCAGATAATACAGTAATATTACATCTCTTGGTATCTTTCCCTCTCCTGTCCTCTTCCCTAAACACTGCTTACTCCTTTATAAACTGGAAGTGGGCAAACACTAATACTTGTTTCACAGTCTCTAGGTCTGCCTTGCATAGATACCCTCCCTGTCTCACATCTCTAGGATATTGGGGGACACTGCATTGATCCCTCGTGCAGTGTTCTCAGCCTTTGAAATTCCATTTAACTTCTTACTTATTTTCTGTTTTCATCACTGAACCAATAATCCCCTGGGTAGACTAGTCCAACAGATATTTGTCAAGAGCCTCCTGTGTCAGGCACTGTGGTAGGCATGGAGGTGCTGGATGAATAAGTCAGAACCTGGGCCCTGGAGGAGCTAGCATTGCAGAGTAGCACGTCCAGTAGAATTTTCTGGACTTATGGAAATGTTCTATATCTGGATTGTTCAAAGTGATAGCTAGTAGCTATTGGTAGCTACTGAGTCTCAACATGTGGCCAGTGACACTGTAGAGTGGAATATTTCATTTTAGTGAATTTAAATTTAAATGGTCACACAGGGCTAGTGGCTTCCATCTGATACAGCACAGAAACAGAAAGAGACTTGGCAATTTGTCAGTTGTCACTGATAAAGATGTTTACTTTTCCTCCATAATGTTATTTAAATCAATTCTTTGTTTTGAGACTTGGAAGTAGATAATTTCTTTTGAGAAGTTTTTGCCTTAGAATCTGTATGTTTCCCTGGAGAGAGAGAGAGAGAGAGAGAGAGAGAGAGAGACAGAGACAGAGACAGACAATGAGAGGGAAAGTGAGAAATCACCCCCCAGGGGGAATGCCTACACAGCAATCTTTTCTCCTCCATTTTCCTCCTGGGATCTTGGACAAGCACACACATGTATCTAGTGTGAGTTTCAAGCCACTAGGTCCAGGACTCGAACTGAACTAGATCACATGGAAGTCCAGCGACATAAGTGCTATGCAATCTGCTGGCCCCTGATAAAATTTGTTTTAAGTACTTAAATTGTCTTATTTATAAGAACATTTGAAAATCATAGCTGACCATTTGAAGATTGCTTTTGAATTTACCGTTCCATAACTTGGTGATTTGGAAAAGACTGATTTCAGTCTACCACAAAATTTGATTCTTTTCCAATCTGGAGACCTCAGGATGTTCTGATCTCGGAGAAAATTGTTGGTAGAATAAAAATGGATAACACTGAGTACACCATGTCCTACATTTTCCTTTGCCAACTTTAAATAACACTTAGATTACAGCACCAGTTCTCCAACTTTTCCTCCGTAGGGCTTCCTTCTTACATCCCTCCACAGGCCAATGGAAGGATTCCAAAAGAGGCAGCAAAGGAAAACGATTGGTCGAGAGAAGAATAGCTCAACCTGAAAGTAAAAGTCGTTGCCAGTGACCTGCCAGTGCTATCACGGCAGAGACATACGGGAACATTCTGTTGACTCCATCGAATGAGGTAAGAGTGATGGCATCAAAATGTCTTAGATTCCAGGAAGTGCCAGACAAGTAATTATAGGTTCTGAATCCAGACAAAGCTGGTGGGGTGTACTTTTTCCCAAATGCTTTATTTTTAATTTTACTCATGGCTTTAAAAAAATGAGGATATTTCACTGTGCTAATAAATTACAGCAAATTGAATTATACATGTATTAAAGCTCTTTAAGCCTAATTTATGTATGTATGAAAATATTCATAAAATGTGTCATCAACATGTCAGAGGATCATAAGAAAGGGGATGATGAAATGGATTTCTGACTTGCCCAGCAGGTACATCAACTGCGTATTTTGCCACTTTGGGTACCTGAATTTAATGAGCAGAGGCATGATAATCACTGATGTCTTTGAAAACACTAATTATTACATAGACAGGTAAACATTTCACTTAGACATGCATTAAATGTCATATGATATTATTATGTCTTCAGTCTTTGCCTGCCTCTATGTGTTTAAAAATTGACATGAACCAAATTAGAGTTGTCTTCCTTAAATATATTAATAGACGTAAAACTGGCAAACTCTACTATAGTCTTCTTACATTCCCATTAATGGTAGGCCAAGAAAGAATTTCTTTTTCTTTTTTTAAAATTTATTTTATCTATTCAATCACTATGCATTACTACAGCATGTAAAGTGAATTTACCGAACAGAATTCGTTTTTTTCTTAGCAATAGAATATCTATATGTCTACTAAGTTTCTTTTCTGGGTACATAAAGTCACACATGTAAATATTAATCTCAACCCATGTGCTTCTCTGAATATGTTTCTTAAACCTATTTCCAGTCTAATCTAATGCTACCTCTCCCCTAATGCTTTTGACTTTTTAAAATCTTGTATTTTATTCTACTCTTTGGCCTCCTGTTCTCTTTTCTTTGCTAATGTTGTCAGCGTCAGACAGACTTTTTATAGGAACTTTGTAAAGAGATATTTCTTTCTTTATATAATTTAAAAGAATGAATAGGTATGTTCGAAATCATATTTATTACTACATTAGATCAAGTTTTTTGAAACCTCTGTATTTTAGGTTAAAACAAACAAACAAAAAAATCAGTTGAAACGTAGCAACCAGCATTGCCCTACGTTACTTCTTTCTCTTCACCCTAACTCTTCTTCTCATCTTCTTTTCATCTTCTTTCTCTCTCTTTTTCTTCTTTTTTGGAGAGGTTTTTGCTATAAGGCGCGTGTGCTCACCAGAGAGACAGAAAGTGAGGAACCACCCCCCAGGCAATGGCCACCCTGCAATCCCTTCTTCTCCATTCTCCTCTTGGGATCTTGGGCACGCATGCACACGTACACGCACCCGGTGTGAGTTTAAGCCACCGGATCTGGGACTCGAAACAAGGTCAAGTACATGGGAGTCCAGCGACATAGCCATTATGCTAACTGCTGCCCCTCTCATTTTCTTTTTTATTGTTACTCTATGAATACCGTCTTCCAAGCATACTGGCCTAGACTTTCTACCCCTCTATACATTAGTTTGTAACCAGTGATTCATCTTATTAAGAATGCCCTCCGGGACCAGCAGATGGTGTAGTAGTTATGTTGCTGGACTCCCACATGGTTCACGTCCCAGACCCAGTGGCTTCAAACTCATGTCAGGTGCATGTGCATGCATGCTCAAGATTCCAAGAGGAGAATAGAGAAGAGACTGTGATGTGAACATCCCCCTTGAGAGGTGATTTCTCACTTTCTGTCTCGCTCTCTCTATCTTTTCAGTGAGCACATGCATCCTATAGCAAAAACCTCTCTTAAAAAATGAATAAATAAGAGTGCCCTCCATGCCACCTGCCAATAACCTACCAACCCTTTAAAGCCCTTGGTCAAATCCAGTAGTCATGGTCTTCTTGACAGCTCATCAGCACCTCTGGTACACTCTTACCTTCATTTAGAATTTAACACCTATTTATTGAGCAAATTCATTTCCTAGAATATTACTGAAACTTCAAAGAAGACATACTTGTCTGTTCTTCAAAAATCTGATCATACCTAGACACATAAACTGACCAGAACACAATGCACTAATGATACAAAATGCACAAGGTATTATGGGTATTGACTTATCCAAGTGTTTGATATATTTATCACTTTTTAACAAATCATGTGTCTAAGCTTGGGTTGTGGTAACAAAGTACCATACACTTATAGACTTATAAACAATGGGCATTTATTTTTCACCATTCTAGAGGCTGGCAATGCAAGATCAAGGTGTCAGCATGGTTGGTTTCTGGTGAGGGCTCTTTTCCAAAACTGCTTCTCAATGTATTCTCTATGAAGAGCACTGACCTCATTTATGAAGACTCAACCTTTATGATCTGATCATTTCCTAAAGGCCTAACCTTTTAATACTGTCACATTAATAGTTATGATTTTGACATATGAATTATAGGGGGCACAGACATTCAAGCCATAATGCCCAAAATGAATAGATTAAAACATCAATTAGTTATTATATCTTATACTTCTGTGGGTTGACTTGATTCAGCAGGATGGCTCTCAGCTGGGGTGTGATGTGTTTGCTCTTGAATGTTGGCTAAGACTGGAGTCATCTCAAAGCTTCTTCAGTGATGATTCTGTTACTATGGATGTCACAGACTGCTGGGAGCTGGGGAGCCAGGGTGTCTTGCTAACAACGTGGCAGCTGCTAGTTAGTTGGACTTTTTACTTGACATGAGGGAGCTCCAACAGTGAGTATTTCCAAGACAGTTTTGGAGACCTAAGACACAGGTGAATGAGCCTTAGACAGTTGTGGAGACCATCTGCACCTCAGAAAGGAAAAGAATGAGTACAGGTGTAGGTAAGTTTTAGAGTTAGGGAGAATGAAATTACTAAAATATCTATTCCCACAATTGTTCTCTAGAACATAGATTCTCTTGGTGGTTGATAGGTAATGCATGGGGGGAAAAATTTATAATTAAATTTATCTGGGAACTTCTCAGTTGAAACAATCCAAGTTTCTCTCCTACAGGAATCTCTCTCTTTTTTTTTTTTTTTTTTTTTGGAGAGGTTTTTGCTATAGGGCGCGTGCGCTCGCCAGACAGACAGAGAGAGACAGAGAGATAGAAAGCAGGAAATCACCCCCCAGGGGGGATGGCCACGCCGCAATCCCCTCTCCTCCATTCTCCTCTCGGAATCTTGGGCACACACACACGCACACACGCCCGGCATGAGTTTAAGCCGCCGGGTCCGGGACTCGAACCGCGGTCGACTACGTGGGAGTCCAGCGACATAGCCATTACGCTAACTGCTGGTCCCCCTCTCCTACAGGAATTTTCAGAGCTCATTATTTGCTAATACTTAATTGGCAATCTCCAGTGCTCCCCTTATTAAATAAACTTCTTTTGGGATGATGTTTTATAGATCAGACTCTGGGAAATGTTATATGAATGCATCTCCCACAAAATAGCAGGAAGTTGACTGGATTCTCTAAAGAAACAGAACCAATAGGATGTGTACACAGGAAACTTCAAAAAGTTCATGAAAATTTAAATTAAAAATAAAAGGGTTTTGTTGTTGTTTTGGTTAAATATGGTTTGTTTTTTTTTTTTTGAGAGGTTTTTGCTATAGTGCACATGCGCTCACCAGACAGAGAGAGACAGAGAGACAGAAACTGAGAAATCACCCCCCAGGGGGCATGGCCATGCTGCAGTCCCTTCTCCTCCATTCTCCTCTCGGGATCTTGGGCACACACGCACACGTGCCCGGCGTGAGTTTAAGCCACCAGGTCCGAGACTCGAACCGCAGTCAACTACATGGGAGTCCAGCGACATAGCCATTACACTAACTGCTGGTCCCTTGGTTAAATATGTTTTGAGGGGACCAGCAGATAGCATAATGGTTATGTCACTGGACTCCCACGTAGTCGACCATGGTTTGTGTCTCAGACCCAGCAGCTTAAACTCATGCTGGGCGTATATACATACATGCCCACGATCCCAAGAGGAGAATGGAGAAGAAGGGATTGTGGCATGGCCATCCTCCCCGGGGGGATGATTTCTCACTTTCTGTCTCCATCTGTCTTTCTGGCGAGCACACATGCTCTATAGCAAAAAGAAAACTCTCTAAAAAAGTAAAAGTTTTGAAACTTGGGACCAGGCAGTGGCACTGTGGTAGCACACCTAGACCCACATGAAGAAGGTAACGTGTTCAAGTCCAGGAACCACCCTGAGTATGTCAGGTATGCATGCATGTACCCATGTTCCAGGGAGGCTGAACCTAGGGGTAGATCATGACACGGAAGCCCTATTGGAGATGCCTGTTTCTCTGTCTGTTGTTTGCTCGCTCTCTCTCATGGGAAAAATAATTATATTTTTAGAATATTTGAAATTCATGCATAGCTTTTTTTTTTCATAATACTCATTTTCCATCAACTTTTTGAAAAACCTCGTATATAAGTGGGGAGAGAGAGAGAAACATTTATCTTAAGGAATTGGCTCCCTCAGCTGTGGAGACTGGCAAGCCCAAACTCTGCAGGGAAGGTCCGTAGGCTGGAGACCCTGGGAAAGGCTCTAGGTCAAGTCTGAAGGCAGTCTACTGGCAGAATTCTCTTCCTCTGGGGCTTTTAAGGATTTCAACTGGATGAAGCCCCCACACATTATGGGAGGCATGCTGTTTTAGTCAGTCTACTGATCTAAATGTTAATTTCCTCTTTAAAATACCTTCACAAAAACATGTGGAGTAATCTTTTATCAAATATATGGATACCATAGACTAACTACGTTGACACATAAAACACATAAAAATAGCCATCACAATCTCTACAATATATATTTTTTAAATTTGCCAAAGGGTGCATGCACTCACCAAAGAGAGAGAGCAAGAAAGTGAGAAACACCCCCTGGGAGATGGTCACACTGGAATCTCTTCTCCATCTCTCCCTCCCTTCAGGATTTTGGTCATATGCACTCAAGTGCCTGGCATGTTTCTCAAGTCATTGGGTTTAGGACTTGAACCACACCACCAGCCCTGTGGAATCCAGCTCCCTTAGTCACCACACGACTGTCTGGCCCTATAAAATAATTTTTGGGGACTAAGAGATGGTGTAGCGGTTATATTGCTGGACTCCCACATGTATGACCACAGTTTGAGTCCCAGACGCAGTGACTTGAAACTCATGCCAGACACATATGCTTGCATGCCCAAGATCCCAGGAGGAGAATAGAAGGGAAGGGATTGCAATGTGACCATCTCCCCAGGGGGTGATTCTTCACTTTCCCTCTCTCTGTCTCTCTCTCTCCAGGGAGTACAAGTGCCCTAAGGCAACAACAACAACAACAAAAAACTCTTAAAAAATAATAATAATTTTAAAAAACATGAGATGCTATTTATGTGTGTGTGTATGTGTATCTATCTATCTATCTATCTATCTATCTATATCTATATCTATCTATCTATATATATATATATATTTAAAAACAAACAAACAAAAAAAAAAAAACCTCTCATTGGTCATAAAAGCTTGCCCCAAATCCTAGAAACCTATAAAACATCTTTTTCATATGCTTTTCAGAAGCTAACTCAGTTTTTCACAGAGGAATCTTTGAAACCTACATTGTCTCCAGAAGGAGACATTCATGAATCTGCATTTCAGGTAAATAAACTAATCAATATGCAGAAATAAAATCTTAATGTTGATTTTCCCAATTTAATATAATTCAAAAATATTAAACCTAGCCTCCCTTCACAGAGGCCCATTCATTGTAAGTACTAACACACACATTCTGCCTGGTTAATATCATTTTAACTCAGGAATTCTCAAAGTAAGATTCTCCAGTCAACACTATCAGCATCGCCTGGAACTGGTTAGAAATGCAAATCTTGGCCCTGAAACTTACTGACTCAGAAACTCACAGGGTGGGGAATAAATCTGTGTTTTAATAAGGTTTCCAACAGACTCTGATACATACTCAAATTTAAGAATCACTGAATTAGGCTATAGCTCTTGCCACTTCTCCACTGTGGCTGTTCTCCCAGTATCTCTATTAAGTTTCTGGAACTAGACAGATGATCACTAAAGTTCAACCATCCTGGATACACAACATACGCTTAAACATATCCTTCTTAACTAAATTACCTCTAGTTATAGTTGTTCAGGCCCCCAACCACTGTCCACTGGGGACCAGTGAGAAGGGTCCTAGGAAGTCCCTGGGGATGTTGGGGATAAGAAGGTGGCAAGGAGTAGCAACAAAGACCCTCGTATCCGAGATGGCAGCAGATGGAGTCCGTCAGTGTCAGTTGTATCCTGAAGTATGGCCAAAGTGGAAGCCAAGTAGACAGTCCAAAACAGTCATCTAACACAGGGCTAGAAAAATGCAGGATCCAAAAAGAGAAACTACAGGAGTTGGTGAATGAGAGGCATCTAAGAGTACAACATAAGTTCATCTAAGGGAATTCTTGAGGTGAGTGCAAATACCTGTGTTAGCTTTTTAGCTTATCGTGCTAAATTTCTTTGGCTTTCTGGGAGGGGGGTATTTTCAAAAGCCCTGATGTTGGGCTCACCCTGTAATACAGTAGTTAAGAGAGCCAGGTCTTGGGCCAGCAGGTGGCATGGTAGTTAAAGCCCTGGACTCTCACATGGCCTGGGGTCCAGGACCTAGAGGGGAGATTCTTGGAAATTAAATTCTGCAAAACACAAAAACATTCCTCCCCACAGAGATTTCTTCATGATATGGAAGGGAAAAAGACTAGGGAGGCAAAGAAGGAAAGAAAGTGAAAGAGGGAGGGATAGATGCAGCAGCAAATCTCAAAATAGCAGGCTTCAGAATAAGGCAGGCACCTTATGATGGAGGTCTCTCTAAATTCAGTGTTTCATGCCAGAAACATATTGAGTCTAACATATTAGTGACCTTTAAGCTTTATACTATGCCTCTGAACTACATCAGTGCCCCCTAGAAATCAACTTTTCTCTCCTTTTTTCTTTTTCTTTTTTTAGCACTTGAATCCAAGATCCTCGTTCAGAGTTAGGAACATTGCGTGGCTGATGTGTATCATTCTCTAGAGGATTTGCTTCCAAGCAGCAGTGAATGGATGACTGTGAGAACACAATGATATTTTCATCTAGGACTGAATGATTCTACTCTGTTCTGCTCCTTTTAGGGAGAGGAAAAATTGTTCCTGGTTATTTTGGTCTAAAGTTTTGCAAAACTTCCATTACAAATCATAAAACAAGTTTGACTTCTGGGAAACCCCCCTTCCGTTAATCATTTGAAGTGTATTTATATGGTGAGGTATGATTTTCTAAAGGTTAGAAAAAAATAGGTTTAAAATAATGGTAATGACAGCAAAACCCCTCAGTGTATTTCCTGAACGTGGTACAAACAGGTGTCGAAGGAATTCCAGGGTCAAGCAGGGAGGCTAAGACCACCTTTGAGAGTCAGTTTTAAGGTATTGGATCTTCAATCAAACATATTTCTAATGTTTAAAGTTCTATTTATACTACTTTTCTATTGAAAAATAGTTATTTTTTATTTTTTAATTTATTTTTATGTTTTTATTATTATTCATTCATTTAATTGCTATACATCATTTAGATTGTGAAGAGACTTTACCCAGCATGATCTACATCTCAGTCCAGCCCAGTTGAGACTATTATACACATCCTCGTCAACAGATAATAGATCTTATCTGTGTCCCACAAGTGTCTTACCTCTCCATTTTACCCCCAAATTTCCTTTCCTATGCTCTTCCCCTCCCACACTCTTTCCACTTTGTCTCTAGTGTCCATTACAATTTTTAATACTTTTATTTTCTCCAGTCTTTCAGTCTCTAGAGTGCAAACAGTCTGTATTTGTTAAGTGGAGACATACAATGTCTCTCTTTCATAGCCTGACTTGCTTAACTCAACAACATATCTTCCATATTCGTCTACTTTCTATCAAATTCCAGGGCCTTGCTTTTTTTTATGGCTAAATAGTATCCCATGGAGTATATATGCCACAATTTTTCAATCCATTCATCTGTTTGTGGACATTTGGGTTGGTTCCAAGTCTTAGCAATCGTGAATAAAGCTGCAATGAAAATAGTTGTGCAAGCACTTTTCCGAATGAGTGCTCTCCTATCCTTTGTGCAGATACCCAGGAGTGGAATTGCTGGGTCATATGGTAATTCTATTTGAAGGTCTTTGAGGAACCTCCATATTATTCTCCACAGTGGCTGGACCAATTTACATTCCCACCAACAGTATAGGAGTGCCCCCACCTTTCACCACATCACCTCCAGCACTTATCATTATTTTTTTTTAATCTTCGCCATTTTGACTGGGGTTGGGTGGTATCTCATTGTGGTTTTGATCTACATCTCCCTTGCAATGAGGGATGCTGAGCATTTTTCTCATATTCTTTTTAGCCGTTCGTATGTCTTCCTTAGAGAGTCGTTTATTCAGCTCTTTTTCCCATATTTTAATTGGGTTAATCATGTTTTTCCAGGTAAGCTGCTTGATAGTTCTTTTTTCTTTTTTAAAGAACTGTAACATTGAACACCAGATTTTATAATCCATGACATGAGCAAGAGATCTGGAATCCCCCCAAAATCCACCAACACATCATGATACCCTCTCATTGAAGGGTGACAGTGTTACCTGGTCTCTTTCACTGTTGGGCAAATAAACCCAGAAACCCACCCACCACCCATCTTCCTGCCCTCTCCACACGTACACTGTGTCTTTCTTTCTTTCTTTGTTCTTTTCTTCTTCTCCTTCTCTCCTCCTCCTCCTTCTCCTCCTCTCCTCCTCTTCCTCCTTCCTTCACTAGAGGGCTTATGTGTGCTTAGCAGAGAAGACAGAGAGAAAGAAGAGGAGAGAGAGAGAAGGTATCTTCTCCCCTTTTTAAATCTCTACTTCAAAAGTGAGAAAGAAACTTAGAGGTCTATTGGAGAAAAGTGTGAAAAATAAATATAAATGGATTACAAGCAGTAATGCTTTTCTAAACTAATGGCTTCAAACTTTTCTAACTGCAACCAACAGTCAGAAAGACATTTTACACCAACTCCTAGCTTATGCAAATTTACACATATTTGTACCTATTTGTTTATATGCAGAGATTAGGTCAAGTTTTGCAAACATATGATGAACTAAGATTTTTCTTTTTTATCTAATTTTATAAAATATTTGTCATGAGTCATTCAGTTGAAATCATGACCCAATAAATGAGTAATAACCTGTGGTTCAAAAAAAATTTGCTTTCAGGACCAGCAGATAGCATAGTGGCTATGTCGCTGGACTCCCATGCAGTCGACCACGGTTTGAGTCCCGGACCTGGTGGCTTAAACTCACACCAGGTGCATGTGCATGCGTGTCCAAGCTCCCAAGAAGAGAATGGAGGAGAAGGGATTGCGGCATGGCCATCCCCCCTGCAGGGTGATTTCTTGCTTTGTCTCTCTTTCTCTGTCTTTCTGGCAAGCGCACATGCCCTATAGCAAAAACCTCTCAAAAAAAATTCTGCTTTCATGGGCAATATTAGCAGACAGCTTCTTAATCTTTATTCCAGAAAATAAATCACAATAAAACATTTTGCCCTAGAAGCAGAATTCTTGTGTTCAAAGGATCTACTCGTGAGGCGTTCTTTGGGAACACATCTATTCCACTCTTCCCTGGAAGGTCCAGAAGTCCGTGCAGATGTGATTATGTAAGAAAATCAGGATCATAGTCTATCGTCATTATTTCTTTTTTTAAAAAGCAATTATTTATTTAATTTTATTAATTATTTTTTTAACTTGTTATGGGGCATGTGTGTTCAGCAGAGAGTGACACAGAGAGAGAGGAAAAGTGAGAAAGCAAGCTGCCAGGTCTGAGACTCAAACCAAAGTCAGCCATATAGGAGTCCAGCATCCTAACCACTGTGCCACCTGTTGGCCCCAATCTTCATTATTTCTAATATGAACCCTATGTTCTAAATATCCTCTCCCCAAGAAACACTTTTTAAGGGGAGGACTTTTTAAGAACTGGCTGGAAATTTATCTGGCTAAGGCTGTTTATCTCAGGTAATAGCCACAGAGACCCCATTGGACTGGAAATGGGTTAGACATGGAACAATAAGGGCATATTAAATACTGCATGGCAGGTCATAAAGTAAAATAAAATGGCTGAGAAAAAAGAATAAGATTGGGCTGGCCCGGTGACTTGGCAGCTAATTCAACCAGATCCCATAACTCTCAGTCCCAGTCCCGGACCTGACAGCTTGAAAAACACATCAGACACGTATGTGAGTGAGTGAGTGTGTGTGTGTGTGTCCAATGACAGGATGAAGAAATGAATCAAAAGGGATTGAGGCTGACCACACCCTGTGGGTAGGGGGATGCTTTCTCCCTCTCTCTCTGTCTTCCTCTGGTGAGTGCACACATCCTTTGGCAAAAAAAAAAAAAAAAAAAAAAAAAAAAAAAAGAGGTTGATCTGCATCTTTGAATCAATATTCAAGACATATTGTTAAGTTGAAAAGAGTAAGATGAGCACATTGTGTACGGTAGACATTGACATGTTTTTAAAAGGAGCACAGATATGCTTCCATATGAATAGGATATTTCTAGAAAGTTCTACAACATGTTAGTAATAGGAATATTAACTAGAGTTAATTAGTTTTGTATACCTTTTTGAATGTTTGACATTTTTATTTTGTGTATATATGTAAAAAAGTGTTTAATTTTTCAAAGAAAGTTACCATTTTGCATCAGATTTTGTAATAAAGGTGGGAAGTATTACAAATTCATTAAGACAAAGGAAACTTTCCTTGTAAGCAATCATATAAGTAGATGTTTATTTTAACACAAAAATTCGTTCTCTCTTTTATTTACATATCTTGTACAATTTACAAAGAGTTCCACATTGATCACCTGACTTAGCGCTCGTAACGACCTTTTGAAATAAATGTACAGGTACTAAAAGCAGTGTTCTACAAATTAAAACCAAACCAAGTAAGCAACCATCTCTGAAGTGGAAAGAGATAGAAAACTAGAGCCTGTTTTAAGGAAAGAAGTTTGAAGTATTTACTGGATTCTGATGCAGTAGTGGGTTGTTGGAAAAGTCATGACGTCTTTTTCTGTTTTTCTATGCAAAAATGCATCATGACTTT
This sequence comes from Tupaia tana, assembly GCA_026018925.1. Classification (NCBI taxonomy): domain Eukaryota; kingdom Metazoa; phylum Chordata; class Mammalia; order Scandentia; family Tupaiidae; genus Tupaia; species Tupaia tana. The sequence goes on from JAKSZU010000017.1 coordinate 18,395,848, forward strand.
TCCAACAATCCAATGGAACCCTGATACTTCATACTTTTAGGAACGACAAGTAGCTTATGAATAGCAGTATTTTTAAAGTCTTTAGCAATAGTCCTTGTAATATTGATCTCTTAACTAAGAAACTCTTGCATAAAGGAGAAAGAAGGTAGGGAAAAAAAAGTTGTTACTCTGTGTAAATGTTTAACATTTGAACATAAATTGTCAGCTAACAACTGGTTCAAAATTAATGTTAAAGTTTCTTTCATAATTTTGCTATGTAGAGTTTTAGTTTTGGATTAGAATACATCTAGAATAATTGTCTAAGTGGAAAAAGAGAAAAATGTCAAAGCATCACTATTAAATCTTCAAAATTAACCTCCACGTTTCTAGGTTAGGGTCATAGCATCTTCCAGCTTTGTGGGACAGTGGCAAGTTACACCTCTTGTCCCCAGGTAATTGTAGCACTCCTTTTACCCTCAAAAGCATCCTACTTAGAGTGAAAAATTAAATATCCAGCTTGCTAAATACCACTCTCTATTTTAATACACCTGGAGGATCCTTATTTTCTATGGTTTGGGCTTCAACTCAAGACTAAGAATTACCCTCATTGATGCAAAAGCCAATCTATGCTCAGATTTAGCTGTATATATGTGACCCTCACATAGAAAACAGAAACTTTGCAAAGCATTACCCATCAGCAACTTTGGCTTTATTGGGGAAAGTAATAGTGGGTAGAGAGCAGGGTCTAGGTCGGAAATTTGGGCATGTTCAGGTTGACTTGTCACTTGATGCAGTGACAAATAATTGATGCTACTCAACATGGTCCCACACAGGGTGCAAGAAGTGACCCCCTCCAAGTCCTTATGTTCATTTACTTAGTAACATTTGGAAGTGACTACTGGAAACAAGACACTGCTCTGAGCACACAGCATCAGGTGTTTTAACCATTTTAGGGACTTTGTAAATTTTCAGTCATTTACAAAAATGTAAAATTATACATCAGATTTTCTTATCTAACTAAATTCTGAATTGTTTTTTAGCCAACATTCTTTACATTTTCATAATTTATAACTATTCCATTTGTTAATTAGAAAGACTATTCCCATGGCCCAAATAAATTAAACGGTTGCTGTGATTTTTTTTTTCATTTTACAAATACTTTTCTAGAACAAGCAGCCAAGTTGGCTGTCACAACACAGCATCCTTCACTCAGCAGTAAGCAGGACAGTTCTCTGGAACAGATCGTTCCTGGAGGTCCAAGGCAGTGCCACGGGTCATTTATGAGTATGCCTGCTGTGTTTTCTAAAACACGGGCGTTTTGACTGAAGTTATTATGTAGTGATAACTTGAGGTTTCTGTGTTAAGTATTAAATAATAGTTTAATTGTTCTTTTATTAGACTTACACTTTAAACAAAACATTTCAGAATATAAATAGCATTTGACATGCATGTACCACAGGCCACATTCAGACTCCCTCCGCAGGAGCTGGGGCTTGGTTCTGAACCCAGCAGTTTGACTTGACCCCCTGGTTGTTTCTGTGGGTGTTTACATATGTCTTCCGTTTAGCTCCCCTTTTCTTTATTTTCTCAGGAATCTTTATTTCCTCTCAGTCATTCTCCAAATTTTTCACAAACGGAATCTGGCCTAATCATCACTGGTTGAGTGGTTGCTATCACTGCCTTCGCTGTCACTGTCACTGTCACTGTCACTATCATTTCCATTGTTTTTGCCATTACCAGTCTTACTCTGGCTGTCACTCTCATCACTGCTTTCGGATGTGCTGTCACTGCTGTCGCTATTGTCACTGCTATCACTGCTGTCGCTGCTGTCACTACTGTCACTGCTGCTGCTACTGTCACTGCTATCTGATTTACTGTCACTACTGTCACTGCTGTCACTGCTCTCTGACTTACTGTCACTGCTGTCACTGCTATCGCTGCTGTCACTGCTGTCACTGCTATCGCTGCTGTCACTGCTGTCACTGCTGTCACTACTGTCACTGCTGTCACTGCTCTCTGACTTACTGTCACTGCTGTCACTGCTATCGCTGCTGTCACTGCTGTCACTGCTATCGCTGCTGTCACTGCTGTCACTGCTGTCACTACTGTCACTGCTGTCACTGCTGTCACTGCTGTTGCTGCTGTCACTGCTGTCACTGCTATCTGATTTACTGTCACTGCTGTCACTGCTGTTGCTGCTGTCACTACTGTCACTGCTGTCACTGCTGTTGCTACTGTCACTGCTGTCACTACTGTCACTGCTGTCACTGCTGTCACTGCTGTCACTGCTGTCGCTACTGTCACTGCTGTCACTGCTGTCACTACTGTCACTGCTATCACTACTGTCGCTACTGTCTGACTTGCTGTCACTGTCACTGCTGTTGCTGCTGTCTGATTTGCTGTCACTGCTGTCACTGTCACTGCTGTCGCTGCTGTCACTGCTGTCGCTGCTGTCACTGCTATCTGATTTACTGTCACTGCTGTCACTGCTGTCACTGCTGTCGCTGCTGTCACTGCTGTCGCTGCTATCTGATTTACTGTCACTGCTGTCACTGCTGTCACTGCTGTCGCTGCTGTCACTGCTGTCACTGCTATTTGATTTACTGTCACTGCTGTCACTGTCACTGCTGTCGCTGCTGTCACTGCTATCTGATTTACTGTCACTGCTGTCGCTGCTGTCACTGCTGTCGCTGCTATCTGATTTGCTGTCACTGCTGTCACTGTCACTGCTGTCACTGCTGTCGCTGCTATCTGATTTACTGTCACTGCTGTCACTGCTGTCACTGTCACTGCTGTCGCTGCTGTCACTACTGTCACTGCTGTCGCTGCTGTCACTGCTATCTGATTTACTGTCACTGCTGTCACTGCTGTCGCTGCTGTCACTACTGTCACTGCTGTCACTGCTATCTGATTTACTGTCACTGCTGTCACTGCTGTCACTGCTGTCACTGCTGTCGCTGCTATCTGATTTACTGTCACTGCTGTCGCTGCTGTCACTGCTGTCACTGCTGTCGCTGCTATCTGATTTGCTGTCACTGCTATCACTACTGTCACTGCTGTCACTGCTGTCGCTGCTGTCACTGCTGTCACTGCTATCTGATTTACTGTCACTACTGTCACTGCTGTCACTGCTATCTGATTTACTGTCGCTGCTGTCACTACTGTCACTGCTGTCACTGCTGTTGCTGCTATCTGATTTACTGTCATTGCTGTCACTGCTATCTGATTTACCTTTGCTGCTGTCTGATAAGTCATTATCATCACTCCCATTGTTAGCACTGCCATTAATGTCACTATCATTAGCATCTGATATGCTATCACTGCCATCATCCTCACCTCCTTTTGAGTCACTGTCATCACCATTATCATGTGATTCATCAGAGTTATAAGAAGCATTTCCATGGCTACTGCTGTCATTGTCACTTTCTGAATTACCATTGTCACTGCCATTAGACTCATCGCTGCTCTGGGGGTCATCTCCTTGCACAGAGTCATCGTCAAAATCGTAACTATCATAGCCATCACTGTTACTGTCACTGCCTGTTTGCCTGTGTTGGACTTCATTTCCAAGTGCTAATTTCTGACCAGGTCCCGGTGTGCCGTTAACCTCTCCCTGTGTCTTGACGTGTCCTTGGGCCATGATCACTCCATGTTGTCCTGTGCTCTCTTTACCTTCATGGACCTTCCCGGCTTCTTTGGTAATATTATTTCTGTTACCACTGCCAGGGCCTTCCATTTCTATTCCCTGTGAAACAATGGGGAGAGAGTGATTCATGCATGAATATTTGCTGCAAAATGTCATTAGTCTGAGGAAGACATGCTAGGAAAGGCGCCCTAGGGAATAGGAGTGCAGCTTCCAGTACTTCACGGAGTGATTAGTTGAAACGTACTTTAGTCAGTACTGGTGAGGACTCTGGTGTTTAGATTCTTTAACAGCTCACCCACAGTTCTACCCACAAGGAACTCTGTAACCAGCTAGGTGGTGAATTCATTATTTCACAAAAGATTTATCTAGAATTGTACTCAAATTTTCAGAAGTGTCTGATTTTTAAAAAAGATATATATTTGCTATAGGACACCTATGCTCACTGGAGAGATAAACAGAGAGAGACAGAAAGTGAGAAATCACCCCCCAGGGAGATGGCCACCCCACAATCCCTTCTCCTCCGTTCTCCTCTTGGGATTTGGGGCACACATACACATGCACCCAGTGTGAGTTTTAAGCTGCTAAGTTCAAGACTCCAACCATGGTCGACTACGTGGGAGTCTAGCGACATAACCATTATGCTATCTGCTAGTCCCAAAATGTCTGATCTTTTTTTAATGTTCTAATAAAAATCCAGTGACAGGGGCCAGCAGGTGGCATAGTGCTTAAGGTGTATGGTCAACTGCAGTTCAAATCCCAGACCTGTGGCTTAAAAGTCATGCCAGGCATGTGTGCGTGCATGCCCAAAATCCCAAGAGCGGAATGGAGGAGAAGGGATTGCAGTGTGACTGTTCTGTCTCTTTGTGTCTCTCTCTGTCTCTCTGATGAATGCACACACCCTATAGCAAAACAAAACAGAACAAGACAAAACAAAAAACCCTCAAAAAATAAACAAAAAAGAATAATAAATCCAGTGAGGACTCAAGCATTTTCATTAAATATTCAAGTAACATGACTGTAAAAATACAGAGATGCTTGTCATGATTTATTTTTATATTACCATCAGTGGGTGGACAGGAAAAATTTAAACTGTCATAGAAAGAAATTAGCTTCACAAACCAACCTTATCTTGGCTCCTTCTAATAGCACTCTGCTCCGATTCTTTGATGATTCCAGTTTTTCCATCTTTGCTTACACTAAGATTGGGTTTCTGGGTATCCTCTATTCTTTGGCCACCATGGTCTTCTGGAGTACCATCAGAATCTTCCTCACTCCTGGAGAAGGTGTCTTCATTCATGTCATTGCCGAGCTTTTCTCTGTCTTCAGGATCATCATCTTCACTACTAATTGAATTGTGACCTATGCTATTGTCATTGTCATCTTCATTCCCATGGCCTTGACCCCCCTGGCCCTTGTTGTGATCATTGCCCTCTTCTCCATTCTCTACTTCTTCACCTTCATCATCACCAGAGCCTTGGTCTTCATCCTCACCTGCTCCATTTCCACTAGGATTCCCATCAGAATTATCCAGTCCAGCCTCTTCTCCATTGCCTGGTATTCCCTCAGATTCCCTATTCCCATTTCCCTCGCTTTCTTGCTGAGGTGTTATAGCATTTGTATCACCTTCATTTCCAGAGGAATTTCCATTTACTTCCTCCTCATGGTCTGTGGTGTTCCTGCCCCCAGCTACTTGAGTTCCATCTTCTTGGATAACAGTGGCATCCTCATTCTGACTTGCATGGCCACTGTCCCCAACTTTTGTATCCTTATCACTGTCCCCAATATTACTGCTCCCACTTGCTGCTCCAGCACTGCTGGTGATGCTCACTTGTCCTCTGATCCCATTTGCTGTGGTTTTGTCATCTTCTCCGTGTATCCCATCATGACCATATGGTTCTGGTGCTCCCGTGCCTCCATGCTGATCCTCAACAGTCCCCTCTTCATTTGTTAGTGTGGAATGTGTAGAAGGCCTCTCTCCTCCTACTTCTGCCCACTCAGAGCCATTGCCTTCTCCTTTGTAGCCATCTTTGGTGTACTCTTGCCTTCCTCTTTTACTTTCATGCATGGGGACACGACTCTCTTCAGCAGTGTCATTGGCATTTAACTCATCCTGGAAAAGAGAAACAGTGCAAAGTCAGTTGTGAAGCTCATCTTGAAGTAATGCCCACTGAAACAATGGGTGGCAGTTTTAGTAAGGTTAATGGAACCTAAAAACAGCTTAGAAATAGAAAAGAAAACACATTTTATGTCCTATACCTGTACTAGCAGTTTTGATTTTGCTGGAACATGTAAGATCACAGACTTTTCAACAGCATGCCTCTCAGATGGTGGGAGTTGAGGAACCTGCCAAAGTGAAAACATCGATGTTGAAAAGATTCTTATTCTATGAATATGCATATGTGCATACATGCATGCACATACACACACATACACATGTTTTTCTCTTAATGGAAAAAAAAAAAAACCATGAAGGCCAAAGTATGATCTAATCAGGCAGAAATGAGAAGTGATTGGTAGAGTTTATGTAGAATTTAAACTTGGTTTATGTCTTTTTCCTTTTTTAAAAAAATTTATATCGAATCATTGTACATCTTTGTAGCATACAACATGGATTCTCAACACATGAAGGCATTGCATATCAAGCAAGTCAAGATATTACTCTATGGGATAACTTTTCATTCTTCTGTCTATTAAATTTTTTCTTTTTTCTGAGTCCCTCCCTCCTACCCCCAATAGTCCACCCGCACCTATACAGTCTTTTTTTTTTTTTTTTTTTTTTTTTGAGAGGTTTTCACTATAGGGCGCGTGTGCTCGCCAGACAGAGAGAGACAGAGAGACAGAAAGCGAGAAATCACCCCCAGGGGGGATGGCCACGCTGCAATCTCTTCTCCTCTATTCTCCTCTCGGGATCTTGGGCACTCACACACACGTGCCCGGTGTGAATTTAAGCCACCGGGTCTGGGACTCGAACCATGGTTGACTACATGGGAGTCCAGCGACATTGCCATTATGCTAACTGCTGGTCCTCAGTCTTTTGTATCTACATTTGCTGTCTCTGCTATTATATCTTCCATTTGTATATATATATATATATATATATATATATATATGTATATTTTTTTATTTTTATTTATTTATTTTTTTTTGTAGAGGTTTTCACCATAGGGCGCGTGCTCTCGCCAGACAGACAGAGAGAGAGACATAGACAGAAAGTGAGAAATCACCCCCCAGGGAGGATGGTCACACTGCAATCCCTTCTCCTCCATTCTCCTCTTGGGATCTTGGGCACGCACGCACATGCGCCTGGTGTGAGTTTTAAGCCACCGGGTCCGGGACGCGAACCGCGGTCAACTACGTGGGAGTCCAGCGACATAGCCATTACTCTAACTGCTGGTTCCCACATTTGTATACGTTTTTGATCTTTTTGAAATAGTAGCCAAACCACTTATTTTAACTGTAGAAGGATAGTCTTACAAAAATAGGAGATAGGTCTTTGGTGTTTCTATACAAACTTTCTTTTCTTTCTATAAAACCTTTTTCTTTTCTTTTTTTTTCTAGAAAGAGTTTTGTTTTTTGTTTTTTGTTTTTTTGTTTTTTTTTTTTGCTATAGGGCACATGTGCTTGCTGGAGAGTGGAGAGACAGAGAGATTGAAAGCAAGAAATCACCCCCCAGGGGGGATGACCAAACTGCAATCTCCTCTCCTCCATTTTCCTCTCAAGATTTTGGGCTCTCAAACACACGTGCCCAGCATGAGGTGTAAGTCACTGAGTCCATGATTCAAACCATGATTGACTACATGGGAGTCCAGTGACATAGCCAATACACCATCTGCTGGTTCCTACCAACCCTTTCACAATAGCTTAAAACTTAGATTATACTAGATTATTATATGTATAATCTCAGCCAAAACTCCTATGAAATTAGTAGGTATGACCAAAGCCATTACAGAACAAAATCAAGTAAAAGACTGCTACCTCTGTGCTCAGCAAGGACACATTCGAAATACTTGAGAAAATATTCAACTACAGAAATACCAAAATGTTTGATATTATGTAAGCATATGAGAATGTTAAATATGAAGGCTGCTCAGTAAAATTACAAGTGGTTTAACTTTACTACCTTTTCTTTACTGATGTTTGTATATTCCAAATTTTCCATGGTAACTCTCTCATATGTTGAATAATCATATTTTTTCCCATTATTCTATCCGGAAGACTTCCTGAACGGTACAGGCTTTGTTACTTCTAATTTCATTTAGAATGAAATTGATGGGGCATGAAGAAAGGATAGACAAAGTCTGCAAGACTTCTGGGCATTGGATACAAATTAATCTGAATGTATTTTTTAAATAATAAGACATGAATTCCAACTGGAGGAATGAGAGCATGAATTAGAGCGCATATCTAGTTTTGTTGAGTCCCCAAAGATATCTTGTCTTTAAAGCAAATCTAAGTGTTTGAAATCAGCTTTTCTGCAAACTCTTCACATATTATATATAAATAGAAGGTTAGGTTAAGAGAGATAGCAAAGTAAGTGGGTTTTCTGAGGGAGACATACTTACTGGGATGGCCCAAGCTGCTGCCCAAATGCAAAAATATATAATTATCTTCATTTTCTTTAAACAATGGCTGTTTAAAAAAGAGAGAACAGTACAGAATTACTTATAAAGTTAAAAAATGATAAGCACAGTAATATATTATTCTGCTCTGTAAGCATTTGGGCTTCTCCTGGCCAAGGAGTGTGTATTCTCGTGTTGATAAGAAGGCACACGGTGTCCCAGACCACACCTGGAGTGAATGTGGGCTCAGTACTGAGGCAGCAACAGCCACACAAAGAAGTGAAGGGCACTGCCAGAACTTTGTCCTCCTGCAATGGTTGATGGTGACCACATCTGTTCTTCTGAATAGCTTCAATGAAGCATTAACTAATTCTGCTAAGATAGTACTTAATGGATGATGCACTTGTGATTTCCACCCTAAAGCTATAGACGTGGGCTACACTAGACTTTAAGAGACAGAAAGGACCAGTATGAGACAGCCTAGGCTAGTGGAAAGAAAATGGGGTTTGGATTCAGAAACCTGGGTTGATTCTTACACGGCCAATTGCTATATGAGCTCAGAAAATGTAAGTAGCTTTATAAAGTCTTTGTTTTCTCCATCGGGGATAAAAACAATGCCTGGACCTCAGGATTATCCTGAGGTTTAGGAGAACTGTCTCTGAAAAAATGTCTCTGACTCCATTTCAAAAAGTGTTTGGTATCTCTTTTTTTATACCCAGAGCTTTTGCACACCTCACTGTAACATACTACTCTGTTTCATTATTTTTTTTTTCAATTGCCAGAGAGCATATGCACTTTCCAGAGAAAGACAGAGAAATAGAGATAGAGACAGAGAGAGGGAGAAAGCACCTCTCAATAGGATATGATCACACTGCAATCCCTTCTCCTCCATTTCTCCATCTTGTCAGGATTCTGGACATACACAAGCATGTGTTTTTTTGTTTGTTTGTTTTTTTTGATTTTTTTTTTGAGAGGTTTTCGCTATAGGGCGTGTGCGCTTGCCAGACAGACAGAGAGAGACAGAGAGATAGAAAGTGAGAAATCACCCCCCAGGGGAGGATGGCCATGCTGCAATCCCTTCTCCTCCATTCTCCTCTTGGGATCTTGGGCACGCACGCACACGCACCCGGTGTGAGTTTAAGCCGCGGGGTCCAGACTCGAACCGTGGTCGACTACATGGGAGTCCAGCGACATAGCCATTATGCTAACTGCTGGTCCCCAGGCATGTGTTTTTAAGCCACCAGAGCCAGGACTTGAACTTTGGTCTACCATGTGGGATCCTTTAACCACTAGGCTAAAGGGCTAGCCCTGTATTACTCTGTTTTAAAATTGTCTCATTACTTCTACGTTCCCCTGCCTTGCTGTAAGTTCCTAAGGCCCAGGAGAGTATCTTGGTAATCACCGTATTCCAATGCAAAGCACAAAAAAGACATCTTATGAATGTTGATGGTAAATAAATATTTACTAGCATAAGCAATACCTAGCACTGTTCCAGGCACTCTGCAATGTTCTAATAAAGAACAGCAATTATTATGGGACTTCTAAAAACATGACCCTTCCTCCTTCTTACAATTCAAATTCAGAAGTGATCTAATCCATACTTTTGATGCATTGGAATAGATGTTACATAACCTGTGCGACTCAAAAATTTAAGTTTGTACTCACTGCAAACTGTATTTCTTGATATAATGATATTATTACTATAGGAAGGTAAAGTTTTGTTTGTTTTTTAGAGATGTTTGCTGTAGGGCATATGTGCTCACAAGAGAGATAGCAGAGAGAGACAGAGAGTCAGAAATCAAGAAATCACCCTCTGGGGGGATGGCCTCACCACAATCCCTTCTTCTCCATTCTCCTTTCAGGATCTGGGGCACACATGCACACACCTCTGGCATAAGTTTTAAGCTGCCATGTCTGGGACTCGAACTGCAGTTAACTACGTGGGAGTCCAGCGACGTAACCATTGCACCGTCTGCTGGTCCCAGAAGGTAGAGTTTTACCCCTATTTCACAAACTTCCACTGGATTTATAGATTGTAATGCTGCATGTCAAAAAGTGGCCTTGATTGAATTTCATGTTCATAGTAGAAATACAATAACATACTGGTGAATATCAACTATCATTAGAATTCTTGGTACTTCTTCAAGGAAGAGAGGACACAGTTCCAGAGTTACTGAAGGGAAAAAAGTGCTTACTCAGTTTTTCAGCAGAAAGACTAGTTAGAATGCCTTCAGAAATGCTATTGATGTAAATGAAGCAGCAGTGACCTAAGGGCAGGTATGATGCAGAGCTCCAGGGCATGGCTAGTGCAGGCCAGCTGTTTGGGAAGCAGGAGTTAGACGGTACTTTGCAGTCTCACATCTAATTACTACATAGACTGCAGAAGGCCAGTCTACACTGTGATTTGGAGGAGCCATCATGTCCTGGTAAGGTACCTATGTGAAGGCCAAAATTTTGTGCATCTCGTGTCTGAACTGCAGTCCAGCAATCCCTGTAGGTCTCCTTCCACTCCACTCCGGAACAATTACACTGTGATACGCCTTGTCACTTACCAGGGCAGGTACATGCATTGAAAGGCTACTACAGAAAGGTCTAAGTGTTGTCAGTTGGAAGCAGGCCCCTCAGAACTGTATGAACCTCTTTCAGATTATTTCATTTATTGTTGCACATGAAATGAGATTTAGCAATTACCAAGTGGATTTGGAAAAGTAACTAGTAAAATAGTGAAAAGCAAAACTTAATTTAAGCCTGATTGAAAGTCCAGGGTATATTTTTTAAATCTATATTATCTCATTTTTAATCCAGATTAATCAGTGGCCAGATTATTATCAAATTTCTACCCCAGTTTGACAATTTTTGGTAATAGGTCTTTCTCTGTCTAAACGTATCAAAGTATTTTAAAAGGGAAAATGATTGAAGCAGAAGGCAGAATCTCTAGATAGCTTAAGTAAAGGAAGCAAATGCCAAAAAAAAAAAAAAAAAAGAGAGAGAAGAAAGAAAGAAAGAAGTTTATTTTCCTAGCCAAAAACTTATTTTATAAGAGCCAAGAAATTATATTTAAACAGAGTTTCATTCATTCATTCAGCAAACATCTAATGGCCTAATTTGAGCCCAGATACTAAGCTTTGGAAATAAATATAAGTCCTGACCTCATGGAGTTTCTAAGTTTGTGGGTTAGCCAAATTTGAAATAAATACAGCATAATGTGTTAAATCAAAGTTTTAAATAAATGTTTATTTCTTAGTAAGAACCAATGTATTAATGTTGTTATTGTTATTATTTTGAGGAAGAGATTGTTTTCTTTTTCATTAAATCCCATCACATTTTTTTTTGAGAGGTTTTTGCTATAGGGTGTGTATGCTCGCCAGACAGACAGAGAGAGACAGAGAAAGTAAGAAATCACCCCCCAGGGGGGATGGCCACACCGCAATCCCTTCTCCTCCATTCTCCTCTCGGGATCTTGGGCACACACGCACACGCGCCCGGCGTGAGTTTAAGCCACCGGGTCCGGGACACAAACCGCGGTCGACTACGTGGGAGTCCAGCGACATAGCCATTACACCAACTGCTGGTCCCCCCATCACATTTTTTAACAATGCAATGCTGAGGCTAAAAAAAAGACTGACTAGAGTTAAGGCTCTTAAAAAATATTTTTTTGAATAAAAATAACAGTAATGAAGTTTTAGAAAATTATGCATAAACTAATCTAATTATTCATTTTGTTGTTAATATTTTAAGTTTAAAATAACCTGCTTTACCTTATGTGTATTTTTTCTGAGTATAAGTAACTTATCAATTTAATTTTTTTTTTCTGTAACTGATATTTTAATGACATTCTGGCTGTGAAAAAAAGTCCTCCTATTCTTCAATGGTTTACCAGATGGCATTAGCATCCCTTACTACATAATTTTCTAGTATCTTTGAATATATATGCTTGATATGACATCAAAAGGGAAAAATCTAATCATGAGGGTTATTCACTTCTTAAAATCAAGCGTGGCTTTTCTGACATTCAAAGTTCTTTCTAGAGGCATTGGTTGGTTCTGAGTAAAGAGGATGTTTCACCTTACCTTAAAGGCCTTCAAAGGGACCTTGAAAATCCAGAACTTCTTATGTGTCTCTTTGAAGCCTGAGAATAGCACACTGTCCTGGACTTTTGCATGACAATTTTGCACCTGCTGAAATTTAAACTCAGTTTGATTATTTCCTCAACCAATCACTGTTTAGAATCCCTGATACAGGGTTATGAACTGTCACCACGTGTACGAAGCACATAATAACGTCCCCACTTCCTTCGCTTGCTGATAGGTGTTTGCTCACTGAAGCATTCAGTTCCAGAGGGACTAGACTTACTTTCACTTAATTAAATAGCTCTTGGGAGGCTGTTTTGCATCTTAAATATAGGGAATCAGTGTAACATATCTGAAAAGAGCCACTTAAACTCTGTCACCCTGACATTTCTTGTCTTGCTAGGGTTGGCAATCTAAGAAAACTCTAGGTTTCTTTAGTAAATATGACTACCTATTTAAGACCCCTATCATTCCTGAGGTAGGCATTAAAGTTTCTGTGCTATAATTCAAGGGACTGTCCAAATACAGCCTTAATATTCCCTGAGGGGTCTTTAGCAATCTGTAAAAAGTGACTCCAATGAAACCTCTCTGATCTAACCTACGTAAACAGGGAAACACAAAGCTGAAACAAATCTATCAACCTATATTCAAACTAAATTTTAATCGTAGATATTCAAAATATCAAAACTCACCATAAGGTAGATAGACATCCATAGGTACCTAAAGACCTAGTTCTCATTGTCCCTGTTATCTCTGTCAGCTGGGGAATGCAAAATAGAAGAACACACCATATTTCTAACAGGAGGTTTTGCTACCAACCTCACCATTTTCCTGAACACTGAGTAGACCATAATGTAGGTCATCCCTAAACTATGTCTCCAATTTACAGGTTCAAAAGCTTGACAATTTGTCTTTGCATGTACTTGCTCACAATTTTCAGAAACATGCTGATTTTCTGTTGTAATATCAACGGGGATGAAGCTCATAATCACTAATACCATGCCACTACCCAACAGTGGAATCTTCAGAATTTATTTACAGAGATAAATATTAGGTGGTCAGAAAAGTCATGACGTATTTTTCTACGTTTTCCTAAGCAAAAATGTGTCATGGCTTTTCTGACGACCCAATATAAGGGACTTTAAAAGTCAATGGAAAAATGAAATTAAAGTATGAGTTGATATGGGTGCAAAATCATTTTGAAACCCATGCATAGTTTTTTCTTAAGATGCATTTACCATAAACTTTTTGAAGACTATTTATTTATAAATTCTGTATATTATTTATATGTAAGACTTTATATATAGGGAAAGCTGTATGGTTGAAAGGGAAGAAATAGAATGGAAAGAAGATTTGCCTTGAAACTGGGTTTTCACAGTAAGCATTTTGTTTGTATTTTATTTTATTAGGCAGCCTACATTTTTAGAAATTTTAATAAAAATCAGTATACACCAGTGAAGGTTGGTAAACCAAACATGCCTTCCTTTTCCTTAATTTTCAACAACATGAGTTATAGTCAGAGATTTCAGTAGCCTTCTCTTAATAATTAATAGAAAATCAGTATGGCTATATATGATTTAAACAGAAATGTCAATCAACTTAATATAATTGACATTTACAGAACACTTCACCCATCGATGGCCGAATAAATACTCTTTTCAAGTGCGTGTGGAACATTTACCAAGACATATCATATTTTAGGTGCAAAATCAAATCTCAATCAATTTATAAAGATTCAAGTCACACAGAGTATGTTTACTTACCACAGTAGACCTCAAATAGAAATCAATAACAAAAACGACTCTGGAAAACCCCAAGTATTTGAAAGTAAATAGGACACTTCTAAATAGCCGATGGTTGAAAGAAGAAAACAAAAGTGAAATCCAAAATATATTGAATTGAATGAAAATGATGACACAGTGTATCAACATGTATGGAATATCCTTATAACAGTACTTGGGGAGAAATTTATAACACCAAATGACTATATAAGAAAAAAAGTGTTCAAAACAATGACCTCAGTTTCCATCTTAAGAAACTACAAAAAGGGCCAGCCCTGTAGCCCAGCACTTAAGCACCATACAGGGGAAACCAGATCCCACATAGTGAACATGGGCTCAAGTCCCAGCCCCATCGACTTGTCAAAATACACTTGGTGCATGCACCAGTGCCCAGGAGCCCGATGGGATGGAGAACTGAAGGGAAAGGATTGTAGCGTGATCAGGCCACTGAGGGAAGTGGTCTCTCTCTCTTGATCTCTTGCATGCACAGCACACGTGTGCCCTCTACCATTAAAACAAAAAGACAAAAAAGAAGGCCAGGAGGTGGTGTGGTGGTTAAGATGCTGGACTCTCACATGCCTGACAACAGTTTGAGCCCCTGATCTGGTGGCTTGCTTTCTCCCTTCCCTTCTCTCTCTCTCTCTCTCTCTCACTTTCTGTGTCTTTCTGGTGAATGTGCATGCCCTATAGCAAATTTAAAATAATAATAATAAATAAAATAATAATAATAATTCTTAAAAAAACTATAAAAATAAAAAAATAAAATTCAAAGTAAGTAGAATAAATGAAATAATAAAGACTCAAACTGAAATTAATTGAATAGAAAACAGACAAACAATAAAGAAAAATCTGATTCCTTAAGAAGCTCAGTTAATTTAATTATCATTATTTTTTATTTTTACCTTAGGGCACATGTGCTTGCCAGAGAGAGACAGAAACAGTGAAAAGAAAAGTGAGAAATCACTCCCTCCGGGGAGATTGCCACACTGCAATCACTTTTCCATTCTCCTCCAGGGATCTTGGGCACATGTGCATGTGTGTGTGTGACTTCAAAAGTCAACGGAAAAATTAAATCAAAGTATGAGTTTATTTTGGTGCAAAATCATTTTGAAATCCATGCATAGTTTTTTCATAAGATGAATTTACCATAAACTTTTTGAAGAATATATATTTATAAAGTCTGTATATTATTTTTATGTAAGACTTTATATGTAGGGAAAACAGTAAGGTTGAAAGGGAATAAATAGAATGGAAAGAAGATCTGCCTTGAAACTGTGTTTTCACAGTAAGCATTTTGTTTGTATTTTATTAGGCAGTCTACATTTTTAGAAATTTTAATAAGAATCAACACACACCAGTGTGATTTTACAGCTACTGGGTCAGGGACTCGAACCATGGTTAGCCATGTGGGAGTCCAGTAACATAACTACTACAAAAGGCCCTATCGAGACTAATCAGGTGTCTTAGTCTGTTGTTGCATTGCTAAACAGAAGTACCCAGGACTGGGTAATTCATAAAAACAGAGGCTTATTTGATTCATGATTCTGGTGTCTGGAAAGTCCAAAGGCATCTCCAAATCACAGAAGGTAGAACTATGAGCAGAGCAAAGCATGGTCAGTATTCATGTGGCCTCCATTTACTTCATTTCCTAACTTTAGAAACTCACCAGAATTCAATGACGGGAATCCTGTCCTACTCAATCACTAATAATTAATCTCTTCCCAAAAGCCCTACCTTTCAACACAATAATGGGATTAAGTTTTCAACCTCTCAATCCTATTATAGTAGTTCAACACATGAATGGGGGTGGGATTCAAATCATAGTATTGGGGAAACTGAAAAGAAGACACAAATTAGAAATATGAAGAATGAGGTAGATGACAACACTACAGATTCTATAGACCTTCTGTAAAGATTTTATAAAGGATAATAAGGAAATACTATGAACAACTTTATGCTAATAAGTTAACAATTTAGATGAAATGGATAAAAACTACCAAAGCTCACTCAAAAAAAAAGGCAGATAATCTGAATTGCCCCAAATCTTCAAAGAAATTAAATTCATAGTTTAAAACCTTATCACGAGGGACCAGTAGATGGAATAATGGTTACGCTGCTGGACTCCCACATGACTGACTAAGGTTCAAGTCCCAGACCAGCAGCTTTAATCTCCGGGCACATGTGCTTGCATGCCTAAAATCCTAAAGAGGGGTTTTGGGGAAGGGACTGAGCCATGGCCATTCCCTTGGAGGGTGATTATTTCTTGCTTTCTGTCTTTGTCTCTCTGGCAAGCGTACATACCCTATAGCAAAAATCCCTCTTTCAAAAATAATCCTTCCCATGAAAAAAACCCATGGACCTAAATGGTTTCACTGATGAATTCTATGATACATGTAAGGAAGACATCATGCCAATCCTATATAAAGTCTTCAGAAAATTGGACAGAAGAAAATACTTCACAACTTAAGCAAAATCAAGATGAGGAAGACAATCACAGCAGAAGCTGTAACGGCCTTTGTCTTAATCCATTCTTGCTATTACAGCAAAATACCATAAATTGGATGACTAGCGAACAACAGAAATTTATTTCTTACAATTCTAGAGGTTGAAAAATGCAAGATCAAGTCATAGCAGATTCCATGCCTGGTGAGGAACCACTTCCCGGAATGGCAACTTCTTGCTGAGTCTTCACATGCTGGATGGGGAAATCAAGCTTCTTTGGGGTTCATTGAAAAGGGCACTAATTCTAGGCTGGCTCCACGGTGCAGTTCGTATCCTGACTCCCAAGCATGCATGTGTGTGTACCCGAAATCCCAGATGGAGAACGAAATGGAGAAGGGATTGCAGCATAACCTTGTCCCAGATGGCGCTTTCTCCTCTGCCTCTCTCCTTTAATTTTTGTCTCTGGTGGGTGTGCTTGCTCTTTAGAAAAAAAGAGAAAAAAATAATCTCATTGAGAGCAGAATCTCATTTCTTATGAGGACAGAACTCTGACTGCTTTTTCCTATTTCTAAAATCCCTTCCAGAGGGTCTGAGGTGAGTCCCCACACCCACAGACATAAACAGACCATTTTGACCCATTTGACAACAAAAATCTTCCTACATCCTGTCCCTGGCATAGTATCCCTGTAATGGGTGAGTCATGCCCACAGTCCTTTTTTTTTTTAAGCAAGCAAAATTTTTTATTATTATTATTCATACATTAAATCACTATCCATCATTTAGATTGTGAAGAGACTTTACCCAGCACAATATACACCTCAGTCCAGCCTTTAACAGACCATTTTAACTCATCGATAACAGGACTTTTCCAACATCCTGTCCTTGGGACAGTGTCCTGTGACTGTGTACAGGCCCTCCTATCTGTTAAAGTACACTCTTTACTAATCCCTTCCCCAGACTTACAAGCCCTGCTCCCACATGTCCTGCCTTTTTGGGCCAAGCCAATGGAAAGCTCTTCACTAAATTCTCTCACTCTCAAAAATCAAGTAAAAGGAACTCCATTACCCGATCACCCTGAGAGAGAGGCATGTTTTGCCTCCTCTCTGGTCTAGGTCTCACAAATTCATGCTTAGAAATAAACCATATTGGGAACCAGCAGTTAGCGTAATGGCTATGTCGCTGGACTCCCACGTAGTCGACCGCGGTTCGCGTCTCGGACCCGGTGGCTTACAACTCACGCCGGGCGCGTGTGCGTGCGTGCCCAAGATCCCGAGAGGAGAATGGAGGAGAAGGGATTGCGGCGTGACCATCCCCCCTGGGGGATGATTTCTCGCTTTCTGTCTCTATGTCTCTCTCTGTCTGTCTGGCGAGCGCACGCGCCCTTTAGCGAAAAAACCTCTCCAAAAAAAAAAAAAAAAAAAAAAAAAAAAGAAATAAACCATATTAATTATTATCTTTGCAGAGTTGGTTATTTGCATTGACACTTAATACTATTGCATTTGGGATTAGGTTTCTGCAGATAAACTTTTTAAAATGGTTTTGGGGACAAAACCATTCAGCATCACAGAAGCTTAAATGACTGAATATGGCACTACCAGAAGTATTTTCTGATTCCTCCATTACAAACAAAATTTTAAATGCAGAACGAAATATACTGCAATAAGTTTTTTTAAATGTAATAGTTTGATTTACTGATAAGAGCTAAGGACTAAGGATTTACCTTTTTTAGACGTAACTAAGGATGGAAGTAACCGTGAGTGAGAGACATGTTCCTGTGCACGTGCAATGTTTTTGTTAGAAAATGTAGTTCCTAAGAAGGTTACTGTGAGCACAAGCTCTTCCACATGAGACTTGTGAAATAAAAGCACATTTTTGCAGAAGCCCTATTATTGAGCTAAAAATTAAAAAGAAAAAAATGTACTTGTTTGGGTGATAATAACATGAAGACAAATTTTGATGGGTATTGCATAACAGTACAGACAACTTTTATTCAACGTGGAAACAAAACATGAATGGAAGGCTGTCCTGCCGGATTCTGTAAGCTGCTCAAACTGCATCTGATGTTCTTTTACTGACATCAAAGCCATGGTCATAAAGTGCTCTCTCCCTTAGCATTTATGCTGTGCCAACTGAGTGACTGAAATATTTGTGTGATTTTGTTGGCATTCAGTAGTCTCACTTCCAGAAACCCGTTGGCTCTCTTAAACAAAGACATTTGAGAGAATCCTGGAATTATCTGAAGCACTTAAGTCATACTTAATTCTGATGAAAAGACTCCCCAGAGTTTTGTTGGCTTTTTAAATAAGCCATTGCATGAAGCCGGCTTATTTCTTGATCATTCTTTTATCATTCTTTTAATATCTTTTTAACAATATACAGTGTGAGAGAAAATTACAGTGTCATTTAGAAAATTAAAGAATGAATTTAAAGAAAATTGCTGAATGCATTAATGAAATTATTTCAGAAAATATTACCCATTCAGATGTCAAGACTATTCTCAAAGGGAATGACATTATGTGTGAAGAGGAAAAGAATTTCAACTTGAAATGGATGATTCCTATGGCACCTGTCACAGCTATATTGTGAAATTATTTCATCCCTTGAAGGATTTAATTATTTCATATGAACGTTAATAAATACCCTTCCAGCCTGGGAACGAGTGGAACCATAGTGTTGAACAAGAAAGGAATAATGCTGGCAATGCTCCTGTCTGTGGGCACATTAGAAAAGTCAATGATTAAAAGATGTAATATAGGTGCTACCAGGTGGTGCAGTGGTTAAGACTCTGGAGTCTCACATGGCTGACCACACTTCCAGTTCCAGACTCAGCAGTTTGAAACTCACGCCGGGCGCGTGCACATGCATGCCCAAAATCTCAGGAGGAGAATGGACGAGAAGGGATCACAGGGTGGCCATCCTCTGGGGGCTGAATTCTCACTTGCTCTCTCTCCATTTCTCTCTGTGTCTCCAGCAAGCACATGTGCCCTATAGCAAAAATCTCTCAAAAAAAAAAAATATATAGAGAGAGATGTAGTATAATCCTGTGGACCAGTAAAGCAGGTTGTGCTAAGGAAGATGATAGTATGTATTTCAACAGAGCAAATTTGAAGAGCAACTCAGAGTTCTTAACTTTATCCCAATATATGTTCAGTATACCAAGTCATAATGTTGATGTCAAAGGGGTTTTGTTTTTGTTGTCACTAGAGGGCATAATTTGCTCTCCAGAGAGAGAGAGAGCGAAAGTGAGAAAGCGCCCCCTCATGGAGCATAGCCATGCTGCAATCCCTTCACTTCTATCTCTCCCTTTGGGGATTTTGGGCATGCACTCACATGCGCCTGGCATGTTTCCCAAGCTGCCAGGTCAGAGCTTGAACTGTATGGAGGGCCATGTAGAATCCAGCTGCCCCACCCAACAGGACACAGAGCCAGTCTAGCGTATTCTTTAAATTAACAAAGAGTCAAAGGACTAAAGAAGAAACCAAGAGCTGGAGGTGGTCAGGGCAGAAGCTGTTCCAACGCAAATGGGACATAGACTGTGACTCAGATCGTTTGTAGGAAATTCCGCAAAACAAGTAAGTCTAAGTTGAGTTAAATCATCAGGGAAAGATAATTAAATAAATATTTATATGATTTAGGTATCAGAGAACCTTCTCGGAGCCTGAGCAGCGATTCCAGGCTATAATAGAACTCTTCTAGGCCCAGTTACACCACATTTTGGCTACCATTTATTTTGTCAACAAGTATGTAGGGGGAAAATTATGCTGGCTCCATGGACATGGGTTAAATAAAAAAGGTATCTTGCACAGAAGGAGCCTTTATTCCATGAGTTAAAAGTGGCATTTCTGCTGATTATCTATTGTGTAACAAACTTTGCATATCTTGTCCACGAAACTTTTTAATTTTATTTACATATGGCCTATATAAAAGCTTTGTTGCATATATGCATTTAAACCATGGATCATTCTGATTTTAACTAAGACAACCTCTCCATGTGCAACAGCTTTGATAGAAAAGACATGAAAAAAAAGAAAATAAATTAGAAAATTTTGCATATAAACAGAACACAAATATGAAATCAGGGTTTCTGAAGCAATTTGACTATTATTTATCATACTTTTCCAATGACTAGTAACAGAGTATATTAACCCTAACTCAAAAGTATACTAATTCATAAAGAATTTTAAACAAAGACAATGACTTAGAAAAATAAGATGAAAATATGAAAGCTAGAGCAGTATTCTTTTATCATAAGGCACAGTTAGAAATGCATCCTATGTTATTTAATATTCTATATACAAGAGGCCTTCCAAAGGTTTGTGGAAATGGGATTAAATGATGAGTTTATTTTAGTACAGAACAATTTTAAATCCGTGCATAGCTTTTTCAGAATACACATTGTCCATGAACTTTTTTCAAGACCCTTTGAAGGGATAAGGGCATATGATTTCCCAGGCTTTATCCTGAGAAGTTATTGACCTAATGGGAATTCAGTTACAATTACTTTGTTCTGCTACAGGAAAAAAGGAATTTCCCTTAGGATCGTTAATTAGTTGTTAAAAGTATAGCCATGTATTAGTCAGGATAGGATAGACAATGAAGCCAAAATAAATAGTCCCCCAAATTTCAGTGGCTCAGTACAATAGAGACTTCTTGTTTGTGTTACAGTTCAACACAGACCAGGGAGCACTCCTCCAGGCAGTGACTCAGGGACGCAAGCTGTTTCCATCTTACTGTTCCACTATCTTGCAGCTTCAAGGCCACCCTGGTATCATTTGTCTGGAAGACAGAGAATGGAAGACAGAGAGCAGAAAATACTCGGTTGGGTATTTCAGGGATTAGGCCTGCTAGTGGGTCTTTAATTTTGTTCACATTTTGTTGGCCAGAACCCAGTCACGGGCCACCCAACTTCAACTGGGGCTCAGATTTGGGGGAGCAGTAACAATCTTTGCCACACAGAGAGAAGGCTCCCTGTTGACATGCTGTCGGCATATTTGTGCAAGGGACACGTACCTTAGTTGAGTAGATGTGACCGAGGATGCATTCAGCTTTGAAACACTGTTGAACTCTCTTCATCCATAGCTGTTATTATAAATATTATTGTTGTTTTATTTAATGCAATGATGGGAGGTCCCACCTAAGAATACTTAAAATATGGAGATTAAGAAAAAGGGCAGCTTTAAAATACAAGTTATTCCTCCATACATCTTAAAATACCTTCAATTAGCATTTTTTATAACGTAGTTCCTAGGTGATCTGTATCAGAGTCACCTTGATTCAAACTGTTAAACCTAATTTTATAAAAACTGCAGACTCCAGAGAACTACCTCTGACCGGCGACATCAGAATCTATCCTTGTGAAGCCCAGGGATCTGTATTTTAAGATGCGTCCTAGATTATTCTTGAGTGCATTAATATTTAAGAACCACTTCCCAACAAAACTGAAATACCTTCCACTTGAAAGCTGAGTTTGCCCATAGTTACAAAAAAGCTCAAACCTGAGAGCCAATTACCTTTTCTGTATGTGCAAAGCCAAGCATAGACAATTCCAGAATTTAAATTGGCATAATGTTGGCTGAAACAGATGACAGAGCAAAGACAATCAAGACCAGAAAAAGAAGAAAGTAGGTCAGGTTTTACTTGGGCACCAAAACTCAAAATTCATTCCTGGTGTGTGTGTATGTGTGTGCAAATTTCACCTCTATCACCTCCTTTCTCCTCGCATGTTCTAATTCAACTCTTCCCTGCTATTCTGAGAACCTACTAAACAAAAGCTGCCCGCCGTCCCAGCTTTTATGTTCATGTGAAATGATACAATAGCATCCTTTTCACTAGGCTGCTGTGGGGATTAGGTGAAATAATGCAGGCGAAGTGTTTAACCCAGTTCTTGACACCCAGACGGCTAAGCCAGTGCCAACAAATATCAAGTTGGCTTAACTACCAGTAGATCCATAGTATTTTGGGGCTCTGAAAGTAATCCCTTGGAGGGCCAGAAAAATGGAGTCCCTCATGTGCCATGACCCACAGAAGACTGCACGGATGATACAGGTGGTCCCAAGAGGAACATCATGGCAACTGCCAGGAAGTATGTTAGAAAGGCCAGGCCAGCCAGGCTCACTCAGTCCCAGGGAGTATGGCCAGGGTAAATGATACACAACCCAGCTCCGCCACTACGGCCACCCCACACACCCACACAGAAGGTTTGAAGCCAAATGTAAATCAGTGGATAACTTGCCTACATTTGCCTCTTATAGACACGGCCTTGGTGTCTCCTCAAACAAACCACCCATCAGTTCAGAAAATGACAGGGTTCCATTTTAAAGGGTCTCTCTGCCCCCTCACAGGGATGTGGTCAGGAAGAAAGAGGGGAATAAGGAGGGGGGGGGACCTAAAATGCCTTAAGGACACAGGAAGAATAATGCTACAATGTTTATGCGTGCTGTCATGAATTTAAATAAGTGAAGGTTAACCAAGACAACAGCCCTTTTAGTTCTGGTATGCAAGGTCTGAGCCAAACTAAAAAGAGGACTATTGGATGGTGTTGAAAAGAAAGGTTCTTCCAAAATGTTAGTGGAAGAGGACTAGTAAAGGGAAAAATAGCATGTTGTTTTTCAAACTATGCATTGTATCCATTAACAGGTCATAACATTAATTTAATAGAAAGGCCAGCCCTGTAGCCTGATGGTTGAGGGCAGGATCCTTCCTGGCCAGCTGCATAGTTCTAACCTGGCCCCAGTGGCTTGGAAAACATTCTGGAAACGTGTAAGTACATGCCCCAATCCTGACAGAATGGAGATACGGACGAGAAGAGATTGCAATGTGATCATGCTCCGCTTTCTCTCTCTCCCTGTCTCTCTCTGTCTCTGTCTCTCTCTGGTGAGCTCATATGGCCTCTAGCAATTTTTAGAATATAACAGAATAATAGATAGAGCATCACACATAGAGAGAATTTTTTAAAAGGTTTAAGTTTGTATGTGTATTTTGGGTCACAGAGTAATGTTTATTTTTTATAGTGGCTTGTAGTGGGAAAAGTTTAAAATCTGGTGCAGGAGATTTCATTCTCTGAAAGCACAGGGAGTTTGAGTCCAGGCTCTACGACTAGTCAAGTTTATGACTTGTCACAAGTTTTTGTTCCCGCAAAGGTAAGATGGGAGTGATACCTACAAGAATTCTTGGGAAATAAAATGCGCTCCTGTATATAAATGCCCCTTAGTTCAGTGTCTGCCACAAAATAGTCATCTGATAAAAGTTGGTTTCCTTCTCTGTTCCACTGAGGTATGAACTGCGCAAACAGATCAGGTTCTACAAGAAAATTCATTTAATGTATCTGGGCCTTGTTTCCTCTCTTTGAAGTAAAGAGGTTGAACTAGATGACCTACTGTGATGCCTATTCTGAATTTGTCTGATTTAATGAAGATGATCACTCTACAAATGCACCAGGAAGATCCTCACTGAAAGGTATTCAGGGACCAGCTGATGGTGTAGTAGTTATGTCGCTGGCCACCTACATGGCCAACTGCGGTTCAAGTTCCAGACCTGGAGGCTTAAAAATCACACTAGATGCATGTGTGTGCGCCTATGTGCCGCAAATCCCAGAGGAGAGGGATTGTGGTGTGGCCATCCCCCTGGGCGGGGGGGTGGGTGGGTGGGTGATTTTTCACTTTCCCTGTCAGTATCCCGATCTCTTTCTCGCTTTCTGACAGTGCACATGCCCTAAGCAAAAACCTCTACAAAAAAAAAAAAAAAAAAAAAAAAAAAAAAAAAAAAAAATTCAAATCCCAAGTAACACATAGCTTTTTTTTAAGTTTTTTTTTTTTTTTTTTTTTTTTTTTTTTTTTCCCATAGAGTGTGTGTGCTCACCAGAAGGGTGGGGGAGTGAGAAATTACCCCCGGGGGGATGGCCACTCCAAATCCCTTCTCCATTCTCCCAGGATTTGGGGCGCACACACACACACACACACATATCTGGTGTGATTTTCAAGCTGCCAGGTCTGAGATTAAAGCCATGGCTGGACATGTGGGAGTCCAGTGCTTCAACCACCACACCACCTGCTGACTTTGCAAATAGATTTTTTCAATTAAACTTTTTGTTTTGAGATCATTGTAGATTCACATGTAGTTGTAAGAAATAATACAGAGACCCGCTATACCCTTCACCCAGTTTCCCCCAAGGGTAACATCCTGCAAAACTGTACTGTAATACAACATGTCAACCAGGCTATTTGGGATTATCCACCAATTTCTTCAGATGTAGGTTTCTTTATAGATGCCAACTGTGATTGATTAGCAATGGCTGATGGGAGTACAAGTCTGGATGCTTCTTTGAGTCCTGCTTTAGAGGAAACAAGTGTTTGAGGCAGTTAGCAATGTCTGCCACTGGCCCATGATTGGGAGTATGGTGACATGTTTGCTACAAATGTCCTGTCTCTGAAGTAAGTGCATAAAAGACTGTCAGATTTAAATGACATATTTAGAGCTGGTACTTAGTGAAGTACAGTTTCTCTTTTTTTTTTTTTTCAGTAATATGTTACACAAGTTTTAACATACCAAGATCTAAAAAGGGTACTAAGTTATCTATCAGGAAACTATACGAGTAGTTTCGGTGCGCACACTCTGCCTGTCGTATCCAAGGATTTCACATTGCCAATTCAACCAAGCACAGATTGAAAATATTCAGAAAACAAGCAATAAAAATTAACATTACATTGCAACGATAAAAATAATATAAATTAAACAACAGTGTAGAAACTGACCTTATGATAAGGTGGTTAGATGCTGTATGTGAAAGACCAGATCCCACATGCAGATCACAGCTGAAGGCTACCAATAGAGTGCTCGCTCGCTCTCTCTTTTTCTCTCTCATGGAAGAAATAAATAAATGCTTTCGAAAAGTAGATAATTCATAAACACAAGAGAATTGTAAGCATGTTAGTTGTTGGTTTTTGTTTGTTTGCTCTCCTTACAGAAGAGGCAAATACACTTAACTGTCCCAGAATCCAGCTCTGCTGTGGTTCACAAGGTAGCTCCTCCTGAACAAAAGCCCACTGCAGAGTCTACCAGTCCTCGAACTCCAGCCCCCACCTGCTGCTGCTGCTGCTCCTGCTTCTGCTTCCACCGTCAGCCTACCAGGGAATTGCCCAGCTCTAAGGACCACGGCCTTCTCTGCTCTGCTGTGGGGCTGGTGGGGGTAGCAGGCTGGTGGAGAGTATTGATGCGGGCACCCAGGGGAGACAACAGCAAACTAACATGCAGAATGTCTAGATAAGACAGAGAAGAAATCTTCGGCAGAGTGTAGTTTCCTTTGCAGAAGTAAATTATTTATTTACTTTGCTTTTCTATGTAGAATGAAAGCTGTCAAAATTAGAAGGTGTAAATCAGTACTTCGGTGAGGAATGCAATCAAGGAAAGTATTATTTCACACAAACTAAACTCATTTTTGGACCTCTCTTTTTGACAGAATATATTCTCAGAGTACATTCTGTCCAAAAATGTGTTCTCTGTGGGAGAGACAGCTGAGACAAGGATTGGTCCCTACAGGAGAAAGCTGGTTAAATGTGGAGATCTGGGTCTTTGTTTGGAGGATGGTCAAAGCTCTCAGTCATAAGAAACACCTTTCTGGATATTTAGGGGCATAATTATGTCTGTATTTTATCTCCACTAAGGGCTGCTGTATTTGACGGGACAGGAAGACATCCCACAGTTATCTTCGAAGCCTGAAGATGTGATAATTGATGTCATCAACATGCCCTAGTTGCACATCAGCAAAGGATTAATTCATTATTCAGAAGCGTTGACATTGTTTTCAGCAGGGCCAACTTTCATCGGTATCTAAAATCATGTCAGAAGATATAAATAGTAAAAGGACACAGATCACAGTGCAAATTGACTTAATCAGCACGATATAAAATCACATTACTAAACTAATTCTGATTTGTACTGCTGTTGGCAAGTCTACAAAGGCAGGTATTAAACAGGCACCCAAAATATGGCAAAAAAAAGAACATTCTTTATCAACAATTTTAAAGTCTTAAATTTAAATTATATATTTTAGCGACCAGAAATATCCTCACAAAAAAATAGAAAAATAAAGTTCTCTATAATATAATGAAATAAGATCAGTTTTAAGGTATGACTAGATTTCTTGATTAGTCACTGTCAAGGAGAAGTTTAAAGGGGAATTATTTAATTTAAAGAATTCCTTATTTTGGATTAGGACCACCGAAGACCTTCTGCCCAGACGTCACCCTTCTTCCCCCCAGATCTAGCCAGGAACCAGGTTAGAGCACCCTATTTATTCTCCCTCTCTTTCTCCATCTCTCTCTCTCTCTATATATATATATGTGTGTGTGTGTGTGTGTATAATTTCTTAGCTCTCTGCCACTCTTTTGTCTTGCTAATTCTTACTTTCCTCCTGACCCCATAGGACAAGCCCATCAGCAGCCATCTATATCTGAGTTCTGAGCGGCCCTGTTCATGTGGTGTGCTAGCACACTGCGCGGTTTTCATTTTTTGCTCAAAAAAATTTTTTTAAATTTTTTTCATTGTTTCTAACTTGTTTTTACTCTTTTTTTTCCTTTTCCTTTTCCTTTTCTTCTTAACTTTCTCACTTTTCTGCTCAGCCTCCACACACTAATTTTCTAGACAGGTCTAGGTGCTCAGTACCCAAATATCTGAATATTTTAGGTCAGATTAATCCTCAATTTCCATTGAATCAGCTATACAAAGGGAGAAAAAACAACGCTGTTTAGAGACTGCAGGTCACTCCTCCTCTATTCCTCTGAATGCTCAGATTTAACTCCAAAAACTAGGGAAAAAAGTATAATCCATCAGATGACCAGAAACCACCACAGCAGAGGCACAAGAATTATGAGAAACCAAGAAAATATCTCTCCTCCAAGGGAAAAGAATAACTCCTCGCCCCCACAGACAATACAAGGGAACTGGTGGAAATGTCAGACAAAGAATTTTAAATATTCATAGTGACAAAGCTAACAGAGATGCAAGAGAAGAGAAACAATGAATTCCAGGAAATGCAGGAGAAAAGAGACAATGAGTTCCAGGAGGTGGGGAAGTTCTTGCGAGATCTAAAAGAGGAGATACACATCATAAAAAAGAATCAAACATAACTGTTAGAGATGAGGCAATAATACAGGAAATCACAATCTTCCTTGACAAATATCAAAAGCAAATTAGATCATGCAGAAGACTGAATCTCAGATGTAGAAGATAGAACCTCTGATTTCAAAAAATTCACTGAAAAGACTGAGAAAATAACCAAAAAAAAAAGAGAGAATAACATACGAGTAATACTAGATACCATTAAATACCCAAACATCCAGATCAACAATATCCCAGAAGGTGAAGAAACTAATAAAGGTATTGATAATCTATTCCATGAAATCCTGGAAGAAAACTTTCCAAACCTAGAGAGATACTCAAATATCAAGACCAAAGAATTACAAAGGATCCCACATAGAATCAAGCCAAAAAAGATATTCCTCAAGGCATATCATAGCCAGATTGACCAAAACCACAGACAGAGACAGGGTACTAAATTTGGCAAGAGAGAAACATCAAGTTACTTTCAAAGGATATACTATTAGGCTAATGTCAGACCTCTCATTGGAAACAATGAAAGGAAGGGAAAATACATTCATTGTTGAGTGAAAAAACAATTTCAACCAAGAATACTATACCCAGCAAGATTATCTTTCATATGAGAAAAAAAAAAAAAAAAAGACTAAAACAGTCTCAGAGAAACAAAATCTGAAAGGATTTACCAACACCAGACCAAATCTAAGAAGTGTTGAAGGCAGTGCTATACCAGGAAAGCGAAAGTCAGACACACAGAAATAAGGGTACAGAAAAACAAGAGAATGGCCCGCCTAATGGTAGGGGCAAGTCCAGAGTTGAATGTTAACTTACAGAGTTTAAACAGAAAGATCAGACCACAGTAACACTGCAGATTCAATAGAATAGAGATTAATTACATGAATCTGAACTAGTGAAATGGAATTTTTGACTTTTAACTAAAACATTACTGATTTTCTTCAATGCTTTGATTTCCATATTTAAGGATTTTTGTCTTCTCTTGAACTGTTGATAGGTTCATCTTCCTACTCTTTGAGCTAAATCCTAACCTTTTTTCAGACTTTAAGTTTTAAGAAAATTTCTGTTAACATTTTTTTAATTTTGGTTGATTAAAACTAAAACTTTTTCTTGAAATTAAAAATGCATTAAAAATACCTTTTAATACCTTAAAAATAATTATTTCTTTTATGTTATTTATCATCATTAATTTTTAATTCCCTACAGGACACATGCACTTGCCAGAGATCAAGAGATAGAAAAAGAGAGAGAGAGAGAGAAAGTCAGAAAGTAAGCCTCCAGGTCCAGGACTTGAACCGCAGTCAGCCATGTGGGAGTCCAGCACCTTAACCACCATGTCACTTGCTGGCCCCTAAAGGAGAATTTTGATAGACATCCTCCAATGTAAAAATAAATGATACAAGAGAACTCACCTAGTAAGTCACTTCATTCACCTGCTTGGGACACGTTTTGTAGAAAATGCAGATACACTCTTCTCCTCAGACTCTGATCTTTGCTACCCATGGCTGAGGCAGACAGCTGATGCAAGCATTGTTTTGACTCTCTCTTATGGATTTATTGCAACAGGAAATGGAACTCTGGGTCTCCATGAAGCTCTTGACCAGACGTGTGCAAATCCTTAGGCTCCCTTCTAAGGAAAGAGACTTTCTGCTATGTTTGCTAACACAGACAAGAAAACTATCCAGATCCTTAATTTTCTTAAGAACTTTTTCCCACATTTATCCCCTCTTACCTGATAACTAAAAGGTGTGGTTTTGATCAATTATACACAATAGCTGCACTACAAGCCCTGGCCAGAAGCCTCAATTTAGAAATGACTATGACTAGGTACCTGCTAACTGTCTGGTTAAGGAAATGATATTGAGAAAATCTGAAAAGCATATCAAATGTCCAGACAGAGCCAGCCAGATGGTGTGATGGTTCAAGCAGCCGGATCCCACATGGTCAACTACACAGTTGGAGACCCAGACACAGTGACTTGAAAGGCCTGGTAGGTGCAAGTGCATGTGTGCCCAAAATCCTGAGAGGAAAATGGAGGAGAAGGAATCATGATGTGACCATTCCCCCTTAGGGGTGTGTTCTCACTCACCTCTCACCACACTCTGTCTTTCTGGCAAAGGCATATACCCTACAGCAAAAATTTTAAAATAAATAAATAAATAAATAAAAATGTATTTCTGGGGACCAGAAGATGGCATAATGATTATGTTGCTGAACTCTCATGTAGTTGACCGCAGTTCGAGTCCTGGACCAAGCAGCTTAAAACTCACACTGGGGAATCAGCAGATGGCGTAACAGTCACTTCACTAGACGTTCACGTAGTTGATCACAGTTTGAGTCCTGGATTCAGTGTCTTGAAACTCATGCTGGGCACATTTGCATGTGTGTCCAAAATCCCAAGAGGAGAATGGAGGAGAAGGAATTGTGGCATGGTCATCCCCCCAGGGGGTGATTTCTCACTTTCTATCTGTCTGTATATATCTCTCTGTATACATCTCTCCATAAGCGCACATGCCCTATAACAAAAATCTCTCTAAAAAAAACAAGCAAAAAAAGTACTTTAGGCTCAGTCTAAAGATGTTTATGAAGGGACCAGCAGTTAGCATAATGGCTATGTCGCTGGACTCCCACGTAGTCGACTGTGGTTCGAGTCCCGGACCCAGTGGCTTGAACTCACGCCGGGCGCGTGTGTGTGAGTGCCCAAGATCCCGAGAGGAGAATGGAGGAGAAGGGATTGCGGTGTGGCCATCCCCCTTGGGGGATGATTTCTCGCTTTCTATCTCTCTGTCTCTCTCTGTCTGTCTGGCGAGCACACACACGCCCTATAGCAAAAAACCTCTCAAAAAAAAAAAAATGTTTATGAAATGCCCTTTGGTTAGTCCCATGTTGGAGTTCCATTTTATGTCCCTAACTCTGTTTCCTCTTCTTGTTTGTCAACAACTACTGCCGTGTCCTCATTGTATGTATTTTATATGTTATTCATGTTTCTTTAATCAATGTAGATCATAAGTAAATAAAATGCCAATTGGGATTGTTTCCCAAAATACTGTTACCTACCATTTACCATAATCATCATCAGAGCATAGATGCAGATTCTCTGTCACAGGAAGTAGCCGCCCCTTAGCTTCAGTCTTCTGTGTTCACCTCTTGACATAAATCTCTAACTTTAAGTCAAATGGTATGTCTAGTTTCAAAAGACAATGTAAAAATTATAATTATCTGTCTATGAAAACACTGCTTCTCTATGAAAGTACTGTTTTTATGGGAAGCAGTTTATGTGATGCCATCTTAAGACATAAACTTGAGGCATAGAACTCCAAAAAAGACCCTTCTCTAACACATCATTCTAGAGTTTAGACATAACAAATTGAAACCACTGTCAAAATATGGGATGTGACCAGGCTGTTTCTTCTGACACGGATAGCTTTCCTTATGCACACTGGCGTCATTAGACGGTCGATCTTTTTTCAATTTCATTTGTTTATCATGTTGGAATGGTTGGACCAGGCTTCATCCAAGTTTCTTTCATTTATTCATTTATTCATCTTTTCATTAAACAAGAATTTAGCACATTGCTAATACGTTCTGAAGGACTTAAAAATATGCCATGCCAAAATATGCTGCTCTAACATATTTAAGTGCACTTAAAAAACAGTGGGTAGGGGCCAGCAAATGGAGTGGTGGTTAAGGTAATGGATTCCCACATGGCCAACTGCAGTTCAAGTCCCTGACCTAGAGGCTTAAAAATCACAACAAATAAATAGATAAATAAATAAACGTAAAAAAACAAACAAATGAACAAAACCAGCAGGTACAAAGAGATCACTCTGAGCTTTGGGCCCTTTTTTAGTAACAAGAGATGAAATTCTCCTATGAGATGTTCTCCCTATACTAGGAAAAAAAAATCTTATCATCAAGGATGAGAAGTTGAAGCCTAGGATATACATATAAAATAACCCTTGTTACACTAATCCACATCTTCCTAGCCACTTCTCGACCCAAGTAACTACCCAAGCACAAGCCCCTTTGCTGATAAGGCCAATCACACTTTTGCTGTTTACTACTCTTTGTCCAGTTCAGCATTGAAGTGTCTGACTCTAACTGCTTCTCTGAATTTCCATTTACTTAGAATGGCTTCTATTGCACATCAAATTCGTAGTAAATATATTTTTATGCTTTTCTCCTGATGATCTGTCTTAAGTCAATTGAATACGCAAGCCCAGCAGGAATCCCAAGAGGCTAGAGATGGAGTTCTGCCTCTCCTATAGTTTACTACAGCTTGGAAAGCTCTTTGGGGGTTACAGAGAAACACATAACAAAGCCCTTACCTGTGAGCACTTTAAATCTGCTAATCAACTTAGCTCAAAATATGCCAGTCATGTGTCCACAGTGCACTTCATACATCTGTATTTGGGCAGAGGAGAAAAATGAGTGAATCCAGTATTTTAGACTGTGAGGGCTGCATATTACTGGAGACTTCTTCCTACACATAAAAATGAGTATTTTTCTAAAGGAATTCTTAACATAGTCTTTGTCTAGTATTAACAAAGGACTGCTTTTATTTTTAGATACTTCACAATAGAGGAAATGCTACAGTCCACTGATCACCCTTCCTGAGCACACACTTTGAGGGTATGCACACTTTGAGGAGGAAACCATGGAACTGAGTTCTGGTCCAAGGAATGTGGGCAAAAAAGATTAATGCACTCCTAGGCCTGGCCAGAAAGTGCCCCATGCAATCTTCCATTTTCTCTTTCCCTCTGCCATGGGCTCAATGTTTGCCTCCCCACAAAATTTGTAGGTCAAAATTCTACCCCTCAGTGTGACAGTATCAGGAGATGAGGCCTTTGGAAAGTGATTCTGTCACGAAGATGGAGCCCTCATAAAAGGGTTAGTGCCTTCACCTCAGAAAGCTCTCTTACCCTTTTCCCACGGTGTTAATAAACAGCAGGAGAGAAGTCAAACTGGAAAGAACCAACCATGGTGGCTCCCGATCTTGGACTTTCAGCCACCAGAGTTGTGAGTGAGAAATTTCTGTTGTAAATAAGCCAGCCAGTCAAAGCTGTGGTTATGGTTGCAACAACAGACTGACAGGCTGAAAAGAATCAATGATAGCGAAAAAAAAGTGGAGGAACCAGCTTAAGGTTGCCAACGTGATACTTTCTCCATTTTTCTACCGATGTTCTCTCATTTAAAAACAGTCGCTCTCATGAAAGAACAGTTGACAGCCCTCTGTGGTACATATCGTGCGTGGTACATGCTGTCCTTATCTTTTTCATTTCATTTCATTATCTCATTTCATCTTTTGTCATCAAAGCCTTTATCGTGGACTGGCACTGATTTGGAGGCCCCTTTTAGGAAATTTCAAATGACCACTCATGATATGCGGACAACAGAGTGCCTGGATGTTTCGCCAGTAGATTTCCATAAAGACAATGAAACTAGGGGTGCAGAGCCCCCTGCTGTGTGACCACTTCCCGAACCCTGGCAAGGCTCCTAGAATATATTCAGATGCTCTTATGTTCTTATGAAGTCTGCCAAAGTAGCTATCTTCATCGCATTCAATTAAGACCTCTGTCCCTTTGCACCCTGACCTCCCCTTGTGGCCCCTGGGCTGGAATGGTCACTGGAGCTTTGGGAACCTGGAAGACACGAAAGGTGAAATAGGGACATATTCCCTCTGAGTAGGGTATGTTTATGTGGTTCGCAGTCATTTCCGTGTATAGTGAAGTCATTGCTAGCTGTCCCTGTGCAGAAACAGCTTCCAGTAATACCCCCACCACCCACTGTGCAAACCCACCTGGCATGGTGAAGTTGCAGGGCAGAGCCAGTTCAAGAAATGAACATCTCCTAGGGTAATCGCCACTGTACACATGTGGGTACTCAACGACAAACCAGGCTGGAAATGTATGGAAACAGAAGTCTATGAAAATGCTTCCAGCTCAGACATAAAAAGTGCAGTTCTGGTCTGTCCCTTGTCGAAGCTGAAGTTCTCTCCTGTCAAACCATACACTTGATGATGCAGCATATACTTACAAAAACACTAGGCATTAGTATTTTTAATTTTTTTAGGAAAATGGTTTACTTAAAAGCTTAACTATAATTTGACAAGAAGTTTAGGAATTTTTTAAAAAAACAGTAAGAAATTACTTACTGTCAATAAACCAGGAACCTTAGACCAGTTCCTCCACCTTTTTTGCTATCATTGATTCTTTTCAGCCTCTCAGTCTGTTTTGGCAACCATAACCACAGTGTCAACTGGCTGGCTTATTGACAGTAAGTAAAACTTCCGATTTGATCTTCTATAAAGCATAGGTTCTTTCATAACTTAAATTTATGCATTAAATGACTAAGAAAATGTTAACATAAAAAGTAAGTGAATATTAAAAAAAGCAATCCAGATGAGAATAAGATTAATTGAAAGTAATCCAATTGTGAGAAAGGAAATATAAGCCTTTTTCAGATCCTACCAAAAGCATTAATTCATTAAGAGAAAGTGACAAACTTCAAATAGAAGTGACTAGTAGACTCTTGGATTCAAAAATCTAAATAATGAGGAAAAATAAATAATTGCACAATGTTTTCAATTTTTTTTTTTTTTTTTTGGTGAAGATTTGACATCTACAAGATAGAACAATAGGCCAGTATAATTAGGATATAGTCGCCAAACTAGGTAACATGTCAACAACTCAGAGTATTTAAGAGCCATTATTGCATAGGGGAATATTTAACATAATGAAATCTGTCATCTCAAAGTAAGTGTATATATATATATATATATATATATATATATATATATAGAGAGAGAGAGAGAGAGAGAGAGAGAGATGGTTTTCCAAATTTGACAGTGTTATATGCTGATTTGAGTTTGCCCCAAATCTACATATTGTATCCTGTCTTCCAGTACCTCACTGTGCTTGGAGAAAAGGCCTTTGAAGGAACCGGCAAGTGGCATGGTGGTTAAGATGCTGAACTCCCACATGGCCGACCATGGTTCAAATCCCAGACCTGGTGGCTTGCGTTCTCACTTTCTTCTGTCTCTGTCTCTCTCTCTCTCTGTCTCTCTGGTCAAATTAAAATGAATGAATGAATGAATGAATAAATAAGTAAATAAAATTGAAAAAATAATTTAAAAAATAATTGTAAAAAAAAAAGAAAAGGCCTTTGAAGAAGTAATGAAGTTAAAATGGGGTCTTTAGGATTGGCCCTAATCCAATTTGACCAAGTCCTTATAAGAACAGGCGAATAGGACACAAACCACACAGAAAGACAGAAAGTGAGGACACAGTGAGAAAGTGGTTGTCGGAAAGAGGAGAGAGGTGAGAGTCCTCAGAAGAAACCAAACCTGCCAACAGCTAGATCTTGGACTCCTCCAAAATCTTTTTTTTTTTTTTTTTTTGAGAGGTTTTCCCTATAGGGCGCGTGTGCTTGCCAGACAGACAGAGAGAGACAGAGAGACAGAAAGCAAGAAATCACTCCCCAGGGGGGATGGTCACGCCGCAATCCCTTCTCCTCCATTCTCTTCTCGGGATCGTGGGCACGCACGCACACGTGCCCGGCGTGAGTTTTAAGCCACCGGGTCCGGAACACGAACCGTGGTCGACTACGTGGGAGTCCAGCGACATAGCCATTACACTAACTGCTGGTCCCCAAAATCTTGAGAAAATAAGTTTTGCATAAATTATCTAGTCTATAGTATTTTATTGGGTTACTCCTAATAAACAAATGCAGAGAGCAATCTAAAAATTTTACTTAGCATTTC
Organism: Tupaia tana; assembly: GCA_026018925.1. Classification (NCBI taxonomy): domain Eukaryota; kingdom Metazoa; phylum Chordata; class Mammalia; order Scandentia; family Tupaiidae; genus Tupaia; species Tupaia tana. The sequence goes on from JAKSZU010000017.1 coordinate 18,431,193, forward strand.
CAACGACAAGTTGTGGAGCTATAAGAAGCCTCTCAACTATCATCCATCGAAAACTATCATCTATCAAGGGCTGTCTCTGTTGGGCAGTGGTTACTTGCAGTGCATAGGGAGCCAGATTCCATATGGCCAACCACATTTCAAATTCTGGCCTTGGCAGCTTGAAAGACATGCTGGGCACGTATGCATGCATGCTCAGAATCGTGATGAGAAGAAGAGATGGAGGAGAAGAGATTACGGTGTGACCACGCCCAATTGGAGGTAAGTGATTTCTTTTTCTCTCTTTTTTTTTTATTTTTTGAGAGAGATTTTTGTTATAGGGAGTGTGCGCTTGCCAGAGAAACAGAGAGACAAAAAGCAAGAAATCACGTCCTTCCCCCCCCCCCCCCCCGGGAGATGGCCACTCCACAATCCCTTTTCCTCCATTTTCCTCTTGGGATTTTGGTCATGCACGCACACAGCATGAGTTTTAAACTGCCAGGCCTGGGACTTGAACCGCGATTGGCTAGGTGGGAGTCCAGTGATGTAACTATTATGCCATCTGCTGATCCTGGAGTTGAATGAGTTCTTTCTCTTTCTCTCCTCCTCTCTCTCTCTCTCTTTCTCTGGCAAGCACACATCTTTTGACAATAAGAGAAAAAAAAATACTGTTATAATTGAAAAAATAAATAAACTTCAATCAACCATACTAAAAGGAATGACCAAAGAGTTGTTCTATTCATTCTCAATGTAAATCAAAGACTATGAATGTAACAAATGCAAAATAAAAAGTATAAAAGAGTTGTATAGGAAGTCAGTTACTGAAAATATTATGGAATTTTTTTGTTTATGGAATTTGCCAGTCTTCAAAAGTTGGTAATTTGTTGTGATTTATATTTTTCATTCTGCAAAATCTTTCTCTTCTTACCTAATTCTGTATTTTTTTTTGAAAAGAACTCCACAATTGTATAAGGGCACTTGAAAAGATTCATGGGAAAATGGAATTAAAGTCTGTTGTGGTGCACAAACATTTTGAAATTCATGCATTTTTTTTATTTAATAGGCATTCCTCATGAAATTTTTGGACACCCATCATACAAGCTTCAGCTCTCACAAAACCTGGATCCCCCTGCACTTCACTTACCTCACTTCTCAGTGACGAATAAACCTGCTGTTCCTGTCACTCCCCCAATTCAACTGCATCCTCAAATCTGCTGAGTGAAAAGTTTCAGAAACTTTCCTTCTGCCCCAGCTAATCTGATGTAATAGGCTTTGTGAGATCTGTACTATTGAAAAGTTACTCAAGTAATTTTAATATTCAGCCCAAGTTGAAAGCCATCACTGGGCAATTCCAGGGATGCCACACACAGAGCACCTGCTTGTCAACGGGGGCCTTCCTTAGGAGTCCAGAAAGGACCTAGCAGGTCCTCCACAGCCTTGTTTCATAGGAGAGATAGGACAGCATGCACTGCAGGTGAGTGTTTTCCATCCAATTTGTGCTGTTTCAGTATCTACGACATAGACCACACACAGGATCCTTTGGTCATCAAAAGTTTCACAGCACTGGGCCAGTGGGCAGTGTGGTGGTTCTGGTGCTGGATCCCACATGGCTGACTCCACTGCTGGAGACCCGAACCCAGTAGCTTGAAAAACACACCAGACACACGTGCACGCATGCCCAAAACCCTGAGAGAAGAATGGAAGAAAAGGGATTGCAGCGTGGCCATTCCCCCAGAGGGTGATTTCTCACTTTTGCTCTCTGTCTTTCTCTGTCTCTGTCCAGCGAGCATATGATCCCTATGGCAAAAATCGCTGTATGATCCCTATGGCAAAAATCTAAAATTAGAAAAAATATTTTTTTAAATTCTTCACAGCATGAATATCAAGGATCCTAGATACCCTAAACTGTAAATCAAAAAAGAATGACTTGGAGTTTAATTGTAAACAGCCTACCTTGCTGATGCCCTAAGGATGACTTTGCCATGGACCTTGAGGGAAAACTTCCGGTAGAGGAATCAATGAGCTCTTAAACCTTTTTTATTTTTTTTTCCAGAACTAGCACTTGGTGTGCGTGAGTGACTGTGTGTGTTATTTTCAAATCCTGGAAATACTTAAATAGTTGAGAAGGAGGAAAGGTAACTTGAGATTTTAAAAAAGGATATTATTTTACTGTGGAACGTGGTGAGGAAAGGGAAGAGGAGTTTGGAAAAGATTGCTTCATGCAAGCCGAAGTTTCTATCTGTGGACTTTCGAAGGAAGTAATAACCACAGACAAAAGGGCATGGCATGAAAGCAAACCATGCACCCACTAGCAGGGCACAGATACCGGCTTATTGCTACTCAAAATAAATCGCTCGAGTTATGCTGTCTGGCGAAGCCCACTGAGAGTGTGCTGGTACCTGGATATCCTCCTTTCCTGGAGCGCCTAAAAATAAAAGACATAGTCAATGTGGCATTTAGATTTAGTCATCAGCTAACCCTGGACTGTTTTCAGTAAGAATCTGCTGCATTTCAGTTTGGGCAGCCATGAATCATGTCTCCTTCTGGCACTCATGAGCTGATCATCATGAACTTGGAAGACCGGAAATTGTCCCTGCCAAAAGCACCCCTTGCCACCAAGAGAGACCAGGGCAGAGAGTTCCCGATAACAGACACACCGCTGCCTCTTGTTTTCCCCACTCAGCAGTCATTTGTAAAAATTCCTGAAACTCGTTTGGATGAGCTCTAATTCATTATGTTTAATGGCTACACACTATTCCATGCTAAGACCTTTCCTGCTATGGCCTCTTTTCACACAACATCCTATAAAATTCCTCTTCCATAGGATAGTAGGAAAATAAGACATGTTGCCAAGAGCAATAGACACCCGAGAAGCTCCTGGCTGACTGGTCTCCCCACAAAATAATGTACTTCCTCTCTGCCTGTTCTAATTTCATGTCGCGCATCACAATGAACAGTTCAGAGATGAGTTGGATTTCTGCAACTAAGAAGTCTAATCCTGGACACTGAGTTATATTTTTAAAACTCTGGTCTGTCCACGAACTACTAGAGCTACTATTCTCTTGACTAAATGATAAAAGCAGAGAAACTCTTTGAAGACCTTCCCAGGACATTTGGCAGTAAGACAGCAGTGTTGAAAAGCTGTAAAAACATTGTCTGTGGAGGAAAGTCAAAAGCAAGTATCCAAACTTCTGATGCAAAAGTTCATTTAGATGCCTTGGAGGATCACCCACGTGTGCACAAAATTTTCTAGATCATAAGCTTCTAGTAGATTTAGGAAAGGGACATGGAAATTCAAAAGAGAATGTGTCCACCTCCCCATTGTCCACCAAAAACCAGCCGCTGCAGCAGGGTGCCCTTATATGGCTTTTGTTTCCTGTTGTCCCCTGAGTGAAGTCTGCCGGGACAGACTAGGGCATGCGGTACTTGCCATTTCCTGGAGGACAACCACAGAGCGGCTCTCTGTAATTACTGGAGGCTCTGCCCAGGTATCACAGCCGTAATCAGACATCAGTCACCAGAAGAGGCATACGGGGCTCTGGGCAGACATGTGGAGAGTGGCGGGTCCAAAATGCATTTGTACAGATCCTCCCAGGAAAGCTTTGTTTCCACATATGCTACAGGAAACATTTCTACATGAGGCAGTTGACACCTCCTTAACATACTCTGCCCTTCCACATGGCTGAAGAATGGGGCGCAAACCTCATGGAATCAAATAAAGACTTCCCGGATATTTAGAGATGCAGTTTACATTTGCAACGCATCCTGTCTGAAGCTGAGCTGAAGAGTTTTGCAGCAGTGGTTTTCTTAACCTGTGTGGATCTCAGATGGGAAGATCATTGCTCTACCAGCTCACCGCTAGTTTTAAATGACTTCTAGGAAAGTCCACCAACAATTTCATTTCCCTGCCACACCACAAACAGTGTATTAGCTATGGTTAGGTCAGTGTCTGTCATTTCATAACAAACCAACCAATTCTGTATCGTGTCTAAAATACGTGGCTATTAGTAATCGCCTCTCTTGGAAGCCATAACCCTTTGATAATATATCAAATCAACTTCTAAAGCATGTCTGCTTTTCCTATTTAAGATGAAAGTATGTAGCATGATTTGATTATGACCTTTTAGGAGTGTTTTTCAGATTTTATCTCAGAAACTCTTCATAAGAAATATTTGCAAAAGGGTCAAAAGATAAAAGCAGAACTATTCTAGGCCAGCTGGTGGCATGGTGATTAAGGTAGTTGGATCCTCGAATAAGCAATTCCTGTCCTGGATTTGGCAGCTTGAAAAACACACCAGGTACGTGTGCGTGCATGTGTGCCCAAAATCCCAAGAGGAAAATGGAGGAAAAGGGATTGTGGTGTGGCCACTCCACCTCTTCAAGGGGTGACTTCTCTCTCTTTCTCTCTCTCTGGCAAGCTCACATGACCTATAGCAAAAACTGAAAGAAAAAAAAAAAGCAGAACTGTTCTAATTAGCAGTGTGGTAAGGCATTCTTCCTGCCCCCTGCATTACACCCCATTATATCAATCAATCAATCAGTCATAATTGATGAGTTAATATCATCATTACTTTTTTTTTTTTTGAGAGGTTTTGTTGTTGTTGTTTGTTTTGTTTTGTTTGCTATAGGGCATGTGTGCTCACCAGAAAGACACAGACAGAGAGACAGAAAGTGAGAAATCCCCACCCCCCGCGGGGAGGGGGATGGCCATGCCACAATCACTTCTCCTCCATTCTCCTCTCAGGATTTTGGGCACGCATGCACATGCACCCAGCATGAGTTTAAGTCACTGGCTCCGGGCCTCGAACTGCGGTCGACTACATGGGAGTCCAGTGATGCAGCCATTATGCTACCTGTGGGTTCCAATGTCATCATTACTTTTAATTTATTTTGAAATGATTATAGGCTCACAAGAAGTTGCAAAAATAGTACAGAAAATTTCTGTGAACCTTTCCTAGGTTCTCCCAAATGTAACAAACTACATGACTATAGTACAGACTCAAAAACAGGAAGATGATTAACTAGAACATAGGCTTTCTGCAAATTTCACTAGTTTTGCATTGCACTTATTATTTCATAGAGTTCTTTACATTTTTATCACAGGCAGATTCTATCTCACAAAAAATCTCCCCTGGGGACGGCCCTTTATAGTCAGTCACACCTTCCTTTCATCCCACCTCTGACCCTGATCTGTCTCCACTGACCCAGTCTCTATAATTCTGTCTCTTCAAGAATGTGGAATCGTACAAAACATAACCTGTCAAGACTGACCTTGAGCTCCGTCCAAACTGATATGTTTATCAATAACCCACTCTTTTATATTTCGGAGTAGCATTTTATCGTATAGATCTACCACGGTTTATTTATTCACCTTTTGGAGGATAGGTGAGCTGTTTTCAACTAAGGCTATTACAAATGAAGCCGCTAAGAACAGTTGTGAACAGGTGTTTGTGTAAACGTAAGTTTTCATCTTCTAATAACCTTTCCGTTTTTCCTTCTGATTCAGAAGGAGTGCACTGGAGTGATGAGCTAATGCAGCTCCCCGAGGGTGAACAAGTGGGCTTGTAAAACTACATTTGTTTTGTCTGATGAGTCATCTTTGACTTGTGTCTGGTAAAAATGAAGTTGTTTTGTCTCATTGTGGCCCTGAGAGGTATTTATGGTTCTATCCAGAGATATCTTGAGTTGGTCATCTTTGTCTGACTGTAAAAATAACCCAGATGGCACATGCTGCAGGTACGAGCCAAAAGGCCCAGTGCATGTCGGTGGAAGGTACCAAGGCCAGGTGAGTGGTGAGAAGTTTCTTAGCCGTAATGTCGCAATGCCTTCCCGTCCTCCTCTTCATCACACATGGACACACGGACACATACACACACACTCCTAAAATCCACCAGATGTAGCCGCCTCGAAGCACTTGTATCCAGGCATTATCTGACACTCAGATACTTACCAGCAAGGTAAACCCTAGAAAAAAATTGTACAGTGCAATGTATGTGGTGCCACCTCCATTTCTTTTCTTCCTTTTGACCTGGTGTCGTATCTTCAAGCTATTCTCTTGATAACCACAAATTCCTCATTAAAGGCCTAGCCCTAACTACACCTTTCTGTCCCTGCTTATGCTAAACAAACTCATTCATTTATTCAACAACTACATATGGAGTAGAGACTATGAGCCAGACACTGCTTTAGGCTCCTGAGATACATTAGTGAACAAAGCAGACAAAAGTCCCTGTCCCTGAGACCTTACATTCTAGCGGGGCAGACTGAAAATAAACACAATGCATTATAAGTAAATAATTCTTTAGTTTATTAGAAGATCATTAGTACTATGTTTTAAAATTCTTTAGAAAGGAATTTGGGCAGGAAAGAAGGATCAAAAGAGCTAAGGTTAGAGGGGAAAGTGTGGTTTTTTAGTACTAAATAATATGATCAGGAGAGGCCTCACTGAGGAGAAACTGGAGCAAAGACTTAATATTTATGTTTGTCTTAAAAATGGCTGAAAATAGGGCCAGCAAGTGGTGTGGTGGTTAAGGACGCTGGACTCCCTTATGACTGACCACAGTTTGAGTCCCAGACCTGGCGGCTTGCTTTCTTACTCTCCCACCCCCCTCTCTCCCTGTCCCTCTCTGGTCAAATTAAAATAGATAAATAAAAGTTAAATAAAATAATTCTTTTTAAAAATTGCTGGAAAACTACTTGTATAAAATGTGAGATCAAAACTCATAACAAAAGATAACTGATGAAAATCTAAATCAAGCAAATGAAAGGGAAAAGAATTAGAGGTTGGAGCAGAGATATTTTTCAGGAAGAGCAAGAAGCCATGGAGGCCAAACAATCAGCCTAAGACCAGAAATGAAAGCAGGAAGAGGACATTCTGGATGAGCACAGAATGAGCACAGAAAGACCGAGAAGAGCACACACACGGGCTGTGGGTGTTGTGAGGGGATTTCTCAAAATGAGAAGTGACCCTCTCTCTGGGACGCCACAGAGAAACGGCCGTAGAGCTTAGAGACTTCCTTAAGTTACTGAAACTTTCAAAACTCAGCCCGGAGGAAGCACAGTCTTGAAATCCGGAGACTGGCAAGACTCTCCTAATGAACAGTAATAATACTCTTCCTTCGGTATTTTCAGGGGTGGGATGGCTCTCGGGGCTCTGCACTCATCGTCTCCTCCCCATGAAAGAGGAAATGAGCCCCTGTTATTAACTCTAGGTGGCATGAGGTGACGACACCGGGGAACCAGCAAGCAATGTCTTAGAAAGGAAAAGGGCGCTTGTTAACCATATCACAGGGCAGTTTCCCAACCTCAGCACTCCTGACATTTTGGACAGGATATTTCTGGGGGGAAGGTTGGGCCGGGGTGGGGTCTCAACTGTTCCTAGGTGCTGTTTAACAGCATCTCTGGCCTCTGTCTGCTAACGTCTCAGCAGTACTGCTTGTGACCATCAAAACCGTCTCCAGACTTTGCTAAATGGAGAGTCAGCCCCAGTTGGTACCAGCTGTCATGGGGTGACTTGGTTGTGCCATATGTAACTTCATTCATGCTGACCCTACAAAATTACCTACAAACAGTAAGGAGGATGATATCTAGAATTTCGAAAACTGTAATTGGAGTGACAAACAAAAAGTCAGCTGAAATTAAAAATGCATTTTAGAATTAGAGTTAGATGCTATTCAATCTTTTTATTTAGAAGGGTTTTTTTGGTTTTTTGTTTGTTTGTTTGTTTTTTGTTTGTTTTTGTTTTTGTTTTTCCCATAGGGTATGTGCACTCACTGGAGAGAGAAAGAGAAGCAGAGGCAGTGAGAAGGAAAGTGAGAAATCACCCCCAAGGAGGATGGCCACATTCCAGTCCCTTCTCCTCCATTCTCCTCCTGGGATCTTGGGCACACACGCACACATGCCCAGTGAGAGTTTCAAGCCACTGGGTCCGGGACTCGAACCACAGTTGGCCATGTGGAAGTCCAGTGACACAACCACTACACCTTCTACCGGCCCCAGTGCTATCCAGTCTTAATGCTGTGATTACCTTTCACACAGACAAGAGACTATTTAATATAAATTGATTTTTGTCAATGTGATTCAGAAACGTAACCCATAAGAAAACGTTTTATCAATTGCTGAAAGGAACTGGAAGGCTGACCTTTTATATTCTTGGTCAAAAGTTGAGCGGATCCCTTCTTGTCTTCTTGTAAGTGAAGTGAAGACACGGTTCAAAAACACACCTGCCCATTTGGCTGGAGAGTTGAGTCTTGTCTGGCCATAGTGTAAAAATAGGCACTCCTCTGTCTGAACATGAAAATAGCACTTGCCCAACAAAAGCCAAAAGTCTTTCGAGCTGAGAAAGATGTTTACTTGTATAAAAAACTTGTTCCTCCAGTGTTTATTTTGAGATAGCGTAGGTGTGCTAGTAAAGGTAAAAAGTACATAAGGCTTAGAGATAAACCTGTGAACGCATGCTTCCTGCCACAGCTGAAGGGGCCTGGTGATATTCACAACTGTGTATGTGTCAGGCTGGAAATAGACGCTGTTGTAACACACACTTCCCTTCCCATTTTGAAAAGTTGTGATTATATCGAAATACTGATAATGCTCATTACGAACTGCCAAACCTTTGTGGAACATTTTATATTCATTCATTCATTCATTCAGCGGGTATTGATTGCTGACCTCCCATGTCTTTGGACTTGGAATATATTGGTGAACAAACAAACAAAAACCTTTGCTTTTATGAAGATCTTAAAAAATAAGAAGGTTAGGGCCAGCAGATGGCATAGCGGTTACGTTGCTGGACACCTACATGGCTCACCATGGTTCAAGTCCCAGACCTGGTGGCTTGAAACTCATACCAGGTGTGTGTGTATGTTTGTTCCCAAGATCCTGGGAAGAGAATGGAGGAGAAGGGATTGTGATGTGGCCATCACTCCTGGGGAGTGATTTCTCACTTTCCTTCTCACTTTCTCTGTCTCTGTCTGTTTCTCCAGCATGCACATTCACCCTAAGGGGAAAAACAACTCATAAAAAAAGAGAAGGTTATAAGGAAACAAGAAAAAATAGGCAAGAACACATTGCCAAATTTTGTGTAAGGGGTCAACTAGGAAATGGTTCAGATTTTGTGGACCACATTGTCTGCCTTTCTATCGGTCAGAGGACATAAGTCAGTCACAGTCAAGATATTGAAGAATGAGCATGGCAGAGACCAGGCAGTGGCTCAGCAGTAAGATGTGAGGTTGACCCACATAAGAAGGTTCTGGGTTTGCATCCTGGAGACCTCCTAGTACTCTAGGCATACAAGTGTGAACGACTAGGGCTGCTGAGGCTGGAGGCGGGTGGTGATGCCAAGACCCTGTTGGGGGCCAGTGGCAGTGTGGTGGTTAAGACATCTGAATCCCACATAACTGACTCTGCAGTTCGAGCCCTGGATTTGGAGGCTTAGAAATCACTGGGCATGTGTGTGTGCATGCCCAAGATTCTGAGAGGAGAAGGGCCATTGCGGAGTGGGCCATCTCCCTCAGGAGGTACTTTCTGTATAAGTACCACATGCTAACTGATCGCACCACTGGAGATCGGGAGGGGGGGGCCTTCTTACTCCCCCACTGCCTCCACCTCTCTCTGGCAAGTGCATATACCCTATAGCAAAAATTTTTAAAAGACCCTGTTGAGTTCTGTCATCTCTCTCTCACTCTCTCTCTCTGTCTCAGTCTCTCTCTCACTCATTGAAGAAATACATTTTTAAAAAAAGAAATTTTTTAAAATGAGCCTATGTTTCAATATAACTTTACAAAAGCAGGTGATCAAAGACCATAGTTTTCCAATTCCTGAAATACAGTGAGAGGAATTGGGAGTTCGTGGGGGGTCATAAAATAAGGTGATCAATTTAATGTTGATTTAAATTGGATGATCGAGGTGACCCTCACTAGGAAAATAATAGTCAATCAAAACCTATGACTAGAAAGCGGTGAGTGTGTCAGACTTGTGGCCACACGGAGGAAGCGCAGCCTGGGTAGAGGGAGCCACCAGGAGCAGAGGTCCGGAGGCAGCCAGTGTCTGGGAGCTCAGGAAGGACTGTGACTCACTGAGGCAGAGTGAGTGATCCTCTTCGTAATTGCTCTCAACTGGTACCTCAATCGCTCTCAACTGGTACCTCCAATTCGTTTTTCTTTTCTTTTCCTCTTCTCCCCAATCTGTGAAACGAAACATGTCACTGCAATGAGGAAAGCCTCAGAACTGGGCTTCTTCCTGACTTAGGAATGCAAGAGGCACCGATGTGTTTTGCTCTGTCCCAGTGAAAGCTGTGGTTTAACAATACTGAGAACAGGGCTGACAGATGAAGGCGAGAAAGCCTAACCACAGAGATTACTGGCATTGTCATCCTCCACAAAGCTGGCAGAAGAAAGCCTTAGCATCAAAAAAGCAACTATAGGGACCAGCAGATGGCATAATGGTTACGTTACTGGACTCTCACATAGTCAACAACGGTTTGAGTCCCAGACCCAGCAACTTAAAACTCACATTGGGCTCATGTGTGTGCATGCCCAAAATCCCAAGAGGAGAATGAAGGAGAAGGGATTGCAGTGTGGTTATCCTCCCCCCGGGAATGATTTCTCGCTTTCTGTCTCTCTGGTGAATGCATGTACCCTGTAGCAAAAATCTCTCTAAAAAAAAAAGAAGCAACTATAATATATTGCCTTAACTAGTCTCTTAACCAGCTTATTTCTGGAACATTTTTAAGAAACAACTGACTGGGACCAGCAGTTAGTGTAATGGCTATGTCACTGGACTCCCATGTAGCCAACTAGGATTCAAGTCCCGGACCCAGTGGCTTAAACTCACGCAGGGCGCGTGTGCGTACGTGCCCAAGATCCCGAGAGGAAAAAGGAGGAGAAGGGATTGCCGCATGGCCATCCTCCCTGGGGGTGATTCTTGCTTTCTGTCTCTCTGTCTGTCTCTGTGTTTCTGGCGAGCACATGCGCCCTATAGTGAAAACCTCTCTGAAAAAAAAAAAAAGAGAAAAAAGAAACAATTGACTGTAACTTTCTTTAAAAATTATTTATTTATTTTTTAAATTGTCATTATTTTATTTGCTACAGGGCACATGCACTCACCAGAGAGAGGCAAAGAGAGAGAGAGAGAGAGAGAGAGAGAGAGAGAGAGAAAGTAAGAAAGCAAACTGCCAGGTCAGGACTCGAACCATGGTCTGCCATGTGGCAGGGAGTCTAGCAGCTTAACCACCATGCCACCTACTGGCCCATGACAATAACATCTTACAGGACCAGAAGGTGGGCTCTTATTTCATAGCTGTCAATAAAGCCTTCTTAGGAGTACTTTGTAACTCTGGATCCTGACGTGCTGTCAAAGTGGGACCACGAGCCCCAAGATACCATCCGAGCAAAGCCAGTCTGGGTTCTGAGGTTGACAGGCTCACTCAGGGTAGGACGTACACCTCAAGTCCAGGAGTGAAGGTCCTTGGTGGTGGTGGTGGTGGTGGTGGTGGTGTGTGTGTGAAATCAGCTTTCATTTCATTCCAGTTGGCGTCTGCTTATGCTACAGTTTGAATAAGAGCTTTTCATCGAGACTCCATCTTGTTCCCTTAAAATATGTCTCTCATGAAAGGATAACACAGACGGGGTGTAGGGAAAAACAAAGGTCTGAGTAAGATCAGCATGCAGAAACACACGGGGCACCACAACCTCACTGCCTCCTCAAACCTTGCCCCATACTTTCCCCACTCACATGAAGCGTACTTCGTCCCTGGAGTTCTTCTTGTTGCCATAATGCATGGTTGCCCTGCTCTGCAAGGTGGTCCCTACTGACAAGGAATGCCAGGACCCTGCCCCTCGCCCTGAAGTAACCCCTTGGGCACAGAGGGCATTTCTTTGGATGAAGCTCGGTCCTCCTGTTATGCTTTCAACGCAAGGGTCCCTTCCTTCGTTGCACTTTGCAGTTTGCAGTCGATACATCCAGCTGAGTAATAAATAGTGATAAACAGCTCTCTCTTCCACCAAAGTGGACACTTCGCGAGCACAGAAATCCCTGTCCTTTGGCAGGACGTCATAGCTCCAGCAGCCAGCACCTGGCTTAGGTGGGCACACACTGGCTGAAAAATGAAGCCTCCCCGCAATCGCAGGAAAGAGACATGGTAAGTTAAAATCATTACAAAGTCAACAAATAGAAATAATTTTCCCAAGGAAACACGGCGTTTCCTGCATTCTGAGTTTTGAGCAAAATTTCTCTCGTGGATCTTCAAGAGGAGAATATGTGTGAATTTGTAGGCCAAGTTCTTACATCGATATAATAATACTCTTTGAACAGCTATTCCTTAAAGCATACCTTGATATAGAGATGAAGGGTGTCAAATCACAATTCAGCATCAATAAATGCCAAAAGACCCAGAACGAGAGATCTAAGGACGCAGTTTTCTCAGGATTCTGGGTTAGTGCAAAGGTAAGATAATATTAGAGAAACTGAGAGAGAGGTACTGCATGTCCTTTCCACCCTGGCCCGTAAATACATCTTCTGGTCAGGATTGTAGTCTAACTGGACAGCAGAGAGATGAAGGTTATATTGTCTGTGAACACAGAAAGGGAGGCTCCACAGTTACTCCTTGACAATCAGCTGACTGAGTGTGATGGTTCAATTGACCCTTGTCCAGGACTGAGCTTCTGCATTCAGCTGGAGAATCACACATTAGCCCCATTCACTAGTTCAAGATGACCAACCGTGGTTCATACTCCCCCCTGGTGGCCGCTTCCAATTATGCGGCTGTAGAAGGAGCATAGTAAGGCAAAGGAGAAACCAAATTCCTTTACTCCACTCAGGTAACCTGAAACCCACTCATTTCTAAGTCCTAGAATGCCAGACCAATTGTTAAGAAAGAAAAAGAAAAAAATGCCTGCTATGTAAGAGCGTCTTAAAACAAAGATCAATAGACTACTCTATTAAATAATCTTCATTGATCAATGTTTTAAAGCATTTAAAAGGCTCAATATTTGAGCCTCAGTTGATAAACAGATGGATGCCAGTACAGGGGAAGCCTGATCATTCCTTGTACATGACCCTTCCTTAATTATCGGGTCGTTGGAAAAGTCACGAACATATTTTTCTATGCAAAAATGCATCATGACTTTCCCGACGACCCAACCCATCTGCCTTCCCTCAATGTGGTCTCCTTGACAGACTACCTGACACCTGGGGGGAGCGTGGGAAGGAATGAGCTGGTGAATGAAACCATGAACAGAATCGCAAATGTCCATTTTACAAATATCTGAGTACTTGCAACCTGGGGAATCCAGATTACATAAGCAATAATCTCTGCTCTTAAACAGGGAACCAGGTTTTGATACAGCAGCAACACAACGAGGCCCACATAGGAAAGGTTCCGGGTTCACATCCCAGGACCTCCCAGAGCATGCCAGGCATGTGTGTGTGCCCATGATGTGGAAAGGCAAAACCAGATCGTGGCACAGAAACTCTGTCGAGAACGCCACTCTCTCTGTCTCTCTGTAGATTAAAATGATAATAATAATAGCAATGATAGGCCACTGAATTCAGAGAAAGAGTAACCTCCTATCAGATGTAGCAAGGAAGGCTTCCTGGGAAAAAATGACACTTAAGCTGGACCTTGAAAGATTGGTAAGATTAAACATAGATGTTTCAGACAGAGGAAGCCACCTAAATAAAAGCATAGAGGCAGGAAATTACTAAATGAGAAAAAGGGGGAATTTTGTTTTCTTTATAAACTATTGTTTATTTTTCTTTCTCAATCTTATTTCTACTTTGTATAAGAGTCTGCGGAAGAGCAGATTAAGACCATCAGTGGTTGTTCCCACCCATTCAGCGGCCTGAGCAGTGGGGGCTGCAGACCAGTCTTCAGTGGAGGCTGGGCCCCCCAGTCTTCAGTAGGGAGCTGCTGGGTGGGCACAGAGGGCACCTGCACGCCTTCAGACCAGTCTGCGGCCTCAGGCTGAGCAGCAGTAAACTCAGGAGCTGGAGCCATCCATGCACCCTGACATTCCTCCTTGGTCACAGCCTTTTCAGCTGCAGCCTGTTCCCCCTTTTCAATCTCTCAGGATCTCTGTAGAAGCAGAGATCAGGCCTGACCTCCCCTGGGCGTTCACAGGAGATGGTGCCACGCACATGCAGAACTTCCCTGCCCAGCCTCCACCACATCGGACCCACCGAGTGAGCTTCCTCGTTGCACGGAAGGGCAATGTCCACACGGCGCAGAGGAGAATCCGTGTTGCACAGAGCGACGGTAGGTACATTAACATAAGACACCTCTGTGACAGCTGGGGGTCGGCCCTGGGATCAGTCACCACCAGAAGACATGGCTCCCGGAAGGCCGCCTGGACCTGGTTAGTGAAGATTCCAGGAGTGAAGCGACGGCAATAGGAGTGGCTCTGGTGGCAGCAGCAAACCTCAGCACAGCCCTCTGTCCAGTGTCCCTAGAAGATACGACACTGATGTCAGCAGGATGTCCAATGGCAACAATGGCACAGCTGCCAGCAGACCTTCTCCCAGGTCTTCTTCGGATGTAGGAGGGAGAGGCCATCACTTTTCCTTCTGTAGATGTACTGTTCCACTTGGAAGTCAAGGTTGGTGCTGCCTAAGTGGGTTCCTGCTGCAAGGAATTTGAGAACATCCTCCTCCTTCACCTGCAGGACAACAAGGGCACCGGACACTGAAAGTTTCCCTTGGGTGGGTAGCGCGAGAAGGCAAAAAAAGAGGAAATGTTGATGTTCAGATAAGTGACTGGAGGCATTACATAAAGTGGCAGAAGGCTTTCAATGCCTGGCTGAGGAATTGAGAACTGACTTGATAGGCCATGAGAAGCTACTGAAAATTTTCAAGCAGGAGAGGAACATGATGTGAGCTATATATACTATCAGAGGATTAGTTTTTTCAATCACAACAATGTTTAATTAGAATGGGGAGAAAGAGAGAAGTATCTGGAGCTATGGTTAAAAATGAATAGTCAACGGCTCAACCCAGCTCAGAGACTAGTTTTATTTGACCCAAAGGATGTTAGTTAATATTGAATGATTCCATAAAGCTATCCCTGTAGCATAGTGGTTAAGCACTGTGTAGGGAACCAGATGCCACAAGGCCAGTTGTGGTTCAAATCTCAGCCCTGGTGACTTAAAAAACACACTAGGCATGTGTATATGCGTGCCCAAAATCCTGACAGAATGGAGAAATGGAAAAGGGATTGCAGCATGGTCACACCCCAGCAGGGAATGCTCTCTCTCCTTCTCTTTCTCTCTCTCTCTCTCTGGCCAGCATATGTGCCTGCTGGCAATTTTTTTTTTTTTAATTCCATAAAGCTTTAGATTCTTGGCTCCTTACTAAGAGAGTAAAATGGGCTGGCAACCTGACACTGCCATTTTCCCATGACATTAAGGCTGCAGGAGTTGAGTAACAGCTGCTGCCTTTACACGGGCTACATAATTCCCAGTTCCCAAGTTCGTGTACTTCCTTCCTCTTGACTTACTGACACAAAGCCAAGTAGTGTCAGCTGCCAGTCATTATCGCCCTCCTCTGTGTGTGCATGTGTGTCGTTTTCTTACTCTGACTCTTTTCATTCATTCACGTGACCTCCCCAGCCCTTAAGGGCAATCGCACTTGTGAGGGTGAATAAAGAGTCAGGGAAAACAGTCAGATGTGAGGTGACTGGGGTTTCCATCAGCAATGTGATGGTAGGAATGAGAAAGGGTACGCGCAGAAGATATTTGTCTTGCATTTTTGCTCAGTCTCAACCAACATTAATGTACCACGGCAAGGGCTAATGAAGTGGGGAGAAATTGTAACTGTGAAAATGTTGACTGCATTTCCTCAGAAAAGCAACTAGGTTTTCAAAACGTTATGCTGCCTTGTTCCTTTACAAAAGTTAGTAGATGAGAGAACGCTATTATAACTATTATACAGAGTTCCACAAGAAAACATGTATGATTCAATTCCTCCAATCATAAATTTTAAGTCCCAATTGATTAGACCACTGAAACTTATGTATTTTTAAGCATGTTTCAGGTCATTGGTTGTGCTTATCAGTCAAGGGGGAAAAATTGGTTCCTTGGGGGGCAAGGAAAGGATGACTGGAATCTATTCCTTGTATATGCAAAATATAGATACAGAATGGGTATGCAGTCTACCTATAGTTCTATTACAATCTCATGGGATGAGAAGGGACACAGGAAAAAACACTTGCAGGGCTGACACTGAAAAAGAAATGTCTGAGAAATACTGGACTAGTGAGGACAGGTCATTCATTTTGTCTCTTTTTGAGTTACCAGCCAATTAATACCAATGTAGACTCTGACAGTCCTAATTTGACTCACCTAACATTTGCTAGAGACCAAGTCTCAGTTGTATATTCAGATGATGCAAAAATCTCTATCACAGGGATCAGCAGATGGACTAATGTTTATATCACTGGACTCCCTTGTGGTCGGCCACAGTTTGAGACCTGGACCCTGCTGCTTAAAACTCACACCAAGTGTGTGTGCATGCATGCCCAATATCCCAAGAAGAGAATGGAGGAGAAGAGATTGCGGTGTGGCCATCCCCCTGGGGGAGATTACTAGCTTTGTGTCTCTCTGTCTCTCTGTCTCTCCGGTGAGCACACATGCCTTATAACAAAAATCTCTCAAAAAAAAAAAAAAAAAAATTGACCCTCTATCATAAATCTAGGCAAAAATCCTTTTTAAACCCAAGAAGAGAACACAACCCATGGAACAAATTCCAGAACAGGATTGCTTCATTACATAAGCAGTCCTTCTTAGTCTAAAACATCTTGCTCTGGGAACTTAACACTACAGCCAAAAACACATCAGACGGATTTGGAGGAGGGCTGCTTTTGGCTAATAACAGAAAAGTGACCTCACCCGTGAGAAGGCCCGAGAATAAACGTCTGTCTTGGTGAGTAAGACACACTCTGCATGTCAAATGCACAGAAATATAAAAAAGTGCAAGAGCAGCTCACTCGGACAAGCCATCCAAACGGCAGGAGATTTGATGTACTGGGCTCTGTGTTTATCCCCAGGTGAGGTCTGAATGAAAACACAGCTACGGAGCTCCCATTGATAGTATACAGCCAGTCCACAGCCCCACGTCAAGGATGGCTCTGTCTGAGAAAAGACAACCACATAGAACTCCAGGAATTGATGTGAGGAGCTGCTGTGTCTGTGGGTTTTGACAAAAAGGATACATCGCATCCCTCTGCCTGAGGATCATCATCCCCTGCAGAAAGTATTAGCCGTTCGTGTGAAAAGAGGGGGCGTTCAGTATCCTATTACAGAAGGCTCCCTGACAGTCTGCAGTGACATCAGCCTTCTTGCTAGTCATCATCATCATTGTTTATAGAACCCTAATTCAGTCATGCACTGGGCCAAGCATCAGGTCGACATTGTCTCTTTCCCTGACGATTATCTTATAAGGCAGATACCATCATTCTCATTTGACAGATAAGGACACGGAGACGCAGGGAAGTTAAGCAGCTTGCTGAAGACCACATAGCTAGAAGGCATCAGAATTGCAATTTGAATTCAGATCTGTCTGACTCATCAATTTTCTGCTATATTTCCTCCAGGGAGAATAAAGATTTTGTTGATTTTTTTTTTGTTTTTTTAGAGAGTTCTTTTTTTTTTTTTTTTTTTTTTTTTTCTGCTATAGGGTGCGTGTGCTTGCCAGAGAGACAGAGACAGAGAGACAGAAGGCAAGAAATCACTCCCCAGGGGATAGCCATTGTGTAATCCCTTCTCCTCCATTCTCCTCTCAAGATTTTGGGCACACACATAGCATGAGTTTTAAGCAGCTGAATCCAAGACTCGAACCACGGTCGACTACATGGGAGTCCAGTCACGTAACCATCATGCCATCTGTTGGTCCCGAGAATAAGGATTTTGAACACACACTCCATTCTTAGAGAGCTTGATTGTTGTCATTTAGCTTCAAAGGCAGTAGAATTTATTTCTGGTAGTCTGCAGTGGTATCCATGATTAACAAAATCCCATCAGATCTTTTGATGTCCTTTGACTGGCACCTGATTAGAGGGATTGTAACTAAGGATTAAAATAGACAAGACAACGGCAGCTACTGAACTTCCATTCCAAATGCCCGTCAATTTAGAACTTAGCAATTCTGACTGAAAGCGCTGGGTATATGGACCTCTGTGAGCTAGGGCTCAGACACACGTCCAGCACCTTGGCAATGGATCTGACAGTCCGTGTTCATAGCCAAACGCCATCAGACTAGGTTCTTTTGGAATCTGTCATAGGTGATTAGAATTCCTCAGAGAAAAACCAAGCAAGATTTCGTGTTGTGATGTAAGAGTTCAGGAATACAAAAACAAAAAGACGAAATGAAAATCTCCTCAGACATAGGTGCAAAATATCATCATAAACTCAGACACACAAAATCAACTGTGGACTTCGATTAAACTGAGAATGATCTTAAGTAACTGCAGAAGACAAACATGTAGTGGAATCTCCTATTTCCTTTCTCGAACCATTGCAACCTTCCTTCTCTGACTTTCAACTTGACTTCTTTGAAACTCAACCTCCCACCCCTTCAAGTTACACTCAGTCGTTATTTTCTGGATGTCCTCAGAGGCTTCTGATTCCTGATTATCATGTGATGGCTCCCATTTTCTGATCTCTTATCTGCTGTCTGAGAAACTGCCTGAGGTCGGCTCTGCTTTGGGACCCACAGTTGGGCCACCTGTCACCAGGCATTGCCCCCTCCCTCCTGCTGAGCCCCACTGTGTTTGCCAGACACCGCTACCTCTAGTGATCACTTGATTTGCAGCTAGGTACCACTCTGCCTCCGGCGAGCTCTGCTACTGCCAGCCATCCCCATTAGCACCATCGCTGGAGTGTCCCCACTGTACCCTGTTGCCATAGCTGGAGCGTGGCAAGACGTGGAGTGTGACTGAGGTGCCCAGATGGCAGTGTCTGCTGGAGACTCACCATACACCAAAGCCTGCTGGGTTTCTGTTACATGGAGTCACACAGATACCAAAACAGGGCTGCTGATGCCCTGGTGCTTTCTGAAAGAGTCAATTACAATGTTTTGTTCTATTTAAACCTTGAGTCTCTCCCTTCCCAAGATGCAGTTGAGTCCATTGAGAGTGGGACTGGGGTCAAATCTAAAGGAAATGAGCCAGTCCACCACGCCGATGGCTGCATTATTGAGCTAATCTTGTCTGCTTTGCTTCCTGTTCACTGAGAAAGAGTATTTCCAGAGATGTCCTTGGCTCCTTCTGGAGGAGACAGCCTACTCATCCTTCAGACAAGTTCAGTTTATGCACCAGTGAGTAAAACTAGGTTCAAACTGAACCCACAGCCAGAGGTAAGAATTGAATTGGAAACATAAATTACATCTAGGGTTTTGCTAATGTCATCACTGAAGAATAAAGCTAAATTATAGGAGCCAGCAGGTGGCATGGTGGTTAAGGGTGTTGTACTCCCACCTGGCCTACTATGGGTTCGAGTCCTAGACCTGGTGGCTTGCTTTCTCATCTTCTCTCTCTTTCTCTCTCACTCTAGTCCTCTCTGGTCAAATTAAGATAAACAAATAAAACTAAATAAAAATAATTCTTTTTAAAAAATTAAACTATAACTTCTTACCATTGCACAGAATTTCTTTTACTGAATTGGACTTTTGCCTTATTTCATTTCCTATGCACAGAGGAATGCTGTAAGAAACAGCTAAAAGAAACCTGACGTTATAAGGATACTATAATGTCATAGGTGTGCTGGGTGATCAGACTCATCACCAGTGCTCATGAAGAATTAGAGGCATGGACACAGAGAGGAGTGTAAAGCAGAGTTTATTAGGGAAGGAGAAAAAGCTTCCAATGGAAGGGAGCCTAAATGGGTTGCCAAAGAGGAGCTAGAGGTGAGGGGGTTTTTATTTAGTAGTCTGAGCAATGGGCTGTCTCTCTGATGAGGAAATGGGATTCAGAAAATAGTAACATGGTAGTCTGAGTGATTTATTACCCTTTCCTTTGTGGGGTCAGGAGACCATAGCATTCTATACTTCTTGTCAGAATAAGGTTACTGAATTGAATTGAAACTGTTGTCCTTAGCTACAGTTACTTTGAATCCCAGTGCAGCCAGCTTTTGGCTATAAAAACTGAGCCACTGTAACTCCATCTTGGCCTTATCCTGTCTGTGTGCTCAATATTCCTGTCTCCTGCCTTATTAACAAGGAGTCATAAATTCTTTAGAGACATATAAAAAGGGTGAGCATTGTACATTAACCAGACCATATAGTAAAAACACAGAGACTTCATTAAAAAGAAAAACAGTGACTTCCCTTTGGGGCCCTGACCCTATATGCCTTTTAGTGGGGTCTAACTCCTGTCTCAGCTCTGCAGAAGACAGAAATAAGAAATTGAGAGAAATGAGACAACAGAAATCTAAAGGCCTGAGTAGCCTGGAACTACAGCAATCTTATGGTTCTACATGGCTACACTGGGTATGCATTAGATTCCTAGGGCCATCATAACAAATCAACGTAAACTGGGTGACTTAAAACAACCAGAATTAATTCTCTTGAAATTCTGAGTGGTAACAGTCTGAAATCAAAATGTCAGAAAGTGCATGCTTCTTCTGAATGCTCTCAGGAGGAATCCTTTCTGGCCTCTTACTGGCTTCTGGTAGCTCCCAGAAATCCTCGGCTCCCAGGAATACCAGACTTCCTTGGCGTGTAGCATTATTACACCAACCTCTGCTTCCATCTTTACATGGCTCTTTTTCTTTATTAGGTCATCAGGAAAGTCATGACATACTTTTCTATGTTTTTCTATGTAAAAATTTGTCACAACTTTCCCGACAACCCAGTATCTATCTCCTCTGAATATCCATGTGCCTCCTCTGAATATCCATGTGCCTCTTCTTTTTTTAAATTAATTATTATTATTTTATACATTCAATAATTATGCCTCATTACAGCAGCCTCTTCTTTTCTTAAAGGGACACCAATCACTGGATTTTCTTGTTAATTGCTTCATTAAGTCTCTGCCTAAGACTAATAGAGGGTGTGACTAAACCCATGGGAAGGATGATTGGAGTCAGACAGCTAGAATAAACTCCTACAGGAACCCAAGGCTCGGAATTGACCCCATAGAAAGGTAACCAAGACAGAGCTAAGAAATCTGAAATGGTTCAGTGCTGAGGTATGATGAGGGTTGGGGGAGACTGCATGGCAGAGCCCAGGGACTAAGCCAGAGTCTTACTCCTGAGAATGGGTTGAAGCCAGACCCACAGAGAACTAAATACCGACGTCTAAAAGATATAATGTGGTGTTATAGACGGAATTATTTCCCACCCCAAAATTCATAAGGTGAAGCCATAGTCCCCCAACCTGACTGCATTTGGAGACAGGAGCTTTAAAGAGATAATTAGAATTAAGTGTGGTCATGGAGCCAGTAGGTGGTATAGTGGTTAAGGACTTGGACTCCCGCATCGCCAACCACAGTTCAAATCCCAGACCCAGCACCTTGAAACTCATGCAGGGTACATGTGTGTGTGTGCCCAAAGTCCCAAGAGGAGAATGGAGGAGAAAGGATTGTGGTGTGGCCCTCACTCTAGGTAGTGCTATGTTCCCTATAGCAAAAAATTCCTCTAAAAAAAAAAAAAAAAACAGATTAAGTGTGGTCATAAGGATGATGCCCTAATCCAACAGGCTGGAGTCATAGAAGAGGAAGAGACAGCAGACCTATGTATGCACTGAGGAAAGACCACACAAGAACAGGGTGAGAAGGTGGCCATCTGCAAGCCACAGAGAGAGGCCTCAGGAGAAATGAAACCTGCCAGCATCTTCATCTTGGACTTCAGCCTCCAAAACAGTGAGAAAATAAATCCTGTCATCTGAGCCACCCAGTCTGGAGTACTTGGCCATGGCAGCTCTAGTAAACTAATATCCTGCTATAATAAGCAAGGAAGAGGGCCCCACGGGCAAGATCCTGCCAAGATCACTGTGGACATTCCATTCCACTGCTGCTTTCCTTCACTCACACTCACTTCCTACTTGGGGCCCTTCATTGTTCTAAGGGAATCCCACCTCCTTCCAGCAGTGGGCGCATGTCTTGTCTCTTGGATCCCTGAAGGTGGGAGTTAGATACTGGGGCTATGTATAACAAATAGGCTCGTTATATGCGTGAGGTTTGTGCTCTCTGATTGTTCCCCTGAACCAGGGCTCATAGAACCCCTGAATTGGACAGCGAGGTTCATAAATGGGCTACAGGAGCTTGCCGGATGCTTTCATCAGACTCTCACAGAGAATCCGGGCACTGAAAGCCTGAAAAGGCAGCTCCAACGCAGACGTCAGCTCCTGTGAGCGATGCCCAGGCCGTGTGGTTTCGCCTCACATACAGTAACGTGAAGAGCACTTTGTCAGCTCTCTCATCGTGTTTGGATGTTACATAAGTTTTCTAAATCTGCCCGACAGCTCCATCTGTTAGGTGGGGGTTGTTGTAGGTTTATTGTCCTCAGCCTTACAAGCCATAAACTATTTTGGAAATGACAGCTTCAGAAACAATAAGGGTTTGGATATCTGCCAGCAAACGTTCCCAAAATAAAGCTACACTTAAAAAACATTGTGAATTCAAGGCCTGTTATTGGTCATATTAATTAATTTTCTTTCTTATCTAGTTATAAGAAATACAGCGGCTCTTTTAAATCATCTTAGAGATTAATAAGACATCCTCTGTCCCAGCCTCAGTGGTGCAGGCAGTGGGGCACCACTCCACCATGCTGGTTCTCAGGGCAGCCTGAACACACCGGTGCAGGCCCAAGTCCTGGCTGGCTGGGAGGCTTGAGAAGGACTGTGGTATGGGGAGACCCTGATAAGGGTCCCTATTTCTCTCATGAAAGAAATAACATAAACTTTTAAAGAAAACGACATTCCATAAAACTGACAGTCAAAATTCTCAAGCTTTGCCACCTACAAATGAATTCTCTAGTTACCTATGACAGTCTTCAAGAAGCACATGGAGATGGGTATTATGAAAAGACTATGCACCAAAATAAATGAATATTTTAACCCCATTTTTCCTTTTTAGAGAGAGATTTTTGCCATAGGGTGTATGTGCTCACAGAGAGACAGAAAGCAAGAAGTCACCCTCCACCCCCAGGTGGGAAGGCCATGCCATAATCCCTTCAACTCCATTTCCTCTCAGAATCTTGGTCACACACATGCACACACAACCCCAACGAGAATTTCAAGTTCCAGGTCCGGAACCTGAGCCACAGTTGACCGTGTGCGAGTTCAGAGACATAACCATCACACCATCTGCAGGTCCCTTACCCCCTTTTCCCTGAGCTATTTGAGTCCCATCATATTTACAATTAAGAGATTAATCTGGTTTGCTTTTACCAACTTATTTTTTATAACGCAGATTTCTATAAAAATGTTTATCTTGATCTTATCATAGAAACATAAAATATCAATTTAGTGTTAGAAAAAAATATTTGGTTGGTCCTATCTTTTTACCACAACCCTCTAGCTGAACTCTCCCTGTGTGCTCATTGAACTGAAGCAATTACCTGAAATCGGTCTCACAAAGACATCTCAAATAAATGGGGGTCGCTAGTTAGAATAACAAATTACTGTTTTGGGTCCCCAAGAAACTCCCCTTTAGCCAATTAGGACAAAATTCTCAAGAGCTCTTTTCCTACCCTCCCTGCAGAGACCCACCCTTCCCACACTCTTAGGAGACTACCGAAGAAATGGCAGCTGCATCTTACACATGCTGAGGCCAGATGTACACAGAGGCAGGGAGAAGCAAAGTCCGACCCAGCCCACCCTGGCTCCCTTCCTCTGAAGAGGCTGCTCACACCCTAGACCTTGGCTACAGAAAAACACCATTGTCTGAGGCAAAAGGACGTCATGTCCTTTCATCCTGCACCTGGAAAGATATTTGGAGCAAGTAATTCTGATTCTAGAGACAGACGGTTTCCAGCTGCCCCGTGCCTTGTTTTTGGTCTCCAGACAAATCACCCAATTTCCTATGCTCCCCAATTTCCCCAATTGCAAAACAGAAATAATTTTTGTTACCTCTTCCTTGCAGTATACAGGAAATAAATAGGGCAAATGATTTTAATGTCTTTGGAGAGATTTGACTTTAAGAGCATATTTGTCCTTATTATTATAGGTGGGATTGTTGTTTTGTTTTGTTTTGTCTTGTTTAACTGCTTTGTTTTGCTTTTGACTAGACTTTGACATACCTTTAAAAAATTAAATGACAACCATCCATCTAAAGTGAATTGAGCATTTGCCGTATGCAAAGCACCATGCCGAGGTCCTGGAGAATTCAGCCAGGGCTCACTCTTACCTTTAAGGAGCTGACAGTTTGCTCAGAGGGAGACAAGAAGGTGAGTAACACAGAGTTGGCCATCAGCTGAGGTAGCTGTACTATGGGAATCCCACTGAACTCTGAGAAAGTAACCAGCCTTACCAAGCTTTGATTTACTAGTATCCAAAATATAAGAGCTAATATTTATAGAGTGCTATGAGGTGGGGGGCTCAGAGGGGGCAGTCGTGGTCCCGTGCTGTTTACTTGCTGAAAACTCAGAATTGCCTGGGATAGATGCCATTATATTGTTTCCATTTTTGCATCCCACCTTACAGAGAAGGACACTGATGTTCAAAGGGTTTATATAATTTATCCAAGGGCACACAGTATGCAAATCTAAGTGGCCTGGCCTCGAAGCCTGCAGCCTTCCCCAGTATACAACCCTACCATTCAAATGGGAGCAGAAGAAAACTTACCTCAGCTATACTTGTGAGAATCAACTGATAAAGTGCATAAAAAGCTGTTAGCACAGTGTCTGACACATCCTAACCCTGAAGTAAATGCAGAAGTAGCAGTAGCAGAGATCAGACACGTGTATAAATAACCAGAATGCTAAGTCAAAACTAAACGCATACCTTTGATCTAGTTCATGGGAAAACTCCTTATAGACCAACCATTAAAAACAGGGAGGTTTAGCAGAGAACTATGGTGGAGGGAGAAGAGCTTAGGAACTGCGACATCTCTGAGTCACAAGGTTGCTCTGTAATATAAGGATTCACGGATCCTAGAGATGCAAATTTCTGAAGCTCAAAGAAAGGTTAAAGTATCCAAAGACCCCTGCTATTAAAATTCAGATTGTATTCGAGAGAGCAGTTTTCAATTGAGCAATATAAAAATGCATCTGCTATAATTATTCTCCTTCCTCTCCTTAACCCATATTCCCCAATTTCCTTTAGGAAGAAAGCACAGCATGGAGTGTCTTTTCAAAGACTAAAATAAAAATCCCCCTAAAAAGGATCCTGCTTGTAAAATCTTCCAGAGCTGTTGGAAAGAAAAAAAAAATGCATAAAGAGCCAAGTGCTTATATTCTGGCCAAGTTATGAGCCTCTGAGAACAAGAGCTCGAGGGGAGGACTGTTAACCCCATCTAGCCCGCACAAGGAGCTTTTTTCTTCTTGCTCTGCACTGCCTGCAAACTTGTGGTCCTCTCGCAGCTAGAGGCCAGCGTGCTGGAGAAATCCAGGAATCCGCAACACAAGGATGACAGCCTCAGTCTGAAAGACTCCCTGGTGCCAACCTCCACATTCTCGTCTGTCGCTTCAGACTACGACTAGTTGACAGAGCAGCAAAATTTCGACTCCAATAGCCTCGAATGTGCTTCTGGGCAAAGAGGCAGAGCTGACGAGGGAAGGGATTTATTTAAAGAGTTTCTCTTGGGTATTTGTCAAACTTTTATTTCCTGGCTGTGTACAAAGAGGGGATTCAAGTTCAACCTTCTTCTGAGGCTCTGGGTCCAGCCACTTACCGGAAGGTAAATTTTCATAAATTTATTGCATTGTCTAATTCCATTTGTTAAACTGCTTTGCATGATCTGATAAAGCTACCTAGTATTCCTTTGTAAATAATACAAAGCCATTTATTTACCCCCCAAAAAATCCTTTTTTTATGATCTACAGAAAAGCTACTCAACAGGCAACTTTATCATAGGTATTCGTGTTTCCTTTTTTCTTCCAAGATTAAATACTGGTACTAATAAAGGATGCTGGTTTTATTGCTAGTAAAGACCAAGAAGAACACAAATGCAGAACTGACCTTAGCCTAAGTAGTATTCAGATCATGATGGAGCCTGGATCTTGCGATGTGTTTTGTAGAAATACTTCACTACATATATAATACAAAACATAAGGAAAGTAGTGTTAAAAGCTTTCAGGTCAAATAGTAAATTTTCCATATTTAAATTATCTAAAATTACTCAATTACACCATAGCTCGTCTGTAACTAACAGCAATATTGAAAGATTTTGCTTTACCAAGGTAGGAAAACCTTTCTAATACCTTATTCTTGTTTGATTATATTGAAATTATGGTGACTGTTATCCTTTTCCAGGTTCTTTTTATGGCTTTATATTTCATCATTTCTTGCCTCCTACTAGTATTTAAGATGCACACACAGAGACCATAAAAAGTATCTAATTTCTGATGATGCTTTATTTAGAAAACCAAAAAGAGAGGAGGAGAATTGAAAAGCTAAAGAGGTTACGGGAACTCACATTATAAGATCCTCTCATTTCTGGTTCTCCTTTTTAAAATAAAACAATATGCAAGTCATGCTGATTCCTTCCTCCCAGGTATTAAAGGTCATCCTGTAGGAGAAAGCCATGCTTTCAACTGCAGATCAATATGTTGAAACTGCATACCAAGAAGCACTGCAGAAAGAGGATCTCTCCTGTACTGCCTTTAATCTGCAAAGAGGTTAAATATGTCACCTTGGCATTGTATCTGAGCTCTGTCTGGCCCAGAGCCTAAGCACACTGAATAGAAATGTTCACTCCATCCTACTCAGCAGAAATCTCTTTTTTAAATTCTCCCCTTTCTCATGAATACCAGCATTTTTTTCAGTTCATGGTTTACTTAGTTAAACCTTGACAATTAAGACTGTTGTTAACTATGTTTATATAAAAAAGCGGGGAAAAAAAAGACCCCTTCCCTTGGGAAAGATTTAAGTTTGTATTTCTCTCATTCACCAAGATCTAGCAAAGCAAAGCAGTCTATTTCACCTACTTATCATCCAGTCAACAAATGCTGCTTCTACATTTTGGAAAAGGTTATGTACGTGTAACTCATGAATCTTGCCTTTTTCTTTCAGAGAATTCTTGTACAGCCGTTGAGCAATGAGAATACTGAGGTTTCATTTCCAGGTCTTTGGGGATTTAATCCCCAAGAACCTCTCTTGGCGCAGTTTCACTTATTGACTAAGTAAAAATAATAAATAATGATGACAGACATGAAGTGAGTAGTGACATATCTGGACAACTCCAAAACATTATTCATTTCATTTCCTCTTGACTGTTATTTTTACTCAGTTGTCTCGTAACAGTAGTGAACATTGCTATTTTAGGTAAGTTTAGCAGAACATCCAGAACATGCTGGGAACATTTTTCCACCAAGAAAAACATAAACAACTGGTTAAAAACTTGTGCATTAGTCTCACATATCACTCTGGAACCAGCTTCATTGGAGAAGAAGGGGACCCCCTCATAAGTTCAGGAGAATTTACTCAGTGGCCTGGGTCCCCAAGCAATGTCAATCAGGCCCGAACCTGGTTCTTACAAGGCTCACAGGGCATCCTCTGTCAGCCTGTGCTGAGCTTACGATGGTAGCACCCCCTGGGGCTAGCCTGGAGTCTGTCTTAGATGTCAAAAGACGAACAGAACACTGGAAAACAGAGTGTGTGGTTTTTACTGATTGCAGCAAAAGCAAGGAGATAGTCTAATATAATGAGTAAGACCAGGAGTTCTGGTCTATAGCTAACCATGTAGACCTGGTTTACATAAAACCGAATAGACCTAATTTACATAATGCCACATAGACCTGGTTTATATCCCATCTTTACGCCTAAAAATCTCTTTGACCTTGGGCAGTGACAAGAAGCTACAACCTTCTTGTATCTTCTCTCCTCAATGGTGAATGGGGCTCATAAACTAGTAGCTATCTGAGAAATTGGCTGGAAGCATTAAGTGAAGAAAACAGGTCTGCCTGGTGCCTGTTCAACAGTCAGTCAATTCTAGCTAAGAACCAACTACTGGCTCATTTACATGGCCCTACGGAAACTCCATAGACAAGGAATTGACTCAAGGTTTTCCTCAGGGGTTCTTCCTCCTGCTTACCCATTTTGGTCTATAATAAAATGCCAAAGCCAAGTCTATTCCTCTGAGTCAGCACAGCAGAGCGGGCAGAGCATGGGCCTCAGAGGCTGATGCCCCTAGGCGGGTATCCCGATCCTGCCCCTTACAAGCTATCTGAGTTGGGCAGTCACTTCACACCTCCAGGACTCCACTTACTCCACAAAATGGCAGCAATGATATCCATGAATGGGATTGTTGTAGGAATCAAGCGTGATGTTTATTCCAGGCCATGTAGTTCACCTGGTAAAGTATTGGACATATGGGAAATTGTACTAGTTGCTGGTAAAAAATCTCATACCACCAGTGAGGTATCTGTTAGGCACTTGGAATAATTTTTCTGGCAGTGAAATTGGGGATCCCAATAGAAATATTCTTTGAGTTGTCTTTTTTTAAAACCCAAATAAATGTAAAACTAAATATGACGCTACTGTATTCCCCTGGGGGAGGCAATATGACACTACCATTCACCTCAATCTGAGACATTTACTGCCGTGAGTCTTTACTGCTTCGCCAACTGTAGCTTCCTAATGGCCAAGTCCAATGAAACCAGAGTGTTCTGTTTCAGCCTGCTATTCCACAGAGGCACAAGCGGTGCCACTTTCCAGTCCATTCTGATACATTGGCCTACTTGGACAAGGGGAAGGCCTCCAACACTTTTTTCTTTCTTATCTTTTCTAAAGGCAAGAATAGGGGTTTTGACTTGCACTGGGGGGATTTTTCTTTTCCCCTCTCCAGCTGAAATGCCAACAAAAGGGTTGTTTTGTTTTTTTGTCTTTGTATTTTGTTTTTGTTAACCTCTCGCCTATGTTCCTAGCATTGAAATGTCAGCTGTTTTTTTTGGCTGCAAGTAGCTGGAGACGCCAGTCGTCATAGCAATGAAAGGGTATAGAGAGACTGGGCCTCGCGGCCCACTCTGTGGAGTCACTCTCAGTCTGCTCTAAAACCCCTTCCTTAGACATGAAGTCTCCAGGCCTGGCTGCCTTCCTTCCTGTTATGTAACCAACTGCTGTACACCACCTGCGTAGCAAAACGTTTTCTTCAACAATTCAGGGAACAGGTATTAAGCAAATGAAAAAGAAAACTACTGAAAACAATGACCAGTTGGCAGTGGGATGCAGGAGGGAAACAACTGGGAAGACGAAGGAGGAGAAACGATGGTGGCTTCCCTGACTCGATCGCATGTGTGTCACAGCCCGCAGGGAGCCCTTTTCCAGGTCCCTCTGCTTCCTCGCATCTTCACGATGCAAGAGCCACGGGCAGTCGTTACCAGCGGAATTCTGGGGTAGGCTGGCTGGACTCGCATCCTGGCCCTGCTACCCTCTAGTTTGTTCAGTCTTATCTCCTTTGTGCCTCTGCCTGCTCATCTGTAAAACAGAAGTAATAATGACAGTCATGGGAACTGAGCAAGAGCCCCCACCAGGCCTGTGTTACAGGATCCAGTGGAAACAGCTGGCTGCTGTGCTGGAAAGCAACAAGTTCCCCCACTGGTTAAATGGGGACAACTGTTAATTCATAAAATTGTCATACGACTGACGAAAATAACAGATGAGGGTTGCAATAAGTAGTTGTTTTACTCTAATTCTTCTCAGGGTGAGGCCTAAGCCCGATAGGAATGGCCTCTTTGAACTTGGAAGCTCCCCATGGGTAAGCTGTCATCAATAGAAGCCTGGAAATGATCATTGCATTAATGTGAATCATTGCATTTTTAAAGAAGAAAAAGAAGTGATTATTCTTTCTATACATTTGTAAAGAGTAGAGAAGACCCTTTGCATCTTGATTAATACTAGGGCCAAAGGTGCTGAAACATCATCCTTCATTAAAAGGCTTCTTATTAAAGTTTCTGTTTTAGTTTCTCCAGCGTTTTCTAGGTCAAGCAATTATGTAAATAAGTAGTATTTTTATCTTCTGTCTCTGACAGCTCCTGTATTCAGTGTCCTGTACCATGTGAGATGCTGGAGATGCATCAGGGAGCACAATAAGAGAGGGGCTGTGATCTTGAGCAGCTTACAGGGCAGTTAGAGAGATGGTCGGGTATCAAATCATTACATTAGTGAAAACTGCATATACCTACCTGTGAGGTGACCTGCAGCACAAAGTAACATTCATTTTTCTAATGAAGAAAATCCTCCAGCCAAAGGTTATAACTAACTTAAACATACAAATAAATATTATAATATATACTTAGGTGGGGCCAACAAGTGGCGTAATGGTTGGGGCACTGGACTTCCACATGGCCAACCATAGTCTGAGTCCCAGACCTACTGGCTCGCTCGCTCACTTTCCCTTTCTCTCTCTCTTTTTCTGGTCTGATTAAAAATAATAAGCATAATAATAACAAATAAAATAATTATTCCTAAATGTATACCTAGGGTATTTAATCTACTGTTACACATACATATTGAAAGCCTTGTTTTACTTTAAATATTTTATACTTACAAAAGTTATTTTCTCCTCTCTCATTTTTTGTGAGACAATTATGTTAAAATTTGTCATGTGCACCTTTAACATCAGTATTCTCTGGATCCACGCTGTGATTATCCAAACAGCGGCCATCATCAGTCTTTCTGCAAGTTGTTTATAACACACTTATAAAAATCTGCAGACGCTGCACATTTTAATCCCCAGGCCGAAGTCCACACTCTGTGGTGGTACTCTCCACATTTAATTACTTATTATATTGCTTTTTCTAGTGCTCTTTAAAGGACTTATTTAAGACCACTTAAAACTGTGGGTGTGGTTTTTTAAATTGTATCATGTCAACACTTGCAACAATGAAGTCAGACCTCGAGAATAGTGACTAAATCTGCTTTATATATCTTTATCTCCCTTTTCATCCATCCTGTCAAGGTGACCTTCCTAAGAACAAAACTAAGCATTGCTTGAGATCGTTCAGACTGTATTCCTGAATCATTCGTGGTTGCTCAAAATGAAGTCATTGAGATGGTGGCCTTTAATGTGAGACTTTAGAAGCAAATATAAGACAAATTCCTCTTTCTTATAGTATGACTTTGAGGAGTGAAAAAAAAAATTCACTTTGTATTTAAACATATATTGTATAAAATTACATGCTGAAATTAGTGTCAAGAGAAAAAAAGTACATTGGTTCTAAGAGATCTATAAGGAGTCTGACCTTCACTCAAGGTCAGTGATAGTCTTCTCTGATCTGAAGGCTGAATGGAGGTTAATTCAGTGGTGTGTGTGTGTGTGTGTGTGTGTTGAGTGATGGTGCTGGACAGGACTGGGTGGTGGTAAGAGAATGCCAAGAGTGTGAACACCTGGGGCCAGCACTCTGTAGCAGAAGGGGCCATGCTGACTTGAGGGACTGAAAGACAGCTGGCTCCTCTGAAGGCAGGGACAGAGCAGTGGGCGATGTAAATTCTAAGCAGCTCCCCACAATTCTCTCTTCTCTGAGCACTAACTGTGTATATCCTCTGCTTGACTCAGGCTTAATGTATATCTTTCATGTCACCATGAAAGTCTTTTAGACTCAAAGCCCCCACAGGCATGAACCATGTCCATCCCTAGCCCAGCCCCATAGTGGAAGGTTCAAGTGATAAAGGACAGTGGAAAGGACTCAGCAGTCGAAAGGACTCTGTCATTGACTTTCGTGACAGAAATAATCAACTCTGCAGAAATAATAATTAATGTGGTTTATTGCTAAGCACAATATGGAGACCCAACCCGGAGAAAGACAAATATGTCACCCGGGTGCTGAGATACAGTGGTTCCTTTTATGTAGTTCCGTGAGCAGGAGAGGTGGCAGTCAGCATGAGTCCTTTACACTGGCTTGGCCCAGAAAGGTGGGACATCTGGAAGCAGAAGCTTGCAGGTTATAGGTGAGTTTGAAAGTCTTCTGTTAGTAATTGGTTAAAGAAAAACACAAGTCTCAGAACCAGCAGTTAGCGTAATGGCTATGTCGCTGGACTCCCACGTAGTCGACCGCGATTCGCGTCCCGGACCTGGTGGCTTAAAACTCACGCCGGGCGCGTGTGCGTGTGTGCCCAAGATCCCGAGAGGAGAATGGAGGAGAAGGGATTGCGGCATGACCATCCCCCCTGGGGGGTGATTTCTCGCTTTCTGTCTCTATGTCTCTCTCTGTCTGTCTGGCGAGCGCACATGCCCTATAGCGAAAATCTCTCAAAAAAAAAAAAAAAAAAAAAAAAAAAAAAAAAAAAAAAGAAAAACACAAGTCTCGGGACCAGCAGTTAGCACAATGGGTATGTCACTGGACTTCCACGTAGTCGACTGTGGTTCGCGTCCCGGACCTGGTGGCTTAAAACTCACGCCGTGCGCGTGTGCGTGCATGCCCAAGATCCCAAGAGGAGAATGGAGGAGAAGGGATTGTGGCATGGCCATCCCCTCTGGGGGATGATTTCTTGCTTTCTATCTCTCTGTCTCTGTCTGTCTGGCGAGCGCACGCGCCCTATAGCAAAAACCTCTTAAAAAAAAAAATGAAAAACACAAGTCTCTGTTCCTAAAAGAAGTCAGCAGAAGAAAATCCTTGCTTTACTCTAAGAGGTAAGAAGACTTACTATGTATCATTAAAATGCCGCGCCTGGGACAAGAGGTAGCATCCCGCTAGCAATGGGCCAAAGTGGTCTGTAATGTTTGTAGGCAAGACTCTCCCAGGCTCCCTGGAAACAATTTTGGAATAGAAAGAGTAGTCAGAATTCTGTCCTCAACTCTGAGAATATCACAGACATATGCACAGAGCTGGGACACTTTGATGTCAGATGGTGACTCAGCAGAGAACTCAAAATAGAAGAGTCTTTTTAATCCTTCAGATGACTTTAACACCGAGCCATAGAGCTCTCCCTAGAGACTCATTAATACTTTAAAAGCCCTAAAGCCTCACTGTTAGCTCTGGCTCAGGTAACAGCACGTATATGTTGGCCAGAATATGACTAAGGGATTTGTTCTCTGATAATGAAGCCTTTGACTATCCTGTAAAGACAAGGTGAAGATTATTCTGTTTGAGTTTGATTATAAAGTACCTGTAATAATCATTTTGCTTAGTACATTTTCCAGAGAAGAAACTATTCCATTGTTATAATAATTACTAAAAATAGCAGCCTACAAGCTTTCCCTGATATAAACAAATTCAACAGAAGACACCCGGCCTTATTTGGAAGTGTAGATGTACATATTCTAGAAAATGATACGCCAACAGTAATAATAAAAAAATGATAACAACAGGGACAACAGTCAATACTAACCTCTCGTTTTTCTGGGGTACATGGTATGTCTTTCTCTATCCATCTGAATTTAGACTAGAAGAGATGACAGATCAATTAGCCAGCAGCTGCCTTGAAAACCCAAAACATGAAAGCAACTTTCCTTTGTCTAGAAAGGAAAGAGAAAGACTTCTAAGATCTGCCAGGGGTGCCAGTGGAAGATCCAACAATGGGGGGCTTCAGCTAACTGGGGAACTCAAATTCGTATGAGGAAAATTCCATTAGAAAGGCTTGAAATGGGCCAGCAGGTGGCATGGTGGTTGGGGTGCTGGATTCCCACGTGGCCAATCAGTTCAAATCCTGGACCTGGTGGCTTGCTTTCTCACTTTCCCTCTTTCTGTTTCTTTCTTGACAAATTTAAAAATAATAATAATAAGTAAATTAAATTAAAAATATTTTTTTAATAAAAGAGGGACCAGCAGATGGAGCAATGATTATGTCACTGGACTCCCACGTAGTCAACTGTGGTTTGAGTCTAGGACCCAGTGGCCTAAAACTCACACTGGACACATGTGTGTGCATGCCCAAAATCCCAAGAAGAGAATGGAGGAAAAGGGATTGTGACATGGACACCCTCCCCTGGAGGGATGATTTCTCACTTTCTGTCTCTCTATCTCTCTCTGTCTTTCTGGAGAGTACATGTGTCCTATGGTAAAGAAAAGAAAAGAAAAAAGAAAGAAAGAAAGAAAGAAAGAAAGAAAGAAAGAAAGAAAGAAAGAAAGAAAGAAAGAAAGAAAAGGAATAGAAAGGAAGGAAGGAAGATTGAAGCAATAACTACCAGAGCTAACATTTCCAAGGAGTCGTTGATGTTGCCAGCACACAGGGGGAGTCCTGATCCTGCTATCAGCAGTATGGTGACTGTTTTCACTTGTTCAGTGTTTATACAGTTTGCTAATGCTTGGGGAGGGGGGAGAATGAGAAGGAGATAAAGAGAGAGAAGCTAATCAGCAAGGCGAGAGGTACACAGTGGAGACTGGTAGGTAATGCTACAATATATAAAACTTCAAAAATAGAATTTATCTTTTTAAATTTAAGGTAATGAATTAATAAATTAAATCAATGTTCTAAAAAAACTATAGGGACTGAAAAGAAACCAAACATAAACATCTACTCTGGCCTAAGCTTACTCTAATTGAAATTTCTAGAAAGTACTATAGAAACTGAAATAGACAAGAAAGATCTCAAAATGAACCACAGTACTGAAAGTATATTCTGGTTGCCTGTGTGAATTCACTACTAAATTAGACACAGAATAATGTCGCAGGCTGCACCAGACTTCTTCTGTAGGAGTAGAAATTTCAGGACAAAGAGATGAGTCAGAGTGCCGCCCGCATTCAGAGGACTCTTCCATGTCCCCTACCAAATGCGACGCTGGAGAATATTTAGCTATTACACTCCCAGCTTTCCGCCCTCAACAGCCTTGCAATCGGTCTCGGGGATCAGGTCTGACATTTCTCCTTCAAAGATGTTGGAGTGGCTAACACACACAGGACCCATTCACCCACACCTTTCAGACCAATCTTCAGCGTAGCTGGGCTGCATTTCCAGCTGGAGGAAAGGATATCCAGGCCCATTTCCCTGCTTTTCCAGGGACAGAGCTTGTGGAGTTGCCGAGAAATCTAATTACAACCCCCTTTAAAGGTGAAATCCAATTATAGCCTTTCCCATGGTGAAAGCTTATCCTTTTGATACAAAAGGAAGATAAACCAAGAGGCTTCACGCAGGAATTACGCCTGGTTCTGTGTCCTGCCTAGTTCTATCTGGACAAGCACGCAGAAAGGTTGCAGGGCCCTTGCCTAGGAACAGTGGTTGTAATCTACTACTAACCCCAGTGCTCATAAAAAGGAAAAACATTTTTATATCTCATGCCAGGACTTTTGGGGATTTTTCTCAAGGATCCCTTAGTCAAGCAAAGGAAGTATCAAGTCAACACCAGCTTCCTACACACACACATTTTGTACTTAGTAAAATAACTTTTCTTTTTTTAATTATATTTCTTTATATGTTTTAAGAGGGCACATATGCATGCCAGAGAGACAGAGAGACAGAAAGTGAGAAATCACCCACCAAGGGGATGGCCACGCTGCAATCCCTTCTCCTCCATTCTCCTCTTGGGATTTTGAGGACACACGCACACGCGCCTGGTGTGTTTCAAGCTGCCGAATCTGGGACTCAAACCTCAGTTGACCATGTGGTGTCCAGCACCTTAATCACTATGCCACTTGCTAGCCCCAAGATGACTTTTGTTATTAAACTCAAAATGCCTTGTTAAACAAGAAAAATGGTAGTGTGCTATTTAGGTGAATACCCTCCTCCGATCTTTATCTGATGGCAGTGATGCCAGGTGGTACCCTTCCAGCCAGCCCATTCATTGAAAATAGTGAGAAACCACAGTGCTGCTTGGAGAAGAGTCACCCCAAATTCTAAAGCCTAATTGAAATAAATGGTGACAGTTCTGAAAATAGCAATTTTTTGGAAAGACCCCTGCACAAATCTATTACTGTTAAAATAATAAAATGACTAACCATGGTCTGTGCAAATCTCTATGTATACTACACAACCACTGTAGTTCACTGAGTATAAAATCCAGATTTGCAACTTATAAAGAGAAAAGGAACAAAGTTTTGGAAGGAACCTCTAGTCAGCTAATGAATTTTTAATTGAAGGTAAGTAGAGTAGGGAGTGGTAAATGGTTATTCATTTATTTTTTTAGAGAAAGATATTTGCCATAGGGCATGTGCTCTTGCCAAAGAGACAGAGAGAAAGTGAGAAATCATCCCCTCCTCCCAGCAGGGATGGCCACACTGCAATCACTTCTGCTCCACTCTCCCCTCAGGATTTTGGGCATGCACACACACACACATATGTGCCCAGAATGAGTTTTCAGCTGCTGGGTCTGGGACTCAAACCATGGTCAGCCATGTGGGAGTCCAGCACCTCAAACACTGTGCCACCTGCTGGACTCAATGGTTGTTTTGTTTTGTTTTAAGTGTGAACTTAGGAGACGTTTAGCCTACTAGACTAATCACCAAA
This sequence comes from Tupaia tana, assembly GCA_026018925.1. Classification (NCBI taxonomy): domain Eukaryota; kingdom Metazoa; phylum Chordata; class Mammalia; order Scandentia; family Tupaiidae; genus Tupaia; species Tupaia tana. Next base: position 18,467,631 of record JAKSZU010000017.1, read on the forward strand.
GACCCACTAACCACCCGGACTTTGGGCTCCCAGAGAAAAAGAAGGTGGTCAAAGAACCAGAGACTCAATATTCACTTTTAAACAATAATGATTATTTTGCTGATGTTTCCCCTATAAGAGTCACCTCCCCCTCTAAGAATGTAGTCCAGAGTCAGGCACCTGAGATGCCTCTAGTGAAGAAAAAGGAGAAGGAAAAGAAGGGCCACCACATGCTTTGTGTGGACCTGAGACCATGTCACACGTCAGGTGGGTAGAGAAGCCACTCAGCCCCTGGAAGGCCGTGGTCACTCCAAGTTCCTCCGCAGGAAGTATAAAACTAAGAGAAAGTCCTGTTCCTTCTGGCCATGTCCCATGCTTGGACATGAAGACCTCCCTAACATGACTGGGTGAAGAGGTGACCAGAATGGCAAGAAATTGAAAGAACATAAAAAGAAAGAAAAGTCCAGAACACTGCAGCCTTCTTGATCCGGTCTTTGGTTCTTCAAGCCCAGGGATGCTCTGCAGGCTCGCTCAGTGGGGAAGGAGAGTGAGGAGCAGACAACTTTGGGAAGCACCAAAGAACAAGGCATGCAGATGAAGAGGGAAAAAAAAAATCCACCAGGAGGGAGACAACTTCACAGTCTACTCCAGTTTCTTCAGATCCATGGAGAGCAGGCTTGGGAAAGGAAGCAATGAAAAGCCAAAGTTGAGGCTTTGTAACATGTCGCTGCAGGAGAGGACCTTAAGGCCCTTTAGTAGCTTCTGATTCTCCAAAGATGAGGATTGCTTTGCCCCCATTTTAAAAAAGAAAAAGAAATAGGGCCAGCAGGTGGCATAGTGGTTAAGGCACTGGACTCTCACATGGCTGTTCAAGTCCCAGACATGGAGGCCTAAAACATACCAGGTGTGTGTGTGTGTGTGTGTGTGTGTGTGTGTGTGTGTGTGCCCAAAATCTCAAGAGAAAAATGGAGGAGAAGAGATTGCAGTATGGCCATCCTCCCTGGGGGGTTTCTCACTTTCTCTCTCTCTGACTCTCTAGTGAGCGCATGTGTCCCTATAGCAAAAATCTCTCTTAAAAAAAGAAGGAGCATAATGTACACAACTCGAGAAAGACGTAACACAGGAAAGCCTGGGAGTAGAGGCAGTTTTGTGAGCAGAGGGATTTGAAAATATTCAAATCCAGGATACTCAGTTTTTAACCAAGAGTTGTATTAGTCGAGGAGCAAACGAGAGAATGATAGATCCAGGCAGGAAATTCAAATTTGGGAATTTGAGTAGAGAGTAATTAAGGGGTTATTTATCATGGTGTGGGCAGGATATATAGAAGCCATGAGGGAGTGTAGGAACCATCTAGTAAGAGCTAAGTTTGTGCATGTGAAGAGAGGGAACGATTTCTGAACCCAGAGGGGAAATGCTGTACAAGAAGTTCACCAAGAAAGCTGCAACCTTCAGGAGAGGAGTTGTCACAAGGGAGGGCACTGAGAAATACAGACCCCCATCCTACTCTCTTCTTTCCCTCAAACCTGTTCTGCTACTGTTCCCCATGGACTGAACCCAACAGATATTATTGGTTAAGAGACCCTATTGAGGGGCCAGCAGGTGGTGTGGTGGTTAAGGTGTTGGACTCCCACATGGTCAACTGCTAGTTCCAGTCCCAGACCTGCAACTTGCTTTCTCACTTTCCCTTTCTCTCTCTCTCTCTCTCTGGTCAAATTCAATAATAACAAATAGAATTAAATAAATAAATATATTTTTTAAAAAAGAGAGACCCTATTAATTGATTCATTCAGGCCCAGACAGCTCCAAGTAGAAAAGGAAAGAGTGGGTGCAGCACATCCGTGGGGGAGACATATAAAATATCCAGATACTCAGTGGGGGAAACTTCTCAGGCTGGGAAAGAAGGGATTAACAGCTGTGAGCCAGCTGTGTCCTTTCCTTGCTTGAAGGAATCTTCTAGAGCTTCTCTTCTAATGGCACGTAAGTTTCAGTTTTCATTCTCTTTTCAGAGAACTCTTCAAACTCCCGACATCAGATCCATTAAGGTTTATCGTATCTGCCTCTCTCGGGAAGGCAGGTAATGAGTAACGCTGTACCACTGGGACAAGTCGTTTCTCCTATTCACTGTGTTGGCCCTCACCGAGGTACATGAGAAGCTGCGACCATGTGCTGCTCTGAAGGGGCCTCTGTTGGGAGCAAGTGCTTTCATTAGTGGTCCACACAAGAGCTAAATACACATCAAAGTCCACCATTGTTCCCCCGAGGGTCCCCACACCATGAGAATGAGGCCTCCTGGAACTGTTCTTAAGTATTATTGGCTGTTTTTCTTCATCCTGGAAGAGAACTCCTTCCAGTGAATAATTCTTGGTCTGTTTACAGAACTCAGGGCACTTGAAATTCCTCTCCCAACTAGTAGAATTTAACAACTGACTTACTCTGGTAGCAAAAGAGAGACAATGTCCACTGAATCCAAAGAAGATTTTGTTTTATATTATACTGGTAGAGTTTAACCAATTAGAGAAATTCAAATAGGAGGAATTAGAGAAGGGCAAGAACCAGGCACTCAGGGGACGAAATTCAGAGGAAAAAAAAAAGTGCAGGAAGGTAGAGAAGAAAGAAAAAAGGGGAGAGAAAAGACCGAAAGGCAGAAAAAAGAATAAGATTAATGTTTCTGGTCATTTCAGAAGGCTAATTTTCATGCTACTAAGAATATGAGGTAGGGCCGGCAGGTGATGTGGTTAAGAGCGCTAGACTCCCATATGGCCGACCGCAGTTCGAGTCCTGGACCTGGTAGCTTGCTTTCTCACTTTCCCTCTCTCTCTGTCCTTCTCTGGCCAAATTAAAATAAATAAAGGTAAATAAAATAATTCTAATATAATATAACAACAACAACAACATGAGGCTAATCGTTCCAACATAACCAAGCCCTGCAACATCACAAATGCCACAGGCCTTCAGGAGAGCCATACTTGGGAGTGGACTCAGGATCTGTGAAACCAGGAGTTTGTATGAATATGTGGAACCTTCTTTTTAAAAAATAAAGAAGTCTGGGCTGGCAGGTTGCATGGTGGTTAAGGTGCTAGATTCTCATGTGGCTGATCACAGTTCAGGTCCCAGACCTGGCAGCTTGCTTTATCACTTCTCTCTCTCTGTCCCTCTCTGGTGTATTAAAAATAATAATTAATTAATTAATTAAAAATAAACCATTCTTTTAAAAAATAAAATTAAAAAGTTGAAATCAGGTATAGGACTTTGCACGAAGTCTGTGCAAATGAGAGGCCCTGAAACTTAAGCTTAAGATAACTGCACCCCAAGGCATATGTGAAAAATCAAAAATCATGTGGGGGGGGTGAATAAATGTAACTATGGATAACATTGCATTCACAATGAAAGAGGAAATAGAAGGACAGATGTCATGATAGGACTAAAGCAAAGAAAAATAAATATGGCTGCAGCAATTTCTTCCACTACATACGAGGGCAGGAGGTGGTGGAAACTTTCTGAATGGCTGGAAAATGCCCAAGGAAAAGAACAGATTGCTGCTCTTTGGAATTCTGAAATGAGACACAATAAGATTAGTGAGCGGTGCAAGAAGATGAGGAACTCTGATAGGAATTATGAAGAGGTGTGGAAAAGTGGTTATTGCACAATCTTGCCTAAGATAAGCCTGTGAGTTTCCTCCACATATAATTAAAGTTATCCCTCAATTACATAGTATAGAAGAAAAGGAATGTGTTAGTTTTTCCTGACAGAGAGATCTTTAAAAATGTCCCTACAAGGCTACCCCTCAGCTTCCATGATCCTCAGTCATGACTGGGCACCTTGGCAATGAGGGATGTTCAGGAAGTTTTTCGTGGACAGCTATTTCTATGAACTAGAGTTGAGGTCATGGGTGGAGTTCATGGCTGGTGCACGGGTGAAGTACTTACCATTGTTTCTGACATATAATAAACTCTTTTTTAAAAAAAATAGGCCATTTATATTAGCTACTCTAAACAATCCATTTTTTAAAAAAGAATTATTTATTTATTTAATTCCATTTGTTATTACTATTTTTTAATTTTACCAGCAAGAGACAAAGAGAGAGAGAAAAAGGGAAAGGGAGAGAGCAAGCCACCAGGTCTGGGACTCAAATCAGGGTTGGCCACATGGGAATCTAGCACCCTTAACCACCACACCACTTGCTAGCCCCATCAATCGACATTTTTGAAAAATCTACTTTCAATACAATAATGCTTCGATGCACATAAGTGGTTCTACTCTGACTGAATATACTTTAGTGCTATACCACACAAAATAGTCCATGTTTATTCCAATGATCTATTATTGCTTACAAATTTAATGACTTAAAGCAATGATCTTTTCATGCTATTTCAAGATTTTGTGGGTCAGAAATTTGGACAGGTCATTCAAAGATACCCTGCTGGCAAATGAGCTGGTCTGGAGTGGCCCAGATGGCTCCTCTCATGTGTCCTGTGTCTTTACAAGGACACGTGGGAGCTTGGATTGTCAGGGGTTGTTGAACAATGTCTTCTGTGGCATGACAGTCCCTTACAGTGTGACAACATCCTGTCCAGAGTGCCTGTCTCTCTTCTGTCTCTCTTTCTCTCACACATAAAAGAAATAAAATGATTTTTTTAAATAAACAAAACAAAACTCAAGGCATCTTGTGACCCTAGTCATAGAAGTCTCAGAATATCATTTCTATCTCAGTCAGTTGGTCAATTCAGATTCACAGGAGAATTAGACTCTCTCTTTTAATACGAGTAGCACAGAATTTACAGCCATCTTTTCCACAACATTTACACACAGTCAATGAGAAATATAAGCAATTGCCCCAAGACAGCTGTCCATGTGAGTCAGGACAGAGGTGAATTTAATGGGTGTTTGGTTCTTAATGGCACACCTATGTCTGCCAGGCTAAACGTTTACTTGGATGTTTGTTTTAATAGTACATGAGCCAGCCGATAGTACCTTAGGCATTTGAAATCCCAAATGCTGGGTTTCCCCAGAAAGGCCATTTCTATAAAACTAACTATCATCTTCAGAAATTCTGAATGAGGTTTTTCTGAAAGTTTGGTAGACGCCCTGTTCCTAACAGAAGGAAAAGGCTCTCCTTGAAGTTCCCCAACACCCCTCATCTTTAACCTCACTAGACCTATGAAAAGAAACAATAGTATGAGAGAAAGAAAGAACTTAAGGATTCCACATAAAGAGATGCATTGAGATCTCTGTGAATTTTTAGTCATTGGGGCTAATCATTTCCTGTCTTATGAGAAATAATATCTTTTGCTTCAATTTTACAGTTGGTAAAATTACCAAACAGCTATATGACCAATTTGGATCTAAAAATAACTCTAGAAAATGAATGGGTAAGGCACTATTATTTTTTCTGTTTTGTAGTTGAAGAAATCAGTAACTTGAACAAAATAGCTGATAGAAAGCAGTTCAGATCTGGAATTTAGATCTTCTGATTCCATACCACATGTTTGGTCAACTCTAAGGCTGCCTTTGGATAAGTTCAGACATTTGAGAAAATAATATTTATCTAATTTCACATCAACATTGCATATTTAAGTCTTTAAGGACAATAATTTTGTGTACTCAAATATTTCTCATTTTTGCATCTTTCATCTAGTTTTATTTTCTCTTTCTGCAAAAATAACAATATGCATTTTGTAGAATGCATGCCAGATTTGAATGTCTCTAAATAAATGACTTTTTACGTATCCAAGAATAAATGATATCCATCATACTTAGCAAGGACATCATGGTTTTCATTTTCAAAGGACTTTGCAAGCGTCAGCTAATTGAGCTTTCCTGCATCTTCAGTGTGACAGTTGTTCTCAAAATATCTTCCTTTCCCAGGAACGTTGGCTACTCTTTTTCATATAAAGAGCACATCTGTTCAGTTCTTAAAATAAGCTAAAGGCCATGACTGCAGTTCGATAAGTCTAATAAATACTTACAAAAAGAATTCATTAATAAGTGCTACATTTTCAAACAGAAAGGGAGTAAATCACATTTTTTGTTGATTCCTTACAACTAGCATTCACTAAGAGAATAAAATATTTTAAATGATCATCAATAATACACAGAGCAGGTGGTGTGGTGATTAAGGCACTGGACTCCCACATGGTTGACCATGGTTTAAGTCCCAGACCTGGCAGCTTGCTTTCTCACTCCTCCCCACCTCTCTGTCTCGCTCGCTCTCTCTATTGGGTCAAATTTAAAAATATTAATAAATAGATACAATTAAATCTGTTTAAAAATAATAATACAGAGAGACAATAGGTCCTATATATTTAAGCATTAAATACTGTATATAAAATATTTTATTTTGATAAAATAAAATTATAGCACATATTTTTAGTGGGTTTAGTAGTTTAAGGAGGAAAAGATAGCAACAATTTGGGGTTTGTGACATGTATAGAATTCATTTCTATTTTAGAATCACAAAATATTAGGGTTAGAGGATCTTCTATTATGCCCTTCATTGTTCATTACTTAAGAAAACTGTTTGGCCACTTAGGAATAGTGCTGGAAGGAGAATCCAGCTCTCTCATCAGTTTAATGCTTTTTCCATTGTGAAGTCCAAAAAAATCGAGGAGTAATTTTTACAAGGGTATTATTGGGTAAAAATTGTCATGAAACTGCCTTTTTAGACATGTAAGTACGCAAAGACATTATTACCTTTACATACAGTATTAAGCTCAGTATTTGCTAGGATTACCTTTTTACTCTTCATAAAGAAACTTTTACCCACCACTGATGACGATCTTCTTGGTTCACAGGTGCAGGAAGCATGAAGGCCGTGATTTTTGTCCTATCCATCTTGGGAACAGCAGCTGCAATCCCGGTAAATTTTCTTTCTCCCTTTGTTACATCTTTTTCTCCTGAGATTTAGTGTAGAAACTCTCAATTTAAAGAAAATGTTCAGGCTGGCTCCTGTGGCCCAGTGGTTAAAACAGCTGGATCCCATCTGGCAGACCATGAGGTTGAGTCTCAGACCCCAGCCATGGCAGCCTGAAAAACACGGGCATGTGTGTGCCCAAAATCACAACAGGATGGAGAGATGGAGGAGAAGAGATTATGGCATGACCACACTGTACTGGGGGTTCTTTGTCCCCTTCCTTCCAGTCCCCTTTTCTCTCTCTCTGGTGAGAACACATACTCTGTAGTGAGAAAAAGAAAAGTCCTTTTCTTTTGTAACTTTTGTTTTTTAATTTGCTAGAGAGTGTATATGCTTGAGGCCAGGAAATGGCATGATGGTTATGTCACTGGACTCCCACATAGTCAACCAAGGTTCAAGACCTGGATCCTGTGGCTTAAAACTCATGCCAGCCACGTGGATGTGTGTGTGTGTGTGTGTGTGTGTGTGTGTGCCCAAAATCCCAAGAGGAGGAACTGGAGAAGAAGGAACTGAAGCATGGTCATTCCCCCCGATGGAGGTGATTTCTCACTTTCTGTCTCTCTGTCTCTTTGGTGAGCACACATGCCCTATAGCAAAAAATCTCTCTCTAAAAAAAATAAAGAGAGAGAGAGAGAATGTGTGTGCTTACCCGAGAGAGACAGAGTGAAAAAGAGGGAAAGTCAGAAAGCACCCTCTATGGGGAACTGTCATGCTGTAATCCCTTCTTCATCTCTCCTTCTGAGATTTTGGGCACAAACGTACATGTGTCCAATATGTTTTTCAAGACACTGAGTCTAGGACTCAAATCATGCAGTGGGTCATGTGGCATTCAGCCACCTTAACACACCACTAGCTGCATGGAAACTGTATATTATGAAAAAAAAATGATATTATTTGTGCCAAAACAAATTTGCATTTTTAAAATAATTATTTTACTTAACTTTATTTATCCATTTATTTATTTATTTTAATTTGACCAGAGAGGGATAGAGTAAGAAAGAAAGAGAGAGAAAACATGAGAAAGCAAGCCGCCAGGTCCGAGACTTGAACCATGGTCGGTCACTGGGAGTCCAGTGCCCTTAATCACCATGCCACCTGCTGGCCCAATAAATTTGCATTTTAATTCTATTTTCAATGAACATTTTGAAGTCCCCTAATACAGTGGTTCAAAATTTTCTTATTTATTTATTTATTTTAGGTTTTTGCCATAAAGTGCATGTACTCACCAGAGAAGAGACAGAGAGGGAGGGAAAGTGAGAAATCACCACCTGGGAGAAGGCCACACTGCAATCCCTTCTCCTTCATTCTTCTTTTGGGATCTTGAGCACATGTGCACATTTGTGCTCAACGTGATTCTCAAGCTGACAGATTTGGAACATGAACCACAGTCAGCCATGTGGGAGTCCAGCACCTTAACCCCCATGACACCTGCTGGCCCCTTAATTACATTCATTATTGCCCAACTAGCAAAGAGATGACTTGAATAATCAAGATGAGGTACTTAAAAACATTTTTTTCAGAACTATCTGGTTCTATTATACAAGATGCAATAAATGGGCAGCTGAAAGTGTGGCTATTAGTTTTTTAACCATAGAGTATGCCCAAATATGCATAAGGAGAAGTCAACTCTCCTACAGAAGCTCATCGCACTGGTACGAGAAATATAAGTGTGCATATCCACACTCTCCAGCAGCATTTTCAAGATCAAATCACACCAGCTGAGAACTCATGAGCATCTATAATAAAAACAAGAACCAATGGGTGAGGGGAAGGAAATGATATAGTAACCACAACTTTGCTCCTGACTCATCTTTGGAGGGCAGTTCAAGCAAGTATGTTGATCGTAGAGAGAACTAGAACATTCTCTTCTTCATGGAACAATATGCTGGCCCCACCTGTCACACGGCAGTACAACAGCTATACACAAGATCTCCTGAGACCACATGGGCAGCCTCAAAACAACTTGAAAGTTAAAAACAAAAGAAAAAAAAACTAGAATTATGGATTGGACAAGCATTTTCAATATCCCACAAATGATTCATAGCATCTCAAATTAAATATAAGGACATGTGCCATTTTTCTTCCTTTTTCAAAACATGGAGAGGTCAATCTTTCTCAACTACACAAAGCAAGTTCTCTGTTGTCCTTCAAGCCATTCCTCTCTAGTGCTAAGATTCTGTCCTTGCTGTTGGGATAAATGGTGGCTAGCTTCTGGCTGGCAGATGTGTCAGAAAGAAAAAATATCATACCACCCAGAACAAGTATGTCTTAGAAAACAAGATTTATGACCACTACTAAGAATCACGCTTAAGTAGCATGAAATTACGCCAGCTGAAATTATATGTTGGACTCTGAAATCACGCGAGTGGGACAAATTGATGCTCAACACAGAAAAAAAGGCGCCTACAGAACCATTGTTCTGGCCTGGAAATGTTTTCCTCTTGCAACAGTCACCACTATGTCAGTACGCTCTAGCTGTGTCTTTGAACCACATGTTTAAATGACATGCCACATATAGACACATTCCAGTTATGGTCTTAGTCGGGCAATTTGTTATAGGCGAACCTAGCCAAATGCTAAAATACCAAATACCTTCTCAGAATGTGGACCTATTAAAAATTTTTGTATCATTTTCCTCACCTGCTGGCATTCTCCAGAAGCAGGTGAATTTTGTATGTAATTGGGAGATTCCAAATAGATTTCCATAGGGCATAAATAAATAAATAAATACAGATGACATAATAATAAAACAGAATTTTAATTTTGGAATATTCTTGAACAAAAATAAGCTGGTAAAGCAGCCAGAGCCGGGCCTGGTGGGTTAGGTGACTGGATCTCACATTGCTGACCATGTGGCTTGAGTCCCAGATCCCATAGCTTGAAAAGCATATTGGGTACATGTGCATGTCTGCCCAAAATTCCCAAAAGAGACAGAGATGGAGGGAAAGAGATTACAGTGTGCTCATTCCCCGCAGGAGACAGAGATGGAGGGGAGGGAAAGAGATTACAGTGTGCTCATTCCCCGCAGGGGCTGATTTCTCTCTCTCTCTCTCTCTCTCTCTCTCTCTCTCTCTCTCTCTCATTAATGCACATGCCCCCTAGCAAAATTTTGGGGAAGAAAACTGCAATGATCTCTGTGCATTTCTTTCTTCTTGAGAGTTGGGTTGGGAGGGAGCAGAGAAGAAGGAAGCAGAGAGGGACAGCTGTTTTCCACTAAAAAGCCTAACATATCCCCCTCTGTTGCCTTCCTCGAGTCCCCTGTTCAGCAGCTCACCCTGTGGTCACCATTCCTTCTCTTCCCTTCTCGTATAGCTTCCTTCAAATCCTTTCCAACTATTATTACTCCTCTTGGTTAAAATGGGGATAAGAATCCAAAGAATACACCAAATCTAAAATAAATCCTTCAATCCATGGCTTTCTTTACATTACACAATCAGAGCTGTACGACCTGCCAATGTAGTAAAATGAGTCACTCCACACAGAATCTGAGCTTCATACAGACCCCTGGGTGTGCCTGCCATCTGGGTATGGACGGCATCTCTACAGTAAAGATCCATGTGAACGGTTGCCTCGGATATTGGAGGCACATTATTACTACTAAGTGATATCACTAATAATAGTAATCATTTTAACTTGAAAATAACTCCTTAAAACTTACAGAGTAGTGGCTAGCCCCATGGCCTAATGGTTAAGGGAACTGGATACCACATGGCTGATCATGTGAAAAACACTGGGAATCTGTGTGAGTGTGCCCCTAACCCCAACAGGATGGGAAATAGAGGAGAAGGGATTGCAGCAGGATCCCTTCCTAGAGATGGCTTTTTCCCTCAGTCACACTATCTCTGGCAAGCAAATATGCCTTTTGTCAATTAAAAAGAAATTATAAAATATGGTGCCAGCAGGTGGCATGGTGGTTAAGGTGCTGGATTCCTACATGGTCGACTGCATTTCGAGTCCCAGACTCGGCGGGTTGAAAATCACACCAGGCGTATCTGTGTGCGTGCCCAAACTCCTGCAAGGAGAATAGAGGAGAAGGGATTGGGGCATGCCCATGCCCTTGGTAGGGTGACTTCTCACTTTCCCTCTCTCTCTCTCTCTTCAGTGAGTGCACACACCCTATGCCAAAAACCTAAGGGAAAAAAATGAAAGAAAAAAATTACAGAATAGCATATATACTTAACATTATCTTGATATCTCTGCTCGCTTCTCCTTGAGACATAGCAAGAGACAAAGAAATTGCTGAACCACAAATAGAAAGTAAATAGCAGAGTCAAGACGTGAAGAGAGGCCTCTTACCTCCAAGTCCAGTTGTTCTAATTCCCCATCGTGCGTCACCATCCAGCTCTTCAGTTGTGTCTCCAATCGTGCGAGACAGACAGAGGCACCCTCTAGTTGTAATAATACCTGATAGCTGCCTCTTCGTGCCCAGTTTCAGAGTATTTGAATGATGTAACTCTGGACTATATTGTTTTTCATTAAAATATTTTCTGATGTGTGTTACGGCTGATAGCATTAAGAAACTCAGTAAATATTGAATAAAAGGTTTATCATCTTTCCTGCTAATTATCAGTGAGTGCATAAATGTTAAGAAAACATACAACACAGGGCCAGCAGGTGGCATAGTGGTTAAGGTGCTGCACTCCCACATGCCGACAGTGATTCCAGTCCTGCACCCAGCGGTTTAAAAATCACACCAAGTGCATGTGCATACATGGCCAAAATCCCAGGAGGAGAATGGAGGAGGAGGTATTGCAGCATGGACCCAGCCCTATTGGGGTCATTTCTCACTTTCCCTCACACTGTCTCTGTCTCTCTCTGAGAGTGCGCATACCCTATGGCAAAAGCCCTTAAAAAGAAAAGAAAACATGCAACATTACATCTTATGGTTAATTTTATTTCTGCTTTCAACTTTCTGCTAAACAACACTTCTCAAATTATTAAGAATGAATGCTTTATAAAAATTTGAAAAATACAGAAAATTTCAAAATTCAAAGATCATAATTATTGACACCTTTGTTTCTCTATTTTCACCCATTCTTTGTATATATAGTTTTCTCTTAAATATGATTGGGATTCAGCTTTTACTGAACATTACATTTTGGGCATTTGCATGTATTTTCAAAATTCTAGAGAAGATCTTTTAATTAATGTTATAAATGAAGTCTATTGCTACTAGCAGTTATGACAACAAAAGAATAAGTAGCGATCTTTTTTTTTTTTTTTGAGAGAGAGAGATTTTTGCTATCGGGCTCCATATACTCACCAGAGAGACAGAAAGTGATAAATTGCCCCTGAGGGGGAGGGGTGATGGCCATGCCACAATCCCTTCTCCTCCATTCTCCTCTCAAGATTTTGGGCACACATGGATATGTGCCTGGCATGATTCTCAAGCTGCCTGGTCCGGGACTGCAACCACAGTTGATCACGTTGGAGTGCAGTGTCTTGACCACTACGCCACCTGCTGTCCCCAGTAGAAATTTTTTAAATTAGCCTCTAGACATGAATAACAAACCAGTTTTTAATTTTTTTCAGACAAATGCACGGTTCTTATCTGACCATTCCAACCCAACTGCTGAAACATTGGGAACACCTGACAATACTGAAATCCCCCTTTTAAAGGTTGAAGATGCAGAAAATGAAAAGGAAACTGCCTTATCCATGGAAGATCAGCCCACCCATAAGGTAAAAGTCACATTGCTATATTAATAGAAATTTTTAATTCTCTGAAGGCCTCAGTTTTAAAGTATAGTCACAAGATTATCTTTTTCTGTCTCCAATTTATTCTTTTTTTTTCTTTTTCTGCTTTGTCATTGTTGTTAATGTTTCTTTGTTTTGTTTTAAGTCAGGGTCTCACAATCGCAGCCTCTCAGCTGGGACTACAGGCACTCACCACCATGCTCAGTTCTCTTTTGGGCAGGGTTTCCCTGCGTTCTCCAAGCCAGCCTCTAACTCCTGACTCTCTTGCCTCAGCCTCCCAAGTAACTGAGGTTACAGTCACACACCAATGCACCCAGCTCACAGGGTAAAAAAGAAATCGAACCCAGGTCTCCTGAGTGGCTGTATTCTGTGGAACACAGTACTAGTACACGCCCCCATGACTGGGCCTCAATTTCATTTTTTTAAACTTGATGATCACATCAGCCTCCTCCAATCATTAGAATTGTGAGGATTAATGAGTTTCACTCCTTGAGCTGAGGTGCTGTGTAATTGTTTCATTTTACAAAATTCAAATTTAGATTAAACCTGTGGTTAGCAAGTATGAAGAACATCAAAAACGTGATTACATGATAATGAGTGCCGAACAAGAATAATGAATATTAAATGTTGGCTTAGGAGCTGTAAATACAAGTACAATATCATTTGTTTCAAAATCATCTTTTTCCTTTTAAGGCTGAAATATCTTCCATGCTATCATCAGGAGAGGAAAACCACGAGCAGTTAGCAGAACAGGACAAGAGTTACAGCCAAGAGCAGGGATTGAAGGAGCAAAAGGACAGCGATGGGGACGTAAGTGTGAACTTAGAATACACACCCACAGAAGGTACCTCGGACCTACGAGAGGACACGAGTCCACCTGAAAAGGAAGAACTCCCAGAGAATACTGATTTCCTTGCTTCTGATGTTAGTTCTTTGGTAGATCCAAACCAGCAAGAAAACATTGCGAAGGGAGAGGAAAACCAAGAACAACCTATAAACCACGCGCATCATCAGTTAGACAGGAGCAGTGAACATAGCCAAGACTTAAGGGATCAAAGAACCCAACAGCAGGACCCAAATATTCCCGATGGAGAAGAGGAGGAGGAAAAAGAGCCAGTCGAAGTTGGTACCCACGATGAGAACCAAGAAATGGAAAGAGAATTTCCCAAGGAGCAGGAGGAAGGTGATACCCAATCTGATGATGTTGTGGAAGAGTCCAATCAACCAACTCAAGTGAGTAAGATGCAGAAGGATGAGTTTGGGCACGGTAGCCAAGATCAAGAAGAGGATAATGTCGATGCAGACATGGAAGAGGAAAATGCATCGGACATCCATAAGCACATTCCAGAGGCTGAAGGGCAGAGCCAGGAGGAAAAAACTAGCCTTGAAGTTACCAACAGCCACAAGGAGATGGATAAGAAGACAGTTCCTGAGGCTTTGCTCACAGAACCTACTGATGATGGCAACATCATGCCCGGAAATCATAGGACCGAAGACAATGTGGGTGATGACGGCCCCAGGCACAGTGAAGGTGATGACGACGTCATCCCAAGCCAGGACTTTCTGGAGAGTGAAAGAGCTCAGTCCATTAACTATCACATCAAAGATGAGGAGCAACGAGAACGAGCACAGGAGAGTGAAAGTGCAGATACCAGTGACCCTGGGCACTACCAAGGGGTGAGACTATTTGCAATGCTGCTTGTCCAATAGTTAGCATATGATCAGTGAGAGCCATGACCTCACTCTGTGCTCTCGCAGCCTCCTGGGTGTATCCATCCTACATTATTAAGATATATTACAGTTGCTTATTGTTCTATCCATCTCCTTCATTGGGCTGAGAACGCCTGTTTCACTTGGTTCCCCTGGAAGCAAACCGTGGATTTGCTGTTTATTCAAGCACAGGGGACAAAGAGGAGTGGAGAAGCGAGAGAGAGAAAGGAAGCTAATACTGGGGGTCTTCGAAGAGTGCGTGGAAAATGAGTGCTATGAAAGAACCACGCGTGGCGTTTAATCTTGTCTTTTTCATCAGATTAAACTCATATTTTAATTCCATTATCCACAGACTTTTTCAGAATTATTCTATTTGAGAAAGTTAGCACATTTTCCTTGGCTGAAAGTTCTTAGGGGGAGTTTAACTCTCTGGCATTTCCAGTCTGTCCTTTGAGCAGGGAAATAGATTTCCATGGTTTTCTAGGCATACAAATGCAGATACTGACAGTTGAAAGTCCCTGGGGCTCGTAGAAATGACAAGTTCTGACAGATTTGAAGGGTGGAGATACTGACAGCTGCTGCCCCAGTGCTGGAAAGCAGGTGCCATGTTACATTCGTGTTGAACCACCAGTGTCTAGCAAAATGCCTCAGACGTAACAAGACATGTAGCCCTTTTGCTGCATTTATTAGAAAGATTAAGATGTTACTTTATTGGACCAGCAGGTAGCATGGTAGTTAAGGTGATGGATCCCATATGGCTAGCTCCATAGTTTGAGTCCTGGACCCAGAGTCTTGAAAAATGCTGGGTGCATGTGCATGCATGCCTAAAATCTTAAGAGAAGAGCAAAAGAGAAGGGATTATGGTATGGCCATACCCCCCCACACACGGGGGGTGGTTTCTCACTTTCCCCCTCTCTCTGTCTCTCTCCAGTGAGCACATGTACCCTATGGCAAATAAATAAATAATAATAATAATTTTTTTAAAAAAAGATACTCCTTTATTAAGCACATACCAATGATAATCTAGAAAGTGAAGTAGGGGTCCAGGGGTACATATTGCTATTTGGTCATTTAATCCTTTGGAACTTTCATGCACACCTGGCAGACACACACGGGAGGACTTGGTCCAGCTCTGGGCGAGCAGGGTCGATCGTGACCTCATTACTAAGAACTCTACTGCCCTTCTGAGGTAGGGGTTCATGTCAGTAGGAAAGCTTTACCGACAGCTTCAAGGAGATCATGGCTATACCCCTGTCGTAACCACAGCATCACAAGACAACACCACGCTTCTAGTGTCTTCCCAAATTCTAAGGGGGAGATTCCAACTCTGACTAGTAATCTCCTGAACCTGGCTGAAGAGAGATGAGGTCTGCTCCCCAAAGGTTCTGTCTACCTCCGCTCTCGCCGTTGGTTTCTCTTTGAAATCTGAAATGACTAGGGCATGAAAAACTAAAGATTCTAAGAAGGTATATAAATTAGGTAATGGCTCTCCCCTTAACATATTTTAACTTCAGCTCTTGTTTTAAAGGCCAAGAAAGCAGAAAGTTCATCAAATGAAGAAACTGCAAGTGAAGGCAGCACGCAGCTCCACGGTGTTGGTGAGTATGCACTACGCCAGCTGCTGGTGACTGTTGGGGTCCCACTTCGTCCAAAGGACATACGTTCAAACCCCACAGTGGATGCTTGTAGCTGTGGACAGTACTGAACCCATATAGACCGTGGGGTTCTTTCAACAGAGAGCTGAGGCAGCTACTAAGTGCCTGAGGGGTAGGGGGAGGTGGTGTATATAGCATGGCTACTCCAGACAAAGGCGAAATTCACACCCTAGGTGGGACGGAGTGGGACAGAGTGGGACATTGCTAGACTTCATCACGCTACTCTGAACAACATGCTATTTAAAATGCAGGAGTTGTTCCTTTCTGGACTTTTCCATCTCATATTTTCAGACCACAGTTGAACGCGGGTTACTAAAACGGCAGAAAGTTGAAACCGCATGAAGGGGAACTGCTGCGTATGAAGGAAAAGATGAAATCTGTCACTTTAGCTTGTCCCTTCCTTCCTTTGTGACCCCTGCACAGAATTTCCCCCCTCCCCATTCTTCCCCAAGGACATGCCCCCATAAATCATTTTTCTGTTCATATTTAATACACAACGACCAGTGAATGTGTTCACAATTGGAAGTCCGGTTGAGGTAACAGTGCAAACACTAGTGTTCTTTTTCCCCTAAATCCTTTTTGCTTCTAAAAAGAATAAATTCTACCTTATTTATTCTCAAATCCGTAACTTACTAGTGAGCTTAGATCACATACTTAATTAAGAGCCTAATTCCTACCTCAATCACAGATATTTTTAATTTTAACACAATAAAATTCTCATGGCTTATTTAACCTCTGACCAACTTGCTCCACGTTGCATTAGAGACTTGAGATGACAACCGGCTCCAGCAGGCCGAGAGCTGTTTAGATTTTTTGCATTTCTAATCCAAACTGCTGCAAAAGGATTTCTAGACCATCACATGAAATAGTCTCATGTCAGCAGGTTCCAGCTGGATTTTAATCAATGAAAGTGATTTCTAGTGTGTTTCTACTTTCAAATGTTCAGTTTCCGAAGGTTTCAAACTTTCTCCTTTATTAATGAAGAGGAAGCTAAGTGGGTGAATTTTCATTCACGTACTCAGTTGAGTTTTGTCCTTGTCTCCCTTCCCAACGCTTCTGTTAGACTCTTGCATGAACTTCCAGTGTAAAAGGGGACACACCTGTAAGGCGGACCCACAAGGAAGACCTCACTGTGTTTGCCAAGACCCCGTGACCTGTCCTCCGACGAAACTCCTTGACCAAGTAAGTTCTCTACAAAATAGTCTTTACAGGAGATCAAAAAGGTTAGTGAATTGACTAAAAATGGCATGCAATTGAAATATTTTGTTTGAAAAAAAAAAAAGATGTCACAGTTATAGTTTATATTTGAAATAATATTGAACAGGAACACATACCAGCAAAATCAAAGACTTACACTGTGCTGGACAAAGGTAATAATGGCACTTGAGCTGTAGAGTTCATTTTAAAATTCATCTTCTACTTGGAATATTCGTCGGTTTTATTCTACAGGGCTTAGCTAGAGCTAAATCATTGTCACCATTGATTTTTTTGTTTGTTTGGTTTTTTTTTTTTTTTTGGTTTTAGAGATTTTTGCCCTTGAGCACATAAACTCACCAGAGAGGCAGAAAGACAGAAAGCGAGAAATCACCTCCCAAGAGGGATGGCCACACCGCAATCCCCTCTCCTCCATTTTCCTATCAGGATTTTGGCGCACATGCCCGGCATGAGTTCGAAGCCACCAGGTCTGGGACTTGAACCGTGGTTGGCTATGTGAGAGTCCAGCATCTCAACCACTACACTACCTGCTGGCCCAATCATTTTTTTAAAAAAATGTGTATGCCAAAAGGGAGAGTTAATTTTTTTTTCTTTTTTTTTTTTAGAGGTTTTTGCTATTGTGTGCATGCGCTCACTAAAGAGACAGAAAGACAGAAAGCAAGAAATCACCTCACAAAGAGGATGGCCATAACAATCCCTTTTCCTCCATTCTCCTCTCAGGATTTTGGACACGCATGCACACACACCCAGAACTCTAGTTCCAGGACTCAAACCACGGTCAACTACGTGGGAGTCCAGTGACATAACCATTATGCCATCTGCTGGTCTCAAGAGTTACAATGTTAAGGTTTCACCTACTTGCTGTCTGACACAGCACCATGTAGCCCACAGCCTACTAGCTTTAAGGAGCAGAGTGTTTTTCAGTGAGCGTTTGCTTCTAATCAGCCTTTTCTCTCGCTGTCTTTCCTAGGTTTGTGGCACTGACAATCAGACCTATGCCAGCTCCTGCCATCTGTTTGCTACTAAGTGCAGACTAGAGGGTACCAAAAAGGGCCACCAACTGCAGCTGGATTATTTTGGAGCCTGCAAATGTAAGACCCATCATTACTGCAAACCATCGCATCTGAGCATCTTGAGTGAACCTGTACATGACAAGAGTTTTGTGTATCTAAACAGGAAAATGCTGATGTTGTTTTGAACCCAAGCTACACGTTAAAATCAACAAGGAAGAGTTAAAAAAAAAAAATAAGACTAATTCCCAGGCTGTAAGCCCAGGAGATTTTTATTCAGGTCGACTGGGTTGGAACCCTGGCATTGTTTTGTCATTTGTTTTCAAAGTAACCTAGGGGATTGTAACGTGCAGCCAGGGCTCCGAACCACTATGATAATGTTATTCACTTAATAATCAAGATAAATCACTGGAATGTTGCTAAATAATTTGCCCTCTTCCCAGTTTAACTTAAGTCTTTGCCAAGAAGTGTTATGACAACATATTTTTCCAGCTTTTCAAAATTGTCTTCCTTCCCCAGGAAATTCTCCATTGTGTTTGGCTCCTGTTAACACTAAGTGATTCTCCACTTTAGCAGGCCTCACTCATGCTTCCAATTCCCTACTTCCGGCCAGACAAAATGATTACACTTGCTAGCCCCCATGTTAGGTGTAGTCATATGACCTGCTTTGTCCAATGAAATGTGAGCAAAACCTTGTCTGTGTGAGTTCTGGGCAGAAACATTTAAGAGCTAGTGTATGGTGCCCCATACTCTTTTTCCGTCTCACCACAAACTCTGAAGCCTTGAGTTAAGATGGTGGCCTCAGAAAATGGTGGAGTCCCCGTCACCTTGAGTCACAGAGAGACTGCGGTAAACAGAGCTCTTGGGCCAACTTTGTATTGGACTTGTAGTAAGACAGAGAAGGAGACTTCTGTCTTCAAGTCCCAGACATTCAGCATTATTTATTCCCAACGTGTAAACTAATCTCTACTTTTTCCACTTTTCCTTTAATAAACAGCTCCTGTGCCCTCTCCCTCTAAATTCCAACACTCTGGTTCTGCTGCAGTCATTCTCAGCCCTAGCTACACATCAAGATTACTTTGGGAGCTTTTAAAACATCCCAATGCTGGGACCAGCAGTTAGCGTAATGGCTATGTCGCTGGACTCCCACGTAGTAGACCACGGTTCGAGTCCCGGACCCGGCGGCTTAAACTCACGCCGGGCACGTGTGCGTGCGTGCCCAAGATCCCGAGAGGAGAATGGAGGAGAAGGGATTGCGGCATGACCATCCCCCCTGGGGGGTGATTTCTCGCTTTCTCTCTCTCTGTCTCTCTGTCTGTCTGGCGAGCACACGCGCCCTATAGCAAAAACCTCTCAAAAAAAAAAAAAAAAAAAAAAAAAAATCCCAATGCCCAAGCTCCACCCCAGACCAACCAAATCAGAATTCATTTGGATGGAAGTGGCAGTTTGACACTTTTATTTTTTTAAATACCCCAGGCAATTGTGCTGGACTTCCAGAATTATGAACCACTGTTGTGATAATGGGGCAGTGAGGATGCTCTGTCAGTCCCAGATGCCTTAACTTCCTGTTATAAGGACTTGCCACTGGACAGGAGTAAGGCCCAAAGCTTACATTCTGTATTCTGCTTGTAACAGCTATTCCTGTTTGTACGGACTTTGAAGTGACTCAGTTTCCTCTACGGATGAGAGACTGGCTCAAAAATATCCTCATGCAACTTTATGAACCTAACCCCGAACACTCTGGCTATCTAAACGAGAAACAGAGAAATAAAGTAAGTTTTCCACGGTTCAGCCACCAAAGGTTGTCTACAGGGCCTGAAGGGAAAGGTATGGGAGGGGAGGGGCTTCCCACCTCTGCACAGAGCAGCAGCCCGCTGTGCCTCCCCATGCCTGGTTAATCCACATGGATTACCAGACTACAAGTGATCACCATTCATGCCACAAGGTTCAGGACACCGGCAACTGCCCCATTCCTGCCCAGAGAGCAGTGGCCTGAACAAGGGCTCCTTAACTCACATCTACAGCAAGCTCTATTTGAGCAAAGTTAACATAAATTCAGCATTTATATAACCAAGCTCAAATATGTTATTTAAATATAAACATTTTCCCCCTCATAGGATAAACATAGAAGTATGATATAAGGGAAACCTGCTACTCAACAATGTCAATTTTTAATATATTAAAATTTATAAGTACAGAATAAAATCTCTCCCTTCATGAGCTTACATTTGAGGCTAAGGGACAAACTCTAAACACATAAGTACACATATGTGTTTGTGTGTCTTGTACATATGTATGCATATATATACATATATGCAAATATGTCAATGTCTATAGACAAGTATTTATACAACTATAATCAAATCAGCAAATGTCTGTATAGGACATGCCAGCTGCAATGAAACGTGCTGTGAAGAAAGATGAAAAAAGGAGGAGGGGGCGTTAACTGTCAAATGCTGTCCTAGGCTGTGAAATGAGCACTGAGAGCTGGCCCTGAGTGGTCCACAAGTGGTTGACCTTGACAGGAGCTGCCTGGGGGCAAGGAGGCTCTGGGAGAGGGAAGCCGGGGTGGACAGGGTTCGAGAGAGTTATCGGAAGAGATGTGGAATCAACAAGTACTGACAATAAGGCCAAGGAGTTTTGCTGTAAAGGAGTAAACAGAAATGAGGTGACAGCTGGAGGGAGGAAAATAAGTTCGGGGGAAAAAACATTTTTTTTTAATTTTTTAAAAAACATTTATTGGACAAAAACTTAAAAATAAAAATATATATATAGGGTGGAATATTTTTGTCACCTCCTGTGCACACTTACTTCCTTAGTTAAAGCCATGGCAATTCTGAAATTCTGGGTTTTTTTCCACTTCTTCTTCTTCTTTCTTTATTTATTTATTTACTTTCTGAAACATTTTTTTAAATTAATTTACATTCATTCCCAAGCATCGTCACAGCATACAAAATGTGAAAATGTGATTTCCCATCCAGAATATACTGCATAGTGGCTTAATCGTGCATGTTATTGTCAATAATTTTCTATTTCTAGTTATATATATATATATATATATATATATATATATATATACCCCTATTTCTGACCCTCTGCCCTTTCCCACCCTCTTCTCACACTATCTCTGGTGTCTACAGTTGTCTTCCATTCCTTTTCCCCCTGCATTTTACTGATCACACAATTTCTTAAATAATCTAACTACTTTCAATAGCAAGTTCAGATGGTAATTTCAAGAAAAGCAGTTTTAACTTTAATAAATCAAGAAATGCTAAGGAACTTTGCTTAAAACTTAAAGCCAGGAAACAGATCAGTATTTTGTTCAAATAGTAGGTACATGAACCTATCAACAGCTCAAGACAGGACAAAAATTCTTAAAGCCAGAAAACAAAGACTAGAGCAAAATCAGCAATGTTTTAGTCAAAAGTCATAACATGCTATTTCACCAGTTTAGTCTCATGTACTTAATCTATCTTTTGTTGTGGTTCGATCTTCCCGATTAAATTCCGGGATATAATATTCAACTCCAGACTTGTCCCTATGTTAAGTTGACCATTTTCTTAGTTTTTGAATTCTTATTTCTGTGTGTCTATATTTAGTTTTCCTGGTATAGCACTCCCTTGAGAACTTCTTGGAGATCTGGCCTGGTGCTGGCTAATTCTTTCAGGTTTTGTTTATCTGAGAATGTTCTTGTCTTTTCTTACCATATGAAGGATAATCTTGCCAGGTACAGTATTCGTGGTTGAAATTGCTTTTCCCTTAACACTTTGAATATATTTTCCCATTCTTTCCTCACTCGCATTATTTCCGATGAGAGGTCTGCTGTTAGCCTGATGGGATATCCTTTGTAGGTAACTTGCCATTTTTCTCTTGCCAATCTTAGTATCTTGGATTTGTCTGTGGTTTGGGTCAATCTGGCTATTATGTGTCTTGGAGAAAATCTTCTTGGGTTGATTCTATTTGGGGTCCTTAGTATTTCTTGGGACTGGATCTCTGAGTGCCTCTCTAGGTTTGGAAAGTTTTCTTCCAGGATTTCATGGAGTAGATTATCAATGCCCTTATGAGTCTCTTCACCTTCTGGGATACCAGTTATCCAGATGTT
Organism: Tupaia tana; assembly: GCA_026018925.1. Lineage (NCBI taxonomy): Eukaryota > Metazoa > Chordata > Mammalia > Scandentia > Tupaiidae > Tupaia > Tupaia tana. The sequence continues at coordinate 18,489,909 of JAKSZU010000017.1, forward strand.
TGGACATTTGATGGTATCTAATATTTCTCATATATTATTCTCATTTTTTAGGGCAATCTTCTCAGTCTTTGTGGTGGGTTTTTCTAGGTCAGCAATTGTCTCTTCTACATCTGAGATTCTTTTTCTGTATGTTCTAGTCTGCTTTTAGTACTTTCAAGGGAGATTTTGACTTCCTATATTATAGCCTTCATCTCTAACAGGTCCATTTGATTCTTTTTTAAAGTGTGTAATCGCTCTTTTAGATCTTGCAAGAATTTCCACACCTCTTGGAACTCGTCAGTTCCTTTCTCCTGCCTCTTCCACAGTTCATGGTCTCTCTTCTCTTCCATCTCTGTTAGCTTGGTCATTATGAATATTCTAAAGTCTTTATCAGACATTTCCATGATTTCCATTGAACTGTCTGTGGATGAAGAGGAGTTATTCATTTCCCTTGGAGGAGAGGCATTTTCTTGCTTTCCCATATTTCTAGTGGCCCTGCAGTGATTTCTAGTCATTTGATGGATGGTGTATTTCTTTCTAATACTTGAAGTTAAATCTGAGCGTATAGGAGTGTACAGAAGGAGGTGATCTGGAATCTCTTTGCCATTCTGTTTTTATCCCTTTGTGTAGCAGATTCAGTGGATATTGAGGAATGTGTTAATCCTGATAGTATTTGGGTGTTTGGCTATGGTTCCCTTAGATCCGTCTAGAAACACAATGAATGGGGATTGAGGAGCAGAGTGATGAGATAAAAGAAAAAGAAAAGGAAAGAGAGAGAGAGAGAGAGAGAGAGAGAAATAAAGAAACAGAAAAAGAAGGAAAAAAAAAAACAATCGCCCCCCAAAATTGAAAAAATAAAAAAGCAAAAAATAGAAAACCGCATAGCATGGGAAATCACTAGTTCTCAGGCGCCATGAAGGAGTCTTCTTCTCGAAAAAACATTTAATAGGCACAAAAATGAAAAGTTATCTGGTGATGATAATGTATATGGTAATATCTTTGGCTGGACTAATATACATGCTATTCATTCTCAGAAAAAGCATTTTATATGATGTGCAGACATATACTGATTAACTGTAAGTATATATATATATATATATATTTATTTACAAATTAGCAGAAAAATGAAAAGGAAAATAAAAATAAGTTCAAGATCCCCATCTACCTGTGAGACATGGCAGAGGATGTTTGCATACTTGGAAATAAGACAGTGAAGAAGGAAAAATTAGTGAAGAGCAGAGAATGAGCACAACTACCAGAGGCTGTTCTTGGATAGGTGGCCCAACCAGATGGGAAGGTTAGGCCTAGATTAAAAGTACAGGAGGTTCATCTTTAGTAACGAGGAGTGAAGGTGGTACATGTGGTCATGGAAATGGATAGTTGTATTTGATTACTTCCCATTACTCAATGAAATAATAGGTAGCATCATAAGCTGAAAGTTTCACATTCATCACTCAAGAATAATTTCCACTTGGGACTGGAAGGTGGAGTGGTGGTTAAGGGTGCTGGATTCCCTCATGGCCAACTGTGGTTCGAGTCTTGGATCTGGCAGCTTGCTTTCTCACTTTCCCTCTCTCTCTCTCTCTCTGTCCCTCTCTGGTCAAATTAATATAAATAAATAAGATTAAGTAAAATAATTATATAAAAAAGAGAATAATTTCCACCCTCTGTCTTAATGCATGGTCATAGGATTTTTCACTAATCAAAAATATTGCCTAAGTCAGCTCAGGCCTTTTTATTAAAACCTTCTCACTGTTTTAAGGAAACTGGTGAACATTACTTAGTTAAAGATCAAAATAGCTTTCAATTTCATGTGGAAACCATACATTTTTTACATCAGTCTTACTTCCATGTAGACATAGGAAAGGCTTGTATTGGTTAGGAGGCATAATTGGCTGCACACTGTGTCCTGGCTTGCTTTCCTTTGTCACATTACTGCTGTTCTTCAAATAAAATTAGCAAGTGACAATTAGCTTGTCTGATCTCTGATCATCTTCTCCCTTCCTTACCCAGGTCAAAAAAATCTACCTGGATGAAAAGAGACTCTTGGCTGGGGACCATCCCATTGACCTTCTCCTGAGGGACTTTAAGAAAAACTACCACATGTATGTGTATCCTGTGCACTGGCAATTCAGTGAACTCGACCAACACCCTATGGACAGGTAAAAAGTCTTACTTCCCCATTACTAGGTCATCTCTCTGATAGATTGCCTACATAGTTATGCAAAAGAGAAACCTAACAGAATTAAGAAATTTCCCCGTTCCAGTTTAGAACACTGAAGTACCAAAGAAACATGGTTTGGAGTCTGAACACACAATGACCCAGAATGTGGCTACACCACAGCTCCCAAGTTTACAGTTTAGGATCCAGTCCCCACCGAGACTCCTTCCATTTTCTCATTCTTGATTCTAAATTCTCAAGATAACATGATTGGCCCAATTTGGGCCAAGTGGCTACATCTGGAACAACCAGGCAGACCAGTGGGGAAAGTGCCAGGCTGTGCAAGCATGATAACTGAGTGCACCCCCATAGATTCTAGGTGGAGGGAGGACGGTTCCCAGTGAGGTGAGAAACCTGGTGAATCAACATCCCCAAAGCTATTGACCTCATCCACAAATAGTTTATTTCACTTGCAGCTTTTTAGCAGTGTCTGTACTATTTACTGGGCACGCACAGAAACCTGTTGGAAGAAACTGTCCTTAGTGATCCTAGGATTTAAACCTTCAACATAAGCTGCTCGGTTGACAGGATGCCATGTTTCCTTGCAGAGTCTTGACACATTCTGAGCTGGCTCCTCTGCGAGCGTCCCTGGTGCCCCTGGAGCACTGCATAACCCGCTTCTTTGAGGAGTGTGATCCCAACAAGGACAAGCACATCACCTTGAAGGAGTGGGGCCACTGCTTCGGAATTAAAGAAGGTAAATTCATCATCAAGCAAGAGAGAGGGGTATTCCCTTTCATAGACAAGCCTAGGCCCTGTGGGCCTTGCTGACAGGTCCTGCTGCATGTTGCCATTGCAACTTGGGACAAAAAGGTGTCAGTATTCCAAATGGGACTCCCTTGGTGCACATGCCATCATTGAAGGTCATCCCATGCTTTTATGACACTGTTGTTGAAGGGTAGAGAGTGTGAACATGCACTGCGGTGGGTGGGCTAAGCCTCAAGAGCTGATGGGCTAAGCCTCAGCTCTCTGATGTCAGAGAGCTGTGCTAGATCTCAGCAGGCTTTATCCCCTTCATTAGTTATATCCTTCCGTAGCCTGAGTTTCCTTAGCCTGAGTATCGGGTCGAACACTTTGAAATCATACGTGAAGAGTTAAACAGCAAATCTGCTTCTGACCATGGAAAATGTCAGAAGACATCTTAGAATCTGTTACTGGGGCCAGCAGATGACATAATGATTACATTGCTGGACTCCCACATAGTTGCCTATGGTTGGAGTTCCAGACCGTGCAGCTTAAAACTCATGCTGAGTGCGTGTGTGTGCGTGCCCAAGATCCCAAGGGGAGAATAGAGGAGAAGGGACTGTGGTGTGACCAGCCCCCCAGGGGTGATTTCTTGCTTTCTGTCTCTCCAGCAAGTGCACATACCCTATAGCAAAAATCTCCCAGCAAGTGAATATATCCTATAGCAAAAATCTCTCAAAAAATTTCTTTAAATAATAATAATAAATGGAATTAAATAATTTTTAAAAAATAAGCATTCAAAACTGCTTATCACCACAAATAATGCCAAGGATGTAAGGCAAGCATGTTAATTACCTCAGTTTAGCCATTCCACAATGTGTACATCTCGTAAGCATCATACTGGACATCGTAAATATGTATAACTTGTATTTGTCCGCTAAAATAAATAAATTAGAAAAAAATAACTGCTCAACAAATGTGAACTAATGGTAAGCATTAAATCTCTAAAGTTTTATACATATGTTTCTGGCATACATGTAGGATGAACTCCCACATGGCCAACCGCAGTTCAAGTCCCAGACATGGTGGCTTGAAACACGCCAGGCATGTGTACATAAATGCCAAAAATCCTGGGTGGAGAGTGGAGGAGAAGGGATTGCTGCACGGCCATCCTTGGAAGGGGGGGGGGGTGATTTCTTGCTTTCTGTTTCTCTGGCTCTTTCTCTCCAGCAAGTGCACATGCCCTATGGTGCAAAAGTCTCTCTAAAACATAAGTGGTATGCCAGTACTTCTGCCGTATTAAGCTGGTTGCATTGACCAATCCTGCTGCTTGTGGGAGGGGCCACAGGAGATGGAGGGCCATTGGGGCAATCTTGGAGACTGGAGATCACATTCTATTTAAATCCTGTTACCATTGCTATAAAAGTAGTGACCTTTCACATACATAAATGTATGCCCTTTTATAGCACACGTGACATGAAAGGATTGATTAAAAAGGCATTACTTAAAGAAACCAGTTGCTCTTCACTGTCCCTTTGCCCGACTTCTGGCCGCTCTGCAACAGTACACTCACCCAGGCGCTCTGCTGGCCACTTGTCCGGGAGGAGCAGGAAGAGCTCAAAGCCCAGTGACTTGCAGATCTACTAATGATCTTGTTTGTGCACTGTGGTTTGGCCATCATTACGTTATTTTGAAGAGGGGAAAGAATTATCACATCATAAACCAGTAGGCAGACACTAAATATTCATCCAGAACAAGTAAACAAGTTACTGCTTTGGGACTTAGCTAGGAAAAGAAAAAAAAAAAAAATCTCTATTTGTAAATCTACCCTTCCCTCCTTCAGTGCTGAGAGAGCCACAGAAGATCAATTTTAGCCAATGTTTTCCTACATCTTAACGCCCAGATCTGAACTAGATGTGCTCAAGTTTTCCAGTTCAGGTCAGCTTCATAGTGCAGTGGTTAAGTGTTGTGCATAGAAACCTCAGTTCGAATCCTGGCCCAGGCAGCTTGAAAAACACATTGAGAGTGTGTACCTGCTGTCCAAAATCCTGACAGGATGAAGTAGTGGAGGAACGGGATTGCAGCATGACCATGCCCCATTGGGAAGTGTTCTATCTCTATCTTTCTCTCTCTCTCTCTGACAGGAGCACACACAGCCACAGGCAATTAAAAAAAAAAAATCAGCTCTGTCATTAACTAGCCATGCGACTTAGGGCATATCACTTATCCTCTTAAGTCTCATTTCATTTACCTGTAAAAACGGGTTTCTGTTAAGAGATGGAGGAGTCAGGGACAGCAGATGGCATAGTGGTTAAGGTAGTAGACTCCTACATGGACAACCATGGTTCAAATCCCAGACCTGGCAGCTTGAAACTCATGCCAACATGTGTGAGTGTGTGCCCAAAATCCTGAGAGGAGAATGGAGAAGAAGGGATTGCTGTGTGGACAGTCACACTAGAGGGGTGATTTCTTACTTTCTCTCTCTCTGTCTCTCCAGCCTTGCTTTCTCTCTCACTCTGTCTCTCCAGCAAGTGCATATGCCCTACTGCAGAAATATCTTGGGGGAAAAGAAAAAAGAGGAGTCTTCACCAACAGAATGTACATGATGTACCATGTGTTGACATAGTCACTGATAATCCTTGTTTTAGATTTATTTCATTTTATTTATTTATTATAATTACTTTCAAATTTGGTATAGGGCATGCACATTCACCAGAGAGAGACAGAGAGAAAATGAGAAAGAAAGCCCCCAGGTCCAGGACTTGAACTGCAGTCAGCCTTATGGTAGTCTAGCGCCTTAACCACCATGCCGCCTGTGGCCTCAGTCACCGATAATCCTAAGAAAAACTTCCAAATAAAACTAAGGGAAAAAGAGACAGATCATACAGGTCCCACTAAGCCACTCATCACAGCAGTACAGGGGACTCTGGGGTGTTGGAAACAAGGGAGTGATTTCTCTGTGTTTGTATTTAAGAACAATTCCTCTGGTTACATTGTGGAGAGGCCAGAGAGCAGCTGAGAGAATGTTCTGGTAAATCCAGGCAAGAGTTGATGAGAACTTGAACTAGGGGAGTGACAGTGGGGAAAAGATAAGTAAACATATTCAAGATACATTTTAAAATATAAGTGTGCTAAAAATACATAGCATGTAGAAATAAGAAGACAATGGCAGGAAATATGTCAGGGCAGGGAGCAGAGAGGTGAGAGGGGGAAGGAGAAGTAAGGACAAAGTTTAGTCCTGCCTTCAGCCAGGTAGTAGAAAGGTACCCTTCACTTAGACAGAAAACGTATAGCAAGCAGATCTGGGGGAAATGGCAAATCCATTCTGGATACACTCTGGCTTTTTTTCTCTTCTTTTTTTTTAAGAGAGAGATTTTTGCTATAGGGCACATGCACTCCCCAGAAAGAGACAGAGAGACAGAAAGCAAGAAATCACCCCCTAGGGTGGATGGCCATGCCACAATCTCTTCTTCTCCATTCTCCTCTCAGGATCTTGGGCACACACACGCACATACATCCAGCATGAGTTTTAAGCCGCCAGGTCCAGAACTCGAACCACGGTCAACTACGGAATCCAGTGACATAACCATTATACCATCTGCTGGACCCTGACACACTGTATTTTAAAGTACTCGGGAGACAGTATACCACTGGTAGTTGAATAGATGGGTCTGCATTTCAAAACAGAGTTTTAAAACTGACATGCGTATTTGAGATTATGGGCATACGGAGAGTAACTGACAACAGGGAAAGGAATTAATCCCCCCCCCCCCCCCCAGAAACAGATATTGAATTACATGAAAAAGGGTCTAGTGTTGAACACTTAGGAATAACAACATCTAGGTAATAGGCAGAGGAGGAAGGAGCTCATGAAGGAGAATGAAAGGGCTCTCCTGAAATGAAGGGAGGAATAAAACAGGACAGAGTCTTGTCGAAGGAGGTCTTTCAAAGAGGACGAGAATGACAGTGCCAAATGCTGCAACGATGTCAGGAGGGTAAGACTGTGAATGTTCATCAGACGTAGAAATAAACATACCCTGGGAGCTTGGTCAGAGTTTAGATGGAGGGCCCAGCAGATGGTATAGTGGTTAAGGATCTGGACTATCAGGGCCAGCCACAGTTCAAGTCCCAGACCTGGTGGCTTGAAACTCATGCCAGATGCATGTGCGTGTGTGCCCCAGATCCCAGGAGGAGGATGGAGGAGAAGGCATTGCAACATGGCCACTCCTCGTGGGGTGATTTCTCACTCTCTCTCTGTCTCTCTCTGGCAAGCATGTGCACCCTGAGGCAAAAATTCTTTTAATTAAAAAAAATAAAAAGTTTAGAGTTTAGACAGAAGAGTAGGGATGAGAGCCTGATTCTATAGGCTGAGAAAGAATGGAAGAATGTTTGAAGGCTAGAGGATACAGAGCTGAGGGGAGCATGTTTGAGAACCAAAGAGGCTCAAGCACTCCATTCATTCATTCATTCCTTTGCCTACAAATCTTTACTAATGATCTAAATAGAGTCAGATCTGTTCTAGAGGCTAGATATACAGCATTTTTAAATGCTAATGAGAAAGAACCAATCAAAAAGGAAAGGCCGAAAATACAAGAAAGAAGAAAACAGAAGAATCCTAAGAAGGGCAGAAAAGATCATAAACACAGGTAGAAGAATTAGCTTTAAGGTCAACAGGAAGGCGATCTGTCATCTGAACAATAGGAAAAAAAAGTATGTGTGCAAATATAAGTACATTTGTAAATAGCAAAATTTGTATCTCCATTTTACAAATGAAGAAATATATCAGGCCAGCAGGTGGCACAGTGATTAAAGCACTGGATCCCTCATGGCCAACTCTGTGGTTCAAGTCTCAGATGCAAGTCAGCTTGAAAAACATGCTGGGCACATGTGCGTACATGTCTAAAATCCCAAGAGGAGAATGGAAGAAAGGGATTGTAGTGTGGCCTTCCCTCAGTTGGAGGAGGGGGGCGCTCTCTCACTTCACCTCGGTCTGTCTCCCTCTGTCTCCCTCCCTCTCTCTCTCTCTGGTGAGTACATGCACTCTAGAGGGAAAATAAAAAAAACCTTTAAATCAGAATAAAATATCAAAGTCATAATCTTTTCCACTCTCTGTGCTAGAGGAAGACTTATATTGGGCATGAAAATGACCTTGTGCTCCAGACAGGATAGTAGTTTAGGATGTTTCAAATTAATCAGCCTTAAATATCTGTTTAACAATTATGTTATCAGGTCAGGATAGGCCAATTTATATTGGTAAAAAGCGGTCTTATGGGACCAGTGGATGGCATAATGGTTATGTTGCTGGATTCCCACTTGACCGCAGTTTGAATCCTGGACCCAGCAGCTTGAAATCCACACCGGGCATGTGTGCGTGCGTGCCCAAAATCCCCCTTTTTTTTTTTTTTTTGGAGAGGTTTTTGCTATAGAGTGTGTGTGCTGCCAGACAGACAGAGAGATAGAAAGTGAGAAATCACCCCCCAGGGGGAATGGCCATGCCGCAATCCCCTCTCCTCCATTCTCCTCTCGGGATCTTTGGCACGTACGCACATGCACCCGGCGTGAATTTTAAGCCACGGGGTCTGGGACGCAAACCGCGGTCGACTACATGGGAGTCCAGCGACATAGCCATTACGCTAACTGCTGGTCCCATGCCCAAAATCCTGAGAGGAGAATGGAGGAGAAGGGATTGTGGCATGGGCATCCCCCCTGGGGGGCAATTTCTCACTTTCTGTCTCTGTCTCTTTCTGTGTCTCTGGTGAGCGCACACCCCCTATAGCAAAATTCTCTCTCTGAAAAATAAAAAATAAACGAGTGGTCTTATATCCACTAGAGGATGTTGTTTCATTCCCCAAGTGTGGCAACCAGTTCTTTTACAAGTTCCTTGTTTGCAAATGTGATTCAATTCATCCTGTACTTCTATTTATTTCTATTATATTTTAGCTCCCCTTATAAATTAGTATACTTACTCTTCTTAAAAGGCTAGGCCTCATCTTAAAGTGCTATTCTTCTATCAGTTCTTCTGCATCAGAACTTTATCTGCAGTTTTCTATATAGCTGTTGGCCCACTGCTTGGCATTTTTAATTTTTAATTGTCAGAGGGAGTGTGCTCCAGACAGAGTAGGAAAATGTGCTCCTCAATGGGGCATAGTTATACCACAATCCCTTCTGTCAGGATTTGGGGAATGCAAACACACATGCCTGGCGTGTCTTCCAAGCCACTGGGGCAGGGACCTGAATCATGCAGCCAGCCATGTGAGATCTGCTCCTTCAACCACCAGGCTCTGGGGACTACCTCTGCCCCTAAGCATTCTGATTCCGGAGGCCAGGGGTAAGGCCTGTTTTTAAAAGTGCATGGATGATGTTGATGCCTGCCAGAACTGAGAATTATTGTACTACCTTATTAGTTTCTCTAATTCCCCTGTTCTAATATTGTTGATGCTACTGCAATGGCTGCTTTCTAAGAGAGCTTTTGTGTTGTTTTTGTTTTTTACAGAAGACATAGATGAAAATCTCCTGTTTTGAATTGATTCGAAAAAACTCAAATCTTTCCAGCATCCTATTCTGTCCTAACCACTTCTGAAACACAAGCAGCTGTGATCCTTTTAGATTTATATGTAGCAAAATGTTTGCATGTGTGAGAAAACAGTGAGAGTAGTTGCTAGATACAATATATGCACCAGGAATTTAGCATTAACTTTGGAAAAAACTTAAATTAAGTAATGTCAGTATATGCAAAATATTGTAATGTCAGTATATGCAAAACATTATACACTGTGAACAAGGTTTAACTCATAGTAACTTCACTGTATGTCAACTTACGAGATATTCACTAATTATTCAGCTTGAAAAAATAATGTGTTCATATTTTCTATATCATGTGCATGTCAAGAAAATGGAATATTGCTGTTTTGTGATTAATGTGGATTATTTTCAATATCTTAATAGCCTAATAAAGAGTCCCTAAAAATCCAAACACGTATTCAAGTTTATTTCCAGTTATCTAAACAATCAAATGTGAAAGATCAACCCATGTCTCACACTTTATATCAAGTTACAGTTGTGCTTCCTAGACCCTACTACTTAAAATAAATAAATAAATAAATAAATACATAAATACATAAATAAATAAATAAATAGTGTGAATGTGGTTAGGGAAAGTCTTTCTTAAGGGAAACAAATACTCAGGTGAAAAAATTCGTGAGACATTCAGTTGTTCATAAGTGCCTTCTGTTATTATGTAAGTTTAAGCAAAAGGGGAAAAATTATTCAAGTGCTTTTTAATGAAATTCAGTTTTGGGACCAGCAGATGGCATAACAGTTATGTTGCTGGACTCCCACGTAGTGGCTACAGTTTGAGTCCTGGACCCAGTGGCTTAAAACTCACACTGGGTGTGTGCGTGTGTGCCCAAAGTCACGAGAGGAGAATGGAGGAGAAGGGATTGCCACATGGCCATCTCCCTGGGGCGGGGGGATTTCTCCCTGTCTCTCTGTCTCTACCTCCCCAGTGGGCACATGCACCAATAAGCAACAATCTTTTTTAAAAAAAGAAAATTCAGTTTAAAATGTGGAGGATTATATACTGCTTAATCCTACTAATTCTTGCCTTCATGCAATTGTACATGTGGGGAAGAGTGAGACCCTGCAAAAATTTCTACACATCTCATTTCCTCAAAATAGAGAGACTAGAGTCCCAGCTGTGGTGGTGTGCACTGCTGAGATCCTGTGCTACACAGGTTGGGACCACCGGGGAGGCCCAGCTTCGATTCCGGCTCAACCTAAAGGCTGGGTCTGGTGGCTACACCTGTAATCTCACCAACCTGAGAGGCCACGGCACGGGGATTACGAGCTCGAGGTTGGCCTGGGCAAGAATGGAGAGACACCATATGAAAAAGCCAGGCATGGTGGCACAAGCCTAGAGTCCCAGCTACTTCAGAGGATGGGACAAGGATAGCGACATAGCAAGATCCTGTCTTAAATATCAACAAAGGTAATGTAAAGGTAAAATAGACAAGTGGAGAACCATGAAGCATCTTGATGTCCAGTGTAGTGAGAGATAAATATTATGACCATAAATTGATAGGAGAGAACGTTTCATGAGAGGAAAAAAAAAATTGTCTTTGAATTCTTTCTTGATAACTATTACAGTAAAAGCTAGATGGCAAAAAATACAGAAGATATCATAATAAGTTTTCCAAGGTCTGAAGCAAGGTAGTAAAAGAAACTGTCACCCACTTTATTTAATTTATGATATTTGAAAGAGTTTTGACATAATGCCCTATCTGAAATGGAAGATAACAATACAATTGTCTTTATTTTTTCAAAAAAATCAGAAGAATACTGTTGTGTAGAGCCTAATCTGTATAGTCACTGAGAGAAGGTCCCCCTAAGAATTTTGTCTGAAAGATACTTATGGAATAGGTTATTTTTTTATCAAAAGACTCTTCTCAGATGACTTCAAAACTGTGTTTACCATCTTTCTTCTTAGTTCTATAAGTCACTTGTTCTTAATCAGAACCCCATCAAACTAATTAAGCTCAATTTGGTTAACCAAAATTTAAGTATTATTTGTAATTTCTTCCAATTAGGAAAATAATTTTTAAATTATTCCAAATTTTAGGACTTTTTATGTGTAGCTGAAGATAAAGTCTTAACTAATTAGAAACCAATTTATTGGGAACAATGAAGTTATATTTGGAGCTATTAATTAGACCTAAATTATCTTTTACTTTCAGGAAACTTTCTAAAATATTTTAAATAGAGAAAAGTGACTTTAATGCTAAGGACACCACCTTAATATTTACTAAAACATTTCTTTGAAAACAATTTAAATTTAAAAAACATTAATTAGTAATAGAAATTTCTTAACCTTAAATTTCTCTATCAGTAAGGCTCCCATGTGTATAACTATTATAGAAGCACTTCAATATCCTCGCTCATCACAATCTTTAATTGTGGGTTTGTGATAATCCCCCAACCAAGGAGATGCAGTTATTTTCTTAGTAATCAGTCTTGAAGCCTATCTCTGTGTAATTGAAATACTTCAGAGGTCGGAGCTCCTGATCTGAAACCAGATATTCAATGTGGATTTGAATTTTGTGACTCATATTGCCCATGACCACAAAGGCATTAGTAACATGTTTAAATACTAGATGGGCATAGATTCTAGGGGATCACACTGTTCCCTGAATTTGCGGCTCCCAGAGACACTTGAAGCAAAGGTAATTCAAGAGATATACAGTATAATTTGAATGAATTCTATTGCACTAGATTAAAAACTGTAAGATATTCTTGTGTTGAGTAAATTAAAAAATTCTAATAAGTCCACTTCTCAAGGGAAGAAAGAAATTCAAGGATTTCTTGAATCCAAAAGGAAGGAAAATACAAAGGGAAAACAGAGAAAGAAGAGCTGGGAAAGTGTCCTAAATTCAGGCAAAGTAAAACAGCCGTAAGGTAAATCAGGGCTTTCAATATATATAAAATAGCTAAAGAGTGACTTACAGGCAAATGGATATAATTTGTCCCAGCTATCAACAGGTCCTAAAAAGAATCCGATGAATTTGCTTTTCTCCCAAAATCCAATTTCAAAGTACCATGATTTGGTTAGAAACTCACAAGGTAAGTTCATTTTAATTAAATGTGATTTTAAAAAGACATACTTTCAGAACAGGCCAGTAGAGACTACATGGATATATGCTTTATTGAATTTTCTCCTATTGTGCTTATTCTCTACCAAACCATTATGCCTTCCAAGACTTCTCTATGATTTCCATCATGAGAAACTATAATCGTCAATAATAGCATTTAGACCATATATAGGCCTGGTAAGTCTCACGAAGGTACAAACTGCAAATGCATTTATTTATATGTTACATTTAAAAAGAAGAAGAAGAACAAAAGAAACAGGGCCAGTAGGTGGCATGGTGGTTAAGGCGCTGGACTCCCATATGGCCGACTACAGTTTGAGTCCTGAACCTGGCTGCTTGCTATCTCACTGCCCTCTCTTTCTTCCTCCCTCTCTCTCTTTCTCTGGTGAGCACATGTACCCTACAGCAAATCAAAAATGAATAATAATAAATAAAATTAAATAATTTGTAAGTAAATTCTTATTTTAGCCTGTGGTGATCAATCCCTAATAGGAAGGCATGATGCAACATTGGTGTTTAAGGATTTGTATGTGGAGATTATAAACTCAGCTAACTTCAGGGATCAAACAAGTACATGTTTAACAGTAAGGTTCTAAGAAAGAGTAAGAAGTAGCCGGTAATGTTACAAGTCAAAAACTGCATGGTCTGTCTAAAGGTAATGAAAATTCCTTGAAGCACTATCCTAGGCTTAAAATCTGGAGGCAGGATGTAGCCTTGAAATTATTCCAACACCTCCAATTCAACAATCTACCTGCAACAAGAACAGGGCTTGATCTCCTAACCCTTCAATTCCAGACTCCATGGTCAGGATGAAATGGCTCATCGTGGCTGGCCTTCTGAGCGCGGTCCGTGCTCTGCCCATTCCTGTGAGTACTCCCTCCTCAGCCGTCAACTCAGCTGCTGAATTAGAGTTAGAGAGCCTTTCTGAGCTAGAAAAGCATTTCCTTTATCTTTTCCTTCCATGAAATAGGAAAGTGGAGCCCAGGAAAGACGTGGAACCAGGAACTCACCACTCTTTCTGGCCCCAGGCTCTGCCCAGAACAAATCCCAGTTCTATGGACTCTTGCAAGCTCTGTGACTGAGCAAGAAACTGACTCAGGGTTTCCCTGTCCACAAAATGAGTTGTAAGAATAGTCTCAGTTGTGTGGATATCATAAAAATTCATATCCATAACTGAAGCTTGGGAAGCTCTCAACAAACTTAGCAACATAGAACAAGTAGTTTGTAGTGATTCAGGCCTAAATTAGCAGTTTGAATTGAGTTTAATTTGTAATATCCTTGCCCCAAACCATCTCATGATTTATTAAAAAGCTGTTGTGTAGAAATACTCTGACCCCAGAGTATTTAATTCATTATAGATTTTATCTTATGAAAAGAAATTTTAAGACTATCTACATGGGTTATTAAGTTATAAATGTAAAAGTGACTTATGCCTGGAATATATTTGAGTCCAACATACAGATAAATATTAAGAAGATTATATACAGATAAATCTTTAAAAGCTCAGTTTCTGAAAACCAGATCAGCCTAAAAGTTACATTCCTATAAAGTCCTTGGATAACAAACCTAATTTGTTTCTTTAGACATAATCCTTTTTGCTAAAGTTGGTAAGTATTGTTAATTGGCTGAAGTTCCAAACAATTTGTACTGCCTATCTCTTTTAAGAGTATTAATCTTCTGGAAACGTTGCAATGTACGTATTTTATTAATTCTAACATGTATTTTTAAAATATTTTCATTGAGTCTCTAAAATTGAGATGTACCTTATGAACATCATATGGTAAAGTATCCTGGCAGTTTGACAGTAGTGTTTTTCTTTTTGGGTGATATATGAAATAATGTTGCATGTTGCAATGATGACATCTTAGAATATACAAAACACAGTAGTCTCAGAACAACGTCAGCTTCATGCTTCTAGACCTTTTGTCATCAGTTGCTTAAAGCCATGTCTTCCACATCACTACAAGTGAGGTGGCTCTAATCTGTGTATGAGAGTCTGAATATACAGGGGCAGCAGCAGGCAAGAGACTCTCTCCCTGGAGCATTCCGGAACAAAGGAATCTTTACAGAAGCAGGGAGCTTTCAGAGTTTGTGTTAGGGATATAAAATTTAAATTCACATTTCTTTATTCCCTTCCCTTTGAACTTATAAATGCTGAGAAGTAAATGAGAACATTTGATTTCAAAGGTTTTTAAGGCATGGACTACTTAATCCTAAAACATGTAAATAAAACTATTATTTGAATATTAATCTAAAGGCAGAAAGTACTCAGTGTTCTAAAACATTGGATAAAATCAAGTTTTCCCCATTAGATACTAAAGCTTTTTATGTCAGAGGGAAGCTACATCACTGCCCATCATAGTGTTCGATAAGTGGCTTGTCACTTATTTTCATGTAGAATAAAATCTCTTTAATGGGTACCATGTTGCCGTGTGCTGCTTCACATTGTTGCTATTATTGTTTTACAAGCTTGAACTAACAGGAGGAAGTTCCAGTGAACAGGTAAACACCTAAATATATTTTCAAACAATGCATTCATTATTTTGAAAGTTTGCAACCATCTGAAATGATTGACATTTTATTTCTTTTTATAGAGATTTAATTTTTTTCCACCGCAAGTCCCACCATTTTTTCCTCAGATCCCGTTTCTCCCACCTCCACAATTGCCCCTGGTAAGCACTGATTTGGAAAATCTCAAATTATGAAAAGTATTTGTTAGATGATTGTTATG
Organism: Tupaia tana; assembly: GCA_026018925.1. Taxonomy (NCBI): domain Eukaryota; kingdom Metazoa; phylum Chordata; class Mammalia; order Scandentia; family Tupaiidae; genus Tupaia; species Tupaia tana. The sequence goes on from JAKSZU010000017.1 coordinate 18,505,168, forward strand.
AAATTTTCCAAATTTTGATACAGAAATATGAGGCATTAAAATACCAGGCATCAGCTATTCACATTCCTCTGCTTGCATAGCTTGTAATGGACTGTAACAAAAGGCTAGCAAGGGACCAGAAGATGGCATAATGGTTACATCACTGGACTTCCACATGGCTGACTGCAGTTCAAGTCCTAGACCCAGAGGCTTGAAACTACACTGGGTGCATGTGTGCTCAAGATCCTGAGAGAAGAATGGAGAAGGGATTGCAGTGTGTCCATTCCCCTGGGGGGAGGCTACACACACCCTATAGCAAAAATCTCTCTAAAAAAAACCTAGCAAATTATCCCCAAATCTTCAGTAACCTCTTCCAAGGTCACTCTACGTTAGTCATATGAAAGGTGTTTGTATTGAATTAATTACTCTGACTATAATAAGCCTGGTTACTTTTCATGAAGAGAATACTAAATTCTTAATGTCATATCCGTTCTTTATTTTTTTGGAGAGGTTTTTGCTCATGGCGCATGAGTTCGCCAGAAAGACAGGGAGAGACAGAGAGACAGAAAGCGAGAAATCACCTCCTGGGGGGATGGCACACCACAATCCCTTCTCCTCCATTCTCCTCTCGGGATCTTGGGTACACACGCACACACGCCCGGTGTGAGTTTAAGCCACTGGGTCCAGGACTCAGACTGTGGTCGACTACACGGGAGTCCAGAGACACAGCCATTACGCTAACTGCTGGTCCCTCCCTTCTTTTGCTTTAACTAAATCAACTTGCTGCTTCTCTTTCTCTAATTTTTTTTCTCTCCAGTTCTCTGTACCTTTCTACTTTTTTTTCCAAAGGTCAATTATATTCCTTTTCTTGCTAGACCCTTAACCTCTCCTAATATCTAGATTTTTAAAAATAAACTTTTTTCAATAACAGCAGTATAATACTAAATACATGAGTTCCCTTTACTCTAAAACACTTTCTGGGTAGAGACAGACAGCATGGATTCAGTTAATATTCGTTGATTGTCTACTACAATAGGGTCAATGGTGAGTGCTAGATACAAAAGCATGAGAAACATCTGAGGAGAAAGAATCTTTTCTACAATGTAGTTCGGTAAGTGCTCCTATTTGCAAATACAAAGCCAGCTTAGGCAAAGCCAAAAACTCCACCAAGGAGATGGTATTTGAACCAGGTCATGAAAGTGAAGGATGAGGAATGGATGGAACATTCTGGGCAGAGGAACAGCTAGGGCATGGGCACAGACCCGAAAAGCATTTGACAATTTGGGAGAAGAATGACAATGAGGCTGCAACATAGGTTGGGACCATGCTAAATACGGACAGAATTTTAAACTATGTTCTTTCAAAAACTTCACACACATGCTTAATTTATGGTCTGATCTCCTAAATTTTAAAAATACAAACAAGACTTTGCATAATTTGTTTTATATCAAAATGTAATAAATACTTCCTCTTCACTTATATTAAATTTCAAACTGTGTTGCTCTCAACTTTAAGTAGGCTTTTGGAAATTTGTCAATAAAGCTTTTGTCCTTGGGCCAGCCCTCGGTGTGGTGGTTAAGGCAGCTGGATCCCATGTGGCTGACTGTGTGGTTAAGTGCCAGACCTAGAGGGTTGGAAAACATGCTGGGCACATGTGCATGCATGCCAAAATCCCAAAAGGAGGGAGAAATGAAGGAGAAAGGATTGCAGCATGAACATGCCCCATGGGGGGGTGCTTTCTCGCTTTCTCTTTCTCTCACTGGCAAGCACACACACCAGCTGGCAAATTAAAAAAAAAATAAAAAGTTATTGTCCTTAATGGAACATTTCTTTCTCTTTAATGTTTTTACATGTTCTATTTGAATCACAGCAACTAAATTGCTAAAGTACCCGCATTTATAATTAATTACTAATTATTTTGATTCTAGACGGGGCAAGGTACATTTGCTACCTTACTGAAATGCCATAAAATTTGCTTTCAATTTAGGCAAAATCCTAGAGTCTCAGCTTACAATTCGAATTTAGGAGTCCCCATTAACATCTTATATTTAAAATTATGTATATAAATGTATGCAGCAATAAAAATTAATATCTAGTATCTGAAATGGAAATTCTTTCCACCACCAGATGGCAGGACTGTATTTAAAAGCAGGCAAAGAATGGAACTTTTACTATAGCAAACTGGATTTCTAAGAACTATCAACAAAGTGGATTGGTTTGATTAATTAAGCACAATAACCATATTTCTTGAAAGAAAAAAGTGATATGGAATCCACTAGATCTAATTTCCACCAACTAGGAGTTGAGCTGCCTATGAGCAGTGTCTTGTTCGCTGCCCTCCCCAGGTTAAAACACACCCTACTTGCTCAATGCAGTATGCTGCGTGGACGGCGGATGGATAGAAGGGAGGAAAGGAAACCTGGAGAGAGAGAAGAGTGAATAAATGAATAAATGAAAAAAAGTCAAAAGAAATGTTTGTTTTGTTCACAATTCACTTCTTTTTTTTTTTTTTTTTTTTTTTTTTTTTTTTTTTTTTTTTTTTTGTAGATTCCAATCCCGTTTCCTTTTCCTAACGATCCAAATCAGGTAATTATACTTAAAGCTTCCTCTAAGAAAGCATTTCAATGAACACAAAATAAAAACCTGAATGGTCTCTAAGTTCAGTTGGAGAGGATTTAATACCAAGAATTAATGATTAATATTCTCTTCTGGGGAACCATTAGTTATTGATAGATTTAAATAAGTTAATGTACAAATCTCATATACCCTTGAAAGATGAACTCATGGAGATCTGAAACTTCAGGCTCATGTGGAGTGACTCCAAGGACCAGTAGAAAAAATATTTAATTGAAGGCAAGTGATCTGGGATGCATGCTCTGGAGCACCTTAGACTTCTTTGAGCCTCATCTTCTGGAATACAAAATAGTGAAAGTAGATAATTCATATAAAGTTCATTTCACCTCTAAAAAGTTATGTTTACACTTACCATTAGTGCAGGGGGGTGGGATACATTCTTATTGAAAATAATTTGTCCTTAAAAGCTTTTGAATCAAGTTTAGGTTCAAGTCATGGCATGCATTTTAATTTTGACCTGATCTTACTGAATTAGTGAAAATTACATATGATGAGATTCAGTCACAAATCAGAAAAAGTACATAGTATAGCATATTCATTAAATGGATACCCTTATTATAATTATAGGAAATAAAATTATTAAAGTTCTTTTCCATAAATACTATATATTTCAAAATATAATGTTTTTTTCCAACCTAGTAAAAATAAGTTTAATCATCTTTCCAAGAAGGTCCTTGCTATATTTGGAGTCCATAAAAGGAAATATGGGCTGTGTGTTTCCAGAGACAGTAAGTTTGAAGAAAAGCATAAGAGGGTACTTAAAATAGTAGTGAATATGATCTCAATGATGGAAATGCTAAGAATTCAGACCAACTCAGCCTGGTGGTGAAAGGAGCTGTATCCCACAAGGTCAATGTGGTTTGAATCCTGGCCCTGGTAACTTGAAAAACACACTGGGCACATGGGCATGTATGCTCAAGATCTAAGGGGATGGGAAATGGAGAAGGGGTTGCGGCATGGCCATGCCCCATGACGGAATGCCTTCTCCCTCCTCCCTCTCACTCTGACTCTAGTGAGCACACACACCGTGTCTCTGACAACTGAAAAAATAAAAATAAAAATAAATTCTAAAAGCATGTTTTCATTGACCAACCTAATATATAATGTGTAACACAGAAAGGATATACAAAATGCTGAATGACAACTCTAATTGTTTTTGTTTTCTTTATTATAGGTCCTGACACTTAATGATCTTATAACGGTAAATATTTTCTGCCCTTATAATCTATCAAATCTATGAAAATGTAAACTGAACATGCTACAGAAGATGAGTCAGTTTATCATAAAAATTACTGTCTTTATTAGTCCAATTCACTCAGACACAAAATAAAACACAGCTGTTAAACTCAAAGCCAAAAAACAATCCTAATGCATGACAAGAGTTCTACATTCATTTATTCAATTCATTAGAACCATAAATTGACAAAATGATTTATTCATCACTGATGAGAGTGAAAGCGAAGAGTTAGAAGGTTCAGATCACTGAATAAATTGCTTTAGGAAAGACAAAATAGATGTGATTTTCTTCGCTAATGAAAAATTAACATAGGCACATATTGCATTAAAAAGTACCAAATTTAAATCCCAATAGATGTCTTTTAATGAACTGCACATAATTCAACTTTTTAATGAGCACTTTTTTAATGTGATAAGTTACTCAGAATCTTAGTTTATAAAAGCCAAGAGGAAGCACTTGAATAGATTCAAAAGGTTAATACTAAAAAATTCCATTTCTCTAACACATACTTTTCACCCAAGTATTTCTGAAATCAAGACACATCTCATAATAGACAAACATTTAATACAGGAGCTTGTTTTCATTAAAATGCTATTACTAACAATATGGAACATTTTATAATTCATGATATCTTATAGAGACATGCAGTATTTTGTAAATACGTCAAAAAGTTGAGTCTTAATTATTTATGTACCTCAGATAAAAATGTTTCACAATTCTTTATTCTTTTTTTTTTTTTTTTGAGAGGTTTTTTTACTATAGGGCACGTGCGCTCGCCAGACAAAGAGAGAGAGAGACAGAAAGCGAGAAATCACCCCTCAGGGAGGATGGCCACGCCGCAATCCCTTCTCCTCTATTCTCCTCTCGGGATCTTGGGCACACACGCACATGTGCCCCCGGCGTGAGTTTAAACCGCTGGGTCTGGGACTCGAACTGCGGTCAACTACGTGGGAGTCCAGTGACATAGCCATTACGCTAACTGCTGGTCCCCAAAATGTTTCACAATTCTTAATACAGATGTAAAAGTCAAGTATATTGGAGAATGTTTAAATGTCCCAGGAAGTTTAAGGTCATATAATTAGGCTTTGAGCCTAATCTCATAAGAACCTAGCTCTTGATTTCAAATAATTAGGGCTTTTCCCATAACCCACTCTATTTAAGCAACATTGTAGACCACTTCCAAAGAGTACGTTGTAAGACCTTTAACTAGCCATGCTTCAGAAAACTACCTTCAAGGATTAATTACTGATTATCACAAAATTAGCAAGTCACCTTTACTTCAAAGCATGACTGGGGCTATTAGGTGGCCACAGTGGTAAAGGCACTGGACTGTCCCATGGCCAACCATGGTTTGAGTCCCAAACCTGGCAGCTTGAAAATCATGCTGGGCACATGTGCATATGTGCCCAAAATCCCAGAAGGAGAATGGTGAAGAGATTGCAATGTGGTCATCATCCCCTGCGGGAATCATTTCTCCCTTTCCCTCTCACTGTTTGTCTTCCTTCTTTATTTTTTATTTTTTAATTTTTTTTTTTTTGAGAGGTTTTCGCTATAGGGTGCGTGCGCTCGCCAGACAGAGAGAGACAGAGAGACAGAAAGCGAGAAATCCCCCCCCAGGGGGGATGGTCACGCCGCAATCCCTTCTCCTCCATTCTCCTCTCAGGATCTTGGGCACGCACGCACACGCGCCCAGCATGAGTTTTAAGCCACTGGGTCCCGGACGCAAACCGCGGTCGACTACGTGGGAATCCGGCGACATAGCCATTATGCTAACTGCTAGTTCCCGCACTGTTTGTCTCCCTTCTCAAGCTCATGTGTCTTATGGCAGAAACCTAAAATAATAAATAAATGAACAAAGCATGACTAAAAGAGCACAGGTCTGTGACTGGAATCTATACAATTAAATTAGCTGTGTGACCTTGGATAAAATATGTGAATTTACCTTCAAGGTCCCTTCCAGTGATATATTGACTCCTCAGAGGCATCTGACTCATTCAAATAACCAGATCTTTTTAAAAACACTGTTGACCACAACTCTTCCTAGAAAAGGACCCTGGCAGGGACCGGCAGATGGTGCAATGTTTAGGTTGCTGGATTTCCACATTGTCGACTTCAGTTTGAGTGTCAGACTCAGCAGCTTAAAACTCATGCTGGGTGCATGTGCGTGCATGCCCAAAATCTCATGAGGAGAATGGAGGAGACGAGATTGTGGCGTGGCCATTACCCCTGGGGGGTGGGGGGGATTTCTTGTTTTCTGTCTCTCTGTGTCTCTTTCTCTCCAGTGAGCTCACACGCCATATAGCAAAAAGTCTCTCAAAAAAAGAATCAAAAAAAGAAAGGACCCTGGCAAAATAATTTACAGAACTGCCACATCTATTCTGTAAGAATTTTTCTTTCTGTCACTTGTCCTAAGGCAACAAACAGGAAGAGAGAGAGCAAAAGCAGTGCAGGACATTGTTCTTGTTGAAGAACTGCCAAGCGAAGGACCCTGTTTTTAAATAGGTTTCCCTATATTCTGAGGCAGACAGCTCTACAAGAAGAGGAATTTGCCTCTTCGACAGGGCGGTCAAGCTCTTGAGCAAGCTGCCAGGCTCAGAAAACAGAAGTGCCACGGGCAGCTACAAAGCAATACTTTCTCAGTAAAACTATTTTCGTAAGCAAATCTTCATGACAAAGTATTCATAGTTATCCTACAGTTTTGCTTCAGTGTCATTCACATAGGGAATTCACATGTTTTATGTAAGCTAGCAATTGTACAGAAGTAGCCACAGTGGCTTTCTTAACCATTCATGCCAATTTTCTCGCCTTCGAATATAGTGAACAAAGTTACAAAGCAGTTAGAAAAAAATATTTCTTTCTGTGAACTAATTTAAGTCTAGATAGTGCATATTCATTTTAAAATCTTACATCATGTAAACAAAACATGAAGCAATAAAATGAAATTTTTCAATAAAAACAATGATTTCATATACAAAATACTTCTAACTTACAAATGTACTCAGTTAAATGTAAGTTTAAAATTGGGACAAGCAGATGGCATAATGGTTACATCGCTGGTCTCCCATGTGGTCAACCATGGTTTGAGTCCCGGACCCGGTGTTTTAAAATCCATGTCGGGTGCATGTACGTGTGTGCCCAAAATTCTGAGAGGAGAATGGAGAAGAGAGGACTGCACTGTAGCCATTCCTCCTGGGAGTGGGGGGGGGGGGGGGGGGGGGAGGTCTCTCGCTTTCTGTCTCTCTGTCTCTCTGTGTCTCCAGTGAGCTCACACACACACCCTATACCAAAAAACTCTAAAATAAATAAATAAATAAATAAATAAATGCACTGGCAATACTGACCATTGAATTTTCTTCTTCCACAGTTACTCATTTCTATTTTGAACCAACTGGGGGTAAGTCCCTATTTATTTTTATGCTACTATAAACTATAGATTTACTAAAAGAATGAAGACTAAATATTTATTTTTTTCTGTTTTTAGGGCTTCTTTGGGGTAAGATTTAATTTCTGTGATTATATTGATAAAAGTAAGTAGCATTCCATGTCAGGAAAGGTAAGAATAACTCCTCTGAACTATAAAAATATATAGAAGATCCATTCTACCAGTTTTTTGGAAGTGTATATTGAATTGTCAATGCTGTTTTTATTCTGCTGTGGTACACTTTCCATAATCTACTCCACCTAATTAGAGAGGATACGCTGTATTTGTTAAGTAAGACATACAGTATTAATCCTTCGGAGCCTAGTTTCTTAGCATTATATTTCCGAGGTTCACTCTCTTTGTTTCAGATGACAGAAATTCATTGTTCTTTATGGCTGCGTAACATTCCACAGTGTGTATATGCCCCCTTTTCTTTATCCAGTCACCAGGTATTGGGCACTTAGACTGATTCTATGCCTTAGCTATTGCAAATAATGATGCAATAAATATGGATATGCATATCGCTCCAACAGAGTGACTTAAGAGGAAAGTCAAATATGATTGGGGGCCAGCCAAGTGTCATGATGATTAGGGCAGCTGGATCTCACATGGCTGACTGCATAGTTCGAGTCCTGAACCTGGCAGCTAGAAGAACATGCAGGGTGCATGTGCATGTGTGCCCAAAATCCTGGAAGGAGAATGGAAGAGAAGGGATTAGGGCATGGCCATCCCTCCAGGGATGATTTCTCACTTTTCCTCTTTGTCTCTCCGGTGAGAGTACATACCACATAGCAAAAACTAAAAGGTACAATTATATGTAGTAAGAAATTATAACTAAAAATCCATATATATATATATATATATATATGACAGAATTAAGCCCAAATGATATACCAAAATTAAAGTTCATGAGTAAAAGTTCAATTTCCTCCAAGCTCTTTAGATCAGACTTTGAGCAGATCTAAAAAGGTATTCTTTTCATAATGGTCATGGTATTTCACAAAATTTAAGTTTACAGAACTATATGGAACATTAAGTTAAGAAATTTTGAATAGTAAAGTTTACCTCAGGCTTATCTTTGTCTTACAGACAATTCGCAGTAAATAATGAGACCAGTCTATTGCAAAACTACCAAACAGAAATGTCCTAATCTCAAGGCAAGATAGCACATGTCTTAACCCAAAGAATTAACTTGCTTGGGACAAAGACCATAGACCTTAAGGTTTCTACTTTGTCTCTCACTCAAGTTTGCTTTCATTTAAAATATGTGCCAAAAAGAAAAAGGTAAAGATCAAGAAGACATATACCTTTTTAAAATAACTAAATACATCAATTAAAATTATATACAGTATATATTTATTTTAATCTACCTTAAGAGAAGTAAATGAATCAAAATAACCTCACCCAACTCTGAGAAAGAAATGGAACTTTTCACCTAGTAATGTTCCCTATAACAAATTTCACTACCCTGAAATGTTTATATAGTACTTCCTGCCACTTTAAATGCTTGTATCAGGCTATCAGAGGATAAGTGGGAGAAATTAAGCTGTATGTTGCAGACAAGAGAGATGAAGATTTTTTTTAAGAGGTTTTTTTTGCCATACGGCATGTCTGCTTGCTGGAGAGAGAGAGAGACAGAGACAGTGAGAAGGAAAATGAGAAATCACAAACACCCCCCCCCCCCAGGGGGATGCCCCTTGCACAATCCCTTCTCCTCCATCTTCTCCTGGGATCTTGGGCACATATGTACACGCACCTAACATGAGTTTCAAGCCACCAGGTCTGGGACTCGAACCACAGTCGGCGATGTGGGAGTCCAGTGATTTAACTGCTACACCATCTGCTGGCCCTGATAGTTGAAGATTTTAATCTATCAGCATTTAAGTATAACAAAACCACATTATTTTTCATCTCCAATATTCAAAATTATACCAAAATTAACATACTAGCAATAAAATTACCATAGAATAGGAGAACTGGGTAGCATTGAAGAAATAATTACAGTAAAAATACTTTCATATAATAACTATAACCTGTATTATCTATTTTGACAGAAATAATTCTCTCACTACTATGCCAGAAGTTATACACGGTTAGTAAATTCCCAAATACCTTTCAAGCACTTATTATGCATTTTAAAATATTTTTATTAAGGGATTAATTGACTTGGATTGTGTCTGTATTGCTAAGTTAATACTAAAATTAGCATTGGTATAAACCAGATTAACTTAATTACTAGCATTTTCTTCAGAAGACTGTAGTTTAAAAACAGCTTATTCAAATGCTAGAAATATTTTTAAAATAATACCAGCCACCAGAAGTCCTAAGCATAAAATTACACTATTAAATAAGTACCCCCTTAAAAGTAGTTCGAATTTTCAAGCTCTCTCCTTAGCTACCAAATATTTAGCTTTTAAGATAGTTATCCTATAGGATAAATTCAGCATACACTTCTATTTGTATTTGAAATGCTTTCAGCAGCTCAAGAACACCTGCTGGCAAAACAAGTAATGATTGCTATCATTTATCCTTAGGTTATAATATTATCAAATAAAGTACCTTCAGGTAAATTATGCAATTTCAACAATGTTAGTCAAGTCAGATGTGACCTTTAAATTGTAAGTCATTAAGTCATAACTTCATTACTATGGATATCACGAGTACTATTTACATAACATATAACCTAAGCTGCATACAGAAAGTAACAAATCATAAAAGAGTCATAACCACAATAGAGAATACAACAGATGGAAAACGGGTTCTGAAACTAGGCAGATCAGCTATCCCGTACTTAATAAAACTATGTGTAACTTTCCTGAATAATCGATTTTTTCATCTGTGAAGTAGGAGTAATACCACCCGGCCTCACAGAATGACTGTGAGGATTAAGTGATATAATATAGATTTTCAGTAAATGGTATCTATTATTAGTACTTAGTCTCTAAAAAAAATTTATACCTAAAATGTAATAAAAGCAAACATGAAATGTATGTTACCTAGTGATATAGGAGCTGTTCTTCCAGGAATGTCTTAAACTAATATTTTAACCTGTTTTTTCTCTATTATAGATGGTGCTGGCTATTTACAATTATTGGGAGATTATCTACTTCTGTCTTACCTGTACTTGATAGTAGTTTTATCATTTTAAATATTTTTATAAATTTTCCAGTGAAAATTCCAAAACACATAGAAATTATTTCTACAGATATGTGCTTTAAATAAAATTTTAATAAAATCTGGTATCTGTATGTCAATTTAAACATAACTATTAATATTTAAAAGAAAATTGTATTATTACTTTAGTAGGAAAATCAGTATCATCTACCAGAGATAAACCTAAAGATAGCTACAATAAAAACATAAATACAATGAAAAAATATTAAACAGAAGTAAATGCTGGGACCAGCAGTTAACGTAATGGCTATGTTGCTGAACTCCCATGTAGTCAACTGCGGTTAGAGTCCCAGACCCAGAGTCCCGCGGTTAGAGTCCCGGACTCACGCTGGGTATGTGCATGCATGCATGCCCAAGATCCCGAGAGGAGAATGGAGGAAAAGGGATTATGGTGTGGCCATCTCCCCTAGGGGGTGATTTCTCACTTTCTGTCTCTATCTCTCTCTGTTTTTCTGGTGAGCGCACACACCCTGTAGCAAAATAAAATAAAATAAAATAAAATAAAATAAAATAAAATAAAATAAAATAAAATAAAATAAAAACCTCCCCCCAAAAAATAATAAAACAGAAGTAAATGGCATTTTTCAGAGAATTGTTCAATCTTTTTTAAGAGTGTCTGTAAATAGTTTCAAATTTAGAGAATTTTTTTCTGTTGGAGAGGTTTTATTCAGATTGACCAAAACTACAGGAAGAGACAAGATAACTAAATTTGGCAAGAGTCAAAGGCCAAGTCACTTTGAAAAGGATATCCCATAAGGCTAATGTCAGACTTTTCATCAGAAACAATGCAAGGCAAGGAAAGAATGGGAAAATATATTCAAAGTGTTACGTGAAAAATAATTTCAACCAAGAATACTATACCCAGCAAGATTATCTTTCATATGGAAAAAAAAAGACAAAAACATTCACAAATAATCAAAACCTGAAAGAATTTAGGTTGGGAAAGATCTTTTGGGTTGATTCAATGTAGAGTCCTTTGTATTACTTGGGTTTGGATATTTGAGTGCCTCTCTAGGTTTGGAAAATTTTCTTTCAGGATTTCATGGAATAGATTTCCTATGCCCTTATTAGTTTCTTTACCTTCTAGGATACCGATGATACAGATGTTTGGGCATTTAATGGTATCTAGTATTACTCATATATTATTCTCATTTTGGGGGGTTATTTTCTGTCTTTTTGGTGAATTTTTCTAGGTCAGAGGTTCTATCTTCTACATCTGAGATTCGATCTTCTGCATGATCTAATCTGCTTTTGATATTTTCAAGGGAGGTTTTGATTTCCATATTACAGCCTTTATCTCTAACAGTTCTATTTGATTCTTTTTTTATGATGTGTATTTCCTCTTTCAGATCTCACAAGAACTTCCTCACCTCCTGGAACTCATTGTCTATTTTCTCCTGCATCTTCTGAAGTTCATTGTCTCTCTTCTCTTGCATCTCTGTTAGTTTTGTCACGATGAATATTTGAAATTCTTTATCTGACATTTCCATGAGTTTCCTAGTATTGTCTGTGGAGAATGAGTAGTTAATCTTTTCCCTTGGGGTAGAGATATTTTCTTGGTTTCTTATATTTCTTGTGCCTCTATGGTGGTTTTGGTCATCTGCTGAATTATACATTTTTTTCCTATTTTTTTTTTGGAGTTAGATCTGAGCATTCAGAGGAGGAGACCTGCAGTCTCTAAACAGTACTGTTTTTCTGCCTTTGCATAGCTGATTCAATGGAAATGAGGATCAATCTGACCCTAAAAGTATTCAGATATTTGGCTACTGAGCACCTAGACCTGTCCAGAAAATTAGTGTGTGGAGGCTGAGCAGAAAAGTGAGAAAGGTAAAAAGAAAAAACAAAAGAGAAAAAAAAAATTTGAGCAATAAATGAAAACCGTGTGGTGCGCCTGCACACTTCATGAATGGGGCTACTCAGAACTGATATAGATGGCTACTGATTGGCTTGTCCTATGGGGGCAGTGGGGAAAGGTAAGAATTAACAAGACAAAAAGAGCTGCAGAGAGCTAAAAAAAAAAAAAAAATTAAAAATAGAGACAGAATAAATAGGGTATTCTAACCTGGCTCCTGGCTAGATCTAGGTGACAGGAAGCTCAAGTCTGGGCAGATCTTCGATGGTCTAATCCCTGAATGGGGCCGCTCAGAACTCAGATATAGATGGCTGCTGATTGACTTGTCCTATGGGGTCAGGAGGAAAGGTAAGAATTAGCAGGACAAAAGAGCAGCAGAGAGCTAAGAAGTTTAAAATTAAAATAAATAAATAGAGAGAGAATAAATAGGGTGCTCTAACCTGGCTCCTGGCTAGAACTGGGGGGCAGGAGGGTGAAGTCTGGGCAGGTCTTTGGTGATCCTAATCTCTGAATGGGGCCACTCAGAACTCAGATAGAGATGGCTGCTGATTGGCTTGCCCTGGCTCCTGGCTAGATCTAGGGGAGAGGAGGGTGAAGTCTGGGCAAAATGTCTCCGGTGGTCCTAAAAGTCGACTCTTTGATGCTGGGAGAAGCCATCCAGCCTCATCTGCAAGCAGATCAACCTTATCAAGTGTAAGTCCCTTATTACAAACCCTAGGGGCCAGAATTTATGGATTTTTTAAAATTAATACCATACAGAAGCCTTGTAAAATAGAACCTTCAAGGCATTCTGAAATCGAACATTCCAATGTTCCACAGCAAGTTATGGTTACACTGAGGGGAAACACTTCTGTCAGTTAAATTCAGGTTTACTACCAAAGGAGTTTTGACATCAACTTGCGTGCTCCCCCCCAAAAAAATAAAACTTGTTTTACTTTAGTCCAGGTTCTGCCTGTTAGCTGAAGAGTAAGCATAATATCTTTTTTTAAAGATTTAAATCCTTTAATTTGATCAGAGGGAGACAAAGAGAGAGAGAGAAAAAGCAAGGTGCCAGGTCTGGCACTCGAACCACAGTGGGCCATGTAGGAGTCCAACGCCTTAACTACCATGCCACCTGCCAGCCTCAGCATATCTTTTTTAATGCCTTTTCCAAATTCTGAAGAAAATAACCATGTCCCTACCCCCTAAACGACCTTTACTTCAGATAGCCCAATTGGAATGAATATAGAATTAAGACAGTCCCTCTTTCAGGCTGACAGGAGTTGATATCATGGGACTTTCCAATGTGTAGACACAGCCAGAATGTGATTCAGACGTCCACTGAGACAAAACAGTATTGTTTTTCTTTCCTCTTCCTTGTTTCTAAGGGCCCCTAGAATACCAACTCTGCTATTTAGGATACTCACCATGTCTTTCAAAAACCTAATTCAATCCTTAACATTCTCTTCCCAACAAAACACTTTAACTCACAAAGACCTCCCTCTGTCCTTGCCATATTTCAATTCCTTTCTAAGCATCCATTATTTACTGACTTATGACACAGTGGATACAGTAGCATGAAATCAACATATGGATTTAAATTACTAACTTCCTGAACTTTTTTCAATTCAAAACTTTTGAAAATGAGAATATGGGCTCTTACTCATTTATCTTGATCTTTATTGAATAGAAGAGTAATTAAAGCTTCTTCATGAAATTGATGATTCTATAAAGTCAAGACATATAAAGTGTCCATTTTTGGAATCAGCATCAACACAATCGTGTAAAGAAAATACAAAGCTGGCCAGCCACATGGCCTAGATGTTAAGAGAGCTGAATCCCACATGGCCAGCTTCAGATCAAATGTCATCCCAAGCAGCTTGAAAAACATTCTGGATGTGTGTACATGCATGCCCCAAATCCCAACAGGATGGAGAAATTAAGAAGACACTGCGTTATGGCCATGCCCCATTCAAAGGTGCTTTCTCGCTCTCTGTGGCAAGCATGTGTGCCCTCTGGCAGTTAAAAAAATCTTTTTTAAATAAATTAAAATGTAAAGCAACTAATTTAAAGAAAAGCATAATAGACTTTAAACTATACATCCCGTGGCAGTGTTCCTCCTAAAGGAGTCTGATGTAGCAGATATATCCTTCAAGACTCAAGTATCAGTGGAAGAGAAAAGAATTGACAAACAAAAATGAGACAGAAAACAGAAATTATTGATTATAAATTTATCTTTATTCTGATTATCATTCTTCAAACAGCATCCTTTGTTTAAATCTGGTATGAGCCATGCTTAAATAGAATATATACAAAATAAGATGTTTATATCCCTTTTGCCCAGAAAATTCTAAACGTAAATGATTTCAAAAGCGAGTAAAACAACTCCCAGTAACCTACCCTGTCCTTTTTCTGATATGTGATCAGTGGCACTGCCTCTTTTGGGAGGATATGACCGTGGATGGCCTTTGATTACATGAAGACGAGTTATAACCCAGAACAATCAGCTTCCAAGTCCTCACTCCAGTGTGCATCTCGCTTCTCTGCCACAAGTTTGATGAACTGAGAGTGACTGGCATAAAGCTTGAGTTTATCACTGATGTCCACCCATTTCACTTTTCCAGCATCATCTCCAGCTTCTAGGGTAAGATTATCCAGGACCTCACCTGGTTACCAAAGGAAAAAAAAAAAAAAATCACCAAGAAAAAGAAATTTATATATTCATATCTTTTCTTTTTTTTCAGTGTAACCTTATATCTTCAAGTATTCTTACTGAAAATAATCTTACATCATCACTGTAGTAGGTGGCTGGCTAAATGAATTAAAAACTAGAATATTCCAAAATGCCCAATTTTAACTTAGTTTCCTAAAGTTTAGGTTAAAGCACAAATAAGAAAGATGTTCTCTTTAGGAGGCCACGCAGTAGCAGAGCAGTAATGCAAGGCTCTGGGACGCAGAAGTAGGAAAGTCCCAGGTTCGCATCCCAACTTTTCCTGGTATGGTACACATTGGCTCTCAATGCCTGTGGTCTTGGCAGCCTGAGGCAGGAGTGAATCACAGCACCAAGATCTTTCAGGGGGGGCCTCTCTCTTTCTTTCTCTCTTCCTCTGTCTCTCTCTCTCTCTCATGGAAGAGATAATAAATTTTACAAAATGTATCAAAAAAGTTAAAGAGAATAATTATCTATGAAAAAACAAGAGAGATAAAAACAAGGATACCAGAAGACATTTTAGTCTATGGCACCTACAACTATGCAAACAATAAACACAGCCTAACTCCTGGCTAGACAAACATAAAACCTGTCACTAATGGCATATTTACCTTACTTAGTTCCTTTTACTGGATAAATCATACCCAGCTTTCAAAAGACTCTACAAGGCATGCTAAAAGGCAAAATACAGTCTGAAAAGACAAAGCAAGCATCAAAACCAAGCTCAAATATGGCAGAATCTTTGCAATTAACAGAATTTTTTTTTTAATTTAAAAAGAAAGAAAGGAAGAGTGAAAACTGTGAACCCGTAAATACATCATCAACCTCCAACAAACAGTCATTGTTTTGATCTCCAAAAATAAATAGTTAACAAATCTATCTGCACTAACGTTGTACAGAATTACTTCTCAATTGCATGTGCATATGTCTTCTAAGCGCTCAATACCAGAAGGATAAACTCTCCTAAAACGCTAGAGCAGTTGTATAAATAGGATGGAAATAGTCCTGGGAGTTTCGCCCAAGTTCAACAAACAAAAGACTGTATAAGTGAGGGATGATCTCATTTTAGCCCATTTTAAAATTTAAAAAACATAGTCCAAGAGGGTAAGTGATTTATACATGTTCACGCAGCTTAGAGAAGAATCATGAGTGGAGCATCGGTTCTCTTCTTAAGATCACCTCACTTCATTACACTTCAGATAAAAACAAGAGGCTTAAAATGTCATCCGATTCAGCAATAATGTTTCAAGGGAGGTCATCCATTGTATAAAGATCATAACTGGGCTAGTCCCATAGCCTAGTGGCTAAGAAAGTGGGATCCCACACGGCAGATTGAGGTTCAAATCCTGTCCCCCGTGGTTTGATAAACACACTGGGCACATGTGTGTGTATGCCTCAAATCCTGCTGATAGAGAAATGGAAGAAAAGGAATTGAAGTATGATCACGTTCCATTGGGGGGATGTTTTGTCCCTCTCTTCTCTCTCATTTTCTCTGTCTGACTCTGGCAAATACATGCACCATCTGGTTTATAAACAAACAAAAAAATATTTTTTAAATAATCATTTTTTAACATAGCAGATTTCCCATTGTAGTAACGAATATGATGACTCCATTTTTAAAATCCATAAAGACCAGGAAAAGAAAATCATTTAAAATTTTTTCAGTAGTCAAAAATTTGCTGGTATGGCTCTGTTTTAATAATGCATGCTTACTACTGGCTGGCCAGGTGGCATGGTAGTTAAGGCAGCTGGATCCCACATGGCCAACTTTGTAGCATGAGTCCTAGACCCAGCAGCCTGAAAAATGCCAGGCATGTATGCATGTGTGCCCAAAATCCTGAGAGGAGAATGGAGAAGGAATGTAGCATGGCTATCCCCTCTGTGGGGTGCTTTCTCAATTCCCCTCTCCTCCCCCATCTGTCTCTCTTCACCAAGTCACATATCCTACAGCAAATACTATTTAAAAAAAAAAAGAAAAAAAAGGAGAAAAGATGTATGCTCATTATAAAAGTATTTCAAACTGTAAGACTTATATAAATCCCACTTCCTTTACTATTGCCATACTTCCCACTCAAATTCCCCATTGGCTTTTGTTTTTCAGAAATGGAATCATACTATACAAAGGAGCAGACAATTACCAAGCAGATAATTTTAGCTCATAATTTTGACCTTTATTTATATGCTACCAATGAATGGATCAAAGAAATTTAGTGCTAGTGATAACACTTTTGAGGCTTTCTTCTACATATTCTTTTAATACCAACAATTTTCATATAAATAGACTTCTACAATCAATAGTAAATTGGCTTAAAATGCTAATACAGTCCAGATTTAATCGCGCCCTATTATGCTACTGGATTTACATTTTTTTTTTCGTTTATTTACCCAATTCTTCCATGAGAGAGACATAGGCACCCCAATAGGCTCTTCATACCACGATCCACCTCCAGCCTAGATCATGGGCATACGCACACATCCACGCTGGACGTCCGGGGAGACCTCAGGAGAGAAACCTGGGACTATCCCGTGTGGGTTTAGCACTGCAAAGTGTGCAGTTACCACTGTATCACTATAGCTGGCCCTGGGCTTAAAGCGATCCTCCAATCCCATTCAGTATAAGCATAAGTATAAAATTACCTGTTTCATCATGATAGTTCACAGCTTCCGTCTCCATCCATGCATTATCGGTGTTTCGAGGATCATCAACATATCCCTTATATATCTGTTTTTAAAAGGAGGTAAGCAAGAAAAAAAAAAAAAAGTCTAGGGTGAAACAGGAATGGGTAAGCACAAACATGCTATCTTCACTAGACTCAAAAAGGTAAAACTTGAGGCCAGCAGGTGGCATGAGGTTAAGGTGCTGGACTTCCACATGGCCAACCATGGTTTGATTTCCAGATTCAGTAGTTTGAAACTCACACCAGGTACATGTGTGTATATGCCTAAAATCCTGAGAGGAGAGTGGTACTGCAACATGGTCATCCCCCGGGGGGGTGATCCTCCTATTTTCTGCCTCTCACCAGTGAGTGTAAGCACCCTACAGCAAAACCTGAAAGAAAGAAAGAAAGAAACAAACAAACAAACAAACAAAGGAAGAAGAGGAAGGAAGGAAGGAAGGAAGGAAGGAAGGAAGGATATACTGGCCACATGTGAGTGAATGCCCAAAATCTCAATAGGATGAAGAAACCGAGAAGGGGTTATAGTATGACTGCACCTCCACAGGAGGGTGGCAACTTTTTTTCCCTCTCTCTCACAAGTATGCGCACCCTCTGGAAATTTTATTTATTTATTTATTATAGTTTTTTACATTAAAATTCACAAAACCCTTAACACGTCAGACTCTAATTTCAGAATTTGAAAGTAATCAAATTTGTGCAATATAGTTTTTTAAGAAAGTCTACAATTTAAGTTTTTGTTTGTTTGTTTTAGTAATTTCAGAAACAGAAGGAAGATTCTTCTTGCTAAAGGAGATCTATAAATAAAAATAAAATTAATACTTAAGCTATTAATAGATGAAAGGATTTAGATCTAGTCATCTACCACAAATGTGACCTCCAAAATTTGAACATCAGGAATAAATAATTAATAAATCCCAATTCTGGGATGAAAATAAAGCCATGAAACAAAAGCCAAAACAGAAAAGAAAAGGCCTTAAAAAGATTATCAATGCAGGCCAGCACATGACATGGTAGTTAAAGTGGCTGAATCTGACATGGCCTATAACATGGTTTGAGTCCTGGATTGGTGGTTTGAGAAACAAGCCAGGCAAATGTGTGTGCATAACCAAAATCCTGAAAAGAGGGAGAAATGGAGAAGGGTCTACAGTGTGATCATTCCCTACAGTGTATACTTTCTCACTTTCTCTCTCTGTCTTTCCAACATGCCCTCTAGAAGAAAAATTTTAAAAAGGAAAAGATCAAAAGAATGAAATAACAAAAAAGGAAAAGATCATTGATCACAAAAGGAAAATTTCTGGAGGCCAGCAAGTGGTATGGTAGTTTAAGGCACTGAGCCAACCATGGTTCAAGTCCTAGACCTGGAAGCTTGCTTTCTCACTTTCTCTCTCTCTCTTTGTCTCTCTGGAGAGAATAGACGCCCTACAGAAATTTTTTTAAAATAATAATAAATAAAATTAAACATATAATTATTTAAAAATGGAGAATTTCTATATAATATAATCTAAAATATAAATATTTTCTCAGAAGGAGCTGAACTTAAAAAGAAATCCTATTGAGCAGCAAGACAGGAATGTTTATGTTGCTCTATTATGTCCTCAATATCTAAAATATTCACTGATTAAAAGGAAGATACTCAAACTACACTGACTAGATGAATAACTCTCAAAAAAATTATTTGTATCCATGGATACAATACTCAACAGGTAAGAAAATAGCTTATTTGTCACATTAGCTCACACATACTCAAACGAAAGCTCTGAGGGAAAAAGCACTATAATAAATTATATAACTGACCTCAAATTAAGCTGTAAACCTTTATAAATAGAAATATATTTACAGTAAAGACTTACAATTTAAGTTGTTTTTATGAGTATGTTTTAAGACTTAGAATTAAAGTTGTTTCAAATTCATAAATACTTTAGAGAAGAATTTGCCAGATTTCCAGGTGAACTTTAAGTTACTTTAATTCACAGGACTAAATTCCTTCTACAAACTACCATTTCTTACCACTAGATGTTCTTGGTTGAAGAGTCTATGCAACTGTTCCTCTATTTTTTTCTTTTCAGCACTGGATTTCTGTAGAGAATTAAGAGCTTCCTCACCAAATTCTCTCTTCAGTGTGGCACTGATCTTCTCTCCTGGATCCACCATCCCCTAAGTCACATTTAAACAAAAAAACAAAAAATCTGAGCTTTGATTCACTTAAATATTTATTGAATGATACAGCAGATATTCATTATTCTGTCTGCCCATGATATGCTTTTCTCTAAACCATTTGTTTCTAGAAATATTAGGGTACCTCATATACTTGGCCACAGTAATGGGTCCAAAGTTAGCCCATGGCAAACTGAGCCAATCAAATTTATTTACTGTACTTTCCAAACTCAAACTAAGGAAAGAAGGCCTGAAGGCACGAAAGACTATAGCAAATTGACTCTTCACCCATTGTTCATTCCCTTCCAGCTGCAATGACCTCAATGCTTCCCGGACATGCCTGACATACTCCCGCCTGAGTGCTCTGCATCTGCATTAACTCTGTCTAAGATGGTTTTCCCAGACAGCAACACCTCCTTCAGCAACACCTCCAATGTTACCTTCTCACTGGGAGGTTTTTGCTCACTGCCCTGTCTAAAATTGCAAATTTCCAATACTAATATCCTACTTTGCTTAGTTTTTTTTTTTTAAAATACTTATCCCCTTTTAATATACAATCTATTTAACTTATTTATCTTATATTATCTGTCTTTCCTAATGGAATATGGGCAGCAAGAAGGATGTTTATGTTGCTCTATTATGTCCTCAATATCTAAAATATTAGCTGATAAAAGGAAAATATCCAGACTACACTGGTCAGATGAATAGTTCTCAAAATGATATCATTGACAACAGTCTTTTGATTAATCAAAATTTCAAATGACAATACAAATATAAGATCCTACCACGAAGTCATTACTATGTTATTGTACTAAGGATGACCGAAGTTTAGCTATCTGGCTTAGCCTGTGCTTTTATCAGTCAGTTGAGATCTTTATTTCCATTTCATTTCTATCCTACAAAGAAAAATACATTCTTGGAGATGGCATTACATTTATCGAGTCATCCTCACCTCAAACTACCTTCATTTCACAACATGGAATATAATATAAAACCCTCTTCCACACATACACACATTTTAAAAGGTTACATCACTGACATAATTCAAATTACAGGTCAAGAAATGTATACTCTTCTTGATGATTTGACAGAAATTAATTTTTAAGCTATCTTTTTTTCCACACATCTAAATTTATCAGAATTCAATAAAAAATGCTACAACCACTACTTTGGACTTGGAATGAGGGTTCAGTTCTGAGGTAGGAGCAACATCAGTGAGTGCCTGCTATATACTAGGTGTTTAAATGGTTGTATTTCAGAATCCTATGAGATAGGCATGATTAAAAATGAGGGCCTGAACTCGGTTGTCATCCAGCTGTTAAGTGCAAAGGCAGAATACAGACTTAGCTGTTAACTCCAAAGTCCATGTTCTTTCCCGAGGGAGTCTAACAGTCTTATATTACCCAAAACTTAGTATTGACAGTAACACTTTATTATGATAACAGGCAAAAGAAATCCATTGAAGAGGGTAAGAATAGAGTAAAATAAGTATAGTGAAAAAAAAAAAAAGATCCACAAACAATAACCTTAATGTAAATAACTAAAAAGAATGCACACATTAATTTTATTCCATTTTAATGCTCACCCCTGGGATTGCCCATTCTCCACAATCTTTCCTTTTTATTGCAACAAACTGTAAGATGTGTTTTCCAGAAAAAGGATGGGTGATTTTATTTCCACTGCTATCTCTTTTCCACCTGTGAATAAAAACTGATTTAGAACAAAGGTCAAGGTTTGAGACAGTTATAAAGATATATTTGGGGGGCTGGCTCTGTGGTCTAGTAGCTAAGGCAGGCAGATCCCATATGGCCAACCACACAGTTTGAATCCTGGACACAGTGGCTTGAAAACACATGCTGGCATGTATACATGTACACCCAAAATCTCAGAAGGAGAGAGAGAGATGGAGAAGGGATTGTGGCATGATCATTCCTATGGGGGTATTTTCTCACACTACCTCTCTCTCTGTCTTTCTCTGATGAGCACATGCACCCTCTAGCAAAAAAGAGGATAAAAAAAGATATATTTTTCTTAATAACAATATATATAAATTTTCCTCAAATCAGCTAGCTTTACTGTTGGGTTTATTAGAAACATCCTATATTTTAGAACTTTACAAACCAGGACAAATTTTTTCCCTTACATAAAGACTATTGTATTCTCTGTAATAAAAATTCAAGCTATAAACAATTTTTACTATTTAAAAATAAAACTATTATCAGAAAAAGAAAGTTTAAAAGCAAAAAAGAATTTAAAGGAAAGGTTATAAAAGTAGGGTTTTTTAAAATAAGGATACTTTTTTAAAAATTAAAAGCAATAAGAACAGCCTGGTGATACTTGCTTTTAAAAGTTTACACTGTGTGGAAACCAGCAGTTAGAGTAATGGCTATGTCGCTGGACTCCCATGTAGTCGACTAAGGTTCGTGTCCCGGACCCGGTGGCTTAAAACTCACGCCGGGCACGTGTGCGTGCGTGCCCAAGATCCTGAGAGGAGAATGGAGGAGAAGGAATTGCAGCGTGACCATCCCCCCTGGGGGGTGATTTCTCGCTTTCTGTCGCTCTGTCTCTCTCTGTCTGTCTGGCGAGCGCACGCGCCCTATAGCGAAAACCTCTCCAAAAAAAAAAAAAAAGTTTACACTGTGTTATCAGAAAAGCAAATTATATGATACGGTTTCAGTTGGTGTCAAAGCCATGCCTCTCAACTGTATGCCCTCTTTTGACAAAGAAAAAAGTCTCACCTTAACATCATGCCACCTGCTGGCCCCATAACATCTGTTTTTAAGAGTCAGACAGCAGAATAAGCACAAAATAAAGTCGTAAAATAATGTGTTTAAGAAACAACATCTATGTGGGGTCTGGCACTATATCATGAATAAAGAAAACTAAAATGAAAAAGAGTAATAAATTTAAAAATACCTGGTATATTAACTTTGTTTAGATAATGCCCAACTTATACAACCTAAAACTAAAGCTTTATGTTTATATCACATCACTATAATTTTACATAAAATTCCTTTAAAATATAAATTGTGTGTGTATATGTTTTTGTGTGCATGCACTTATATATGTATAAAGGGACTTCAAAAGATTCATATAAAAATGGAATTAAAATACAAATTTATTTTGGTGTAAAAAATTTTTAGATCCATTTATAATTTTTTCATAATATGCATCTTTCTTTTTCATTTTTTAAGAGATATTTTGTTATAAGGTGTGTGCACTCGTGGAGAGACAGAGAGACAAAAAGTGAGAAATCAGCCCCCAGTAGGGATGGCCGCGTTACAATCCCTTCTTCTCCATTCTCCTCTTGGGACTCTGGACATGCACACACATGGGCCCAGCATGTTTCAAGACACCGGGTCTGGGACTTTAACCTCTAACTGTGGTCGAATACATGGGAGTCCAGCAACGTAACTATTACACCATCTGTTGGTCCCATAATATGCGTTTTTCAGGAACTCCCAGAAGATCTTTCATATATATATATGTATATATATATATATATATACAAACATACATATATACATGTACGCATAAATAAACACATAGTATACATATATGCACATACATATATCTATATTTATATGTGGAGGGTGTGTGTGTGTGCATACAGGTGTATATACACCACCCTTACCTATGCACACACACAGCTACAGTCCATATTTTTCCAATTACTTAGCTTTTGCTACTAAAATATTTATTTGGTTGTTACCTAGTTACGATTGGATCTGCGGCATGATTTGGGCCCCATCGCCCCAAAAGCCCCCGGCCAACCAGTCCTGTCCGTCCTGCAGGATTTCTGGGGGGAAAAAAACATAAAATCAATTGAATGTGCTCATCTTTTTAAACCCAACACAATATAGCCCAAAAGAAGGCTGTACAAGAAACAAGGAAATAATATTTCCTCAAAAATTCCCTGGCATTTTCATTCATCTGGCACTGAAATCACATATTTCCTTACACTGCTAACTTCATTTTGAGTTTGTGTATGTCTTATGCTTTCGGTTTGATCTAGAAGGATCTCATTTCCAAAGCAGTTCTACAATGTAAGAATTCGTTTCAGTTTTCACTCAATCCTAAATTCAAACTAGAACCTTACTGGACTCTTAAAATACTAATCAAATCATTTATCTCTACAGCTTATTTTCAGGATAACCTTCTCCACTTTCCTATCATCTTCTCCCACTCCAATATCCTATAGCCTTTCCCATTAAAGTCATTTTTGCTACACTTTAAAATTCAGTCCCTGACTGAAACAACAATCAATCGTGGCTTTGCTGCTTATCCTCGTATACGTGTATGTACCTTTTCATGTATCTCACTAAGAAAAGAAACCAAGGAATATATTAACTGTAAGGGTTTGACTTGAAAAGACCCAATAACACAGAAAGGTAAGTTCTGACCACGTTAAAATTCAGCAAAACAGGCCCGAGAAACTATGGGACCCATGGAGGGATGGATACTGATCTGACAAGATCAAAGCTGCAGGAAAATGGACAGTGAGGTACAGAGAGATGGAAGGATCTAATTGACAACATGTGGTGAGAAAACAAGCTGCCTGAGGATGCCGTAATATCGCTGAATAAACTTCCTGAACCTGAACAAGACAATGGTGGAACTACAGAATCTATCAAAGAATAAGAAATTAAGTGGACAGACTTGGCCTTACAATGCCTCTATGAGAATGTTCCCCTTCAGAAACTGATGCTTGGCTCCTTTTACATGGACAGATATTTAGAAAAGAAAAAAAAAAAAGAGAGAGAGATACAAAATGCCTTCTTTCCACCTTCTTTTTCTTTTTTCCCTTTTTTTTTTAGAGAGATTTTTTTACTATAGGGCATGTGCACTCACCGGAGAGAGACAAAGCGAGAAGTCACCCCCCAGGGGAGATGACCACGACACAATCCCTTCTTCACCATCCTCTCTTCAGGATTTTGGGCACACATGCGCATGCACTTGCCGTGAGTTTTAAGCTGCCGGGTCCAGGACTCAAACCGCAGTTAAGACTATGTGAGGGACCAGCAGTTAGCGTAATGGCTATGTCGCTGAACTCCCATGTAGTCTACCGCACTTCGAGTCCCGGACCCTTGTGGCTTAAACTCACGCCGGGTGCTGTGCATGCATGCCCAAGATCCCGCGAGGAGAACGAAGGAGAAGGAATTGCAGCATGGCCATCCCCCCTGGGGGGGTGATTTCTCTCTTTCTGTCTCTTTGTCTCTTTCTGTCTTTCTGGTGAGAGCATGTGCTCTACAGCAAAAACCTCTCAAAGGAAAAAAAAAAAAAAAAAAAAAAAAAGACTATGTGAGAGTCCAGCAACATAACCATTATGTCATCAGCTGGTCCCTCTTTCCATCTTTAATTCAGATCTTTGAGAGAGAAATTAACATTCAAAAATGTATGCTCACTTCACTTGTGATAGCAAAGTACAATGTAAAATTTCACCGGATTGAGAAACTGAATTAAATTTCTCAGGAATGCAGAGTATTTGACTCCTTCAACCCAAAACTCTTCACTCAGTAGCTTGTGTTTGAAAACGATTGACTAAATGTTTGCCTTTAACTCTGATTTTGCTTTACTCTCAAAGTTTGACACTTCCCAACTACTTGAATGTGTCCTGTGAGAGGCAGTTAAAGATATGAGAGGAAAGGTAAGGAGCAGGAAGCCAGGCACTGGGAGAATGATTAACTTCTCATCTTCCCCTGCTTGGAAAGGCATTCTGACTGCAGGTGTTAGGAACAGGTAGACAGCCTGCAGACGCTAGGGATAGGTAGCTATCCCACTCACAATTCCTGCCATTCCCCCATGGTATTTGTAAATGCTGGCTAACAGCACAGACTAAAAAGTTATCTGGCAGTTACTTTCACCTTGCCTACAACGTCCTTTGGTGCCACTGAGAAAGGCTCTATGGCTAGTTTTATCCATTTCTTACTTTCTCAAAGCTTTTTCAGATGTACCTGAAACACTGTTACACATTTTTATGTAAGAACTTGTATTCTGCAAAACATACTTGTGTATATTTATCTCCTGGAATTATTTGCCTATGTTGAACAGCATCTTTCTTGTTCTCTACCCACGTTGTAAACTGTGGGAAGAAGCCCTGGCTTATGATTTTGTGTGTGTCACTGAAGAAATGAATAATTAAAATATCTCATCTTTTTCTCTTAAAAAAAAAAAAAAATCAGCAAACAGAAGGACCAGACTGAGATAAAAGGAATACTTCCATTTCTCTGTCCTACAGGAACTAAAAGTACAAATTGTAACATTTTATAAAGTGATGACCAAATCTGTGGTCCTTTCTTTATTTTATTTGGGACATGCTAATTTTTCATTTCTTTCTAACTCTATAATATCATCTTAAAGAAAATGAGTAAAGTTGTACAGAAAAATCCTTTCTAAAAGTACAGGACCTTGATGTTAAATTATTGGGTTATGTTTATGTTTATTCTGACATATTTGGTAAATTCTTACTTTAAAGTATTATCTCACTGAATTAATAACTATTAAGCATACAATTTTCAATCTTTTCGATGTTAATTTATTTCATTATTTTTACCTTAAAGGTGGAGGTACAAAAGAAGCATTCAGATCTTGCCTCTCCCACTTACTAGCTGTACACAAATTGCTTATACTCTTTTTCCTTACCTGTAAAGTAGAATTAAAACTATCCACTCACAGGTTACTGAAGCTTTCATTAGATCACATATATAAACCCTTTGAACAATGTCTGGTGCATACACACGTTCAATAAATGTTAACTGTCTTTTCTACCCTCCACAGACCCATTATTGTAAGACACCCCATTCGCAGTACCCACCTAGGTCTTCCATTTTCAATCTCATACAGGCCATTCTGGCTCTTTCTTTCAACATGCCCATCCTTTTCGTTAAACTTGGGAGAAAAGTTACTTTCACTGTAATAAAAAACACATAACTATATGTAATAAGAAGTAATGATTCAATACTTAAAACAGCTTAATAAGCAAATCAATCCATTATTGATAATAAGCAGTATCTCTGAAACAGTAAAAATTTAAGGGTTAGTTTTCATTTACAAATCCATCTTATTTCTTCAAAACAATTTCTAAGAACAAAAACAAAGCTAGCCAAAAGACCTACAATGCAAAGATGTGTATTATTTTAGAGTTATTAACCCCTCTGGGAAATACTACTGACAAGAACTGGGTCTCCTCTCTGCAACTCTCACATATTACAAACGTCTACATTGCTAGCAGTAAGGAGGGACTGCCTGTGGACACATTATAGCAACTACTAGTTCCCATGTGGTTCCAAAAGCAAGATTCTTTCTGGTTTCTTAATGTTTCTACTATCTGAAAGTAATTGTAATTTCTTCAAATGTACACTGATTAATATATTTATCAAAGTAAACCCACAAAACAGTGGCTTCCCGCTATAAACTACATAATATGATGGTTACAGAGTTATATAACAACAACAAAATTTTACTGAGCTGCACCTGCACACTTATGAAGTATGCATTTGGGGGAACAGCAGATGGCATAATGGTCATGTCGCTGGACTCCCACGAAGTCGACTGTGGTTCAAGTCCTGGACTTGCTGGCTTAAAACTCACACCAGGCATGCCCAAAATCCCAAGAGGAGAATGGAGAAGGGATTGCGGTGTGGCTATACCCCCGGGGGGAGTGACTGCTCACTGTCTGTCTCTATCAGTTTCTCTGGCGAGTACACGCACCCTGTAACAAAAATCTCTCTCTCTAAAAGAGAAAAAAGTACACATTTGGGACCAGTAGATTGCATAATGGTTGTATCACTGAACTCCCATGTGGTAGCCCATGGTTTGAGTCCCAGACCCGGAGACTTAGAACTCATATCAGGCAAATATATGTGCATGCCCAAGATCCCAAGAAGAGAATGGAAAAGAAGGGATTGAAGTGTAGCCATCCCCCCCAGAGAGGTGATTTCTCGCTTTCTGTCTTTCTGTCAGTCTCTCTCTCTCTCCAGCAAGCTCATGCGTCTATAGCAAAAATCCCTCTCTAAGAAAAAAAAGAAAGAAAAGAAATACGCATTTTACTGCATTTATATCATGCCTTGATAAAAGTATTTTTAATATATATTTATAACTAAACTTCCCTCACCATTGTGAAATTACTGACATAATTGCACTGACATTGCATGGATAGTCATGTAGCACTAGGAGTTTGTGGGCAATGCTGATACAGTTTCTACTTTTCTTCTTTAATCCTGATAAGCAAGCACAGAAAATATCTGTGGTCTGTTTTGGGAATAATTTCTAATTTTAATGATCCAGACATTCTTTCAAGATTTCTAACAAATATGTCATGTAACACACGATAAAAAGAATGAAATGATAAAAAGCCACAAAAGTAAAACAGCAGTTATAAAGCGCTCAAGACTCTAGAAAATTTACCATTAAAAAAAAAAAAGCATTCATCTGGCCATAATTGAAGTACTAAAATTAGTAGTAAGTCTTGATTTAGATGGTAATATAAACTCAACTCATTTTAAAAGATAAATTGAAAGAAAACGTATGCAATCCTCTTCTAGTTAAATAAAACAGCATTACTACCCTCATTCTCTTTAATTGGGTACTATGTGTATGTATAATGTATATTTGAATATGTACACTCTTTAAAATAAGGAAAATGGAGGGAAAATAGAAAAGAAGGGATTGCACAGTGACCATTCCCCATGAGAGGTACTTTCTCACTTTCCCTCTCTTTGTCTTCTCTGGCAAATTGGGGGGGAGAGGGGGAGACTATCATGACAGCACATGTGTGTATGAGAGAGAGAGAGAGAGAGAGAAACCACTCTAGGTGTTGCAATCTATCCAGCTCTTTGAGCATGTGCCAGGCATGTTTTCAGCCAAATGCTAGGGATCAAAATCTGCAGTCAGCCCTGCGGATTCCAGCATTGCAGGTCAGTACACTATGGACACTGCTGCCTAGGTTGGGCCCATTACATTTATTATTAAAGCCAATATAAAGAAGTGCAGGAAATGGCGAGGTATTGATCTAAGGATACGAAGTTGCAGTTATGTAGGATAAATAAGTTCTAGAGATGGTGACTACCATATTTAATAATATCATACTGGAGCTGGCTCTAAAGCTCAGTGGTTAAGGGAAGATGGAACTCATATGGCCAACTGCAGTTCAAATCATGGCCCCAGCAGCTTGAAAAACATGCTGAGCACACGTGCATCTCCAAATCCTAACAGAATGGAGAAATAGAGGAGGAGGAACTGTGGAATGACCACACCCCACTAAAGGGTCCTTTCTCTCCCCACCCCACTCCTCTCTCTCTAGTGATTGCATGCACCCTGATTAAAAAGAAAAATAAGCAATGCCACATTGTATACCTGAAACTTGCTGACAGTAGATCTTAAATGTTCTCACCATCATCAAAGAAAAGGTAACTATGTGAGGTGAATGGGTATGTTAATTGGTTTGATGTAATAATCATTTCATGATGTATATGCACATCAGAACATCACATCTTATACTTAAACATATATAATTTTTATTATTTACACCTTGATAAAGCTAGAAATAAAAAGAACAAAAACACAAAAAGCAAATCAATGCTGGATTTCTATTAATTTAATCAAAAGAATTTTTGCTTGAGTTTTTTTCTCTCTCTTATTTGTCTTTTTCCTATTTTTTCATACTGGTCTAATTTTATCAACCTGTTTACAGTAATGTAGAAAATATTTGGAAAAACACATTCACTACATTAAATATAAGTCTAGTTATGCTGAAAAAATAATCACAGAACACATGAAGATGGATACCACAAACTGGTATTTTATAATAGCTGTTATTTCAAATCAAAATAGATTTACCTATTTGAAAAGATTCTCATAAAACCCCCCGAAGAATAAACAGACATGAATTGCTTCACTTTGGCAAGAATTCAAGCAAATATGGAAACAAAGCCATGCACAGATAAAAATATTATTTTTCAGGATCAGCTCTATGGCCTGGTGGTTACAGCAGCCAGATTCCAGGTGGCCAACAACGTGATCTGAGTCTCAATTCCAGCAGGTGGAGAAACCCTCCGGGCACATGTGCATGTGTGCCCAAAATCCCAAAAGGAGGGAGACATGAAGAGATTATGGTGTGACCATTCCCTATGGGGGGTTGCTTTCTCCTCCTCTCCTCTCTCTGGCAATCATACGTACTGTCTAGCAAAAAGCAAGCAAATAAATCATTTTGCAGGTGTCAAAATAATACAACCATTTACAAATACAACCGTTACCTTCTCTAAAGTCTATTCATATCCAACTAATGTCAGATTATTGTGCTCACCTGATCTGAGGATCAGCCCACCTGGGTCCAGCCAAGACAGAGACAGCAGTGTATTCCACAGGGTTATAGTCTTGCCACTCAACCAGCCAGCCCACTTTCTCATTAGGAACCTGACTACGTTCAACTTTTGAACCTGGGTAAGGAGATGTTCGAGCCTTGTTGTGGGAATTCTCTTTGGCACCATTAGAGCCAAACATGATGTTGGAATTAAGATGAAACCAACACGATGACAATGAATTCCTAGGGAGTGAGAAGAGGAAAAATATTTTATATAAATATCAAATATATATTAAAGAATCTAATTCAAAGACCTAAGAACATACTTCCCCACTGTGCCACAGATTGGCCTCTTAAAAACTTCTTTTCTACTTTAGACTAAAACATTACTGATTTTCGATTCTTTGATTTCCATATTTAAAGAGTTTTGTCTTCTATTCAACTGCTGATAGGTTCATCTATCTACTATTTGAACTAAATCTTAACCTTTTTTCCAGCTTTAAGCTTTAAGCAAATTTCTCTTAACCTTTTTTTGATTCTGATCTGTTAAAACTGAAACTTTTTTCATTTAAAAAATGCATAAAAAATACCTATGAATATCTGTTTAATGACTGCAATGAGCTATTAATTGCCTATTTAATGACTGCAGTAAGCTATATAGCCCCAGCAAGGTGCTATTTTATATTATGTTCCCTTTACTCACTGAGGTTTCTGCCTAAAGTCAGACATGTGTTCATAAATATGTATATATCAGCTGTGCTTGCTATTAAGTCTTTAATTAAGGCCTTTAGTGAATCAATAAAATGTGGGGAAAAAAGGCATGGAAAACGAACGTACATACCGGAGACAGTGTAGAAGAGGGGCAGTTAGCAGAAGGTGAGGGGTAGGGAATCAAGGGCGGGAAAAAAGCAAAATATATAAGAAACAAGAAATAGAAAATTATTTGTTGATGATAACCTGTATGGTGATAGCCTTGATTGAGACAATATACAATGTATACTAGATGGAAAATCTCATTTTGTATACTGTATTGATGTACAATGAATGACTATAAATAAACAGATAATAAATACATAAATTTTAAAACTTACTTTCCAATTTCAACTTAAAAAATCTCACTTCCTGGCCCCAAAATATATTATAAAGCTGTGATAATCAAAACGGCTTAGTATTGGCACAAAACTAGGTATGTAGACCAATGGAACAAAATAGAGATCCCAGAAATAAACCTCAAAACATACAGCCAACTGATTTTTGACAAAGGGTAGCAGTCAATCCAGTGGAAAAATGAAAACCTCTTTGGCAAATGGTGCTGGAAAAACTGGGTATCCACCTGCAGAAAGATGAATCTAAACCCCTCTCTCTCACCATTAACAAAAATCAACTCAAAATGGATCAAAAATCTAAACCTAAGACCTCAAACTATAAAACTACTGGTGAAAAACACTGGGGAAACTCTTGGAGACACTGGGGTAGGCAAAGACTTTTTAAATAAGACCACCAAAACACAGGCAATAAACCCAAAAATAGACAAGTGGGATTAAATCAGATTAAGCAGTTTCTGCACAGCAAAAGACATATAATTAGTGTGAATTGACAACCCTTGGAATGGGAGATTTTTGTAAACTATGCCTCAGATGATAACCAGAATACATAGGGAACTCAAGCGGCTTATCAGGGAAAAATAAATAAATAAATAAATAACCAACCCAATTAAAAGATGGGGAAAGGCACTGAATAAGCAATTCTCTAAGGAAGACATATGAACAAAGAGCATACGAAAAAATGCTCAACATCCCTCATCATAAGGGAGATGCAAATCAAAACCACAATGAGTTATCACCTAACCATAGTCAGAATAGTGAAGATGAAAAGAACAATAAATGATAAATGCTGGTGGAGATGTGGTGAAAGTGGGACCCTCCTACACTGTTGATGGAAATGTAAAATTCCATGCTGGCATTGACAGAAGACTTAACTCAAAAATTGAACCTAGAGGGAAACAGAATCCAAATCTGGTTCCAAAATCAGCATGTGAAGCTAAATGGTTCCAGAGAGAATCACAATTTCTAATGGAAAAAAATTTTTTCAACACAAATATCCTGAAATACATGAAAACTAAACATACAAAATTATCTCCCAAATTCAGAACATGAAGAATCAATTGAAATAACAAATATTAAAAATGTGTTTTCTGGGACTAGCAGGTGGTGTGGTAGTTAAAGAGCTGGACTCCAACATGGTGGACCACAGTTTGAGTCCTGGTCAAAAGACTTAAAACTCATTCCAGGCACATGTGTGTATATGCCCAACATTCCAGAAGAATGGAAAAGAAGGGACTGCAGGGTAGCCACCCCTCCTGGGAGGTGATTTCTGTCTCCCTCTTTTTTTTTTTTTTTTTTTTTGGAGAGGTTGTTTGTTTTTTTGTTTTGTTTAGTTTTGTTGCTATAGGGCACGTACACTCGCCAGGAAGACAGAGAGACAGAAGCGAGAAATCAACCCCAGGGGGAATGGCCACGGCCCAATCCCTTCTCCTCCATTCTCCTCTCAGGATCCTGGGCACATGTACACGCACCTGGCGTGAGTTTAAGCCACCAGGTCTGGGACTAGAACCGTGGTCAGCTACACAGGAGTACAGCAACAGAGCCATTACGCCAACTGCTGGTCCCTATATTTCAATTAATGTTGTCAGAAAAGCCAACTATTTTTTAAGTGAGCAAAGTTAATCTAATAATTTAATTAGCTAAAATCAGTAAACTCTTGACTAAATGATTCTACAAACTGGATTCCCTTTACAAAGCATTTCAAGTAAAACAGAACAAAGGTGTGATTTGTTTCAATTAGTTTCTTCTGAGCACATTTTGAAATATAATTATGCTTAATTATATTACAGAATATGATTTGTGAATCTTCAGTTTAATTTATGGCAGAAAGCAGTGAAAATGTTTTACCATATATCTAAACAAATCCTTACAGCATGTCAGTTTCAAGTATTTTAAACAGTCATTATGCCAAAGGAGAGATATAAAAGTATCTTACAATGTATTGCATTGCACAAAATATAAACTACAAATAAGCACAAAATTTTATATAGCTTTCTAGTTAATTTAATATTGTGCCTTATTTCATCCAATAAAGTGATCCTGGTCAAAAAACACTTATTTTAAAATAAAATTAAAAATCTTAACCTGACCTACAAAGACTGCCTACCACACTGCCTCTGGCCCTTCTCCATGTACTCAGAATATATAACATACAATGTAAATCCACCATTATATCATACAAAATGTTTCACTCCCCTAATGGCAGTGAATGGTATATATATGATACTAATGGGCTGTCAGAAAAGTCATGACATATTTTTTTGTTCTTCTATGCAAAAATGAGTCATGACTTTTAGGAAGACTCAATACAAGGTGGTTAAATGGCATTATACCTTTGTCCAAACCCACAGAGTAGCCCCACCAAGAGTGAACTCTAATGTAACATACAGAGCTCTGTGAAATAACGTGTCAGTGTAGGTTCATTAAATGTAATGAAGGTACTGTTCTCTGCGGGTTAATACCAGGGGTTATGCATGTGTAGGGAAAAGCAGTATCTGGAAAATCTTTGTATCTTCTGCTCAGTTTTGCTGTGAACCTAAAACTGCTCTAAAACAGTGTATTTCTTAAAAATCCTCCATGCTCTCCAATTCATCCCCCCCCCCTCATCCCAGGCAACCACCAGGGTTGAAAATCATTTTTATATACATATATACATATGTATATATGAAATATAAACCTTATATTTTATCCTAATTATACATTTATTGACTCAAGAAATAAAAATTGGAGAAAAGAAGTAGGAGACAGTTGAGAGAGCTCATAAATCTCTAAATTTATTCAAAAGCAGTGAATCAAAAAAGAGGTAGATCATATATATAATCTACCCTGCAAAATTGAACATGGAGACTTCTCTCTTGGTATCATTTATGCTGCTCAAATTTAACTCCGTGCGTGAATTAATTTTAATGATGATGCTTTACGTATTAACCAAAGGCAGAAAAACTGCAAACAACTGTTAAGACTCCCTGGTGATGATTTAGGTCAGTGACATTATGGAGAATGGGAAATGTCCAAATCAGAGGCCGAGAAACGTCCTTGTCGTTAGTTTTCCTCAGAGCAGAGAAACATTTTGGAACCTTTCTGAAAACTCATGATCTGGCTATAAAAACACCGAATTCAGGCAAAGCCTACGGACAGGAAGCTGGTTCCCACACCCAACCCAAAGTCTCGGGAAAAGCCGGCACTTCGAGGCGAATACCTGTACGCAGGGATGCTGCGGCAGCGTGAGGACCTAACAGTCAGGGAGGCCAAGGCCACAGAGAGAGACACCGTAGCTAAAGCCTTGCCCAGCAAGCGTCCAGCCATCCGCGCCCCCGCGGCGGTCTCGCGCAACTAGGTCGCTCTCCGCTCGGGCTTCGGGCTCCGCGCCCACAGGCCCAGGCCCGGCCATCTAGCGGGCACGAGGCCCCGCCGCCCTCGCGTCCCGAAAGGGAGTCGATCGCCTGTCTAGTACACACAGACCCGGAGCCCTCCGTTAAGAAGAATCCACACCAGGACTCGAGCCTGACGCTTTCCGGCACCGGCTGCCGACGAGCGGCCGCCGGGGCGTGACGTCAGAGGGGCGCGACGTCGCTTTACGACCACGCCGCAAAGCCAAAGCCACAGAGGCTTCTTACCGCCTTTTTTCTCTCCTTTTCCAATCAGCCCAACAGTCCTTGGAGCGAGACCGAGGCGAAGGCAAAATGGGACGTGAAACAGACAAGGAACTGAAAAGGAAAAAGGGGGCAAGAAGAGAGATTTGAGAGAACTTTGCTGTCCTGATGGTTTTTTTCTGGCAGGAAGGGGTTACAGAAGCACGCGCGTCCTCGTCATGGCTAGAACAATCCCTGGTTGCGGGAAGAGAAGCCAAAGAGACTTGGCTATCTTGAGTCGTTTCTCTTCCTTTTTTACCAAGCAGTTGGCCGCGGTTGCTAGATTTCAAAAGGCTTGCGGGTGTGGCTCTTGGAAACCTTGGAAGAGTAAACAAGCTATGGAATGGGCAGACATCCGGGTCATAAACCGCAAAGGCAAAAATTAGCCAAACCACCGAACTGGAAGTTGGAAATCCAGGCTGTCCAAAGTAGTATGAAATCCAGCTTTCATCTTTCAGTAATGTGGCAAGTCGTTACCACTCTCAGTGGTGTGGTTCAGTCACAGACAACATCAAACTTTAACTTGTTTTGTTTTGTTTTGAAGGATATGATGCATGTGAGAGAAAGCACCCTTAACAGGGCCTTGTCAAACCACGATCCCTTTTCCTCGGTTCTGCAGTTCCTCAGACTCTTAGACAACTAAGTGCCAGGCGTGTTTTCAGGTGACCAGGGGTCATTGCAGTCCAGTATTCTAGGGACTGGGCTACCTGGATTGGGCCAGCTTGGACCGTCTGAAAAGCCATATTGATAAAATGTTAATAACTATCATCCCAAAGCTGCAGAACTCCTGACAGCATGACCACTCTGTCCAAACCTCTGCACTTAGAAACTTGACCATCCTCTAGCATGGCTCCCAGCTGCCTAAGACCTTGTCCCTGGGCTAACCCCAGACTCCCCTAAAATGCTTGGAGAGTTTAGTGTTTGTTCTAGCTAAAACCTAGTGATAGGCAGATAGGTCCTGAAATCCCCTCTATTAGAAATCTTGCAATTATAAATATTTAGTTCTTGAAATGTAAATCTGCTACCTTACACTATTTCCTAAAACCTTCAGGATAGCAAGTGGCTGATGGATAAGGAGCTGGATCCCACATGGCTGACTCATTCAATTCCCAGATCTGGTGGCTTCAAAATCACATTAGTCTGTGTTTACCCAAAATCCCAAGAGGAGAAAGAAGAAGGGTTGATATGTGGCCATCCCTGCTGAGAGTTGATTGCTCTTTCCTTTCCTTCTGTCTGTCCTATGAATACATTTGCCCTATGGCAAAAATCTTAAAAAAAAAAAAAAAAAAAAAAAAAAAAGTGAGAGTCATCTCTTTGAAACTCAAACATTCAAGGAGATAACTCACTGTACCTCCCAGGCTCTGACAGGTGGGTAGCTTGCTTCAACTTACACCACTGCCTCCTATTATAAAGATAAGAGACGTTTGTTTCTCCTATGGGAAAGTACCAATTAACAAATCCAGATGATCTAATCACATTAATCAAATCCTGTCCCACTTAAATCCTTCGATGCCTTTTCCTTAGCATACCCTGGTCTTTTAAAGTCTCCAATCTTTTGTTTCAGGGACTGTTTAGTTCATACTGGACTCTCTTTCCTATTATACTACTGAATAAAATCTGCCCTTACTGCTTTAACTACTGTCAGCTATTTTTGTCTTTAATAGCTCTTTCAGTTAGCAATGTAACAATATTAAAATGTGCATTTAAAAAATAAATATCTGTACTTAGCTTCCTATAGTCAAATAAACTTTGTCCTTGTTAGGCCAGAGGCCTGGGCAGTTTGAATGTGGGTATTGGACACCATGCCACAGTCAGCTGATGCAACCCAGATCTAGTCATCAGACTTTCTGCACTCAGATTTAACCCAGATGTAGCACATGCGCTCTACTCTGCACATGCATTCTATTCTGCACATGGCACTCTACTTTGCACGTGGGACTTTACTCTGCACATGTCACCAACCTTATGTGGCACAGTAGTTTGCTTTCCCCCTAAACCTTTACCATACATGGACTGTTTCTACCTCTAAGACACTCCCCCACCCTATGCCCTAATAAAAATCGCTAAACCCCACCCTAGCACACGACTTCTCTGGCCCATCTTCCCCCTCTCTCTTTCTCTGTCAAACCACTGAACCTCGCCCAGGAGTGCTCCCAATAAAGGCTCTACATTTCTATTTTCTCGCGTGGTGGACCTATTCCTTACAGTCCTCACAGTTGTTGCCTTGGATTTATAAATAAAATAGGGAAGAAGGAGAGGGTTACAAAAGTTTGATGTTTCTTAACCCACATTGAGTCATAAGACTAGCACAAGCTTATGATTCACTTGCCATGTTTCATACATCACACTTTCCAGTAATATAGCTACAGGCAGGAGTGAGATTACAGTGAACAATAGGCAGTTTGTGGTAACTTTGGGTAGTTTTGTTTCAGTGCTAGCGAGGCAGGGAATTCTTTAAGATGTATCCTTGAACAATGATTTCAGACAGGTGTGCCATGGATGGAACTCAAACTAGACACTTACCTCTCTGGGCCACTTTTAGCAAACATTCCTTGCACTGCTTTAAGCTATTTACTTTCTCAGACCAGAGCACCTTGTTATCAACTTACCCACATCCAAATTAGTGAGCAGGTATTATCAGAACTAAGGACTGTGTTTTTAACATATAGTTTAGAAAGCACACACCAACTTTAAAGGTTATTTTACAAGAGTTGGTGAGAGAGGGCAAATGATGCTAGAAAATTAACAGTTTTAAATGGAAGAGTTTATGTTTTTTTTCTTTCATTTAACATTTGTTTATAGTCTTGTTTACACAGATTTGTTCATATTTTGTTAGATTTATGCTGGAGGATTGCTTTTTTTCCTTCATTTTCTGTCTCTCCCCCATCTCTTCCCCTCCCATTTCTCTTCCCTCCCTCCCTTTCTTCCTTCTTTATTTTGGCATTTTAAATAACATTGTTCTTATTTTAAATTGCAATTGTTCATTAGAAGTTTCCTTGTATATTGAGTTTGTACTTGTTTTCTTTTTGTCTCCATCAATTTATATCCCTGCATAGGATGCTAGATTCCATTTCTAGTTGAATTTCCAAAATTATATTGACTAATCAAATCTCCCCTGAGGAGAAGTTTGGAGCTGGAGAGGGAGCAAGGGGCCCACTGTGCTGGTACCAGGCACCAGTTTGAATGGCTCCTTGGAAGATCTCTGGTTCCTCTCTGGTCCCTTTGTAGTTGCCATTA